>CM034147.1:309858940-310543940 GCA_019776745.2 Taxus chinensis | reverse complement strand
TGTGAGGTAATCAGCAAACTGCACAAGGATCCTTCTCAGGATCAATTTGGGCCGATGATTAACAAGTTTTTGGAATACCGCGCTCAGTTCCATATCTCATCACCTGAGCAGCATCAAAAGCAGGCTACTCCCTTTCGGCCGCAGGATGATGACGATGAGTAGCTACTCCTCCTTCTTCTTCTTCTTCTTCTCTCTCTTCTCCGAATTTCTTGTTGGAATGTCTGAAGTATGTTGATGCAAACGATGACATCATCCATGTTGCATCATGGGATGATGTCATCCATCAAGTTGTAAAAAGTCAACATGACTTTTAGATATTTTGTAAATATCCTTGTAAATAGTTGTTGGCTCCTTTTTGCCTTCTTTTCTCCTCTTTTTCTATAAATACCCCAACACAAAGTGTGTTGAGGGATGGATGAATATCTTTCAGATGAGAAATAGGAGTAAGGAGAAAAGACTTTGAGCTTTTTGTAACAAAACAAATTAGTAATACAATATTTGGACTTTGTGCTGAATACCGGTGTTATATACATTAGATCTTTCTTATGTTAGATCTGTGTACTTATTTTGTTGGATCTGCTTCTATTTTATTGTCATTTATTTATCATCAGTATTGCTTTGTTTATTTATGCAAGTAGGTTTGGCTCTGTTTATTACCAACCCAAAAACATAAATCTTCTGACCTTTCTGCTTTGGAATTCATTTTTTTTCTCCCTTCGGACCTGTTCCTTCTTCCTCCTCTCTTTCATTCCTTTCTCTTCGCAGCCGGAAATAAACCTACTGGGATGAGATCCCAAACCCCCGAAGGCAGAATCTGTGAGACTTGCATAGATTCCTGCTGGTAGGATAGCAATAAACCAGTTTCGCTTTGCTGACTCAAAGAGGGGCTATGCCCTGCACACTGTTGGCTCGTTTATCCATAGATCTGCCCAAGCGACAGATTTTCAGACCAACACTCTTACATCATTTTGATGTAATAATCATTGATAAGCCTAGGAAAGACAATGTTGTAGTAGAATTTCTCTCAAGAATGGAAAACAATAATGAGAAGAAGTAGTGGACGACTCTTTCCCGAATGAACACTTGTTTTCTGTTTCCACCAAGACACCCTGGTATGATGATATAGCCAATTATTTGGTTTCATGTAAGACACCTTCACACTATATATATCCTAAAAAGAAATATCTTGTAGAGAAAAGTGTGAATTTCTCTTGGATAGTTGATTTCCTATTCCACATAGGGAAAGATAATGTTATGAGAAGATGTATTGATGATGAGGAAATTTATGGTGTCCTCAAATCCTACCATAGTGAACCATGTGGAGGACACTTCACTGTAAAAAGAATAGTAAAAAAGGTATTAACAACAGGTTATTATTGGCCTACATTGCACAAAGATGTAGCATTGTAAGCAAGAAGATGTGATAAGTGCCAAAGAATGGGAAGGCCTACCAAATCAGATGAAATGTCATTGCAGCCACTGATAGTATTACAACCATTTGATAAATGGGTATTGGAATTAATGGTCCAATTGATCCTAAGTCTCAACAAAAAGAATGCATCCTAGTATGCACATACTAACTCACCAAATGGATAGAAGTGAAGGCATTACCAAATCAAAAGAGTGAAAGAGTTACAAAATTCCTATATGACCATATCTTTACAAGATATGGAGTGTCGAGAGATATTGTCACAAATCAAGGTACCCACCTCACTACTAAAGTGATTATTGATTTAGCTACAAAATATGAAATTAGGCACATGAGTTCCACACCTTATCATCCACAATCCACTGGCCAGGCTGAAGTAACAAACAAATAAATTGAAGCCATCTTGACAAAGACTATTGGGTTGCATAGAAAGGATTGGTCAGAGAGACTTCTAAAGGAAGTGTAGGCATTCAATATCAAATGGAAAAAAACAACTGGATTCACACCTTTTGAGCTATTGTATGGTAATATTGTTGACCTCCCTATTGAATTTGAGCATAAGACATTAAGAACTGCATTAGAATTAGGCATAGATTTTTCTGAAGCACAGAGGCAAAGGGTTCTTCAACTCAATGAGCTAGATGAAATGAGGAGGCAAGTTGTTCATAATATAAATGTGGTATAAAAATAACGGATCAAGTGGCATGACAGGTACTCAAAACAAGAAAATTCCAAGAAGGTGATTGGGCACTACTCTTTGACTCCAAATATAAGGAACACATAGGAAAAATCACAACAAGGTGGCTAGGTCCATATGAAATTGAGAAGATATTTTCCAATGGAGCTGTGAAAATCACCACCATTGATCATGTGAGATTCAAACTATTGGTAAATTGTCATAGATTGAGGTTGTAAAAAATTCCAACTGATAGGAACACCTTTATCCAACAGTTCAGGGGAGGCCAAAGCATAATGGAAATGAGAACATCAAAATTGAGGATATAAGTTGAATCTACTGGTTCATCTTCTGAAACTTTTGAAGAATGAAATATTTGGTGGCATTGGTTTATCTAGCTTGCTGGATACACCATGAAAGAATAAAATTAATGTGATTAGCCTTCATGGTGATGAGCACCACTTGCTAACATGTTTTATTTTATTACCATTTCTGTTTTGCAAGATTTGGAGTATTTGCAACAAGGAGTGCATAATCTTTGATGAAAGGAGGTGGTGAAAATACTAGAACATCCACTTACAGTAGCATGCAACCAAAGCCATGTTTTACTTTATTTTTGATAGAACTTGATTATATGAAGATTCAAGAATCTAGTTGTATGAACACTAAATATATGAAGATAATAAACACCAAAATAATTCAATCTTCCCTCTCTAAAAATTAATTGGATTAATTATGGAGCTCATTCTATGCAATATCACATGCAACACCACCACCTGTAACAACACTACTTGTAACCACACAATACCTCACCATGCAACCTCATGCATACATCTAAGGGCATGAACTCCAAACATGACACATGTCACAATCATTCGACATACATCTCGCGTTAAGCGCACTCATTTTCTTTTAATTGAGTATTGCTAGAATAATGATATTTAATTAATATATGTGCCAAGTTGTCAAATAAACTTTATTGCCTATAATGTTTTGCCACCTTCTTCTACATGACCTATCTCCCATGTCATCCCATAACCATCACTTCACACATGTATCCTTCAATTCAAATTAATTCTACCTTTTAAGTTGCGTGCAAAGGTTGGTCACAAATTTTGAAAAGCCGAACATTAAAGTTCTTATGTTCATTTGAATTTTGTATAATATGCTCAAAGAGAAATACCTCTTGTCTCTTAGAATTTGTAAACGTTGCAGAAATGAACAATGGGTGGAGATTTGATAAGAAATGAGTCAACAAATCATTCGCAGTTGTGGAATAAAAAAAAATTATTTAGAATTTTCACGATAATGGTTGTATGGATTATATCAATAATTTCCAAGGGTTCAATGAGTCAATTGTCACAAATTTTGATAACAAATTCAGGGATGAACAGGAATCGGTCAGGGGTTTGCAAGTTAAGGTTGATGACAAAATACTAGTTGCAATCACTGGTCTGCCAGTAGAAGGTGAAATGTATCTTGCGAAATCCAATCCTGAAGAAGCTCAAGAAAATTTATAGAAAAAGATGACAACTTTGTGGCGGATAGACAAGGTACATTACGTACTTATTTAAAACCTTTCTGGGTAGATGTTTCCAATTATATCATAAAATATTTCACATGTGAGGGTAGATATTCCCAATCAAAAATTGTCCAATTTAAACTGTTAAATCATTTAAAGAAAGGTAGACATGTGAATGTACCAATTTTTTTGCATGAGGGGTTAAAGAAGATGAGTAGATAGTCACAAAGGGGAAGATATGCCCTATCTCACCACTATCTTATCACTCTAGTTGTAAAGCATGCATTAGCAAATAAGCATCCTACATTGAATTGGGTAGATTTCACAAGAGAAAATCATATTAATGATATATAGGGGAAGGGTAAGAACAAGATTAAAATCTCAGCTAGTTCATCTATGCCTCCACTTGAACCTTATTTTTAGAAAACCCTACTCCTACAAAAAACCCCAGTTCCTACTGAAGCTTCCATACCTTCTGAAACACCTGTCAATGAAGAAACACCATTTCAAGAGCAAGGCCCTAGACCTATATCTCTAGACAGGGTCCTAGTTACTGAGGCATTGTTAAATATCTCAACCCTATAATCCTCCTCCTCCAAAGGAAAGAGGATGACTTCCCCCAAAACTGATGAGTCACCAAGGAGATCACGCAAAATCAACACTAAAAATCCAAAAACTCCAAAGCCTAGGTGAAATATTCAAATCCCCCTAGATAGTGATGAGGAGGGGACAAAGAAGATTGAGGAAGCTTTCCCAATGGAATTTGAGTAGGAATTTACCATAGTCAAAGATGCGGACATAATCATGGAGGAACATACCGGTGAAGTTGAAAAGAAAAAGGAGGAAGAATTGGGTGAGCAACCTAATAATGATTACCCTACTCAACTAATTGAGGTTCAAACAGAGGTCGTTCATGCTGGGGAAACCCATACACAACATGAAGAAGAGGTGACAGTTGAAGAAATTAAAGTTTTAACCAACGATCATAGAAACCCTGAGGAAACATAGACTATTCATGCACAACATGAAGAGGATTTAGTAACTAAGGAAAGTAAGGAGGCAACAACTGTAGCTGCAGATGATGAAGACTAACATGAGAAAATGTCATTAGAAATAGTACCTACAACTCAACCCAGTGCCATGGATACTGAAGTCAGTTTACCACTTGATCTAGAGGATACAATTGATAACATTGTCCAGAACCTTGAGCCAGAAATTGCCTAAGAGTCTTGTGCACCAATGCACATAGATAACCCCCTGATTGATCCTATATCCTTAGGACCGGTGTCTCAACTCTCCAACCTGGGAGCCATAAGTTATCATACAAGAAGTCTTGAAAAGAGCCTCTGTAGGCCATCCTATAACAATATGACAACATAAACCAGTTTAGAATATTGGGTTCAGAAGTTTGAGAACTATTGTAATAAACTACAGAGAAGATGTGAACGAGAAAAGGAAGAATTACTCTTCCAGCACCAACAATATCTAGAAGAAAAGGATAGGTAGCTAAGGGTAAAAGACAATGATATAGCATGGTTGAAAAATAAACAAGAAGATACAATACATGTAACCAATGAATTTTTCAAGTGTAGACCGCCATCAAGCATTTATTCTATATTTCCAAAGGAACAAATGTTGCAAATTAAAATACACTTGTATCAACAATGATATACCCTTTGATACCAGTAGAGCTAGGCCATTATTCAAAATATATCTTAAAATTCCCCATGAAATACAATTACTTCTATGTGAACTGTATATGTTTAATTATGCTTTGGAATATGACAGAGACTGCATCCCTATTTTATACATTGGGGATGTGCAAGTTTGTGCACTGTGTTATTATTTCAATAATGATCTCTACAAAGAAAAATAAATGGTCAAATACAGATAATTGTGGAAAGAGAAACCATTAATGGCCAGGGAAGAGGAAAATAATACAAAGGCTATGATTGAATAGTATGGCAAGTTCATGAAAGAATATAAAATCAAGTAGAGGGTGTACATAATTTGAGAGGAGGCCCATGATGAGGCTAGAAATTACATTAAGTAAAATAGAGAAAATATAGTACAAGAATGCAGAAAGAGATGGGAAGAGATGTCAACATAAATAAAAAGGGAAGAAATGCATGCCTATCCAAACATCATCCCAACTCTCCAATGGATCAACCCATATATTGAGATAGCAAAAGGATGTGAAAATACTTGGTTCCTTATTAGATACTATCCACCTATTTTCCTCTATCCATTACCTCATTGGTCTAGGGATAGATAACTCAACGAGGAAGTGAAAGAAAAGCATAATAGAACGCTACAGGAGGAATGCAAACTATTTCTTTACTGAACCTAGAGGGAACATCCATGCCAACTAATTTTAGGTAACTATGCATCATAATCCAAATAGACCTTAAGAAAGACAAAGGATGAACAACAAATGCTTGAATGAGGACATTCAAGAGGTTAAGTATGAGGGTGTGATGTGATCATCTACTTACCATTTTAACTGTCTCATCTGTTGTATTTTGTATACCCATCGTACTTGTTATCTCTATAATCCTGGTTCAGACCTTCTCACCTGAACTTAAGTTTATGGCACTTATATATTAATTATTATAACTATTACTAAGTTACTTTATTTCATGGATTTTGAATGTGCAAATTAAATTCTTTTATGAAATGAATTATTATTATTACTTTATCTAAATGTCATACTTGTTTGCAAGAAGCTATTATATGTTATCTCTAAGATGCAACCAAAGAAATTCTATCACAATGCAAGGGGACTCATCTACATGCAACAACTGGGAATCATCTGCAATAACAGGCATGCAGCAACTGGGACTCGTTCGCTGCAGTCAAAGAAGAACACACATATACAAAACCATGATTATGGGAAACTTGATTAACAAGTATGCTTCACCTAAGTTTGCATCTGCTAGTAAAGAAGTAGTTATGACAATAAGAACGGATCTCATGCTAATGTCTAATCATTCTCTGCAACTACAACTTGGAACTAGTTGATTTAATTTTACAACTTGATTGTTTGAATGAACAATTAGTTATGTTGATGTATTAGAACACTTTTCTTCAATTCTGATTGCATGCATAAGAATCTACTGGATTTCTTGGGAGTGATCTAATACTTAATAAAAATGTAACTACTAGTTGAAGGAATCTCTTCACGTCTCTGCTGAATATAAAGATAATGATAAGATTGTATTAGATATCGATCCATAGTAAGGAAATTGCTGTAAGTTATATTCTGTAATCTTCATGCTAGTGAATAAAAATATGGGTTCTATCATCTTGATATAGACACAAGCCTTAGGAAGGGATTGCACCCTATACAGGGCCCACTTGTGGTTCGCTAAACCCATTTCCTTTTTCTTTGTTGTTTTAAGTTCTGTGTATGAGTATATGAGAGTTGCAACAAATAATTTATTTACTTATGAGTCTTTTTTACCTATTTTATTCATTATCCGTAGTATCTATTTTTATCTGCAACCTAGTTTAGTTCCAACATTATATTTTCCATTTATTGTGACAAAAATCCTTTAGTTGTATCTCTTGAACACTTGTAACTATGTATACAACACTGGCAGTGTTGAAATTCTACTTCCCTAGCTTTGATGAATAAATGACTATGGATTAGTGAAAAACATACTAATTGTTGCAAGTTAATTTGCACCACCAAGTTCTTTGAACTAACACCCCAAAAACAATAGTTTCGTAGGATTAGTAACAATGATTGGACCATCTCACTCCGACTTTTGGATATCGGTGTTAGAATGGAAGTTTTTATCATGGACCTTGGATCCATTTGTAATTGTACTTATGATTAAATATATTTTCCTTGGGAAAATTGTACCTTTTAATAGACCTTAATGGATGAGACTTGTTATATATAAATATGATGGTTGATTTGAATATGTATAAATACTTTTTTGTATCATGGGTTTGTGAAATAAAATGATGAATTCAATAAATTTAATGATATCATGTTTAAGAATCTTATGCTTTAATAGGAATTTTTTTTATTAAATATGCATCTTATATCTAATTGGCTCTATAATGTTGTGAAGAGTTAATATGGGTATATGAAAGGAACAAAAAGTGAGATACGATATTGTAATATGAAGGGAAAATATACATGTATTTAGTCTTAACTTTGAGAAGGATTTAAGGTTTCTTATACTTTACTATGCTAATAAATAAAGTTTTTTAGGGGCTAGGTTATTAAAGTTATAGCTGAATTTTATGTGACTATCTATTTCCTTATAGAGTTAGTTATGGGTACAAATAAGAATTAGCTAGTGAGTATAAAAAATCAATTGAAAGGGAGTAAACATGAGTGATAATAGTCTTATATTTAAAATATGTAAATCTGAAATGGGTAATAACTTGGCCCAATCTTTAGTTTCGTTATGAGATAAATACTTGATAACTATCTAGTCAATGATTTAAATTTTTAGTACAATGCCAAACATCATCGTCAAGAGGAACTGAAATATGATCCTAAAGGCATGTAGGGTCAAAAGAGAGGATAAAGGTGTATATGAAATAAGGGTATAAAAAGGTAATAATCTATTTAAGAGTTTAATTGAATGTTTCAATGTTAGAAATAACTTTAAAAAGGATGAAAATATGTCTTGGTATCATATTGAATTATTCCAAAAATTGTTAGGAAACAAATCCTTGAAATGATACTAAGTTAGGTCAATCTTAGTGAAGAAATTTTAAAAGTAATAATAACCTTATCAATTAAAGTTTGGTTTATTACATATAACAATTAAGATTAAATAGAAGAACTCGTCCTACTTTTTATTACAAAGGAAGTTATCTTAAGCGAGTATTACCTCTAGCTTAAAACAAGATGAAGATATGATTTCAATCCTAAATAATGTAGATATAACCTTTCTTAGTGGAAATAAAATCTGGATAAGCTATGAAACAACTATTTAGGACTAGTAAGTCCTAATGGGAACCTTGACTAAGGTTAAATTATTACACTTTTTCTATCAAAATGTTTAGAATGTATGAATGGGGCAGCAAGGTGATTAACACTTCAAGACCTTATCATTTCATCTATGGTAATTAGATGCGTGAACTATAATTCACTAAGTAATTGGAATAATTTTATTAAATATAGATAACTATTATGAGACATTTGTGAGGTAATGGGAAGACAAGTTTAGATGTTATGTGCATGTATCTATACTAAACATACATAGTATAGCTAAAAAAATTTGGCCAAAGTAATGTGCTTATTGGGTACATTGTCTAATCACCGTGATTCCTCAAATCCCAAAGTGTAGGAGACAAGATGGATTTTTACTAAATGAAACTCTAAGTAGACACTAGAGGATCATTCACATGTTCTCACTACCATGGTGCGGTATAACCAAGTGAGGCTAAGTATGAACATTCAAACTAATTTTAAGGGTGATCATGGAGATTAGGGATAACTAACCTTTACACTGCATAAGGTTTATCACAATGTTATAGGATGGATTAATTAATTATCACTGCTGCATAAGCTACTTAGCTATTAACTAGTTATTTATGTAGGGGAATCGTTATTTGATTCTTAAGATAATAAGACTTGTAGCAGGAACTAGTTAACTAACCTGAATTCTATATGTAAGGTCTGTTGGATAAAAAAATCCTTTTAATTTGAGTGTCAAATTTTAGGTTGTTAAATTTGGTACATCGGAGTTGAAGGTTGTATCTCTTGGACTTATTGGGTCCTTATGCTTAATAAATTCTGATTTTATGAACAAAATAAATGGATGAGAGAAGGATGTACCATGGAAACATGAACCTAGACCAAAATATTCCTTCGGGTTTAGTGGTAAATAAGTTAGACAATACTCTAACAGTCCTTCATGACACACTAAACTAGAAGGATGCGTGGAGTGACTGGTAAGTGTGAACAGGATCAGCCAAGTTAAACAACTTGAGATGAATGATAACAATCAACAGAGGGTTACTCGATTGATTGAACTGTCTTAATGACATATTTGGAACTTAAATCCAATATGGATTAAAACCCTCATAGGGTAGATGAAGTAGATAGGAGAGGACTATTTGTTGTAGCAACAATAATTTGAAAGGCCAGTTAGGCTAGAATGAATTTGTAATAAATATTGACTCAAAAAGAATACAAGTAAAGCAAGAGCATAAAATCTTCCACACCATTGACTTTTAGGAAGAAAGGTACATGGGAGAGAGCCCGAGAGGCTTAAGGGTCTATAATCTGGATTGAAAAGTAGAAAATCAGACCATCTGTATTGAATGATCCCTTAATATGAATATTTCTTGATCTTTGTGACCCATGATTCTTTTAAAATACATTATATTATCATTGTGTTGTATGGGTTTAATGGTGAATTAACCATGAGAAAGGTTTCAAATCCTTGAAGGTGGCTCTGGGAATAAATATTCCATTTGGCCTACTTGTACAGTGAGAAGTGAATGTTATTACAGTTTAAAGAAATCTTGTCATGATCACTAGCTCATGGACTTATATGTTTGAACAAGACTACCAAGTTATTATAGTCCTCTCAAGTACTTGTGTGCCTTGACAGAGATGAAGGAGGGTAAAGAGAATATTGTAGGTGAAATTTATACTCCTGGGCTAAGGCTGAATGAGACTATTCCAATTAAATATTTAACATATTTCTGAGTTTTATCTCCCATTCCTTGATCATCTAGAGTCTACAGTTGAAAATCATATGTTTTGACTTGTGTGCAAGGTGCTAAGACCTATAGATCTGTAATGAAGGAACAAAATCAAAACATACCTAACCAGGACTCTATCCTTGTAAAGGTTAATATAATACAATAAAAAGTGGGATGCTAAGTTTTAAAGCCTTGTCAAGGTATAAGATGAATTATAAGGATACCATAATCAAGGGAGGAACCTAAAGAAGTATTGAACACACCAAGGATTTTGACTGTGTTGTTTTTCTTGCAAGTGTTTATGTATTGTGAGTACCATCCATGGGTATGTAAGAATAAAGTTGTGCATGGATATTGAAATTAGGAAAACTTGCATTATAATTGAGAATGCATGCCTTTAAATAAGGTTATTGAGTTTCTTAGTTCAGTTGCATAAGTTCTTGACGAAGACAAAATTCTATGCCGACTGAGATGTCCGAGTAAGGCACCTAGGTAAAGAATGAAATGGAGAGTATGATTTCGGACTTCTTTTGTGTTAGAGGACATTTGTATGACCATGATAGCTTATTGACAACTACATTAAATATGTTGTAATTTCTAGAGAAGAGGACAAAACCATGGTGTATTTGGTAAAATCAGCTGTAGATTGGGATATTGCTGAAATCAACTCCAGCAAATAAAAATTTGCACAAGGAAAAGAACATTGAAAGGTAAAAAGGCCAGTGTTTTCCTAGATTGATTTAGATGTGTATAGTTCTATTTTGATTATTTGATGCATATATTAAATACTATTGCATGATATGATGAGCTGTAATGACAAAATTTACGTCATATTTTTGGTTGTGTGATAGTTTTTGCTGATTGGAAGGTTGTTACAGCGAATAATATTGATTTCAAATGATCAGAAATATGGAAAAATTGTAAGTTTTGACAAAAAAAGTGTTGAATGTTCCTCATAACAATTGGATATAACTTTGTGCTTCATTATTTCGAATGTTATTAGTTCATTAAGGGGAAACCTTTTGACTTAAAAATTGACCACTTGGGGATGAAATGTATATCCACACAACCCAATTTAAATGCACAATAGCAGTAGATGGTTGGAGTTTCATGTCACAATACGACTTTGATATTAGTTATATCAAAGGCTAGGAAAATAGGGTAGTGGATGCCTTGAGTCACAGGAAGTACTTATCAATTGTTATAACCTTACGAATAAAATTTAAGGAAGAATTCATGAAGGAATCAACAGTAGATCCATACTATTTGCATGTGCAGGCAACTTTAGAAGTTGGTCCTAAGGATAAAAGGTATACTGGTTTTTTACTTTTGACAGTTTTGAAAATTCTAGTTTATCAGTGTGGAGGCTAATAAAAATTTGATATTTTATAGATTGATAAGGTTGTTTTAGCCATGCTATTACTTTTTAAAAGTTTGATTCTGGAATTTGGGATACTAAATGAAGGTTTTATTTGGTAAAAATTTCAGCAGCATTACTATTTATGTTTATGTGAAAATAGTAATTAATTCATCAGGGACGATGAATCATTTTAGCAGGGAGGAATGTAACATCCCGTTAATTAACCCTTTTATTTGACATTTAATTATTCAGATAAATATGAATAATGGGAAAATTTATGTTCTTTTGAATAATTAATACCACCTATTGGTATTGGTTTAATACAATATGTTGTTTTAATACAGAACTTTGTTGTCTGGTTCAGGTTGTGTCATTTTTATAACTATATTATGACTATGGAAATCATTTTTGAGATTCCATATTATGGAAAAAATCTCTAAGGCTTATAATCCTGGTTGAAGGGATTTATAACATTAATTTGTGGCCCTATTTTAATATTATTATTATTAAAATTGGGGGAAGAATACCACACCCATATGATTGCTAAGCAATGTTTAATTGACTATTATTTTATTTTCAAAAATAAAAATATGGTGATTGAACACCATGATTTCAAGTAGTTTTCAAAGGGAATTATTGTGTTGTAAGTCAATGTGAAAAAAAGGGTTAGGAAATGCCATAATATGGCAATGATAAAGTTTATTAATAATTGTTAAAGTCCACAAAGTGGAAATTTACATTGGACGGAGATTGGGAATTATTGGTTTTTTTATTTCATGTTTGACTTTGATAGTTATTTCCCCCTCCCACGTTTGCTTAAGGCTACACAAGTCATCCACTTGTCAAAGGAAGGAGATGGGGAGATAGGATTTGTTAGGATACATGGAGAGGAAGGGGAAAGGAAGAGAATTTAGTTTATTTTGCATTCATTTTGCACTATGAGTTAGCTCCTAACTCATGGAGGAACTTTGGAAAAAATTTCTTGTGAAGAGAAATCAATTTTCTTTGAGGTTTTTCTATTTATTCCTAAGAATGAAAAATGTGGGGTTTTTGTTATGGGCTGAGCTAGAATATTTGCACTAGAGAAATCGATTCATTATGGGTTTGATAGAGAGTAGTAAGCAAGAAAAAAACATGGGAAATATTTTCAGGTAAGGTTGATTCACCTTACTTCTCCGAGTTTTTTATTTTTCAAGAGATATTGTTATTTATTTCTACCTATATTTATTTTTTGAGTGTGAAAAGAGGAATATACTTCAAATATGGCTCTTTTTCTTGTGATTTTGTATTAAAAATTGTTTTTCTAGTTGGGGCTTTTATTATGTTGAAAGTTCAAATTTTCAATTTTTGTGGCATCTAAATTTGTCATTGTGTTAGGTATGAAGTCTAGGTTTAAATTGAGTTGGGGGTTATCATTTGAAAATACGCTCTGAATTTGTGAAAGGAATGGTATTCTTGTCTAAAAAAATTATATGGTTGTGTCATGAAGTTAATTTCAAGCTGAGTATATGGTTGAATATATTTTAAAAATGGGTAGCTTGTTTTCTCTGAATGGCCATGCCAATTATCTACAAATAAATAATTTTTTCCTACTTCTTTCCTTAGGGTTTTGTGAAAATGTGGGCTATGGTGTTGTGGTGCAATACCAGAAAGATTTTGGAGTGTTTACACCTTTTCTCTTACTTGAGACTAGTTCGATCGTTTTTGGTGGATTATATCATGTAAAGTATTGGGGGTTCTCCTATTTAAGGGCTATACCTCCAAATGCATGGTTGTACCTTTGTTTATATTGATTAAAAATTGTAATGGTGTTGTGGGTTCGTAAGTTACATGGTCTTTTCATTTCACCCTAACTGTATACAGAAAAGGGATAGAATCTCGTACCTTCTTTTGTGTCCTCAATCAATTGTTGATAATGTCAAAAGAACCTCTAGTTTTTGAAATTTATACAAATCGTAAATGTGTAACTTGAAAATAATTTTTGTATGGTGAAAATCTGATTTGTGTTACAAAGAAATTTAATTTAATGGAATTATTGTTTGGAAAAAATATTTGGGTTGAAATACTTTCTCCTGTGTTGTATGAATGGAATTGTGTACTAACCCTTATATGAAAAGTAAGAAATGATAATGTGGCTCTTGTTTTCAGATTTATATGTTTAAAACTCTTTTTAGGGGGCATTTGAACAAGTTTTAAAAAATGCATAAAGGTATATGATTTTTGAAATGAAATGAACTAGATAAGAACATTTATGTCATTTAAGTTCATTTCATTTCTTTTACTTATCCCGATATTTTTAACTCAGAGGGTTATATCAATTGATCCATACCTTTTCTTTTAAAGAATTTATTTCATACTTTAATTTAGCATAGTTTACTTTGATTGATAGAAAATTTTTAAAGTGGAAAATAGAAGGGGAAACTCTGGCAAAAAAATTCTAGATTTATATACTCAGTCATTTTTCAGATTAAAAATATATGGTTGAATTTTATGGCATGAGAATTAATCTAAAATAATGTCAGAAGCAAAACAGATTTAATTCCTTGAATTTAATAATTTAAATTCATTGATTGGTTCACTTTATGTGTGCAATAGTAATGGATTTAACACAGTTTGGAAACTGGTATCCTCCATCAATCGCATGGCTTGCAATTGAAGAAGTAGGGGGACTATATGCGTAGTGGTCCTTCAGGAGAACTTCACATATATTCCCTACACTTATTCCTTCGCCAACTATGGGATTGCTGGAGGATCCCAGCTCCCTAACTATTACAGAAGCATTACTATTGTAAGGTAGTTGAGCTAAGTTTAAATAACTAGTCTTGTTTATGAGTCAAAACTTAATTTAGCAAGTAGAATAAATCTTGTCAGTTCTTTGAACTGACACCCCCCAAACAAACAGTGTTGCAAATTTAGTAATGATGATTGAACCATCTCACTCCGGCTTGTGGATATCAGTGTTAGAATGAAATTTTTTATCACAGATCTTGGATCCATTTGTAATTGTAATTATGATTAAATATATTTTCCTTGGTAAAATTATAGCTTGTAATAGTCCTTTAGTGGATGATATTTGTTATATATTAATGAATGGGCTGATTTGATTATGTATAAATAATTGTCGTATTTGGGTCTTGGGAAACGAACGATTTAATGGATAAAATTAAGGAATCATATAGTTAAGTATCTTATACCTTAAATGATTATAGTTATGAAACTCAAGGTATATCTCTTATCTAGTAGCTTTCCAAGGTTGTAAAGAATTAATTTGGAAAAATGGAAGGTATGTAATTTGAGATACGGAACTGAGAATATGAAGGGAAAATATAAGACGTAATCTTATCACATTAAAGGACTTAAGGTTCCTTATACTCTATTTCCTAATGGTTAAATTGGTTATGGGCTAAGTTACTAATTTTTACTCAATGTTAGGTGTCTTTAAACTTTCTTATTGAGTTAAAATTGGGTAGAAATAAGGGTTAACAAGTATGTATAAAACTAAATTAAAATGGAGTAACTTGCAAGACATTAGTCTTAACTTTACAAGATATGAATTTGAACTTGAGAAATAATTTATTCAATCCTTAACTTCATTATGAGATTAATACTCAAAATAAATCTAGCTAATGAATTGAAAGACTAATGCATGCCTAAGAATTCTTTTCAAATGGAACTACAATCTAAATTTAAGGGTATAATGGTTTAACCAAGTAAAGGGTTTATGAACCATATGTAAGAAATTATTTTAATCTATTCAAAGACTTAGGGAAACTAAGATTGTTATTATTATCAACTTAAATTTTTTTAAAATATGCCTTGGTGAATTAACAGATCAATTAGAAAGTGATAAGTAACTAGTCCTTAAAGGATACTAGCCTAGTCAATCTTAGTTGAAGAAACTTTAAAGATTAATAAGATAAACTTATCTTGAAAATATATTTATTAATTATAAGACATAAGATCTTATACAAGAAGTCATCATACTCCGCATTACAAAATAAATATACCATAAGCGGGTGTTACCTAGCTTTAAACAAGTTAAAGACGTGAGTGCAGTCCTAATAATGTAAATATTCACTTAATGAGTGGGTATAAAATCATGATAAGTTATATTGTGACTAATTAAGACTAGTAGGACCTAATGGGAATCTTGATTAAGGTTAAAATATCATTTTCTTTAAAAAATTATAAAATGTATGAAGGGGGTAGAAATGTGATGAACACTTCATGACCTTATCCTTTCATCCATGGTAATTAGGTGCGTAAACTAAAATTCACTAAGTAATTGGACTAATTTTAATAAATATAGATAACTTTGATGAGACGTTTGTGAGGTGATTGTTGGGGTTAGCACACTAGTTGTACAGATAATATATTAGATCTAAGCATACATGTAAATAAAAGTGGACATTCTACCAGAAGAAATATATAAAACAAGAGACATAAATCAACACCAGATTTAACGTGGTTCACCCAGTGTCGGCTACGTCCACCAAGAAACAAGTCAATCTATTATTTAAATCTTTGACAAGATATATAATGAATATTTACAATCTTTCACACCTCTCAGATGTACAGTATTTTCTTTCTCTCAATCTTTTTGCTTCATCACCAAGAATTATCTCTCTCACCAACTTTTGCAACTTCTCTTAATTCTTGTTAATACTTTCTTCTAAACCCTAGATTTTATGCTTATATAGTCATTTATAGACTTAGGGAACTTAGCCATGAAATTACAATATATATATATATATATATATATATATGTTAATTCTAAAAATAGATCTAATTCTCGAGAGTTAATTAAAACATCCTCGCACAGGTAACTGATGTCAATTCTCCCTAACCGATGTCGATTTCTCCTTGCCTCACCAATATCAGTCCTAGGTGATCAATGTTGGTCCCTGCTAACCGATGATGGTCCATATTTTTTCCAGCAAGTTTCACATTGCATGCTAAATTGAAGTAATTGAGCTCCATAACTCAACAATCTCCCACTTGGAGATTAATTACTGTACCATATTTGTATAACATCATTCTTGGATCCTTCCTTAGCTTTGTTTCTTCCTCTTCAAGTCTCAAACTTGAAGACCAACAGAAGTGGATTGTAGCTCCAACTTCTCCTTTGTTAATGGCTTTGTAAAGCATATCCACATGGTTCTCGCTCATATGAATCTTTTCTAGATTCAATTTTCCATCCTCCAATACCTACCATATGAAGTGATATCTCAATTGAATGTGTTTCGTCCTCGAATGAAATGATGAGTTATTTTCCAAATGAATTACACTCTGACTGTCACTGAACAGTTTACAATCATCTTGCTCCTTTCCCAACTCTTCCATGAACCTACTCATCCATATCATCTCCTTCCTAGCCTCTGTAGTTGCAACATACTCTTCCTCTATAGTAGAAAAAGCCACAACCTTCTGTAATCTTGAAATCTAGCTAATTGTCGTCCCACCTACTGTGAAAATATATCCAGTAGTGCTCCTGCTACCATCCAGATCTCCAACCATATCCAAATCAACTTTGCCACATAATGAAATATCTAAACCTCCATAACATAACTGCATGCTATATGTCCCTTTCAAATACCTGAGTATCCATTGAACTGATTTACAATGCTCTTTACCTGGATTGGCCATATATCTACTCAAAACTCCCATTGCCTATGTAATGTCTGGTCTGGTACAAACCATAGCATACATGAGACTCCCAACTGTTGAATCATATGACACTCGTGTCATGTATTTGACCTCTTAATGTGATGATGGACACTGATCTTTGCTTAATTTGAAGTGTCCAGCCATAGGTTTACTAACAAGTTTTACATTCTGCATGTTGAACCTTTCTAACACCTTGTAGATATAATATTCCTAAGACAAATATAATTTCTTATTTTTCCTGTCTCTGTGTATTTGCATACCAAGGATTCTTTTTATAGCTCCTAAATCCTTCATAGCAAATGTGTGAGCTATCTTTCCCTTAAGCTCACCAATGTCCTGCATACTAGATCTTGCAATAAGAATATCATCCACATAAAGTAACAAAATAATATAGCTCTCATTTTCAAGCTTCTTGAAATAAACATAATGGTCAGATTCACATTTCAAGTAACCATGCTCATGCATAAAACTATCAAACCTCATATACCATTTCCTTCGAACTTGTTTGAGCCCATATAGACTCTTTTTCAACCTGCACATTAATTTCTCCTTACTCTTGACTTCATACCCAAGCGGCTAACGCATATAAATCTCTTCATCCAAATCACCATGACGGAAATTTTTCTTCACATCTAGTTTCACAAATCTTATACTACAACTAAACTCAATACAGTATGAATAGAAGTCATCTTAACAACATGAGAAAATATTTCACCAAAGTCAATACCTATTTTTTGTGTAAATCCCTTTATTACAAGCCTTGCCTTGTACCTTTTATGTCCACCCTCTTCTTCCTTAATCATGTAAACCCACTTGTTTAGCAATGTCTTCTTACCTGCTGGCAACTTAAGCAAATCTCAAGTCTAGTTATGTTCTAAAAATTCCATCTCCTTATCCATGCCATGTTCCCACTGGACATGGGTATTATCCTACATTACTTCTTCAAAGCTCTTTGTTTCACCATATTCAGTCAATAATAAATAAAATAGAGAAGGTGTAAATCTTTCTAGAGGTTTACTTACCCTTTGTGACCTTCTCACAGGAGTTTTGGGTACTGGAGGCTCAATTGGACCTCCTGGACATTTGTATCCAAATCTGACAGTGATCGACGTCGATCACCTGTAACCGACATTAGTGCCACGAACTGATGCCTGTTTGGATCTTCTGTAACTGATACCGTTTCTACTAACCGATGTCAATCAAGGGTAAACCAACATCGGTTACTGTGTAACCCTGTAGGTAATTCTTTTAAATCTGAGAGTTCATTTTCATTCACAAAATTCTCAACCGATTCATCCTTGGGTACCAAAATTTGATCCCTGTACATTCTCTTTTCATTCCATTCAACATCACAACTTCTAATAATTTTAGAATTCTCTAAATCCCAAAAATGGAATCTGAAATCACCATATCCATAACCAATGAAAGTGCATCTCTTGGATTTTGCATCCAATTTTTTTCTATTTTCCTTATCAACATGCATAAAAGCTTCTAAACCAAAAAATTTAAGAAAATAAATATCTACCTCTTTTCTGGTCCAAACTTCCTCTGGTATTCCTCCATCTAGTGAACTTGAAGGCCCACGGTTAATCAAATAAACCATTGTATCAATTGTTTCTCCCTCAAACTGTAAGGGAAATATAGAATGTATCTTCATGCTTCTAGCACATTCCATGATTGTTATGTTCGTTCTTTCTGCAACACCATTCTCTTGTGGTGGTCTTGGAACCATTTTTTCTCTACTTATCCCATTCACTGAACAATAACCATTAAAAGCCTTGCTATAGTATTCACCACCATTTTCAGATCTAAGGCACTTTAATTTAGAATTTGATTCATTCTCAACAAGGGATTTCCATATTTTAAAAGTCTCAAAAACATCATATTTTACGTTTAATACAATAAACCCATACCTTTTTTGTAGCATCATCAATGAAAGTAACATAATACTGGGATCCACCATGAGAAGCTACCTAAGTTGGTCCCCACACATCTGAGTGTACAAGCTCCAATTTTTGCTCTTTCTTAGTTGCCCCAACTTTGAGAAATCTCACTCTCTTTACTTTCCAAAGACACAATGCTCATAGAAATAAAGATCTAAATCTTCAAATCTGACAACTTATCCTTAGCCATTAAGATCTACATTCCTTTTTACTCATATGGTCCAACCGGTTATGCCACATACATGCATCTGAATCTGAAGTAGATAATGCAGAAAATGAATTAGTAACATAGGTAGATAAATATAACGTTCCTACCTTCTTACCTCTTTCCACAACAAAAACACCCATGGTGACTTTCCAAGAGTCTCCTGTAAAAGTAACCATGCAACCAGTTTCACCTAGTTGCCTTGCAGAAATTAGATTCCTCCTGAGGCTTGGCACATGCCTCACATCTTTCAATACCCATGTATTTCCGTTTTGCAATTTTAGATCAACTTCCCCTTTACCAATAATATTGCAAGGTTCATCATCACCCAAATAAACATGCCCAAAATTGTCCTGGACATAATTTTTGAAATAACCCTTATTAGGGGTTGCATGGAAATAAGCTCCTAAATCTAAAACCCATGATTTAATTCTATTATCTAAAGAAAGAATAAGAGCATCTTGCATTACCTTTGATGTAGCAATATTTTCTTCTTTACCTTTGTCTGGTTGTTGATTCTCTTTGTCCTTTAACCAACAATCTTTCTTTGCATTTCCTTTCTTTCCACATTTCCCACAAGTAATTCCCTTACTTCTGGATTTAGATTTGTTCTCCATTGACTTTGATTTCCCATTACTCTTATTCTTGGATCTCTCCTTCTGCTTGTCCTTGCTTTTTACATTCAAAGCACTCCCAGATGATGATTCCTCTATACTCTTCTTGCGGAATTTTTCATTCAATATTATACCAAACACATCATAAAACTTCAAAATATTATTAGCAAATATTGTATTACTAATATCCATTACCAAGTTATCCCAACTATCAAGAAAAGAACATAAGAATAAAAGTGCTTTCATTTCATCATCAAACAATATATCAACTAATTTTAACTAATTTACAATAGATCTAAAATCATTCAAATGACTAGATGCAGATCCACCTTCATGCATCTTAGAACTAAATATTTCCTTCATAATATAAACTTTATTTGAAACACTAGGTTTTTCATATAAATTAGCAAGATATTTCATTAACCCTACTATCGAAGTTGCTTCTATAATATTAGAAGCCACGGATGCTGCCAGACTCAATCTTATAGATCCCAGAGCCTTTCTGTCAAAAATCTACCATTATTCATCAGTCATCTTCGTAGGTATAGACTTCTCATCCAACGGTAAATATAAATCTCTTTGACACAGATAATCCTCAATCTACATCTTCCATAATTGATAATTTCAACTGTCAAATTTCTCTACCTTGTATTTGTTTTTTTATGCCATTGTTGTAGCTCCCACTCAATCTAAAAACCCTCTATGAGTAAATTTGTCAACACACAAAACCCTCAAACAAATCTCTGATACCAGTTGTTGGGGTAAGCACACCGGTTGTACAGATAATATATCAAATCTAAGCATACATACAAATAAAAGTGGATATTCTACCAGAAGAAATATACAAAACAAGATACATAAATCAACACCAAATTTAACGTGGTTCACCCAATGTGGGCTACGTCCACCAAGAAACAAGCCAATATATTATCCAAAGCTTTGACAAGATATACAATGAAGATTTACAATCTTCCACACCTCTCAGATGTATAGTACTTTCTTTCTCTAAAGATTTTTGCTTCATCACCAAGAATTCTCTCTCTCGCCAACTTTTGCAAGTTCTCTTAATTCTTGTTAATACTTTCTTCTAAACCCTAGCTTTTATGCTTATATAGTTGTTTATAGACTTATGGCACTTAGCCATGTAATTACAATCAATAGATATATTTTGATGTTAAAAATAGATCTAATTCCCAAGAGTTAATTAAAACATCCTCGCATAGGTAACCTATGTCGTTTCCTCCTTGCTTGACCGATGTCAGTCCTAGGTGACCGATGTTAATCCCTCCTAACCGATGACGGTTACTATATTTTCCAGCAAGTTTCACATTGCATGTTAAACTGAAGTAATTGAGCTCCACAACTCAACAAGGTGATGGGAAGACAAGTTTAGATGTTATGTACACACATCTATACTAAGTGTACATAGTACAGCTAAAAACTTTGGCCAAAGTAATGTGCTTGCTGAGTACATTATCTAATGACCATGATTCCTCAAATCCCGAAGTGTAGGATACAATATGGAGTTTATTAAGTGAACTCTAGTTAGACACTAGAGGATCAATCACATGTTCTCACTACCGCAGAGCAATAAAACCAAGCAAGGCTAAGTAAGAACATTCTAGCGAATGTTAAGGGTGATCATGGAGATCAAAGATATGTTAACCCTTACAGGTGCACAAGGTTTATCACATTTTTATAGGATGGATTAATTAATTATGACATGTTGTATAAGCTAATCTTAGCTAGTTATTTAATTTATTTGTGCAGGGGAATGTTTATTTGTTGTTAAGATGATAAGACTTGTTGCATTAACTAGCTTAACTATCTACCTGAATTATATTTGCAGAGGAAGGTCTGTTGGATAAAAAAAATCTTCTAATTTGGGTTAAAAATTCTAGGTTGTTACAACACTAAGTTCGGTGCACTCTCAAAGAATCACTATTTTTTTTGTAAGTTTCTCCTTTGAAGTCTATTTGTAGCACAGTCTTTATTTCCACCAAGTTGAGTTCCTTGTGCCATGTCTTTGCAAGGTTGTCTTGGCCTCCCATGTGCCACCTATTTTTAGCATCTTCCAATTCTTACATGCACCACCCGACCAAGACTATCTTTTGACATGTGTGTCAGTTGTCAGTGTCACTACAATGTCTTTTGTGTGTGCCATTTACCAAACTTAGGCCAAAATGCCTCACCCAAACTTAGGCCAAAATGCCTTATGCTTCGTCAAAATGTATACAAATACTCTCTCTCTCTCTCTCTCTCTCTCTCTCTCTCTCTCCCCACACGCATGCGCGCTCACACACACACAACCAAAATTTAGGCTCAACACTTTGACACATTCACAATGAGGCTATCTATATCTTTTGATGATTCGTAAATATGTTTAAAATGCACTAACGCATTTGCATATTTATAAACTTATTAAATTCAAAATAGGACTCTATTAATGCACAAGATGACACATAATGGGTGTGAAAACGAGAAATAATGACCCAGAACCTAGGTGGGCCCAAAGAATGGTCAAAATGGCCCACACAACAAAACCCCATAAGCATACATAAAAAGTTATGGGTGTCTTAAGGAATTAAAGGAAAGAGAGAAAGAAACAAGGAAATACAAGGAACAAGTGGAAAATGGAGAAACATTCCAATATGAGCCCAATTTAAATCGAAATTTAACAAACACACAAATTCCCTAGAATAATACATTTTTACGACTAATAAATTTCCATGAACCAAACTTAAATGTGTAGTTATCATGTACTATTTTTTTCCCATAACCATTTAGATTCAAACTAAAATCACCAACTTTTTGTAATCTACCTCACCTGAATAAATTTTTCCCCATAACCATTTAGATTCAAACTAAAATCACCAAAAAAAATTAATCGATCTCATTTGAATAATTTTTTCCCCATAACCATTTACATTCAAACTAAAATCACCAACTTTTTTAATCGACCTCACATGAATAATTTGTTCCCCATAACCATTTAGATTCAAACTAAAATCACCAACTTTTTTTAATTGACGTCATCTAAATAATTTTTTCCTCATAACCATTTAGATTCAAACTAAAATCACCAACTTCTTTAAATCGACGTCATCTCAACAATTTTAAAACGGGCAAAATTTGATTGTATAATTTTTTAAAAGAGGCAGTGCAAAGAGAACTTCAAAAGACGCGGAGAATCCCATCTCTAAAACAATAATTTACGCGCATTTGTGTCAATGTAAAATGAATATCTCGATTTGCTCGAATACTCCGTTGGATCATGGCGAAACTAATTAGGGTAGAAAATGTCAAATGACGCAATCGATTTTGTCCCGGAAGAAACAGTCATACCGACACGCGAATAAATCAAAGGAGATAAAAAAAAAACCATTCCAATAAGTAACCGCGGATCGCCATTCGCCCCTATCTTCGCTTCCAACATAACCAAATTTGGTGCAGAGATATTAAATGGGCCGTTACGAGCGATTATATGCATCGCCCAAGTTGGATGAATCTGTAACTTACGTTATTGAATTGCCCAGGGATGAAATTGTAAGGCTTCCAGGCCCCAGGACTCGAAAGCTTGACCATGCTTCCATCAATCCCATTCCGTGTAAAAGGCCGTCCAGCTCGAGCTGTGTATTTGGATTTCTGTTTTTCTCGATTGTAATAGTGGGTGTCGTCGGGGGATTGCTCTTCTTAGTTTTCCAGCCAAGAATCCCCAAATACTATGTGGAGTATATTAGAATTCGGGAATTCAATCTGAGCAGAGAATTGGTTGCCATGGATGTTACGATCCTCGCTAAAAATCCCAACAGAAGGATCGGTATCTGCTACAGAAATGGCTCTCGTTTGTGGGTGTCGTATTACGACACGGTCATGTGTCGGGGAAGTTTACCTGGATTTTATCAGGGTCATATGAATACTAGTATTTTAGAGCCGAAGCTCACGGCGAGGGGGCTGCGATTTCCTGAGGAGCTGAGTTCCAGTCTCAGAGATCGGGAGAATGACGGCGGCGTGCCTCTGAATGTGGACATGGATTTTCCTGCGAGGATTAAGGTGGGCGTCATGAATTCCATGAAATTTACTTTCAAGATCCGTTGTAAGATCACTGTAACCAGGCTTTTGTCTAACCAGACGGCACGAGTTGAAAGTGGAAGATGCACGTTAAGAATCAGATCATGATTGCTCTTCAATGGGGGATGTTGTGTAAATTATTATATAGGACCCATTAACATTGATTACTTACCATGTGGAAGTTTGAATTTTTATTTTGGTTTGAAATTTGGTGTGTTTGGTAATTTAATATGTTGTTTTCTTTCGAGGAGTTTGATTCCTTCTACTCGCTTTTGGAACAATATTTTTTAATATGCATGATCATATACATTTAATTTTTGTATGTAATTATTTAATTGTCATAGTGATAATGTATTTATGGGTTTAATGACTTTGGGTTAAAATTATATTCATGTTACATTGTGTTCAGTGTTATTCTTTTATAGATATATTTTTTTGTATTGTTTATCATTTTCAATATTTTTATTTTGGCATTGTTCTAAATTATACCTATTATGAAATTGCAATATCATTAAAGTAGAATGACAATAATATATCATATTATTGAAGTATATAATTGAGCCACTTCGAACGACAAACTTCCACAACCTTATAAGTAGAACAAAATTCACAATATTAGAAGACTTAATGGTACTCTCTCTCTCTCTCTCTCTCTCTCTCTCTCTCTCTCTCTCTCTCTCTCTCTCTCTCTCTCGGGTTGACTTTTCGCACAACCCATTTAGCACAAATATCTTGTCCTCCAAATGAAAAATAAAGAAATTTTCATAAAAGTTCGTGTCGACCATGCCGAAGGTCGTGACCTATTGGACTACCAATATAATATCATCTATAGTCATGTTAATGGATAACATATGGTTATTCAACATATAATCACTCATGGTGAGTTTAAGACTATGGTGTTTTCCAAAACAATTAATAGAACCCCCATTCCAAATCATGTCCTAAAGTTATGGTGTTGGATAAATAAGACAATTTAAACGTATCACCAACTTACTGTTGATTAAAAAATGACTAATTATGAAGTGAGTATGTATTGTCACCCTTTGTTTTTAAGGAATCTCATTATCTTGACGATTTATGGGGTAAGTTACTACATGAGAGTATTTGGCAAGAGATAACCAGATGTGGATCTTAAAATTCTTCTTCATGTCTTTATACTCTCAACTTTGTCTTCTTCTCCCCATTCTTGTGTGGCACCTTCAATGTAGAAGAGTTTATTTTCAACACATTTATGTCCCCTTCTATATTTCTCATCACAATCAAAACTTTTGGGGCATTAATCATTATTCTTGAGGGAGTGACTATGCAAAGATGGTATCATCTTAAATGCTAGTGGATACTTGTATATTGGAGGCCACGAATCTCCCCTCTTACTCCCATGTTATGATAGTATAATTAAATGCATTAAAGAATTAAACATGTGTACCTCATTAAATGTGATCCTTAAGTCTGCCAAGAAAAAAGTCGTTGAAGTTATAACTTCTCATCCATAATTGTCTCCACTTGTAAGGATTTTTAAAGCATATAATTGTGTCCCACTTTTTTCCATTTTTTGTACACTAGCAAAATATTCCCCACAAAAATAATTTGACCAAACACTTATAAAATGATTAAACATTTATTTTAAGAGCTTAAATATACAAAGAGACAATGCATGTTAGGAAATAAAGGATAAAATATGCGGAAAAATCCCTCACACAATCGCAACAGTAGAAACTAATATGCAAAAAATATTACAGATCTCAAATAAAAGTGCAGAATAAAATAACACAACACAAAGAGACAATATTTAATGTGGTTCACCCAATTTGGGCTATGTCCACCAAGAATCACTTGCTCAAATTTTATTACAAGTCACCGCTCTCTCAATACAATACCCAAATCTGTTTGGAGCTATGTTCAACAAACTCTACAGAATTCGCACCTGAATTCAAAACACATCTACAATGTTACATTACACTACCATATGCATAAAACCATATAAATAGACAATTTCTTAAGTAGTTTTACAAAACCGTCCCATAAACCTATGGGTCAAAATCCCGCCCATATGAGAAAAACACGTTTCCCAGTATATTGGGCATGTTTTAAGGCCAAAAAAAAATCACGGCGGTTGCACCCCCGAACCCCTACTACCAGGGGCTATCGCCCCCAGACCCCCGCTCGGGGCCCAACCCGGCCCCGAACCCCGACAAGAAAACGTGGAAAGTGTACAATACTCTTAGTGTACAGTCTTCAACACTTTCACACATGAAAATAGGCTCCACAACCTAACGATCTCCGACTTGGAGACTAGTTTTCCTCTGAGCAAGCTTCTCAACCCTTCACTAGTTTTCATGAAGACCAACCAAAACTGAACACAACTTCATTTTTTCCCTTGTGACCACCTTAGTCATCATGTATGTAGGATTCTGACTAGTATGAATCGTCTCTAGCTTCAACCTCTCTTCCTCCAAAGCTATTCTAATGAAATGGTACCTTAACTATATATGTTTCGTCCTAGAGTGGAAAACAGAGTTCTTAGCTAGGTGTATAGCACTCTGACTATCACTATGAAACTTTCCTTCCTCCTGCTGATGCCCCAACTCCTCAAGTAATTTTTGTAACCAAATCATTTCCTTGCTTGCCTCTGTGGCAACAACATATTCAACCTTTGTGGTTGACAAAGCCACCAACTTCTGTAGTCGTGAAATCCAGCTTACTTCTGTCCCACCTATAGTGTAAACATAACCTGTTGTGCTCCTCCTGGTGTCTACATCTCCAACCATATCTGAATCTACATAACCACACAAAGTGGTATCTGATCCACTGTAGCAAAAAATTGTCCCCATTATCCCTCTCAAATACTGAAGGATCCACTTTACTTCCTGTCAGTGATCTCTACCTGGATCACTCATAAATCTACTCACCGCTCCCATTGCATGGGCAATATTAGGCCTGGTGCACACCATGGCATACATCAAACTGCCAACCACTGATGAGTAAGGTACCTTGGACATCTGGTTTCTCTCCTGCTATCTTGGGACATTGTTCCTTTGATAACATGAAATGGCCTGCTAAAGGAGTTCCAACCGATTTAACATCCTGCATATTAAACCTCTCCAAGACCTTCCTAATGTACTCTTCCTAAGATAAATTCAGCTTCCTTTCCTTCCTATCCCGAGATATCCTCATACTAAGGATTTTTTTGGCTGCCTCCAAATCCTTCATAGCAAAGGATTCACTTAGCTGCTTCTTGAGTACTTTTATTTCCTGCATATTTTTAACTACAACCAACATGTCATCCACATACAGAGAAAGGATAATATAACTGTCATCCTCAAATTTCTTTGTATACACGCAATTGTTAGAATGACATCTAATATAACCTTGCTCCATCATGAAGCTATTAGATTTCTTATACCATTGACGTGGAGCTTGTTTTAAGCCATACAAGCTCTTCTTCAGTTTGCACACCATATCCTCTTTACCTTTGACCTCATAGCCCTCAAGTTGTTGCATATATAGTTCCTCCTCCAAATCACCATGGATAAATGCAGTCTTTACATCAAGTTGTTCTAAGTGCAAGTCTTCTGCTACAACTATTCCTAGAACAGTTCTAATAGAAGCCATTTTTACTACAGGAGAAAAAATCTCATCAAAATCTATACCTTTTTTCTATGCAAACCCCTTGACCACCAACCAGGCCTTGTATCTTTTCTTTTCTCCTCATTCCTCTTTGACTCTGAACACCAACTTGTTTTGTAATGCTCTTTTTCCTTCGGGTAGCTTTACCAAATCCCATGTCTAGTTCTCCATGAGAGCATGATGCTCCTCATCCATGGCTTGCTCCCACTTCTTCCTGGCATCTACCTGCATTGCTTCATCAAAGCTCTCTGGCTCTCCACTATCAGTGAGTAATAAATAATAAAGAGAAGGATAAAAATGTTTAGGATCTCTTCTTACCCTAGAAGACCTCCTCAATATAGGAGTTTGGGGTTCTTGTTGAGGATCCTCTACCACTGCATATTCTTTCTTGGATTCTTCCCTATTTTCCTACAACTGTTGCTTATACATGAATTTCTCATTAAAGACCACATCCCTAGATCAAATGATTTTCTTGTCCTTAATACTCCAACATTTATATCCAAAGTCATCACCACCATAACCAATGAAAGTGAATTTTTCTAATTTAGCCTCTAGCTTGGTCCTATCATCCTTGTCTATATGGAAAAACACCTCACATCCAAAGACTCTAAGAAATGAATAATCAACTTTCTTACCATACCAAGCCTCCTCAGGTATGCCTCCATCCAAGGAACTTGAGGGTCATCTGTTTATCAAGTACACAGTTGTGCTCACCGCTTCTGCCCAAAAAGAAAGAGGCAGTCCTACGCATAACCACATGCTCCTAACATGTTCCATTATTGTTCTGTTCATCATTTATGACACCCTATTTTTCTGCAAAGTTCTTGGAACCATATTTTACCTGTGAATTCCATTCTTAGAACAATAATCATCAAATTCATTACTGTAATACTCCCCTCTATTATCTGACTTGAGACATTTTAGCTTAAGACTTGTTTCATTCTCTACCAAGGCTTTCCATTTTACAAAAGTGTCAAATACATCAAATTTGTTTCTAATACAATAAACCCAAATTTTCCTTGTTACATCATCAATAAAAGTAACATAATAACTTGAAACCCCAAGAGATGATACCTAAGTCAGACCCCACACATCAGAATGCACCAGCTCTAACTTACTCTCTTTCTTTGTAGGTCCAACCTTCAGAAAACCTTACTCTCTTTTGTTTCCTATATATGCAGTCCTCACAGAACTCCAAACATGTTTCTGTATATCCAGGAAAATCCTTCTTTATGATATCCATGCCCTTATGGCTCATATTCCCGAGCCTATAGTGCCACAATGTTGTATCTACTTCTGAAGCCACAAGATTACAAAAATTAGTGCTATAAGTGGTTAAATACAAGGTTCCAACCTTCTTACCTCTTGCTACCACAAGATCACCCTTGGTAACCTTCCAAGAGTCCATTGTAAATATCACAGTACAACCATCACTTCCCAACTTCCCTGCCGATATCAAATTTTGTCTTAATGTAGGCACATGTATGACATCCTTCAATAACCAAGTATTCCCATTCTACATCTTAACCTGAACAGAACCTTTTCCAACTATGTTACAAGGCTCATCATCACCAAGAAAAACATGCCCAAAATCTCCTTTAACATAATCAACAAAATAATGCCTATGTGGAGTATCATGGAAAGAAGCCCCCGAATCTAAAACCTAAGATTCAGTAATATTGTGTAAAGAAAGAATCAAAGCATCCTGACATACATTACTTGTTGCCACATTTTCCTCCTTTTTTCTTCCTGTTGTTTCTTCTTGTCCCGAAGCTCCCAACAGTCCTTTACATGCCCAGAATTTCCACAGTGCCAACATACTATCTTGCTTTTGGATTTTGACCTTGCCTGATCCTTTGATTTTCCACAGCTTCCTCTATTATTCTGTCTCCCTCTAGTTTCCACTGTCAAAGCATTCCCTGAAGTAGAAGATTCACCAGAGATTTTTCTTCGCATTTCCTTGCTTAGAATCACCCCTACAACATCCTCAAACTTCAACTTTGAGTTAGCTAGAACCGAGTTGCTTACCACCATTACCAGGCTATTCCAACTCTTAGGTAAAGAGCACAAAACTAATAAAGCCCTAACTTCTTCATAAAATTCTATTGTAACCGAAGCTAGCATATTTACAACCATATTAAAATCATTCAAATGATCTACTACTAAACCATTCTCAGACATCTTCATATTAAACAAATTTTTCATTAAAAATAACTTATTGGAGGCAGAGGGTTTTTCATACAACTTCCCTAATTCATCCATCAGTTCTTTTGTAGTCTTTTCCTTTGGAAGATTAATTAATACCCAAGATGTAAGACATAGCTGGATTGTCCCAAGTGTCTTCCTATCTAGCAAATCCCATTCCACATCCATCATGCTCGAGGGTTTGTTCACCTTCTCAAACAACAGAATATAAATATCCTTCTAATAAAGGTAATCTTCCATCTACATCTTCCAAAGACTGAAATTATACCCGTTGAATTTATCAACCCTAGATCTTCCATCATCTGTCATAGCTCTCACTCAAGATAAAACTTTCCCTGCGATTCAAAACTTCAGCAAACCAAACCAGGCTCTGATACCAATTGTTAGGAAATAAAGGATAAAATATGTGGAATAATCCCTCACAGAATCGCAATAATAGAAACTAATATGTAGAAAATATTATAGATCTCAAATAAAAGTGTAGAATAAAATAACACAACACAAAGAGATAGTATTTAACGTGGTTCACCCAATTTGGGTTACGTCCACCAAGAATCACTTGTTCAAATTTTATTACAAGCCACCACTCTCTCAATACAATACCCATATCTGTTTGGATCTATGTTCAACAAAATCTACAGAATTTGCACCCAAATTCAAAACACATATGCAATGTTACATTACACTACCATATGCATAAAACCATATAAATAGGCAATTACTTAAGTAGTTTTATAAAACTATGGGTATCAAAACCATGGGCCAAAACTGTCACATAAACCTATGGGTCAAAATCCCACCCATATGAGAAAAACACATTTCTCGGTATATCGGGCATGTTTTAAGGCCAAAAAATAAATTCTCGGGGGTTGCGACCCCGAATCCCAACAAGACAATGTGGAAAATGTACAATACTCTTAGTGTACAGTCTTCAACACTTTCAAACATGAAAACAGTCTCCACAACCTAACAACGCATTTGTAATTGTTTACACCTTAAAAATCTATGTATGATATTTATTATGAAAGGATGTAAGGTACGTTACATGTTGAATATTTTTATTAATTAATAAAAATTAATATGCAAATCATAATAAATATTTCAATGCATTGCATTATGATATAAGGATGAAACAATAGTGTAAAACACAAGAAGGGATAAAGAGTTAGCTACATAGATATGTACATTAGTGTTCTTGGTATACACATTGGCTAGAAAGATTGATCTAAACCTATAAGTGCTTCATTCCTGATACTGTTGAAAATTCTCATGTAAAGTGTGTCCCACTTGGTGGCCAATTTTTTTAAAATCTTACTGGTAAATAAATATTTAAAAATACTATTAAAACTTTAAAAATCAGGTAAATTTTAGATGCCCTGCACCTTGGTATTTATAAGCTCTTAAAATACATATTTGATCATTTTATATGTGTTTGGTCACATTTTGGTTGTCGGACATATTTTGTTAAAAGTACAAAAACTACAAAAAAGTGGGACACAGTTATATGCTTTGACAGGTTGTAGTAAAGTATACTCTTATGTAGTAGAAATTCATCTTTTATGCTCTACAATAGAATTGATAGGGATTCCAGATATCTTTGGGAGAAGGAACTTAGGTTTTTGGGGTTTTCTTGCCTTCCAGTGCGTCGTTTCTCCACACCAATGACCAAATCCCATAATTTTATAGCCATAAAACAAACTTTTAACCTAACTCTCCAAATACAATAATTTGTCCCATTTAATAATTGTGATTTATCCATTAAGAAAACAACTCAACTAGCCATATAGGAAAAAAATTACCAAAAATTTAAAACCAGAATGTTAGGCGGGATTTTCAAAAGTTACAATAAACCGCAGTATAAAAAATAAAATACACCAAATTACAATCTTAAATAAAATAGCTTTTAACTTGATGAAAATATCCTAACAAGTTTCAAGAATCAAGGAGGAAGCCTACAAAACATAAAAAACAAGTTGCGGAAGGCCGTGAAGATGAGAAGAAAAACTTATAATTTTATTTTTCAAATTTTGACACCTACGGTATATATCAAATTTTGAGACCCGCGGTACAAAGGAGTTGACACTCGTGGTACAAAGAAAATAGAAACCCACGATCAAAGTAGGATGTGACATGCGACACAGATCTAGCTAGAGCAATTGGGCATGTTTCAGCATTCTGGCACTTTTCAAAGGAAAGGCACTCAGTGGACCTCAAAGCCATGGAATGATAAAAAATTAATAGAACTTGCAGTCCGCTCAGAAAAGACAAACCCACGTGACAAACAAATCCATGCAAGCCTAAAAATCTAAAGAAGGTTGTGGATAACTAAAAATACTACACAAGTCTAAAAGACCGCAAAAATCTGGAGAAAATATGTGGAAGACTAAAACAAAGTCACACAAGTAAAAAAAAGCCACAGAAGACTTGGAAAATCCGCAAAAGACAAAAAAAGGCACAGATGACAGATAAATGTCACTGAAGACATAGAAAATCTACAGAAGACTAAAACAAGGTGTGTATGATAGAGAAAATCCATAGAAGACTTGGAAAAGTCACGAAAAAATTGAGAACAATGAAAAGGACCAAAAATTTGTTGCAAAGGATTGATAAACTTAAAAATAGGTCGCGGATGGAGAAAAAACATATCTATGCACACAAATGGCAGTGATGGATAACAACACATGCACGAGCAAGATCTAAAAAACTAATCATCCAATATTTTTATTTTTTTTGAGGGAATTGGATTTTTAAACGTGATTAAATTTGAGTTCGGAGGTGGAACAACTAGAGTTTTGTAGATATTAAAAATTCAAGTTTCTTCACACCTACGAATCAAAAATATATCCAAATCTATCATGCATAAGCATAACCACCAACTCTGATACCATGTTATAATTTCACAGGATAAATATGTGATTAATTCATAATCAGTAATTCATTAATTCTAAGGATTATAGGTTTATGTGAATGTGTAGGGATATAATTTTATGAAATAAATATATGCAACATAACATTGTAAATTATTTTACTATAAATAATGCATAACACATGAACACCATATTTATAATAGGGAAAACCTGAAGGTAAAAAATCCACTCCAAAAAGCACTTCCTTTTATTAGAATTTTACATAAAGATTTTACCTAGCACTTCCACTTCCTCCTTGGTCTCACACAGAACAAACACAAAGTAATTCTAATGCAAAAATATAATATCTTAAATACATAAATCAGATTATCCTGATTGATAATGTGTAAAACTTTCCATTGCATATCCAATCCCATGAGGGATCGCCCTATTTAATAGATCGGGTGAATCAGTTGCATTGTTTCACGTTTATAATTAAATCATGATGATTTAATCAAATGTGGAGACTGACTAAAGTTTATAAATAAAAATTTTAAACATAGGGCGTGAAGTGGTTGTCCACCTAAACAGTATCCCCACTTGACATTATTTCCCCAATAGTTAGGATTGTACAGTTCAATTATAGATCATACAACAATTGAATGGTCTCACACTTGTTGAGTTTTCAATTCTAGAAATTTTGTTTCATAATATATAGTTCCATATCCTCCTATTCAATAGTCTTGTACATCAAGTTTCTCTCTTCCCTACCTTGAAAATTAAGCTTATTTCTCCTCTTGTGTATTTAAGCAAGTACTTATCTTTTATCGATTGATTAAGTCATTTCAAGTTTGAATACATTATTATGATTGTGTATAATTGATGTTGGAAGTTAATTAGATTACAATTGTATACATATTATAAACCCTTACAACCTCTTTAGTTTTTGTATAACATTCTAAAATATAAATAAGGTGTAAAAATTTGGTGAACTCCACTCTTGAATTGAATTTATTGCCCTAAATATTGGTTGTATTACATCATTCTTCTACATATCATGGATCATTATCATCATTTATATATCATGTCCAAGGATTCACACCTTTACCCCACTCATACTAATCATATAACACCTTTTGATGGTGGAAGTTCATAATAATGGATTCTACATATATCTATACTTCTCCATAACAAACTAGGAAAAATTATGATTCAAATGATGATATCGAATGCGATAATAATTCTAGTGCACATATGAATGGTCATATTCACGTGTCAGTTACTATTAAGGTGGAACCTACTGTGTAACATCCCAAAATTTCTTGTAAGTTAAATTAACTACGGTTAAGTCTAAATAGGATTAGACGAGACAATCATTGGGTGTAAAATTCATTTGGTTCAACGTATCATGACCGACAGCTTCTACTGCGGGGCATGACACTGTGGAACGAATAACCCCGCACCCACCTTGATGATCTTGAAAGAGTCTATGAGAATCAAATTGGAAATGATGCACCACGATGAAGTTACACTCTGATGGAATCAAAGTAGCTCCAGCGTAATCAAAAGGAAGAATTGATCAATCAATGGAAGAGCTTGCATAACAAAACAAAGCTTGCACATACAAGAAAAGACAACAGAGTGTCTTGGCATGCTCATAAATGTCAAATGAAGGGATTCATATAGGGTGATGAGTAACCCTAGTGCATGACACTCAAGAAAACCCTACACCGAACCCTAAACCTAACCCATGTGAGATGACCCTCCATGTGAGTGGAGGACACGTAGGATCCCACACACCAACACCCCCCCTTCATTGAAGCTGGGGTAGGGGCTATGATGAGTCAAACAGAACAAGGAGACACTCCTAAACAACTAAGAAATATGTGCTAATGGGGCCCGACAACTAAAGGCCTGATAAGGTGCCCATATACAAACAACATCTTCCTAGAATAAGAAGAAGAGAAGGACTATATAGCTCAAAGAAGATGAGTAGCTGCATAAGACCTTACCCCAAGAAGAGACCACAAGTGAAGAAACTTCACCTCAGTGAAGGGCTTGGTGAATATGTCTACAATCTGATCAGCTGTCAGAATGTACTAAATGTCGATGATACTATCATGAATAAGCTCTCATATGAAGTGCATATGGATCTCAATGTGCTTCGTCTACTGATGCTAAACTAGATTTTAGAAAATTGAGATAGTTCTCATGTTGTCACAATAGATAATGGTAAGCCGCCGAAAGTGAATGCCAAACTTTGTAGAATACCTTGTAGTCAAACAGCCTCTGTGGCAACGTTAACTACTCCTCTGTATTCTGCCTTTGTAGAAGATATTGCAATTGCATTCTGTTTCTTGCTAGACCAACTTATAGGACCCGAACCAAGAGAGAAACTATAGCCAAAGGTAGATTTCTAATGATCTAATTCACCGGCCTAGTCAGAATCTGTGAACCCAATCAAGTCAATATCCACCCCTCCATGATAGTGAATATCATTAGTATAGGTGCCACAAACATAATGAAGGATCCGTTTAACTACTTTCCAATGCAGCTCATGTGGTTCCTGCATGAATCTGGACACGATCCCAATAGCATAAGATAAATCTGGTTGAGTGTGAGTCAAGTAAATCAAGCTCCCCACCAACTTTTGATAAAGGGTACCATCAACCAAGGGAGTAGAGAAATCAAAAACCAACTTAACCCCGGAAAGAAAAGGAGTAGGAGAAGACTTGCAATCAGACATCTGGAAATGAGCAAGCAAGTCAAGAGCATACTTAGGTTGTGAAACCAAAATTCCCAAGTCAGATTATGAAATCTAAATTCCCAAGTCAGATTGTGAAATCTAGATCATAAGAAAGTAATGAAGTAGGCCTAAATCAGTCATGGAAAACCTATTGCCCAAGGTGATCTTCACAGAATCAATGATAGAGGAAGAGTTACATGTGATCAACAAGTCATCAACATAGAGAACAAGAAAGAGTATGGAGTCATCTTGCCATAGAATATAAACATTTGGATCATAGTGACACCTAGTAAACCCTTATGTAAGTAAAAAGGAGTCCATCTTGGCATACCAATCCCAAGGAGCTTGTTTAAGGCCATAAAGAGACTTCTTTAACTTACAAACAAGGGAGGGATCATGGACATAACCCAGAGGTTTTTCTATGTAGATCTCTTCCTCTAGGTCACCATGAAGGAAGGCACTCTTAACATCCATTTGATGGAATTTCCATATGTTTGTTGCAGCAATGGCTAGGGTCAGTCGAATAGAATTCATCTTCGTAACCGGAGCAAAGGTTTCAGTGTAATCAACCCCAACTATCTAGGAGAAAACCTTCGTTACTAATCACACTTTAAAATTTTTGACATCTCCATCTACTCCATACTTTGTTCGGAACACCCACTTACACCGAACGATTTTTCTTCCTTTTGGAAGAGGGGTGAGATCCCAAGTATCATTCTTCATGAGTGAGGAATACTCCTCATCCATGGTAGAATCCCACTCAGGAATATCAAAAGCCTCTCTGAATGATTATGGATCAGAGGTAGAGGTGAAGAAAGAGTGGGGTCCAATGAAATATAAGTGAGTATGTCTCATATCCGAAGTATCTCCAACTACATCTCCAGCACTTTGCAAAGTTTTCCTTGTCTAAATAGGACCATGAGGATCAGGCTCTAAGTTAGAAGATTCATCACTTGAGTTAGAAGGGACATAGTCCTCATCATCACTATTGTTAGAATCAGAATACTCAAGGCTCTGATGGTCAGGAGGATCAGGAAGAGGAGCACGTTCAATAGTATCATCATCTGATGAGTCAAAATCTGAATCAACAAGTTGAAGAACCTCAATAGGTAGAGAAGTAGAAGTCAAAGAAGACTCATCGAACTTAACAATTCTCTCAATATAAATCTCATGAGAAGTAGGATTCAACAATCGATATCCCTTCACTCCATCAGGATACCCTAAAAATATACAAGGTTTGGATTGTGGTTCCAATGCCTTGCATTTCTTCTTGGGAATCTTAGCCATAGCCTTGGATCCAAAGACTCGAAAGTGCTCAATATCATGCTTGTGTCCAAACTAGGCTTCAAAGGGTGTCATCCCTCTTACTGCCTTGTGTGGGACATGGTTCTAAATGTAATTAGCACAATTCACTTCTTCAACCCAATACTGCAGAGGAAGAGACTTCAAATGAATCATACAAGTGGCCATATCCTTAAGAGTATGGTTCTTTCTTTCTTCTGCTCCATTATGCGAACGACTGTAAACAACTGTATGCTACAAGGAGATCCCTTCAAAAGTGTAGAAATCCATGAACCTATTGTTTACATATTCACCTCCATTTTCAGTTCGAAGAACCTTAATAGATTGTTCCACCTGTTTCTCAGCAAGATCCTTAAAGTCCTGAAAATGTTCAAAAACTTCATACTTAAGCTTAAGAAAATATACCCAAGTATATCACGAATAGTCATAAATGAATGTCACCACATAAAGAGATCTATTAAATGAAGGGGATGGAAATGGACTAGAAATATCGCTATGAACAAGATCCAAAGGATGAGTAGCTCTCCAATATTTTCCTTTGTCAAAGTTCTTTTCAGGATGCTTTCCAAGGGTGCAACCCTCACAAAGACCCTTAGAAAACTTGATGCGAGGTAACCCATTGACCATTTCATTTTGGCTCAATTGTTCAAGGTAGCGATAATTTAGATGTCTGAAATGCTCATGCCATAGCTTACTAATCTCATTTGCATGAGTGAGCAAGGCAGTGGGCATAGAATCAAAAGTAAAGTGGGAAAAGGTATACAACCATGAACGGAGATATGCCTTTCCCTCAACCACTGTAGTGGCATAGTTAAGCTCATGAATAATCACCGAGTTAGGACCAAACTCCACTCGCATTCCTTTGCCTAGGTGAGAAATTTGGTAAACTGATAGGAGATTGGTAGAGATATCAAGAACACTCAACACTTGGTTGAATGTTCCCCCATCCATCTCTACCAATCCACTACCAGAAATTGACATTGTCATGTGATTGCCCATCATGATTTGGGACATACCACAAGGATCGATGTTGGTGAACTCAACATGCAAAGAAGCCATGTGGTGCGAGGCACTAGAATCTATAATCCACGTTGATGAAGGAGAAAATTTGGCTACAAGGGCCTTTCCTTTCTTCTTATCAGATTTTGAACCTTTTGCAGTAGAAGACTCAGCCTTCAGAGCATTTGGTTTGATAGACTCAAGAACACCTATTTGTTTATTCTCGAGTAACTGAGTAAGGTGATCAATTTGTTTTCTCATATACGTATGCTCTTTATGATGAGGCTTCTTGCAATAAGAACACAAATACTTGTTTTTCTTCACTCTAGGCTTAGAATTTGAAGTGTTCATGTTAATTTTAGTTTTGGTCTTGGTTTCCTTCATAGGTTGATCCTTTCTTTCTTTCTTCTTTTTTTTACTAGTACTTGCTACAAGGGCATGTGACTTGGACTTGAGAGGCCCCATTTGAATGAGTTTGTCCTGTTCTCGAATGAGTTGGGAGGAAAAACAGTCAAAGGAGGGAATTTTCCAAGCATTGCCCATGGAGGCTTTTGTAGTGTAAAAAGTTGACACAAAGACAGAGTATTCAGGACCTAACTTAGAGAGAATCGACAAGATCAGTTGAGAATCTTTCTTCTCTACTTGACATTCCTTTAACAACAATCTAGTGTGGACAAACTTAGAGAAGAATGCTTGTAGGTTTTCAAAATCACTAGGATTTAACCCTAGCAGTTTGTTTTCCAACTCATGCACTCTCATGTCATCTTGTTGTCCAAACATTCTGTTGGTGCCATTTTTGAGCTTGCACCATGTTGCCCTAATTTTCCAAATCTGTATTTGCTCAAAAATGGTTTACCCTTTGAATTGATGGTATGAAATTCTTCCCCTCTAGCTGAATGCTTTTAAAAGCTCACAAACTTGTTGTTTTTCCCTAATTTGAAAGAATAATCCAAGTTTGCCCTTTTCTGTGCCCTAGTTTTTCCAATTTTATAGGCTATGTTTTTTTTCCCTTTGCAAGATCATGGAAAAATCGAAATTAATCAAATCATACTTGTTTTTATTTGAAAATCCAAATCCCAAGGTCAAAAATGTTTGGAAAATCATGCTTTAATTGATTCAGAATCGAAAAATCTGCAATCCTTAGTGAAAAAATTGAATTCTAGGGCATCCTCGGAATTTTTTACGTTTTGACAATCAGACGGGCAACATTTTCCTGTCAAATTCATCCTCAGAAGGTATTGGTGACATGGTAGTTTCTAATTGGCTGAGGAAAAGCGAGGAAGTGTTGTAACTTTTCATTTTTCACCTTTTTTGACAAATGGGGCATTTTCGGGCCCAGGGACCCATTTTTTCCAAATTTGCCTACGTGGCTTGTTCTGATTGGTAGGGGGATGGCAAGTGGTTAGATTCCCTTGAGGTTTTTAGACCTTATTTGAAAAAAAAATTAAAGTCAAAAATTGGCCCGAAACCCCACAGCCAATCAAAGAAGGACACGTGGTAGAAATCAAGGTCAGAGGAGATGCGGGTGGCGGAAGTTTTTGTGGTTTTTTGTGTTTTTGGCTCAAAGTGTTGAAGTAAATTTTTGGCCCAAAAGTTCGTGACCAATTTAGGTGAGACACGTGTAACATTTTAAGGGTCAAAGGGGGGCGCGGTCAACGTTGAAGTTTGTGAATTTTAAAAAATTTATAAGGGAGGTTTGAAGGAAGAAAGGGAGACTTGGACCCGCAGTGAATAGGAGAGCACCACGTGGTAGGGATAGTTTCAGAGGTGCGGGCCCGTGGACACAAAGTGGAGAATTTTCCCTTAGCTTAAAGGGAGTAAAATGAAGATTAAGCCTGCAGGTCCTCAGCAAATGAAAGATGGAAGCGTGGCAGAGGACAAGGCAGGTCGGCAAGCTGGCAGAGGCGGGAGGGAATTTTTTCCCTTTTGCAAAAAATACTCAAAATTAAAATTTGAAGCACTAGCCCACTAGCAAATCATCAGGATACATGTGGTGAGGGAGAAATAGGAGGTGCAAGCCCACGGGGCAAAAGGTGAAAATTTTCCCAACTTCCAAAAAAGGTCAAAATGTGCGGAATTGAAGCGCGATCCCAATGGGACCCACCATGTGCCACGTGTCAGCTCCAAAATTCAAAGGCAAAGGGGTAGAGGAAAAAGTCAAATTTTTCCATTTTTTCAAAAAGGTTGAAAATTCAAAAAATAAGCCCGAATTTGTTCCCAATCATAGTTTGACACGTAGCAAATCAAGGGAAACTATGCATTTTCATTTTTGGTCACCATTTTTCCTCCAGGAAGCTTGGAATCATGATTTTTGCATCAAAATTCATCAAATTTATAGTGATTTTGTGTCATCTTGGCCTTCTAGGATCATTCAAATCGGTTTAATGACTCAATATTTTGATTTGAAGATGTTTTTGAAATAATTTTTGTCCTAGCCTGAGCAAACACGTGAAATGACAAAATCGGATTTGGAGTTTTGATCATATTTTCCCAAGGCCTTTTCATACTACCTACATAAATTAAGGGATATCTTCATCTCCTTCACAATTTGGGGGTTATAATATAGGTTCTCTTACCTTGGTTAAAAGGCACAACCTAAAATAGTGAGGGTCAGATCAAATCCTTTCAAGGTGTTATCCATCTCTCCACAAATCTAAGTGTTAGTTAGATCACATCCCCAGCTACAAAATGACACACATCATGATCTATCTGACTTCAAGTATCATGCCATATCTCTGATGCTACTCGAATTGAAAAGGAGAACAAATTTTGGTACCAACACTTTTCTGGTGCCGTTATCGGGGACTTCTTGTAATTTCTTGGTGTTTGTGGAGTGTTTGAAGAGTTTGAGAATTTGTGTATTCAATTTTTTGATCTGCTACATTGTTAAAATATAATTCTATGTTTCAGATCTGCAAGTTTTAAACAAGGGTTTCAAGTTTTGTCTGTCCTTTTTGCATTTCCTAGCAGTTCATACACTTTGGGTGCATTGTGATTGATTGATTTAAGAAGAAGAAGGTATGATTTATAAAGGTTTGCAAAGGTTTCAGTACTAGAAAACATTTGACATATTATTTTAGTACATTCTTACACAACTAAGGTGAAATTCCTTAGTGGTGACTCCATGCTGATTTGATCTTGAAAATATCAGTTGTCTTACCTTTCTGTCATTTATAATTTGTTGCTCAAATTTGCAAAACTGGAAGGAAGAAGATCTCTCTTCATCAAGGACTCTACTAAGAAGTTGTTTACAGATTCAAGACACTCAGAGCTAGAGGGGAGAAAGGTGTGGAAGGTTGTTGGAGACTTGACTGTAAGAAAGGAGATCCTTATTGTTTAGTTTGAAAGTGAGCAGCATATTATTGAGGACTATAATTCTTCTTCAAGTGGATCTGATTAAGACAATCCTAATGTTGATTTGAATTCCCCATCAGGTGAGGGACCCTCTTATGCATTTGAAATGCTTGCTCCTAAATCTGCTCCTATATTTTCTAAATTTTCTAGAGATCATCAAGAAGGAGAACCCTTAAGAGAGATCTGTTTTGAATATTTCATCCTCATTCCCCAAAGACATCTCACTCCTCATCATTTTGCTTCTCCTCCAATATCACCACCACAAAATAGCATGGATCATACTCCACCTATACCCCCATTTGTTGTTAACACCTTTGGTCCCATCAATTTTGGAGGAATGGTTGGGTATCCAAATGTTATCCCACAAGATGTGAGAAATAGGTTACCAAATTTTCAAGGTAATAATGCTATGACTGGAGATCAGCATCTCAAACATTTTGATAATATGATGGAAGATTTGAGATAGAGTTTGAGGATGTGTATGTCAAATTGTTTATTCATACACTAGAAGAGGATGCTAGGGATTGGTACAAGGCTCTGCCTGATAATTCTATTGATTCATGGACTGAAATGAAAAATGCATTTAGGTTGCAATATGGTGACAAGACTGATCCTAGATTTCTTTTGTCTGAGTTTGAGAATATCAAGAAGAACACTAATGAATCATTCCATGACTTCAACACAATGTTCAACAAAGCTTTGAGAAGGCTGCCTGCTGGTTTGAGGCCTTGTGATGAATCTTGTTTAATCAAATATGTAGATGCATTTGATAAAAAGGTAGCCTATTACCTAAGATACAAGAACCCTACCAATCTTAGACAAGATTTCACCATGGCACTTTAAATTGAAAACAATATCAAGGTTGTTGGGAAACCTCTCAAGAGAGATGGTGCAAAATTGATAAACCCTCAAAAACCTCAAGCTAGAAAAGGTACTGATTTAGAAGAGGTTGTGAAAACTTTGGCAGGGATTGCCAAAGAAATATCATACAAGTTGGCAAGAGCTGAGAAAGGAACTGGCCAAAGTTCACAAGGTCATCAAAGAGCAAAAAACCATGATAGATTTGGCAATCATCCTAGGGGTGATCAAAGACAAGATGATAGAGGTAAAGGACCTATGGGAGGGGGAAATAGACAACCCCAAGCACATGAAAGTAGATTGGTTCCTGACCCTCTAACTGTCAGGGTTGCTGCTGTTGATGAAGTTGCTGATATGGATTGGTGTGATAGATGTTTTCTTCCTCATCCTCCATGTGAAGTGGACCAGCAAGTTGGTGAGGATGATAATGAGGATGGTGCTGATGATGATATTTACATGATGGGTTGTTCTTCAAGCTCATAAGGAGGAGAAACATCTACTAAAGTAATAAGTGCTAGGACAGCTGCAACTTTTTGGGATTGCATCAAATGGGTATAAGTATTTCTTCCCCCTCATGCTCTTGAATTTGATGTAGTGCAAGCTTTTGAAATTCCTAACAATGACTTTGAATACTTAAGAGCTTTGATGATTAAGAAGTATGATGGTGGTATCCCTTCGGAGGAAGATAGAAAATTGTTGATGAATGTTGTTGTAGCTCAAGAGAAATATTATAACACTAGAAGAAAAGTTGTTAAAGGAAGTGGGCCTCAAGCCAAACCTAAAACACCCTTGCTCACAAGCATTCCCAAAGAAACTCCTAGGAAAGAAACACTTGCTAAAAGCTCTGTTGTCCCAAGAAAATATTACAGTCCTCCTCATGCCCAAGATGCCAAGAATCCATTGCCATCTAATGAATCTTCTTGTCTCCCTTCCAATGTTGTTTTGCCAAAGAGTGTCCCCTATGACATAGCCCAAGTATTGAGCCAAATTAAAGTGAGTGTTCCAATCATTGAGTTGCTTAGAATTCTTGAGCATAAGAAGAGAGCATTTGAGTACTTGGGGTTAAAGGAAGAGAAGAATCATTCCAGGTAGAAATGTAAATGTTGTTGAGACTCCTCCTCAAATCATTGCAGACCTTGAAACACCACCAGTAGTAGAATATTTTGGAGAGACACCTGAGGTATATTTGGGGACATCTTTGGTTGATTCCCAATTGAATGTTGATCCATTTTTCACAACTTTGATTATAAAGGATAGGCTACTTCACAATTGTATGTTTGATTCTGGTGCATCATGTAATGTCATGCCTCTAGAAGTCATGAATGAGTTGGATATCAAAGTGACAACAGCCTATGGAAAGTGTACTGCCATGGACTCAAGAGAAATGCCAGTAGTTGGTTGTGTAAAAGGTTTGGTTGTGCAGCTTGCATCTTATCCCGGGAGGAATTTAAAATTGGATGTTGTGATTGTTGATTGCCCTACCAAATGGGGTATGCTTTTGTCAAGAAAGTGGGCTGCAAGTGTTGGAGGGAGTGTCCAAATGGATATGTCTTTTTCTACCCATTCCCATTGAGGGAAACCTAGTCAAGCTCTATGGAGAAAAGAAAATGTTACATCTAATTGAGGACCCAAACAATGCTACTTATGAAGTATTATTTGCTGATGTTGATGCTGATAATTTTATTGGTTTTGCTGATGGAAAAGAACACAAAATGGACCAGTCAAAGTGCCTTGAATAGGTATGTTCTCCTTGGACCTTGCTATTTGATGGAGCTTGCTCCAAATTTGGAAATGGTACTGGTGTAATTCTGATTTCTCCTAGCTTGGAAGAATTTGTTTTTTCCTTCAAGCTTAATTTTGAATGTACTAACAACATTGTTGAGTATGAAGACTTGTTGTTGGGTCTGAGAATTGCATGGAAGTATGGTGTCAAGGACATCATTGCAAAGGGAGATTCAGAGCTAGTTGTCAAACAAATAAGAAAATTGTATGCTACAAAAAATCAGCGGATGAAGTAGTATAAGCATGCAGTTTGGGATCTAGTTGAGATGTTTGATTCCTTCAATATTATGCACCATGACAGAAGTTTGAATGCTGCTGCTGACAAGTTGGCAGTGTTGGGGTCAAGATTTGGAGTTTTTCCATTTCACCTTATTGTGAATACAATGTTGAAGTGTTGACTAGGCCAGCTGTCCCTGACAACATCAAGCATTGGCAAGTGTTTGATGATGATTCTCAAGTGCAAAGGTTCTTGCAAAATCAAGGTGAGTTTGTAGATCAACATATTGATTGGGAACCAATGGTGTGTATGACTGAAGGAAGAGAGACTTTGTTTGGAAAAGATATTATCCAATTGAAAACTAACACCATTCCTAGAGGCCTTGTTGCTCTTGAGTCTAATTTTAACAATGTTGATTGCATCATCAATAGAAACATGTCTACCTCAAGGGATGTGGAAGAGCATGACTTGGGAACAAAGGAAAAACCAAGAAAAGTTTGGTTGGGCAGTAGTTAAACAAAGAGGAAGAAAAACACTCCTATCTTCAATTGTTGAAACAATATCAAGACTGCCTTGCATGGTCATATTCAGAGCTGAAAGCATATAGAGAAGATTTATTTCAGCATGAGATCCCTCTTGAAACAAATGCCAAACCATTTAGACAAAAGAAAAGGCCAATTAATCCACTCCTCTCCATGAAAATGCAAGATGAATTAAAGAAGTTGAGAGATGGAGGTATCATTCAGCCCACTAGGTATTCATCTTGGGTTGCAAACCTTGTGCTAGTCAGAAAGAAGAATAGAGATATCAGACTTTGTGTAGACTTTAGAAACCTGAATAGAGCTTCATTAAAGGAAAACTATCCCTTGCCAAATATGGAAAATATGTTGCAGTTTGTGACAGGGTCTGAGTTGTTTTCTACATTGGATGGTTTCTCTGAATACAATCAAATGGTTGTTAAATAATCAGAAAAACTTAAGACAACATTCACTACTCCTTGGGGAACATATGTTTTTGTTAGAATACCCTTTGGTTTGATGAATGTTGGTGTCACTTTTCAAAGAGCAATGGATGTTGCTTTTGCTGGTTACATCAATGAGTTCATTGCAGTTTACCAAGATGATGTGACTGTGTTTTCAAGGTAGAGAGGTGATCATTTGCAGCACTTGGAGAAGATGCTGATCAGATGTAGGGAGTATGGAATTTCTCTTAATCCAAAGAAGTGTCATTTTGGCATGTAAAAGGCCAAGTTGCTTGGTCACATTGTGTCAAAAGATGGTGTTATGATAGACCCTGAGAGAGTGGAAGCAATCAGCAAAGTACCTATCCCAAGAACCAAGAAAGGCATCCAATCTTTCTTTGGTCAAATTAATTTTATTAGAAGGTTTGTTTCCAACTTTGTTGAGTTGACTCTTCCAATCACAAGCATGCTAAAGAAGGACCAAGTTATCAGGTGGGAGGAGGCTGCCATTCAAGATTTTGAAGGAATTAAGGATGCACTTAAACATGCACCTGTTTTAGCAGCCCCAAACTATAAGAGGCCTTTCCAAATCTTTTCCTTTGCCTCTGAGTATACCATTGCTTTTGTTTTGCTACAAAAGGATGAGAATGGGGCTGAGAGGCCTATTGCCTTCTTTAGTAAGGCTTTACAAGCAGCTGAGCTAAAGTATACAATCATGGAGAAACAAGCATTTGCCTTGGTGAAAGAAACAAAAGTTTTTAGGCCTTATATATTGAGTTCAAAAGTTGTTGCTTATGTTCCCCACACCATGGTGAAAGACATCTTATCAGAGATGGAGATCTCAAGCAAAAGATGTAGGTGGGTGAACAAGCTACGAGAGTATGATATGGACATCCAAACCAAAAATTTGGTAAGAGGTTTGGGCCTTGCTAAGCTCATGGCTGAGAGCAACTTGCAGAATGTGGAAGTGAATCAGCTAGAGGAAGAAAGGGTAGATGTGCTTGCAAAGTTGGTAAGTTCTGAGTGGTACAAAGATGTGATCTTCTACCTTAGACACTTGTGCTGCCCTAGTCACTTAAATAAAAATCAGAAAAGATCCCTCAAGCTGGCTTCTCAAAAATATATCATCACAGACCTTGGGCTGGCTTGGAAGAACCCTGAAGGTGTCCTCTTGAAATGCATAACTGAAGATGAAGCTCCCAAGATAGTTGTTGATTTACATGGGGGAGTTTGTGGAGGACAATTTTTTGGAAGAGTAACAACACATAAGATTTTGAGAGCTGGTTATTGGTGGCCTACTCTCTTCAAAGATGTAACCCAGCTGGTTAGAAAATGTGATAGTTGCCAACATTTCTCTGGAAGACTGAAAGCTTCAGGCTCCCTTCCTTTGCAGCCTGTATCAATTGAAGCTCCTTTCAAGCAATGGGGGATGGATTTCATTGGTGAGATTTCAGATCCTTCTAGTGCTGGCCATAAATGGATCCTTGTAGCCACTGATTATTTTACAAAGTGGGTAGAGGAAATCCCCACCAAGAAAGCAACACACCAAATAGTTATGGACTTCTTGTTGAATCAAATCATATGCAGATTTGGAGTCCCAGTCAAGATTGTAGCTGATAATGCCATGTGCTTTAGAGCCAAACCTTTAATGGCAATGTGTAATGAATATGGAATCAATCTGACTTATTCTTCAAACTATAACCCCCAAGGGAATGGACAAGCTGAGTCCAGCAATAATAATTTGTTGAAGATCATTAGAAGAACCTTGGAGCAAAACAAGAAGAAATGGGGTGAACAATTGAAATTTACAGTTTGGGCTGATAGGATAACTCCTAAAAGAGCTACTGGTAAAAGCCCATTTGAATTGGTGTATGGAACTCAGGCTTTACTACCCTTGCACCTGTAATTATCTTCATTTCAGTTTTCCCAACAGTTGGAAGATCAAGAGCTTGGCCCATATGAATCAAGGATCAATCAAATTATTGAGCTTGATGAGGAGAGAAGAGCATCCCATCAAAGGCATGTCAGATTTAGGGAAAAATTGAAGAGATTGTTTGACAAGAAGGTCACTCCTAGAGCCTTCAATGTTGGAGATTTGGTTTTGTTGTGGGATAGTAGGCATGAAGACAAGGGCAAGCATGGAAAATTTGATGCATTATGGATGGGCCCTTATGCCATTGATATCAGAATTGGTGAACATACCTTCTTTCTCAAGGACTTAGATGGGGAATTACTAGAATTTCCTATTAATGGTGGGAATTTGAAGCATTTCTTGGATTAAACCCCAAATTTGAGGTATGCACCAGCTTGTACAGTATATAGTGTTTGGTTTTTCACTCTATTTTTTGGTGTTTTGTCAGTTTGTGGTTTGCCTTGTTGTGTGGAAGCCATTTTTTCGGGTTCTCAGCTAGTTTTTTGGTGATTTTGGCTCGTGACTCCTTTGCCCAATGGATATTTTGGCACTTGGTCTACGTTTTGTCCTTGTGGCACTCACTGAGAGTGCCCATCCCCAAGTAAGAGCCGATGTTGGTGCCATTTTTGAGCTTGCACCATGTTGCCCTAATTTTCCAAATATGTATTTTCTCAAAAACATTTTACCCTTTGAATTGATGGTCTAAAATTCTTCCCCTCCAGCTGAATACTTTAAAAATGCTCACAAACTTGTTGTTTTGCTCTAATTTGAAAGAATAATCCAAGTTTGCCCTTTTTCTGTCCCCTAGTTTTTCCAATTTTGCGGGCTATGTCGTTTTTCCCTTTGTCGGATCATGGAAAAATAAAAATTGATCAAATCATACTTGTTTATATTTGAAAATAAAAATCCCAAGGTCAAAAATGTTCAGAAAATCATGCTTCAGTTGATTCAGAATAAAAAAATATGCCATCCTTGGTGAAAAAAATTGAATTCTAGGGCATCCCTTGAATTTTTTGCATTTTAACGGTCATACAGGCATGTATTTGCCTATCAAATTCATCCTCAAAAGGTATTGGCAACGTGGCAGGTTTTCATTGGCCAAGGATTGGTGGGGAAGTGTTGTAACTTTTCATTTTTTGCCTTTTTGACAAATGGGGCATTTTCGGGCCCAGGGACCCATTTTTTCCAAATTTGCCTACGTGGCATGTTCTGATTAGTAGGGGGATGGCGGGTGAGTTGGATTCCCTTGAGGTTTTTAGACCTTATTTTGTAAAAAAATTAAAGTCAAAAATTGGCTCGAAACCATGTAGCCAATCAGAGGAGGACATGTGTCCTAAATCAAGGTTTTCTAGAGGAGATGGAGGGTGGGAGCAGAAGGGGACTGTAGAGTTTTTTGTGTTTTTGGCTCAAAGTGTTCAAGTAAATTTTTGGCCCGAAAGCTCCAATCACAGGTGAGACACATGTAAGCATGGTTAGAGGGTCAGGGGGGCGTGGGTCAACGTTGATTTTTGTGAATTTTCAAAAAAAGTTATAAAAGGAGGTTTGAAGGAAGAAATCCAAGGAGACTTGTGACCCGTTAAGAAAATCAATAGGAGACAAGCCACGTGGCAGGGATAGTTTGTGGAGGCAGCGGGCCCGCAGAGACAAAGTGGAGAATTTTCCCTTGGCTTAAAGGGAGTAAAATGAAGATTAAGCCCATGGGTCCTTGGAAAATGAGAGATGGACACGTGGCAGAGGGCAAGGTGGGTCGGCGGGCCGGCGGAGGCAGGAGGGAATTTTTTCCCTTTTGCAAAAAAGACTCAAAATCAAAATTTGAAGCGCTGGCCCGCTAGTGAATCATTAAGAGACACGTGGCGAGGGAGAAATCGGAGGTGCGGGCCCGCAGGGCAAAAGGTGAAAATTTTCCCAATTTCAAAAAAAGGTCAAAATGCATAGAATTGAAGCGTGATCCCAATGGGACCCACCATGTGCCACGTGTCAGCTCCAAAATTCAAAGGCAGAGGGGCAGGGAAAAAAAGTCAAATTTTTCCATTTTTTAAAAAATGTGGAAAAGTCAAAAATGAGCTCGAATTTGTCTCCAATCATTTTTTTCCACGTGTCCGGCCTTATCCAAAAAATTAAAAAGGTAACTCAAGCTATTTCTAAGTCTGCATCTTCCATGTGGAGGGCCAGGATTAAAAGATGGATAAGATTTTTGGCTGTGCATCCATTTTTTTTGACTGCCATGGGAGCTCCAAGAAGCTTGGAATCATGATTTTTGCATCAAAATTCATCAAATTTATAGTGATTTTGTGTCATCTTGGCCTTCCAGGATCATTGACATCACTTTCATGGCTTAATTCTTTGATTTGAGGATGTTTTTGAAGTAAGTTTTTCCTCTAGCCTGAGAAAACACGTGAAATGACAAAATCAAAAGTTGCAGAGGTAATTTGAAAAGGTAAAAAGGTGAAAATGATGAGAGGAAGGGTGTTTGCATGCCTCAATGATGAAAAACGTGCCTCCAGGATGGATAATGATCCAGATATTTGTAATGATTTAATCTTTTTGGGCACACCTGACAACCTACGAATGTTTTTCTGTTTGATGTCATTTTCATTGAATCATGAGGATTGTTTTGTAACAAACTTGATCCCATGGCATATTCTTTTCTTGGGAAAGAAGGCTCCAATGTGGCATGAGGTATATAATGCATTTTGGAGAAATTGTAAAGTCGGGAAAAAATTGAAAATCACGAGCAAATTCTGAGAGAAAGCTCATCTTCTGAGAAACCCACCAAAGAACCAGAATAATTTCTTCTGTGTTGGATCTTCATGTATGTGAGTTGGTTACAAGTGTATAACCATCACATAGCTCTGAGATTGTTCATGAAACTCTCCCTTGCTGATGAATCTAACAAGCTTTTGAGTTAATCTATGTTTTTCTGGAAAATATGATGTCTGTTATCATTTTTAAATGCCTGCAAATAGTTTTCATTGTTCTTGTTGCAATCTTGCATTGAAAGTCTTTAGAAATCACATAGAATCTCCATTTCTTGTTGATAGTTTAGTGGCATTTGCAATCTCATGTTCAGAAGAGCCTTCATCTGATAAAGAGATAAACAAATTTAAAATCACTTTACCTTCCTTGACTGCAGAGATTGCTTGTAAGCCTTTGGGGGCACCTTAGGCATGGTTTGATCAAGGATTTTTTTGTTTAATTGAGTTCTTTACTTCAAGATTTTGTGGTGAGTTCTCAAAGATTGTGTGAAGAGTGTTTCCTGGGCTTCCATTTATGCCTCTTCTGGTTGAAAGAATGTCTTGATTATTTGAAGCATTTTATCTGATAGTTGTTTCAAGTATTGTAGAGGTTGTCAAAGATCTGATATATCCCAGTTTGTCTCATCAATACCCCACCAAAAAAAATTCATTCTAAACAACACTAATCCTACCCATACTACCCCTGCATCTGCATTGTGTGTCAACAAAAGAATACAATCCATTTACAAAAATTCACAAAGAAAATCAGGATCATATAATGTCTCCAGTAACCCTTGCCTTACATTGAAAATATCTCCATAATCTGGGAGTGACAACTTGTGAAAGTCAGATTTGGAGTGTTGATCATATTTTCCCAAGGCCTTTTCATACTACCTACATAAATTGAGGGATATACTTCATCTCCTTCACCATTTTGGGGTTACAATATAGGTTCTCTTACCTTGGTTGAAAGGCACAACCTAAAATAGTGAGGGTCAGATTAGATCCTTTCAAGGTGCTATCCATCTCTCCACAAATCTGAGTGTCAGTTAGATCACATCCCCGGCTACAAAACGACACACATCATGATCTATTTGACTTCAAATTTCATGCCATATCTCTGATGCTGCTCAAACTAAAAAGGAGAACAAATTTGGGTACCAACACATTCCGTCTAAATTTTTCCACGTAAGGTTAGGTGTTTCGGATGACTCAATGTGTAAGAGAAAGTCAAGAGAAACAGACATGCAAAGAAGACCTAAAGCTTCATCACTACGATTTATCCACTTGTATTTTTAGGGGTTTTCATCTGGTTCAATATCAGTTCCCATGGTGATGTGGTATAACCCTTTACCCCTTAGTTTCATAATTATTTTCGATCTCCACTTGAAAAAGTTGAACGACGTAAGCAAAGGAATTGAATAAGCATCCATAGTGAGGCAAGAAGGAAGGAATGCAGAAAAGAAACACAACCACCTAGGAAAATATAGTAACCACCCCTTCTTTTGGCACTTTATAGTTGAGTGTGTTGGATACAACCAGGTCTAAGCATGCGTCGTGAAATAGTTGGTAACTTGTCTTGCAATCAGTGTAATAACGCGTAAGAGAGGAGACCACAATTGTGTTTCGTGGAGCACAACAAAGTGACACTGTATACAAGCACAACTTGTAAAAAACATGAAAAGGGGCAAAATAAAATCCTAGTTATGAGAAAAAGTGTCTCACATCGCAAAGAATACCCCCTTTCTGCAGACTGTGGCGGATGCGCTCACTAGTTGCAAACAATAATAAGGGTAAATACAATGAGAAAATGGACACAAGAAGGGTCCAGATAACCGCCAGAATGCCGAAAAATCCCTCAGAAGGAAAAGAGATGCTCGAAGTGTCACTACACACTTAAGCGCATGATTAGCAAAAAAATTGACAATAACGTCTAAAATTTATCGTTTGAAAACGCCCAATTTGGCTAATTTTAGAGCTATTGCAGTTAATAAAAAAATGACAACTTGCATTATTGAAAGGACAATTTTAATATACTTTACTAATTGAGATGAAAGATCAATTATAATTAATAGAAAACTAGATTTAATTACAAATTAATCTAATTAAATCTAATTAATTGATAAAGGAAATACATCCAAATTATAATTAAGATCTAAATGAATTTTAAATCCTAATTTTGAAATATTACCGTTTAAATGAATTGCCCCCAAGAATTTAAAATACCCCCCTTTTTAAAAATAAAAAATGATTTCCACTTTTAAAAAAAAAATCCAGCAAGAAATTTCAAAAAAATTACCATTTTAAAACTTATACTTGTAGGTTTTAAAATGTACCCATTGTTTGAAATATACCCACCGTTTAAAAAGAGACTAGGTGGGGTTGAGTTGGTGGTGGGCTCGGTGGTCGAGGTGGGAGTATCCCAAGTGGGATGGGGCTCGGTGGGGGATAGGCCATTGGGAGTGGGCTGAGCTGGAGGGGTGTGGTGGAGAGCCCGAGGGCGGGAGCGAGCTTCGAGAGTGAGTGGAGACTCGGGGAGCAAGCTCAAGAGAAGGGGCTCGAGACACAATGACCATGCGGGAGGAGCCCGAGTTGGGGTTGGTCAGGTGTAGGGGAGATAGGCTGATAGGGAGGCGTGGGTTGAGATCTTTAGGTGAAAGCGGCGAGGGAAGACCCTAGGGGGAAATGTACCAGCTATGTACAGGACACCATGCAGAGGAGAGAAGGCCAAGGGAGCGGGAGTAGTCCAGGTGAGTAACCACGCAGAGGGGAATGAGGGCCAAGGGAGGAGCTCGTGGGGAGAGATTCGGTCAGGCAAGTAAAACATGACTAGTAGAGGGTAGCATAAGGCAACTCGAGAAAATGGCCCGTGAGCGGTGTAGGTGGAAAGGGAGCTCGAAGATCGGTTAGAAAAAACATGCACCCAAAGCATGAACTTGGCCAAGAGAAGAGCAACTCGCCAGGTAGATGAAAACGGCTCAGCCAGGGTGAAAATCGACTCACCTAGGCCAAAAAACACAAAAAAAAAATGCCTTAACCCTTGAAGGAGCTCGGGGGAGCTCGAAGCAAGTTGAGGGAGCTCGGTTGGGATAAGGAGCTCAGTGGTGAAGGAAGGAGATTGAGGAGCAAAAAAAAAGTCCTTCAAATTTAACCAGTCACTCCAAACCACAAATGTTGAAACAACTCAGTTAGAAGGATGGAGGAGCTGGGTGAAGAGAACACCACACAACAAAAAACTACAACCTACAATTTTGAAATTTGATCTGTATTTTGTAAAATACCATGCAAACACAAAAGAGAGACCAAAACAGAGATATAGAAATTTTGAGTTTGATAAAAAAATTTAAAACCCATAAAATAAACCTCTATTTTAACTGATCTCCAAATTTAGCTACAGCCAGCTACATTTAGCTATAAAACCCCTGAAAGCTTCAGGAATACCTGCACATACACAAAGAACACAGCAAACCAACATGCTTTCCAAGAACAACTTGTTAATAACGTTAGCAATAAAATCCACAATATAACGATAAAAAACAACTTACACGAGGAATAAGTGAACAACACCAAGAGTAATCGCAACCAAAAAAATGAGTGCACATTTACCTTATCTCAGCTCTGATACCATGAAAGAGTTTGTGAGAATTGAATCGAAAACGATGCACCATGATGAAGTTGCACTTTGATGGAATCGAAGTAGCTCTGGCGTAATCACAAGGAAGTATCGATCAATCAATGGAAGAGCTTGCATAACAAAACAAAGCTTGCACATACAAAAAAATATAGCGTAGTGTCTTGGCATGCTCATAAATGTCAAATGAAGGGATACATATAGGGTGTTGAGTAACCCTAGTGCATGAAACTCAAACAAACCCTACACTTAACCCTAAACCTAACCCATGTGAGATGACCCTCCATGTGAGTGGAGGACATGTAGGATCCCACACACCAATAGATCCTTCCTAAAACATGATTAGGCCTTAATCATAGGTAAAAATGTTCACAAATGATAGTGAATATTTCTGTTATTTTTATTCTGGTTACTTTATTTTAATCGGTTTGGTCGTCTTTTATTTTGTTTGACTTGTGCATGACCGTGATGATAATTGTCTCTATTTTATTTGACAATGCTATATCAAGCCAACTTTATGAGAATACTTGAATTATTATTTACGGACTTGGTGATTTCCGTATTGGAATGTTTTATATAAACCTAGAAATTCAACTAATTTTTATGGTAATTTATTGTTAGAAATATGTGGACTTGTATTATGAAGGTTAATTTTAACTTAACCATTAAGCTGGGTAACAACTAAAATAAAAAAAAAGGTATGAAATATTAGAGGGATTTGGCATGTAAGCCAAAAGTTTTATTTAGTTATTGAAATTTATGGGTTTCATAAAGTGAAGCACCTTCACATGGCACAAGTGTGTAGCATGCACTAAAACACGTACCAATATTGGGAAGCCCAAAAATTCTTCAATATGCCACCCAAATATAGTTCTTTAATTATATTTTTTTGTTACTTTTCCTTCGTCTATTTTCATTCTCCCCTTCTGGAATACCTGCATGAGTTTTGGAGGAAAGAAGGATTAAACTTGTTGGGGTGGGAAGAGTATAATTTTACCGATTCTGGGTTTACTTTAGGCATGAATATCTTCTCCTTTCACTGTTGCATTATTTGTAAAAAATGAGGAAATACACATTTTGTTTTTAATGGCAATCAAGGAAATTGTGGGCAGCTTTTGATTTAATTGTTTGGAGATGAAGTATGAAAAGGAAATTGATGGATTTTATATTCTTTTTAGTTTTCTTTGTGTGGTTTTAACCTAACCCAAAAAAATACGCAAATGGGGTTTTGGGTTTTGATCAACAAAAATAAAGTGAAAGAAAGGTTAAAAATTCTTTCTCTGCATTATAATAAATTATACCCAAAAGGAAAAGAGTTGGGTTTTTCGTGTACATGAAGAAGGAAAACGTTTTGTGAATTTGTGTGTTTAAAATCAATTTGTGCTTATGGGTTTTCATTTTGTTAAACTGAAATTAGGTTGTGTTTTCTGTAAACAAATCGATTGGGTATATAAATCGATTTGCATAAAGGAATCGATTTGGGTAACCCAATCAATATGGGTATGAAACTAGTTGGGGGTTTTGTATATTTCTTCTTGGTTGTTATATCCAGGTATGATTTTTAATATATTGAGATATTTTGAATGATAATTTGTGGGTGTAAAAGATCTTGCATGGGGTTGCATTTTCCAGAAATTTTATTATTATGGACCGCTAAATCAGTTCATGTATAAATGAGGGTGTCTTGTTATGTGCGAAAAATTACAAAAAAAAATGGCATTTAGCCTATAACTTCCAGCCTGACAATATGACTTGGATTCTTGTAAGACTGTGAAAAATAAATTTCTTTACTTGGTAAGGGCATGAAAGCCAGGACAACTTGACCAAGATGCACCAAGGAGTAATTTGAGGCATGATTGGGTTTAAAATAATGATATCTTATTAAAGAAATTATTAGTTGTTCTTTTACTAAAAAGAGTATGTTTAAATGATGTAGCCATGGTGCTGCTATATTGTTGGTTGGGTTGTTTGTTTACCAGATAGAACATGTTAAAGTGATGTAAATATGGTGATATTTGTGCTAATTTGTAGAGCTGTTCATTGACTAAAAAAATACTCTTCTTAATCATATTGCTTTTATGAAGTTATGTAGAAATTTTAAATTTCAAATGCTTATTGATTGAAGCTAGAATATGGATTTATATACCTTTGTGATTAGAGGGAAACATGATCACTGAAATAGAAATTGGTTGTTCTATTTGTGTGCATCCATAGCTATATCTTTATAGAAACCAGGTAGTAATACATTTTCAGTTGTATTACCATGTGCTTGTTGATAAAACAACATGTATATTATTTCATATTTTATTAATTAATTGCATCAGAAAATGGAGTTAATATTCATGCCATTTTCTGTCAGCGTAGGTCACGAGCGATGGAGGTACTATCAGCGCAGTTTCTGCAGTTCTAGCTGCAGAATGTCTACGCACTAAGCCAAGAATTGCTAAGGAGAGGCTTCTTTTTGGCCAAAATCAGACGGTTATAAAGCTACAAACTGAAAAAGTGGAAGTGCGGGGATCCACACCTTTGGCCTGGAATAAGATTCTTCAAAACCCTATCATAAAAGTGGGTCTGCATTCTCCTGAAAGAGGTCAGTTCACATGGGAAAAGGACAGTGAAGATGCCACCTGCTTGATGGTCCCAGATGGTTGCGTTGATAGGGCTTTGAGTAAAGTGAATCTTTCCCTTGTTGGTAAGTTTCTTGGCTCTAGACCTAATATTGATTTTATTAGAAAATGGGCTCTGAGAAAGTTAAAACCTAAGGGGGATTTGAGTATTACCATCATGCCACGGGGTTTTTTTTCTGGCAAAATTTAATCAGCAGGCTGATTTGGAATCGGTGCTTCTGGGAGGACCATGGTGGCTGGGTAATATGGGCCTCTTTTTGAAAAAATGGTATCCTGGATTTGACCCTAACACTGAAAATATAAACACCATTCCAATCTGGTGTAGGACTCCCTGGGCTACCATTGCATTTTTGGGATGATGAAATTTGCTAAACATTGCTAAGTCCTTAGGTGCTCCGATCGGGCTGGATGGGCCCACAAGAAATAGATCTAGACTTGCTTTTGCTTGATTCTACATTTCTTCTTAAATGGAGCAGGAATTACAGGAGCACATCATCTTGAAATCTAGGTATGGGATGTGGATTCAAAAAATTGAATTTGAAACTTTTCATTTAAGGTGTAAGCATTGTCATCACATAGGACACTTCACCAAAAACTATCCCAAAAAGGAGATCCCTACAGTGGAGGACAAATACAAAATGAATGAACAACATGTGGATGGCTTATTTTTGAGAAAGGAACGTAGGGTTCTTGACACTGATAGCTGGAGAGAAGACAAAGCCTCTAGCCAGACTAAGTTGGACTACAATAGAAAGGGAAAAAAAGGGGTTTTAGAACTCAAATAAGGAAACATTTGGTCTGGCATCCTAAAACCCCAGCGGCAGCTTTTCTTGCAGCACCTATCAAAGAGGACTCAGAAAATCCTATAAAGGTGGCCATGGAGGTGAACGAGCAAGAAGGATCTGTAAAGATAAATATCATCCCTAATGATCAATTTCAGTCTTTGAACAATAAGGAAGATGAGATAGATAAACCTTTGTGCATCATTGAGGAAATATTGGACATGGATAACATGGGTTTTAAAGAAACTTTACAGAAAAACACTCCTAGGGGTGATGGTAAATTATCTACAGATATACCTCCTTGCTTCAGCAACAGATCAGCAGTTTCACCTACTTGCTACAGCATCAGAACAATAGATCCACACTCAATTGACAGGAATCAGAAAGAGCGTGAAGAGGGAGAAGTAATGCCTGTTAAAGAAGATGAGGAACTAACTTCTAGATTCACAAAGGTCATTTCAAAAAAGAAAAAGAGAATGAAAGGATTTGAAATGATCCCAGAATCACTTTACAGTGATAAGAAAAATAAAATGGACAACTGGGATACCTCAACATCCAGAACTACTAGATCTTCTGCAAGAAGACTAGTAGATTTCAGAGGTAGTTCTAAAAGAGGAAGGCTCTCAAAAAAGGCTCTTAGATCTAAGAGAACAGAGAGAGACATTGCAGATGGCATTCAATGTCAATTGAGCCATCAGGAAATCCCAACTCTCAATCCTTCCAAATGAAGATTATTTCTTGGAACATCCGAGGTCTAAATGGAAACTCCAAGCAAAGAATCATCAAGGAGTTACGTGATTCTAGTAGTCCTAGTATTTTGATTTTACAGGAAACTAAGATGAAAGCTAAGATCCTTGAAATTAATAAAAAGAGTTTTTGGGAAAACTCTAAAATGGTGGCGGTGGACTCTCAGGGAGCCTCTAGAGGTCTGGCTACTCTTTGGGACAAAAGGAATTGTACTGGTATAGTTCTTAATGCTAGTCCTAATCATCTTGCTATCAAATTTCATGCTATTCAGAACAATGGTGAATGGATCCTTTCTAACATCTATGCCCCTAATATGGTTAGTGAGAGATGAAAAATTTGGATTGATCTTAAGATCTTTAGAAACTAATATAGTACAGCTAACTGGCTTATTATAGGTGATTTTAACTCTCCTCTAAACCCAGGTGAAAAATATGGAGGAATCTCCATCTTTTCTACTGGTATGGAGGATTTTTCTGATTTTATTATTGAACTTAATCTCTTAGATGTGGATCTCCATGGGAATAAATACACTTGGAATAATAGAAGGTTGGGAAAAGATCTTATCTAGGTTAGATTGGATAGAGCCCTGATTTCTACTAGCTGGATTCTCAGTCAAGACTTCCACCTCTCTTCCTTGCCCAGAATTGGATCGGACTACAATTTGATTGCTTTAAATCTTCTCAATTGGACTAAACCCATCAGAAGCTCATTCAAATTTGAAAATATGTGGATGGAGCATGACAACATCTACAACAAAATTAAAGAATGGTGGGTTTGGAATGGTGAAGGCACTGCTCAATTTAGATTGATTCAAAAGCTCAAAAATGTTAAAAAGCAAGTTAAAATCTGGAATAAAAGCATTTTTGGCAATGTGTTTGATAATAAAAAGAAGTTAAAAAAAATCTCTAGGATTTGGAAATCAAAATGGATATAATGGGGAGATCCGTTGAAGAACAAACTAATGAAAAGAATATTTTTTCAGAGCTGCATATAATTTGCAGCAGAGAAGAATCCTTATGGAGACTTAAATCTAGAGCTATCTGGCTTAAAGAAGGAGATAGGAATATGAAGTTTTTTCATATGACCACTTTGAAGCACAAAGCTTGTAATAGGATCATGGAAGTGGCTAAAAGTAATGGAAATATTATAAAATATCCCACTAACATCAAGGAAGAAGCTCTAAATTTCTATAAAAAACTTCTTAATGAGAGGAATATCATCAATGTTGAGGCTAATTCTTTTATGCTGGAGGCTATTCCCCAAGATAAAATTGAGGAGCAGAGATTTAAAAATATCACCAAAGCTGTCATGCTTGAAGATCTGTAAAAAGCTGTGTTTACTTTAGAAGGCGACAAGGCTCTAGGCCTGGTTGGTTTCTCCATTTATTTTTTCCATAAATTTTGGGAAATTTGTTCCGATGATCTTCTCAGAGCGGTGAATGAATTCTACAGAATTGGAAATCTTTTGAAAGAGCTGAATAACACCCACATTGTGCTGGCCCCAAAAAAAATGGATGCTAAAGACTTCAAAGACTTTAGACCCATCAGCCTAGTGAATGCTATCTATAGAATTTTTACCAAAATTATTGCTACCAGGATTCAACTCATTATGAATGATTTAATCTCAAGGCAGCAGAGTGGATTCATTAAAGGAAGGATTATCCAAGATGGAGTGATTATGGTTCATGAGACCATACATTCTATGGAGAATAATAAAAAATAAAATATGGTGCTTAAGCTCGATATGAATAAAGCCTTTGACAAGGTTTCTTGGGTTTTTCTTGACAAAGTTTTAGCTAAATTTGGTTTTCTGGACAAATTCAGAAAAATTATTAAGGCTTGTATCTCTACGGTTAGATTCTCAATGGTGGTTAATGGTGAGCCAATGGGTTTTTTCACTAGCAGCAGAGGACTAAGGCAAGGGGACACCATCTCCCCCCTGCTCTTCATTCTTATGGCTGACAGTCTTAGTAGAACAATTGGTAAAGTAGTCAATGATGGTCTTTTGAAAGACTCAAAGCCCACTTCCATCAGCCAAGCTGTCTCCCATCAAAAATTTGTGGATGATACAATCCTCCTTCTATTGGCTTTCATCATAGAAGCTAAGGCTACCAAGGCTATTCTGCAGCTCTACGAATCTACTTCTGGGCAAGAGATTAGTTATGATAAACGCTCCATTTTCTTCTTCAACACTCTTGAAGAAAGACAACTTAAAATTGCTAAAATTCTGGGCTGTAAAATAAGTGCGCTTCCAGCCACTTAGTTGGGTCTTCCTCTCAGCACTAAAAAAGTCTCTAACAAGGTGTGGGATGATTTATTTAAGAGATTTCAAAAACAAATGGCTAGATGGAAAGAAGCCATTTTATCTAGTGCTGGTAAGTTCCTACTTATAAAAATTACTCTTCAAAATCTGCCCATTTATATCATGTCACTTTATAAGATCCCTTCTTCCTTCAGAGAAAAGTTTGAGAGGATTCATAAAAAATTCTTATGGCAGGGCATGGAGGAGAAGTTTAAATTTCATTTAGTTGCTTGGGATAAGGTTTGTACTCCGAAGTCTATGGGAGGACTGGGTATAAAAGACATCAAGAAAATGAATGAGGCTCTCATTGCAAAAATGGGCTCGATAATGCTTTCAAAGAAACAACCCTGGATAGATTTAATTAAGGCTAAATACCTAAATCAACAAACTATCTTTTCTTTCCTACAAGATTAGCACCTTCCCTATGGTTCTATTTTTTGGAACAATCTAGTAAAGAGCAGAAATTTCATTAAACAGGGTAGTAAATAGAAAGTGGGTGATGGTTGTGATATAAATTTCTGGGATGATAACTGGTTTAATGGCAGTCTTATGGATAGATTTTGGATGGTCAAAGACAGTCTTGTAAAAAAGTATGGCACTAAAATCAAGGATTATATTGAGAGAAATGGCAACAGAAAGAAATGGAAAAAACTTTCTGTGGAGAGAGATGATCTGATCCAAAATATTTGCTCCCTTCAAGATCAGTTAGATCTTATTCCCTTAAGTCAGCTGGATATTAAGGATGAATTGGTCTGGAATAATTCTATTGATGGGGACTACTCTGTCAAAATTGGGTATAACACTTTCTTTGACAATAGTCAAATTGAGTTCAAAAGGAGTAGGATTTGGATGGCTGAGTTAACTCCTAAAATAAATTTCTTCCTTTGGCTGGCTCTCAGAGGTAGGATTCTTACCACTGACAACCTGATGAGAAAAGGTTTCATAATGCCTAATAGATGTCATCTACATAAAAAAGACTCTGAGGATATCATTCATTTGTTTATCCATTGTGATTATGCTACCAGAATATGGAGTTTTTCCCTCTCTAAATTTGAAGCTTTTTGGGTGGTTCCGAAGGATTTCAATCAGATATGGACTCAATGGAGCCCACCCTATAAACATTGTGTTGTTAGAAGGATCTGGAAGTTGGTTATTCCTCATATTATTTAGAGGATATGGAAAGATAGAAATGATATTATCTTTAGAAATAAAAATCAAAATTATAAGCTCAGTATTGGTAAAATTTCTAATGGTATCAAAGAGAATATTGATAGATTTAAACCCCAAAAGAACAAGAGTTATCCAGAAAATGAAGAACATGTCTTATCCCACTGGCAGATAGGAGCTGACAATAGCCATAGTAATTCTAGTAATAGTATTGATAGATCTTTGATTCAATGGCATCCTCCTGATTTTAACTGGCATAAGTTAAACTTTGATGGGGCCTCTAAGGGTAACCCTGGGATTGTGGTAGGGGGAGGAGTGATCCGAGATCATAAAGGCAGTCTGATTGCTGCGTATGCTGGAAAAATGGGAATTCAAACCAATCATTTTTCCGAAGCATTATCTGCTTTATGGGGCCTAAGAATTTCTCAGACTCATAATATCCAAAACCTCATTCTTGAAGGGGACTCACTTAATATCATTAATCATCTTAATCAGTGCTCACCTCCAAGTTGGAACATCAAGGATTTCATCTTGGAATCCATAAGTATTTGCCAAACCTTCAATAACATTCGGATCATGCATACTTACCAGGAGGGTAACAAGGTGGCAGATGCATTGGCTAATTATGGCATAAATGTTAACCACATTGTTTGGGATAATAATAACATTCCTGAACAACTTCAAAGTAGCATTCAAGTGGATATTTATGAACATGAAAATTCAAGATATGGGATATGAGCATTGGGAGTGGATTTGTATTAATAAAACTCCCACACGTGCTGACTTTAAAACAACACTCATACAAATCTGGATGGACAATCAAGATTGTATGAAGTATAATGGGAACTTCAAGTGGATTTACATGGAGATGAAAGACACGCATGCGGGCAATAAATCTCTCAACAGCTTGTATACAAGGCTTTACGGATTCCCAAGACAGAAATAAAGATAAAGATGATCTGGAGTGGACTAGCAAAAGGACTGTAGTTCCCACATGTGGATTTTCACAGGTTCATAATAGCAGTCACTTAGGTATTCATGGGAAAAGCAACAGCTATTCTAATCAGCACTCTCATCGCGCCGATAATAATAGTGAAATGTGAACTGATATTTGTGCTCTTAAGGATTCTGAAATTTTTATTTGCAAGCAGTTAAACACGGTGATAATGGGAGGAGCCCCTTGCCAGATTGATCCCATCGTGGATCCGGAATGGAAGAATAATGAGGAACTTTGGAATCTTCTCAGCTAGGGAGGCATCACCAACTTTATTCAGAAGATTCAGGGCCACGACCAAAGTATTTCAGTTCATTTTGTGAAGGCTTGGAAGGATCACACTGTGGATTATGGAGGACAGAAGATTTCGATCAACACGGAGTTAATTGCTAAAGCAACTGGCCTTGGCATGGAGGGGTACCGCTTTTTTAATAAAAGGGTTGATAGAGAAGTTGAGGAGAGGAAATTTGTTGAGGATAATGAGAAGCTAGTCTTTGTCACGGTGGGCCTACAGGTTAGTTCAATCCCTTCGCCCTTTGATGAGGTTACCCGTATGATGGTGCGTTTCATTTCTTTAGAGGGGAGGTTTGTCACTGTGCCCTCTAAGCATCTTGTGTTCCTCAATCACTTCCACAGGAGTCACATGGTATGTTTCCCCCACTATATGCTTAACTCTCTTAAACGCTCCATTTTGGAGTTTTAAAAGCATGCTTGTGCGGTTCCATTACACCAGGGTATCATTTTCTTGTTACATAAACTGTGTCTTCTTAGGTCTCCCGGTATCCCTTCCTCCCCTGGCTCTGTTCCTCCTCTGCCCAACACAGCGGCCGCTAGCCCCATCTCTCCACCTTTTTTCCCCGCCACCACTATTGTCACCCCTCTGCCGTCCTTCTCGGCTCCATCTTCCATTCCCTCCACCTCTGCTCCCACCCCCTTCGCTTCCACTTTGGCCAGACCTATTACCAGGTCTTCTAGAAGACTAAACCTTGATACCCCTGTTGTGGGGAAGGTCCCTCAGGAGATTGAAATTGCCCATAACCTCCTACATATTAGTAGTGCTAGTTCTTAGGAAGCACACATTGAGAGCTCCAAAAAAAGGCTAGAAGCCTTAAAAGCTGACATGAAGCTATTGAAGGAAGAGGTTAAAAACTTGGCAAAGCAAAAAGGTAAGACGAAGGAGGAGGTGGTGGTTATTGATAATAGTCAAGTTGAAGATATATACAAGAAGTTGAACTCCTTAGACACCCGTTTAGGGAAGGCCAAGACTCACCATGATTATAATATGGCCATTTTTAATGCAATTGAAGAGTTTATTCAACAACATGTCTGCAACGTCTATAATCTCAGCAGAGTTCCGGCAACCCTTTGGGGCACAGATAAGGAAAGAAAAAGGACCATTGAATAGCTGGATGTTACTGACTCTGCCCACATGACGACACTGGCTATGTTCACCTCTTGGCAGAATATCAAATCCAGCATCGACAAAGAAGCCAAGAAGTAATTGTGGGTGCTTTTGCTGCACTTCTTTGTAATTATTGTTGTTTTTTTGCTGTCTTTTTGCTGCTTTCCTGCAGTGTTCGTACTGATTTTGTTTTTTTGGGGTATCTTCTCTTGGGATACTTTGGGTTTCTTTGTCCCATTTGGATCTTGATCCTTTTTGTTCTGGTTCTCATTCCTATTCTGGCTTCTAGGCCCTCTTTTGTTCTCAAGGGTATAGTCCCTTTCAAAAAACTATTTGCCAAAAATAAAATAAAAAATTTATGTTAGTTCATTTTGAACTGACATCATACAACTACTCCACTCTTGCAGGACCATTAACCGTTACATTCGGATGTACGGAAACTCATGTCTTGTGAAGTTTTATCGTATCATGGATCTAAATGAGATACTTGGATTTCAATTGGTAAAAGGATGATATCCTTGAATTTTTGGTTGAATTATTGGGATCTTGGACCCATTGTAAATATTCAAACCTCAATATGTGAGAATTATTATACCAGTTTGTTATCTCAGTTTTGAGTTTACGCCAAAACTATCAGATAACCCTACGAAATTTTTAAGCTGATTTTGTAAAATTACCTTTATGAGAGAAAATCAGGTTTTCAGGTTTCACCGACAGGACAACATGTGTTTTAGATGTTTCATGTCTGGTGTTCCCCAAAACCCGAAGCCCGCTTCAAGTAAGGCGAGTCGGGTTTGCGGACCTTCCGAGCATTGGAACATGCCTTCGTCTAAGCATCATGCTTTATGTCAATTGTTTCCCACAACCCAAAACCTGAATTGCCTAAGTCCTTCATGTCAGGTTTTCGGAACTTTGAAGCATCTAAGCATCATGCTTCATGTCAATTGTTTTCCGCAAATCGAAACCCGAATTTCTCTAAACACCTTTGTGTCGGGTTTTCAGACCTCCCGAGCATGCTGACATGGCATTAATGCCGAGTTGTCAGGTGAGTTGGCATGTGCCATCCGAAGTGTATTAATTACAAATTTTCTTATATATATGCGGATTTCCACGTCATTTTTACCAGACGTATTTTTACCTCGTGGATTTTTCGAGCATGCTTCTCCAACCTCGAAACCCGAAACTCGCCTATGCCCGATTGAATTGCCCGTTTTCGATCTTTCCTTGCCTTGGTTGAAGGTATCTCTCTCTTCATTCTTTGTTCATGGTTTTTATGGATTGATTATGTATGGAATTCTTCCCATTTTCTTACCAGGTTTGTGGGGTTTTTATCTTTTTCCTTTTGGGGTTGTTTTCTTAAACCGGGTTTCTGTTTTAGGGTTTATCTCTTTGGAATTATCACTTGGTGCTATTTCCCGGAATATTGTTGTAATCAAAATATGTTTTGGATATAAACGATGAAGAAAGAACTTGCATGTTTTAAAATCAACAAAAACCCTATTCCCCCTTCTCGGGTTTCACAGGGTGCTATGCAATATCAAAAACCCACATTGTATCAGAAATTTTGAAGAGCCAGACTTTCCAAAGTCTCTGACATCCTCAGTGTGCTGGGTTTTCTCAAGTCTCTGACATCCTAAGTGTGCCGGGTTTTCTCAAGTATCTAACATCCTCAGTGTGTCGGGTTTTCTGGATTCCCCGACATCCTCCTTAGTGTGTCGGACTCTTCCATCCTTTCGGCATCTCCAGTAGGTCAGGGTTTTCTCAGTGTGCAACATCTCCTGATCTCTGAAACTCTCTTCCTTTGAAATCCCTCATGTTGGATCCTGGTCCATCACAAGAAAAGACTGAGAAGTCAGGAAGGATGAAATACAAGTTCAGAAAGGTGGAGTCTCCATCATATATCGATTGCAATTATGACATCCGAGATACAGAGCTCAGAAATATAGATATTGAGGATTTCTGGAGTAGGGTAAGGAGTTCCTCTCAAACTCCATGGATGAAATTGATAGCCGATAGTGGTTTACCTCTTACAACGGGTTTTCCCATGTCCACTTAGAGCCCTGAATTCATCTTATCCTGTGCTTCCAGTTATGACTCTGTTTCTCGTGCTGTGAGAAATCAAGCGGGAGAAGTTGTGATCAAGTTAGATGGAGGTTACTTTGATGATCTCCTCAAGCTGCCCAATTTTGAAGAATATGGAGAGTTATATATCAAGTCAGCTCAGAAAGCTTGGGATAATGATCAGGAAGATTGTATCAAGCATGTAAATAAGAAGTTCCTATCAAATCCAAACCGGCCGTTTCCAGATTCCTGAGACTTATCCCCAGAAGTGATTTCATTCAGGAAATCAATGACATCATCACTTTGTTGAGTCGGCTTTTTGGTTTAACCGAATCAAATGTTTTCCAAGGGTGGATGTATCAATTCATGATCACCATCAAGAAAAATCAACAAGGAATTGATTGGGGCACTCTCATTAGTAATGAGATAGATTCCCAAATGACAACAGTCTTGTCCACAGGGAAGTTTTATATGTCCTCATATGTCACCTATGCAGTGGCCGGTATGAGGAACTATCCCGGGTTGGATACCAAGAAAAACAGGACGGTGAACTAGGTTTATTAGTACTTCCCTCAACTGACAAGAAAAGGGTCTCAAGACCAATTCAGAAGGGTAAATGATGCCTTCTTTTATGAAAAAATCTGCAGGTTAAACCCTGAATTGAGGACAATAAGAATCTCAGATGAGGCCTGCGCTGAAGTTTCCAAATGGGGCTGTGTCTTCTTGTAATTCAAGAAGTTCACATATCTTCGGGTAGTCATGTACTCAGGGGATCCTTTCCGTCTGCCCCGATATCCAGGGGATAAACTGATCTTGATGGAATTGGTTAGGCAATTTTTGGATTTCCACAAGTTCCAACAAAGTAAACATAAGGCTGTTGTATCTTTCCCAATTTCTATTGGAAGATACACTTGTTCGACAGTAGTGAAAGCTAAAAATGTTGTCCATGAGCTTCAGGACAAGTTGAAGAAGTATATGAAGCCCTGAGACGGGTTTGACATTCGAGGAGTCCTCAGGGCGTATGGAACCCTGCACTTGCATAGACCAAGCATAGAAGACATCTGGATTGATCTACGTGATGAGGTTACTGTTCACAGAAAGGATCATAGAAGATTAACACTTGCTGAGATTCAAACACTTGAGCTTGCTAACTTACCGGAAGGTACTAGCGATAATGAAAGTGTTCTGGATCTTTCCTATGATGGACTGAATGAAGATCAATATGTTTTCCCACCTATTGATTGGTCTGTCAGTGAAAAAGCCTCCATTACAGATAGGTCGGCTCTGATTCTTGCACGCACCAAAGCATGGCTCTCCTCTTGGGGAATGAGTTTTAAAGATGATAAGTTTTCAAAGTTGGCTGCTTCAGAGGCAGGGCCCTCCAAAAAGGAAAAGGACAAAAAATCTTCTAAGGGGCCTATAAAGGTCAAGTTTGTCAAAAAGAGAAAAGAAAGAGAAATCTCTTCAATTATCTCTCCAGTTGAAACGGTGGATGTCCTAGAATCACCAACACCACCAAAAATAGGAGAAATTACTTTGGAAGGAGAAGGAAGCCAACCTCTTGTTTCATCATTTGTTGATTGCCCAACTGAAGAGACCTTATCTCTTGCATCCCAGGCTTTGGAGTTTGAATCTGCGCCTCCCCCCTCACAACCACTCCTACCTCCTCATTCTCCATCCACTTCTTCAATCATGGCTAGTATCTTCTCTAGACTCTCACCCCTCTCTATTGGGACCCAAGTAATCACCAACACGCCCCCTCCTGTGCCTCTTTTTACTGAATCAGTTACCACATCAGTAACTATTCCCTCTCCACTAGTAGAACCTTCTACCCTTCAGAGTATGATACCAACTTCTAAAACAGTGGAAACTCCCTCTGATATGCCGCAATGGCTACTCGACAAAACTCTGATGAAGAGGAAGGTGATTGTACCCATACCAGCCTTTGATTTTAGCTCACTCAAGGCTTCTACTACTAAATCAGCCAAGAAACCTAAAACAATTTCAAGGGTTTTGGTGGACACTTCAGGGGATAAGTTTGCAGAGATCGCCACTCCCACGACTGACAAAACTAAAGAGGACATAACAGCCTTTGATTATCAGATAACCAGGGTGGCTCTAGGAAAAGTGACAGCAGAAGGGGCACAACAGGATGCACGGGATGCTACGAACGTGCTGTGTCAAAAGTTGAAAGAAACAAAAGATAGTAGAGATGAGCTTAAAGGAAAGGTGGAGCAGTTGACTGAGGTTTTTCTTAAACTATCAAAACCCCTTGAATCCATACCATCTTCTTCTGTCCCTGTCGGATTCAATTTCTCATCAGTTCCTATAATTGAGAAGATTAATAAAAAAGGAAGGGTGATCGATGAATGGATCTAAAGGCTACTCCAACAGGGGAAGGAAGTGATTCAAGACGTTGTGAAAGTTCATCAATCTTTGGGGGACATTCAAAAGGATGGAGAGAAGATGGATGATGATTTCTCTCAAGAAATTGGACATCTTGATTTGACTTTTGAAGCTCTCCAGGTATTAAAGCAAATACCATCACATCTCTTGGTAGAAGAAGGCATCATCCCACATACGGATAAGCATTTCCAGCTGACCAAAGCCATCAGGTTCAGCGTAAAGATTCTCAACGAAGCCTGTGGTAAGTTGAGAGAATCAAGGGATAAATTGATTGATGGAAAAAGTGATCTAGAAGAAGAGTTGCCGAAGATTTTTCCAAAGGTGTCAGTTGGAAAATCAGGTATCCTATCAGTAGATGATCTTTTCAAATAAGTCCAAGAGTCTGTTCAGAATGAACCAACGCACGGATTTGGTATTGAGATCATTGATCGGTTTGTAAGAATTTAACATTCTTTGGAGGCCTTGAGAAAGCTCAGCAAAAGATTGAAAAAGCTTCCTGGCAGTGTTAGTGATACCCATGAAACCTGCGAAGTTTTGAATGATCATTCCACTGCGCCTGATGAAAATGAAATGCAAGGCATAATTCGAAAGTTCCAAGAATTTTGGAACAAACAGGCTCAGCTGGAGGAAGAGAAAGATGAAGGAGCGAAAGATGACGATTCAGATTAAGTCCCAATGTTTCATGTCATTTCAATCTTGAAATTGACATGTCTTTTTCATTTCTGTTTCGTCACATAAGAAGCAAATTTTGACTTGGTCTCCTGCGCAAGAGTCGAGCAAAATAGAACTCTTTTTAAAGAACACTATTTTCTAGGATTTATCCTATTTTCTCTCGTTTCCTTTTATTATAAATAAGGGATGCTTATGCATTCCAAAGGGTCGAGATTTTTGGAATATTCGGAGCTATTGGAAAGAAGAAAAACTTTGTGTTTTCTTTTAATCATTTTGAGGAATAGAAGTTGAGATTATTTTGCAAACTTTGTGTTGTGGGATATATCTTTCTTAAGACATTGTTCTTACGTTCATAATCTTAAGCTATTCTTTTTTTAGCACCTTAATTTTTCTAATCATTTTAGACATTATATTTATGATCTAAACCCCGTATGATTATTTCATGCTCTGTGTTTACTCGAAATAAAATACGTTTCTCTCATTTCCTTTCCATTTTTCTTCTTTCATTGTAATAGTTTCCGACCCTGTTCATTTACGAAAGTAATACCTTTCAATCATGTGGATGTGGATTTCGGGATTTCATCCCAACCCCAATGGTTAGATTAGTGTGAATAATGTATATATTGTTTTTGCTATGTTTTAGATTAGTAATAAGCAGGCAGCCTCACCTGTCTTTGAGGAGGGATTTAATCCCATATACTGTGGTTGAACCTCATATTTTGGATTGACAAATATCCAACCAATAGTTTTTGGTGACTCCGCTGGGGAATACGGATTTATAGTATAAAGCTTATCCTCTTGGTGTCTGGCGACTCCGTATTTGCCTTATTTTTAACAAGGTCTCTTTCCCAGTTCAAGCTAGCCAGGAAGATCTTCACTCGATCCCGCCGAGCCTAAGGTGAAATTGACCCACTCTTTGAGTTGCTACAACAACACAATTTCAGCCTGTCCCCCAACAGTATTGTTTCTAACCGAACCAGAAGTTCTTCACCTGTTCGGAGAAACCAGATCCCTGTGGAATGGGAAGCATCTACAACTTGTCGTGCACTACTCTTGTCTCATACTCGGATCCCTATACGCACTCTTTTCAGAAGGATGGCAGTCCAACCTATGCCTTGGGGCGCAGTTATTGGTCCTCTTTCTTTAACTCCACCATTGCATGAGTTACCACATGGATCACGTAAAAAAATTCCCAAGTTCAATGGGGCTGGGAAACATCATCCTGATGAACACGTTGCATCTTTCTTTGTAGCGTGTGGCATCCTTGGAGTAGCTCATGATGATGTTTTTGTTCAACTCTTTGTTGAAACGTTGCATGGTGCAGCAACTGAATGGTTTTATCACCTTCCGAATGCGTGCATCACAAACTGGGCTACCATGAGGACCAAGTTCGAAGCACGTTTCAAACCAGCCGAAGATTCTCATGCTTTTCTAGCACAACTTACCCATATGAAGAAGGAATCTCATGAACCCATGCGGGACTTCGTGGCAAAGTTTAATAAGCTGATCCGGAAGATTCCGGAAATAGCTGTACTGACTCCAAAAAATTAGAAATGCTTCTTCATTAATGCTCAGCCTCCTGATGTGAGCTTTTTATTAAGAAGGTCGGTTATCCCAGATTTAGCTGTCGCTCAGTCAACAACTATTGAAATAGAAGATGATCTTATTTTGGCCGGAAGAATCAAGAAAGACATACCCAAACTCAAAAATCAAGGTTCTTCTCAAGGTAATACTGATCCTATGTTTCAAAAAATGGCTAATGATTTGATCGCTTTAAAAAAGAAAATGTCCCAGCAAGTGAACAATGTTCCATATCGGGATATTCCTAGATGGAATTTCAATAACAACAATGGTGCGCCTGTCAGGGATAGGCCACGGTTAACTCCTGCTCAACCGAAGCTAGCGATTGAAGCTCCTCCTGTTAATGCAGCAGTAGAAATAGTTGAAGAAGAGGAAGAACTAGAAGAACAAGATTCTCCAGAGGCTTTTGAAGCTTCACGATATGCCAACGAGTCTTATGATGATTCGGTAGGCGACTCCAGCATTGGGTATTTGGAATACGATGAAGATGAATGTGCACCAGATGGTCAGTCATTTGTTGTCTTCACTCGATCCCAATCTTAGAATCCAAGAAAATCTCTTGAAAACACTAAGGAGAAGAATAAGGAACCTTCCATAGCCATCGTTAAGAGAGGTACTCCTATTTCAGCACAAACTGAAAGAGAAGTCACCAAAAATGTAACTTCTCCTTATTCTCCTTCTCTTAAGATTAGTGCCTCAGCACAAGCTCATGTGATTAGAATTGAGCCTACCATCACCCCTTCTTATACTGCTTTTGACATTGTTGATCATGCAAAGAGAACCAAAATCCAAATGTTGGAAGCAGAATACCTCCAGTCAAATCCTGAACAGTTTGAAAAACTTGCCAAATTCATCAGAAGTAAAGTGGTTGTTCCACCACCTTCAAAAGGTATCCTTCCAAATCCTACTTAATCCCCACCCCAGAACAATCTGACCTTTACTTCCTCTTCAGGAAAGATTGAACCATTTCATTTGTCTTTACTTATAAATGGGTTTAAACTCAGCAATTGCATCATCGACTCAGGGGCCTCCGACAATGTTATGCCCGCAAAAGTAGCCCATGCCCTTGGGCTTACTTTGACTAAGTCATATGGACAGTGTTACTCTATGGAAACCAAACAAGTTACTTTGATTGGTCAAATCAAAGATGCACAGTTCGCATTCGTTGCTTTCCCAGAAAAGAGAGTGAAAATGACCATTCTAGTTGCTGATATCCCTGCAGCTTACGGTATCCTCTTGGGTAGAGGTTTTTGTAAAGACGTCAGAGGAGAGATTAATATGGATTGGACTAAGGCCAAGATCCCAGTCAATGAGGTTCATCAGGTTTTCCATCTTGAACCGCAGGTGAGGTATTTGGTAACTAAATCAGATGATCCTAAAGCTCAAATTCTTTTCAAAGATGCTAGCTTCGGAAATTATTTCATGACTTCAGAGATACCCACTGTAGATGTCAAGGAAGAAGATCCCAATGCTATTTGGACCCTTGAATTCGATGGTAGTTTCTCAATCACCGGATCAGGCGCTGGTGTAGTTCTTATATCTCCTAATTCTGAAATTTTCCCATCAGCTTACAAGTTGCAATTTGATAATACTAATAATACGGCTGAGTATGAAGCTCTATTATTAGGATTAGAAATGGTCAAACATAAGGGAATTTGAAATCTCAAAGTCCAGGGGGATGCAGAGCTGATTGTCAACCCAGGTCAGGGGAATCTATCAGGTGAAAAAATGATCCGCTTGAGACATTACAGGAACAAAGTTTGGGATAGTATAGAATGCTTTGATGCATTTTCTATTAAGGGCATTTTTGAGAGATTATAATGGCAAGGCTGATTCTTTGGCCGTGTCTACATCCCTCCTTCTTCCTCATCCTCAGTTCAAACAAGATACGTACTCTATCGAGATTGTGTACCACCCTAGTATCCCAGATAATGCAACTCATTGGCAAGTGTTCAATGATGATCAACAGGTGTTGGCTTTTCTAGAAAAGGCTGACAATTTTAGTGAGTTGTACTTTGAAGGTTCGGAATAAAATTTCCATGAAACTATTTCAGATCCATATCAAGAGGTTGATCGTGAGTTTATCCAGCTTAAAGGCAACAAGATACCTAAAGGTTTGGTTTCTCTGGAAGGTTTGTTTGACAAGCATGATCGTTTTATTCAAAACAAAAGGCAAGTTAAAGGAGCTTCTTCATCGGAGGTAGATCAGGCCAATCTAGGTTTGTCTGATCAACCTCGGATGGTGAATATTGGGGAAATTTTGTTCCCCTGAAGAGAAAGTAAGATTCACTTCACTTCTGAAGAGATACATAGATGTGTTAGGCCTGGTCTTATGCAGATTTAAAATCTTTCAAGCCCAGAGACGTACAACATACAGTATCCCTTTAAAGCCTGATATGAAGCCGTACAGACAAAAACAAAGACATTACAATCCCAAGATCTCAGGAACTATCCTTGCGGAAAACCAAAAGATGTTAGATGCTAGAATTATTTTTCCAATCCATCACTTCACCTAGATTGCTAACATCGTTCCTGTCAGGAAGAAGAATGACGAAATCCTAATTTGTGTTGACTTTCAGAACCTGAATCAGGTCTTCATTGAAGGACAATTATCCTTTGCCTATCATGGATTAGGTTTTACAAACTATTACTGGATCAGAAATGCTATCCATGCTCGACAGATTTTCAGGATACAATCAAGTTGAGGTAATTACAGAGGATCAACACAAGATGACCTTCACAACCCCATGGGGTACCTTTGCTTACAGGAGGATTCCTTTCGGCTTGATCAACGCCAGAGCCACCTTTCAGAGAGCTATGGACTTGGCATTCAGAGACCTGATGGGCAAGGGTCATAGTTGTGTATTTAGATGACTTGACCGTTTTCTCTAAAAAAACGGAGTGATCATTATGATCATTTAGAGCAAGTACTTTTTGAGATGCAAGCTTCACGGGATTTCATTAAATCCTAAGAATTCCATGTTCGGGGTGACTGAAGGAAAATTGCTAGGTCATATCATGACTAGAGAAGGAACCAAAATTGACCCAGAAAGGGTAAAGGCCATTCAGAGCCTTACCCCTACCCACAAGTAAAACTGGAGTTCATTCTTTCTTCGGAAAGGTTAATTTCCTAAGAAGGTTCGTAACCTGATTTTGCTGATAAAACTAAGGATATCCTTGGGATGATAAAAGGTAAAGTTCCATTTTGATGGAGTACATAAGGGAAGCTTGCATTTGAAGAAATCAAAAGTGTAGTTTCTTACACTCCTATCCTAGTAAGTCTGGACTTCAAAAAATATTTCATCATGTACATCTACGCCTCTTCTCACACAGTGTCAGCCATCCCTGATGCAGGAGAATGGGGAAGGCATTGAAGCTCCCATCACATTTATGATCTGCCCATTGAAGGAACATGAATTAAAGATGTCACAAAATTGAAAAGCATGCTTATGCAGTGGTATGAGCGGTGAAACATTTCAGGTATTATGTGCTGAATTCCCATACCCCTCGTTCTTGTTCCCGACACTGTCGTTAAATCCATCTTGACCTCAACAAGAGCTGGGGAGTCAACGAGGCACTTGGATAGATAAAGTTCAGGAGTACAACTTGGACATCAGACCTACCAAGTTGGTACGATGGAAGGGGCAATGTGCCAATTGATTGCAGAAAATCATGCTAAAGCAGAGTGTGAAAAGACTCAAGATACTTCTTCAGAGCTGCTCATGGTGATTTTTCGTGAGCACAACTGATGAATGGTACTACGGATATTGCTTTCTTTCTAACTTATGGTGAATGCCCCCCGCATTTAAGCCAAAAGGAGAAGAGGACAGTCAAGTTGAGATCTACGTAAAATACCTTTTGTGGGATAACGGAATATACAAGAAAGGTATTGATGGTGTTTTCCTGCAGTTGTGTTCATAAATCTCAACAGTTAAAGTTTTTAGAGTCCTTCCATAGCCTAGCATGTGGAGGAAATTTTTCATCTTCTGTAACAGCTTATAAGATCCTACGGGCTAGGTACTATTGGCCTACTCTCTTTCAGGATTCAGCAGAGTGGGTGTCCAAGTGTGAAGCTTGTCAACATTTCGTTGGTCGTCCCAAGTTAGCAGCTCTTCCCCCTTGAAGCCCCGTAGTGATCGAAGAACCTTTTCGCCAGTGGGGAATTGATTTCATTGGAACATTGAATCCTGCCTCCAGTGCCAGACATAATTACGTGCTGACTACTACAGACTATTTTACCAAGTGGGTGGAAGTCGTACCAATCAAGCAAGTAACCTATGAAAGCTGTTTGCAAGTTCCTTAAAGAAAATATAATTGTCAGATTCGGGTGTGCCTCACAAGATTGTAGCTAATAATGCCTCTAATTTCTCGTCGCATGAGATGACAGAATTTTTCTATGGATTCAGCATCACTTTGGCTCACTCATCTGATTATTATCCCCCAAGGCAATGGGCAATTTGAGTCCAGTAATAAGAACCTGGTTACCATAATTATAAAACTAGTAGATGAAAACCAGAGGACATGGCACAAAGCATTGTATGACACATTGTGGGCTGATCGGATTACCCCAAAGCAAGCTATAGGAATGTACCCTTTCCAAGTAGTGTACGGGATTGATGCTAAGATTCCTATCTCAGTAGAATTACCGGCCTTATAGTTGGGAAAAGCAGTCGAAGATGCGACTTTTCAAAATTCTATTGAGAAGAGGGTTATGTACCTAGTCAAGCTAGAAGAGGAACGAAGCAAGGTGGTTGATCGCATCACAGATCATCAGAGTAGAGTGAAGAAAATTTTTGACAAGAAATCAAAGCAGCGTAATTTCCAGATTGGAGACCTAGTGCTGCTTTGGGATAAGAGGAGGGAGCAGAAAGGAATGCACGGGAAGTTTGATTCTTTGTGGAAAGGACCTTTCAAGATCCATGAGCTAATTGGTGAAAATAGTTTCCTTCTATCATATCTGGATGGAGGGTTACTCCCTTTTCCTTTCAGCAGACAACATCTAAAGCTATTCCATCACTAATGCAAGATGTTCTCTTGCATTGTACATACTTTAATTTTTGTTCTGTGTTTGCTTTTGGTCTTCTTTCTTTCTTCATTTTGTTTTGTTTCGGTTTTCTTATTTTCTGACTCCGTAGCCCAATGGATAAAACCAGAGATTCTGAGTTCTCTTCCTTTGATATCAAAAAGAAAGTCCCCAACTGGAGCTAGCTGTTATCTCAGTTTTGAGTTTACGCCAAAACTATCAGATAAACCTACGAAATTTTTAAGTTGATTTTGCAAAATTGACTTTATGAGAGAAAATCGGGTTTTCGGGTTTCACCGACAGGACAACATGTGTTTTGGATGTTTCATGTCTGGTGTTCCCCGAAACCTGAAACCCGCTTCAAGTAAGGCGAGTCAGGTTTGCGGACCTTCCAAGCATCGGAACATGCCTTCATCTAAGCATCATGCTTTATGTCGATTGTTTCCCGCAACCCAAAACCTGAATTGCCTAAGTCCTTCATATCGGGTTTTCAGAACTTTGAAGCATCTAAGCATCATGCTTCATGTCAATTGTTTTCCACAAACCGAAACCTGAATTTCTCTAAACACCTTTGTGTCGGGTTTTCAGACCTCCCGAGCATGCTGACATGGTGTTAATGCCGAGTTGTCGGGTGAGTTGGCACGTGCCAACCGAAGTGTATTAATTGCAAATTTTCTTATATATATGCGGATTTCCACGTCATTTTTACCAGACGTATTTTTACCTCGTGGATTTTTCGTGCATGCTTCTCCAACCTCGAAACTCGAAACTCTCATGTGCCCAATTGAATTGCCCATTTTCAATCTTTCCTTGCCTTGGTTGAAGGTATCTCTCTCTTCATTCTTTGTTCATGGTTTTTATGGATTGATTATGTATGGAATTCTTCCCATTTTCTTACCAGGTTTGTGGGTTTTTATCTTTTTCCTTTTGGGGTTGTTTTCTTAAACCAGGTTTCTGTTTTAGGGTTTATCTCTTTGGAATTATCACTTTGTGTTATTTCCCAAAATATTGTTGTAATCAAAATATGTTTTAGATATAAACGATGAAGAAAGAACTTGCATGTTTTAAAATCAACAAAAACCCTATTCCCCCTTCTTGGGTTTCGCAGGGTGTTGTATAGTATTAAAAACCCGCAGTGTATCAAAAAGTTTGAAGAACCGGACTTTCCAAAGTCTCCGAATTTGATTTCTCTCAAGAAATTGGACATCTTGATTTGACTTTTGAAGCTCTCTAGGTATTAAAGCAAATACCATCACATCTCTTGGTAGAAGAAGGCATCATCCCACATACGGATAAGCATTTCCAGCTAACCAAAGCCATCAGGTTCAGAGTAAAGATTCTCAACGAAGCCTACGGTAAGTTGAGAGAATCAAAGGATAAATTGATTGATGGAAAAAGTGATCTGGAAGAAGAGTTGCTGAAGATTTTTCCAAAGGTGTCAGTTGGAAACTCAGGTATCCTATCAGCAGATAATCTTTTCAAACAAGTCCAAGAGTCTGTTCAGCATGAACCAACGCACGGATTTGGTATTGAGATCATTGATCGGTTTGTAAGAATTTAACATTCTTTGGAGGCCTTGAGAAAGCTCAGCAAAAGATTGAAAAAGCTTCCTGGAAGTGCTAGTGATACCCATGAAACCTACGAAGTTTTGAATGATCATTCCACTGCGCCTGATGAAAATGAAATGCAAGGCATAATTCGAAAGTTCCAAGAATTTTAGAACAAACAGGCTCAGCTGGAGGAAGAGAAAGATGAAGGAGCGAAAGATGACGATTCAAATTAAGTCCCAATGTTTCATGTCATTTCAATCTTGAAATTGACATGTCTTTTTCATTTCTGTTTCGTCGCATAAGAAGAAAATTTTGACTTGGTCTCCTACGAGAGAGTCAAGCAAAATAGAACTCTTTTTAAAGAACACTATTTTCTAGGATTTATCCTATTTTCTGTCGTTTCCTTTTATTATAAATAAGGGATGCTTATGCATTCCAAAGGGTCGAGATTTTTGGAATATTCGGAGCTATTGGAAAGAAGAAAAACTTTGTGTTTTCTTTTAATCATTTTGAGGAATAGAAGTTGAGATTATTTTGCAAACTTTGTGTTGTGGGATATATCTTTCTTAAGACATTGTTCTTACGTTCATAATCTTAAGCTATTCTTTGTTTAGCACCTTAATGTTTCTAATCATTTCAGACATTATATTTATGATCTAAAGCCCGTATGATTATTTCGTGCTCTGTGTTTACTCGAAAGAAAATACGTTTCTCTCATTTCCTTTCCATTGTTCTTCTTTCATTGTAATAGTTTCTGACCCAGTTCATTTACGAAAGCAATACCTTTGAATCGTGTGGATGTGGATTTCAGAAATTTATCCCAACCCCAATGGTTAGATTAGTGTGAATATTGTATATATTGTTTTTGCTGTGGTTTAGATTAGTAATAAGCAGGCAACCTCACCTTTCTTTGAGGAGGGATTTAATCCCATATACTGTGGTTGAACCTCATATTTTGGATTGACAAAATATCCAACCAACACAGTTATATATTTCACCTTAACGGCATATGTAATATATGATTTTAATAAAGAGATGATTACTTTTTGTGTAATAATATCTCAATATGAGTAAATGATGAATACTTGAGTTGTGAAATCTTACTTTTCACAAATTGTTGAATACATTTATTTGATAGTTATCAATGTATGAAGTCGATAATTGGGCAATTATTGTAACAATCAATTGTCTTTAATTTCTAAATTAAATAAGCTATTTAGTGGTGTAGCTAATCAAAGGAATAATTAAATATACATGCTTTAATATATATTTAATTCAGTCTTTCGGTAAACTTGGTATTAATATGATAAGATTATAAATCCTTTTGTATAGAGAATGGAAGAGTATCGTTGTAAAAAGGTAATTTAAGGTTAAAGAATCAAACATCAGGAAAAAAAGAGACTAAATGGGATGGTAAATAGATGAAAATATCCATTATGCATATTAAGGGATAAGTACATGCGAAACACTGATATAGTTACATTTCAGCATAATGAATGTACTTATCTCATAAAGTTCCTAGTTGGCCTTTGGCATCTATCTCAATATAAACTCTTGCAAAATAGGTTTAATTGGAAATAAAATAAAAACAAACTATAAAGATCTATATAACTATGAAAGGGATAGTTGTGAGGTGGCAGAAGACTTAAAACTCATAAGACTAGTGTGTTGTCTTGAGTTTAGCCATAACCTACATGGTGGATAGCTTTGGCCAAAGTAATGCATTGATGGTTGTGCATTGTCTAATCACCTATTCCTCCAATTAAATTAAAAAAAAAATTATCTGTAACCTGATCATGGGAAGTTGAAATATTGAACATTAGGTAGACAATGGTCAAATACCAGAATGAATTCGGGAAACTAGCTTTGTGGTAGACCTAAGGAGTTTTACATAGTTCCCATGACCTTTAAAAGGTTGATCCGAAATGCTAGTAAGTATTTTTACTCGAAGTAGTGATGAAGGAAGATCGTGGATATTTGAATACACCCTTCTCAGCCGCACAAGGCTTACATAGATGTTATCAGATAGATCAAAAGAGAAAAATTGATTAATGAATTTTATTAAATAAATATGTATGATTACAGCTGTGTAATTTGTTATTATGTTTATGTGTTTAAAAAAAAATTTAAAAAAAATCCTCATTTTTTAGCTCTTGTAATTTTGAGCGTTACATTTTGGTATCAGAGTCAGAGGCTCAGACACTTGAACATTAATGGGACACACATTCTAATAAAAGTATCGTCTTTTATAAAATAGGAAACTATGGCTAGGTCGATAATAAGAGCTAGTATGGAAAGTGACAGTGGGGTAAATATTGATGATGTGGTGGATAATACGGGTGCTAAGTTAGAAGAAATCCTCAACCTTTTGAATGACACTCGAAACCGAGTTGTTGCCTTATAATAATAATGTCAGGGTGGTGAAGAGAATGAGGATCATAGGGATGAGAGTCAGGGTGATGAGAAATATGATGATCAACCTGAGCACCTGAATGATAGGGAAAAAAAGAAAGCAAGGTTGGCTACTGAGTTAGTAAGGGACATTAAAAAAATATCCCCACCTAAATTTGATGGTACAACTCTTGGGGATGGGGCTGAAAATTGGCTCTTCGAAATGGAAAAGTATTTTGATATTAGTGACTTTTCAGAGGAGATTAAAGCAGTATGGGGAGCCTACCAATTATCCCGTGAAGTATCTTCCTAGTGGGATAACCATAAAATGGAACTAGGAATTGATTCTAGCATGATCATGTGGGAGCAGTTCAAGGCCTACTTTCATCAAAGATGGCTACCTCAGCTATACTTTGACCAAAAGATGGCAGAATTCCAAAATCTAACTCAAGGAAAGTACTCAGTTACAAAATATTGGGAACGTTTCACTCAATTGCTGAATTATGCTCCTTTGTATCAAAAGGATGAGAATTTAAGAGTGAGAAAATTTATAATGGGATTGAATCCTAGTATTGGTGCTGAGGTAGATGATCATGGACCTACCTCGATGGAAACACTATTTGAAAAATCTATCAAGCAAGAACTAAAGTTGCGAAGTATTTATACCTCTAAAAAGGAAAATAGAAGGAAAAATAGCAATTTCCAAACATCAACCGCAAGTAAAACAACATGGAAAAAGGGAAAAAATAAGTTTAGGCCTGTCAATAAAAGAGGAATAGCGGGTAGAACTGTTGTGAATAATAATAAAAATGGGCAACAAGGAACAACTTTCAGCTAGAATAATATTGAGAGAAAAGGACCATTAGGAGGATGTTTTAAGTGCGGTGGTAATCATTTTGCTAACAAATGTCCACAAAGAGGACAATGGAATAACCAACAAAAGGTATTTACTGTAGTAAATAAAGAGGGGCAATAGCATAAGATTTATGCTATAGTCCATAATAAGCAAGTGGAAAATCAAGCGACTCCAATAAAAACTTTAGGTAAGATTTTTGGAGAACCTGTTTCTGTTTTATTTGATTCTGGTTCAACATAATGTTTTGTTTCATCTAAAGTTGCTAATAAACTCAAAATAAGAGCTATTTACATGGAACACACTTGGACTGTACAGTATGGAAATAATGATGTACATAGAGTGAATCAATGTTTGTTTGAGGCACCACTAGAATTACTTTAGTTCATGACAGTATTAAACCTATATGTGGCACCTCTTGGATCCTATGATGTTGTCGTAGGTATAAATTGGTTAAGTCAACATAATGAAACCTTGGATTTCTTAGGGAAAAGTGTAACTTGTTGCGATGATCAATAGAAAACAACAAGTGTTTAGGGTGTTAAAAGAGAGTTTGTCACTAGGCATATTTCTGCCATGCAGCTAAAAAGGAAAAGTGGAAAGGCGACCCTCTATATGCTATAAAAATAACAAATTTGGGACAAGAAATTGATCCTGAAATTGAAGCATTTCCCATCATAAGGGAATTTAGATATGTGTTTCCAAATGAGTTGCCTAGAATTCCAACTAAGCGTGAATTTGACTTCACAATAGAGGTCAAACCAACAACGAAACCAATCTCCAAGGCACCATACAGAATGACAACAACTGAATTAGTTGAGTTAAAAGTTAAATGACATGAATTGTTGTCCTTGGGTCTAATTAGAATAGGTATATCACCATGGGGTGCACTGGTTATCTTTGTGAAAAAAAGGATGGCACCCTAAGACTTTGTATTGATTACCGAATGCTCAACAAGGTAACAGTGAAGAATCGGTACCCGCTGCCCCAAATCGATGATCTATTTGATAAAATGGGGGTGAAAAATTGTTTTCCAAGATTGATCTTAGATCCGGTTATCATCAACTGTGAATCAATGATGAAGATATTCATAAAACCACTTTTAGAACAAGGTATGGGCATTACGAGTTTACATTTTTGCCCTTTGATCTAAAAAATGCACCTGCCGCTTTCATGAAATTGATGAACAACATGTTTATGGAATACTTAGACCAATTTATACTTATATTTCTCGATGATATATTAATATACTCCAAGAATGAGGAAGAACATGATGAACCTTTAAGGATTGTGCTGGGAATTCTCAGAAAACATAAATTATATGGAAAATTATCTAAGTGTGCTTTATATCAATACGAAGTACAATACTTAGGCCACTTGTTAAGTAAAGAAGGAATCTCAGTGGACCCTTTGAAGATTAGTTCCATCATGGAATGGCCAGCACCAAAGAATGTGCATGAAGTGAAAAGTTTTATGGGTCTAGCAGGCTACTATCAAAAGTTCATAAAGGACTTCTCTAGGTTAGCAGGACCTATCACTTCTTTGCAAAAGAAGGGTAAGAAATTTTTTTGGGACAATAAGTGTGAAGAAGCCTTTAATGAGTTAAAAGGTAGACTCACAAGTGATTCGGTGTTGAAGAATCCAGATCCAAACGGGAACTTCTTAGTGGTAACCGATGCTTCGGGGGAAGGTTTGGGCAGAGTACTACTACAAGATAGGCATGTGGTAGCTTTTGAAATTAGGAAGTTGAGGGTGCACGAAGTAAATTACACACTTCATGATCTTGAGCTTGCTGCAATTGTTCATGCGGTGCAAGTATGGAGGAACTATTTGCTAGGAAAACCTTTTGAACTCAAAACAGATCATCTTAGGCTCAAGTACATTTTTACGCAGCTGAATATAAATGCAAGGTAGCGAAGATGGATAGAGTTCCTAGCAAATTATGACTTTGATATAAATTACATGAAGGGAAAAGAGAATAGGGTGGCTAATGTCTTAAGTTGTAGAAAGAAGATTTTTGATATAGTTACATTAAGAACTCAGTTCAAATATGAAGTTAAAAATGAGTTAACCAATGACCCCTACTACAATCATATTAAAACAGATCTAGAAAAAGATCCAATGGAAAAAAAGTATGATGGTTTCAAGGTGGAAACAGATGGTATTTTACGTTATAATAGTAGAATATATGTACCAGAAGGTAAAGACCTCGGAAATAAAGTCATGAGAGAATTTCATGATGCTCCCTCTTCGGGACATCCAGGAGTAATGAAGATGATGATAGACATAAAAAATAAATACTTCTAGAAAAATATGAAAAACGATTTGATTCTTTACGTTTCACAGTGCCTGGAATGTCAACAAGTAAAGGCTGAACATTTACATCTAGTGGGACTATTATATCCTCACAACGTGCCATAATATAAGTGGTAAGTTATAAGTATGGATTTTATCCAAAGTCTACTTATGTCCCAAAATAAACACAATGTTATACTTGTAGTTGTAGACAAGTTAACTAAAGTGGCACCTTTTATAGCAAGTAATTTAACGGATAATTCACCCATACTGGCAAAAAGGTTTGTCTAAAACGTTTTTTGATTACATGGAGTTCCAGAAGTAATAATTTTAGACAGGGACTCAAGGATAACTTCCAAATTTTAGTAGACTTTGTATGCTGCCTTAGGGACAAAACTAAACATAAGTTATGCCTACCATCCAAAAACTGATGGTCAAACAGAAAGAGTAAATCAAGTGTTAGAATATTTACTAAGAATGTTTTGCATGGATCAGCAATATAAATGAAAAGAGTATCTTCCCTTGGTTGAATTTTCCTATAATAACACGTACCATTCTTCCATTCAAATGGCTCCTTTTGAGGCCTTATTGGTCATAGGTGTAAAACACCTATAAGTTGGGATAATCTAGAAGATAGGGTAGTGATTGGACCAGAAATGCTTTCGGAAATAGGAAAATAGGTTAAATTAATCCAAGAAAGATTGAAAGAAGTAGAAAATAGGTAGAAAATTTATGCAGATTTAAAAATAATTGACAAAAAATTTAACGTGGGAGATAATATTTTTCTTAGGCTCAAACCTAAAAAGAGTTCCATTTCATTTGGCAAGTCATCCAAACTATCTCCTAGGTTTGTAGGACCATTTGAAGTCCTAGAGGTCATTGGAACAGTAGCCTATAAGCTAGCACTACCTCCTGCTCTATCCAGGTTACACAATGTATTTCATGTATCCTTGCTTAAGAAATATGTACCTAATTCAACACATGTACTTAATTGAGATTCATTGCAAGTTCTGGATATAGGAGTAATCGCAGTTGATCCTATAAGGATACTAGAAACCTGGAAGTTGCACTTAAGAAACCATGAGGTTTCACAATGTAGGGTCTAGTGAGACCAATATTCTGAAGAAAGTGCCACTTGGGAGAATCTAGAAGATATCCAAACTACTTTTCCACATCTGTTTGACTAGTTTTTATGAACATGTTTTGTTAAAGTACTAAATTCAGTTTTTCTATAAAAGTGGTAGATAAGAAAATTTTGTATATAAGCCTACAACTGAATATTAGGACTAAGATATTTTTTGATTAATAGTTACTATTGAAAATTTTGTTAATGAACTTGGAAAATATGTCATTTAGGCAATAATGTATTATGTTTACAGATTATATGACTTATTTTCTATATGTACAAGGGTTGTTGTGACCTTTATGATTCATCTGAAATAATATTGCTACAAATTCTAAGTTGATTTGAATTATATTTATGCAGCAAATGAATAATGGGTTAGTTTATCTATTTATCCTGAAATCATCGAGACGATGATTATTCTAAGGGGTAGAGTATGTAACATCCCAAAATTTCTTGTAAGTTAAATTAACTACGGTTAAGTCTAAAAAAGATTAGACGAGATCATCATTGGGTGTAAAATTCATTTGGTTTGTCGTATCATGACCCACAGCTTCTGCTGTGGGGCATGACACTGTGGAACAAATAACCCCACACCCACCTTGATGATCCTTCCTAAAACATGATTAGGCCTTAATCATAGGTAAAACAGTTCATAAATGATTGTGAATCTTTTGGTTATTTGTATTCCGGTTACTTTATTTTAATCGGTTTGGTCATCTTTAGTTTTGTTTGAATTTTACATGACTGCGATGATAATTGTCTCTGTTTTATTTGACAATGCTATATCAAGCCAACTTTATGAGAATATTTGAATTATTACGGACTTGGTGATTTCCATATTGGAATGTTTTATATAAACCTGGAAATTCAACTAATTTTTATGGTAATATATTGTTAGAAATATGTAGACTTTTATTATGAAGGTTAATTTTAACTTAACCATTAATCTAGGTAACAACTAAAGTAAAAAAAAATTACGATATATATATATATATATAGAGAGAGAGAGAGAGAGAGAGGGATTTGACATGTAAGCCAAAAGTTTTATTTAGTTATTGAAATTTATGGGTTTCATAAAGTGAAAAACCTTCACATGGCACAAATGTTCAGCATACACTAAAACACGTACCAGCATTAGGAAGCCCGCAAATTCTTCAATATGCCGCCCAACTATAGTTCTTTCATTAGATTTTTTTGTTATTTTTCCTTTGTCTATTTTCATTCTCCCCTTCTGAAATACCTGTGTGAGTTTTGGAGGAAAGAAGGATTCAACTTGTTGGAGCGGGAAGAATAGTTTGTTGCTGATTTTGGGTTTACTTCAGGAATGAATTTCTTCTCCTTTCTCTACTACATTATTTGTAAAAAATGAGGAAATACACATTATGTTTTTAATGGCAAACAAGGAAATTGTGGACATCTTTTGATTTAATTGTTTGGATATGAAGTATGAAAAGGAAATTGATGGATTCTATATTCTTTTTAGTTTTATTTGTGTGGTTTTAACCTAACCTAGAAAAATACACAGATGGGGTTTTGGGTTTTGATCAGCAAAAATAAAGTAAAAGAAAGGTTAAAAATTCCTTCTCTGCATTATAATAAATTATACCCAAAAGGAAAAGAGTTGGGTTTTTCATGTACATGAAGAAGGAAAATTTTTTGTGAATTTGTGTGTTTAAAATCGATTTGTGCTTGTGGGTTTTCATTTTGTTAAACTGAAATTTGGTTTTGTGTTTTCTGTAAACAAATCGATTTGCATAAAGGAATCAATTTGGGTAATGCAATCAATATGGGTATGCAAGAGGTTGGGGGTTTTGTATTTTTCTTCTTGGTTGTTATATTCAGGTATGATTTTTAATTTATTGAGATCTTTTGAATGATAATTTGTGGGTGTCAAATATCTTGCATGGGGATGCATTTTCCAGAAATTTTATTATTATGGACCACTAAATCAGTTCATGTATAAATGAGGGTGTCTTGTTATGTGTGAAAAATTACAAAAAAAATGGCATTCAGCCTATAACTTCCAGCCTGGAAATATGACTTGGATTCTTATAAGACTGTGAAAAAGAAATTGCTTGTCTTTGTAAGGGCATGAAAGCCAAGACAGCTTGACTGAGATGCACCAAGGAGTAATTGGAGGCATGATTGGGTTTAAAATACTGATATCTTATTAAAGAAATTATTAGATGTTCTTTTACTAAAAAGAGTATGTTTAAATGATGTAACCATGGTGCTGCTATATTGTTGGTTGGGTTGTTTGTTTACCAAATAGAACATGTTAAAGTGATGTAAATATGATGATATTTGTGCTAATTTGTAGAGTTGCTCATTGATTGAAAAAAAATACTCTTCTTAATCATATTGTTTTTACGAAGTTACGTAGAAATTTTAAATTTCAAATGCTTATTGATTGAAGCTGGAATATAGATGTATTGACCTTTGTGATTAGAGGGAAACATGATCACTGAAATAGAAATTGGTTGTTCTATTTGTGTACATCCATAGCTATATATTTATAGAAACCAGGTAGTAATACATTTTCAGCTGTATTACCATGTGCTTGTTGATAAAATCACATGTATATCCTTTCATGTTTTTTTAATTAATTGCATCAGAAAATGGAGTTAATATTCATGCCAGTTCATTTTGAACTGACATCATACCACTATTCCACTCTTGCAGGACCATTAGTCGTTACATTCGGATGTGCGGAAATTCATGTCTTGTGAATTTTTATCGTAGCATGGATCTAGATGAGATACTTAGATTTCAATTGGTGAAAGGATGATATCCTTGAATTTTTGGCTGAATTATTGGGATCTTGGACCCATTGTAAATATTCAAACCTCGCTATGTGAGAATTATTATACCGGTTATATATTTTGCCTTAACGGCATATGTAATATATGATTTTAATAAAGAGATTATTACTTTGTGTGTAATAATATCTCAATATGAGTAAATGATGAATACTTGAGTTGTGAAATCTTACTTTTCACAAATCGTTGAATACATTTATTTGATAATTATCATTATATGAAGCCGATAATTGGGTAATTATTGTAACAATCAATTGTCTTTAATTTTTAAATTAAATAAGCTATTTAGTGGCCTAGCTAATCGAAGGAATAATTAAATATACATGTTTTAATATATATTTAATTCAGCCTTTCGGTAAAATGGGTATTAATATGATAAGATTGTAAATCCTGTTCTATAGAGAATGGAAGAGTATCGTTGTAAAAAAGTAATTTAAGGTTAAAGAATCAAACATCAGGAAAAAAATACTAAATGGAATGGTAAATAGATGAAAATATCCATTAGGCATATTAAGGGATAAGTACATCCGGAATGCTAATATAGTTACATTTCAGCATAACGAATGTATTTATCTCATAAAGATACTAGTTGGCCTTTGGCATCTATCTCAATATAAACTCTTGCAAGATAGGTTTAATTGGAAATAAAATAAAAACAAACTATAAAGATCTAGATAATTGTGAAAGGGATAGTTGTGAGGTGGCGGAAGACTTAAAACTCATAAGACTAGTGTGTTGTCTTGAGTTTATCCATAACCTACATGGCAGATAACTTTGGCCAAAGTAATGCATTGATAGATGTGCATTGTCTGATCATCTAGTCCTCCAATAAAAATTTTAAAAAAAAATTGTTTGTAACTTGATCATGGGAAGTTGAAATACTGAACATGAGGTAGACAATGGTCAGATACCGGAATATGATGTCAGGAAACTAGCTTTTTGGTAGACCCAAGGACTTTCACATAGTTCCCATGACCTTTAAAAGGTTGAGCCGAAATGCTAGTAAGCATTGTCACTCAAAGTAGTGAAGAAGGGAGATCGTGGAGATTTAGATACACCCTTCTCAGCCGCACATGGCTTACATGGATGTTATCAGATAGATCAAAAGAGAAAAATTGATTAATGAATTTTATTAAATAAATTTGTACGATTGCAGCTGTGTAATTTGTTATTATGTTTATGTGTTAAAAATAAATTTAAAAAAAAAATCCTCATTTTTCAGCTCTTGTAATTTTGAGCTTTACATACTGCGTATGGATGGAATTATCTAAATACAACTTGTAATGATGATGATGATGATATGTATATCTCTAAAGAATGGGAACATAGTGGCTTAATAATAAATTCATCTTTATAAAGTTATCTCTCACTATGGATCCCATCACTAATGAGAGTAATATGAGGGAATATGATGAGGATAATATCGGGTTACCAATATAGACCCATCTTGAAAATGAATAGTTGGGTTGATAATTATGATTGGTAGTAGTGATGATGAACAAAGTGATACACCAAGTAAGCATTTACGTGAAGTGAATATTACTTTTTTACAATTATGCTTAGTTTTCATGAGGCATATTGGTTTTGATGTAGGAAAAAAATAGGTTGATACATGATTATCAAATCCTCCTTGGATACTTATATTACTCTTTTGCGGTCATGTTATACAAGTGATTTTTTTTCATTATATGTTATTTTACACCTTCCATATCACATTTGATTTTGTACATAGCTCTTATTACTAGCATTTGAGATAACACAACTAAAACAACACCATTTGATTTGTCATGAATGAATGGATGAGAAATCATTGTTTTGGGGTAACATGGGATTGTCTCTAAGTTTGGGACCTCACTATTGAGACAAACCTCGAGATAAGGCTGGTTCATCTACCTATTCCTAATGTTAAACTACCCCTTCAATTGGAAATGCAACTATCTAATCCTATTATAACAATCCAAGGGACTAAGGGAAGAGAAAGGTGCATAAAAATGGGAAATACTAAGCTAAAGAGAGGTGATAACACCAATAAGAGGGGGAAAAAAACTCTTAAATCAATGGAAATTGGAAGGAAATGAAAAAGGGGAGGACAAACATGAGTGCAATAGTTGAAAACAACATTCAAAACACCATTTCCATGGAGCATAATAGATTCAAACCCTGAAAAGATAATAAGACATGCATAATATACCTAAAAATTTAATGAAAGGAAATAAAATGCAATACAATACAAGTTAGGGCAGATAATAGCCACAAAACATGGATTTTATTTCTTCAAATAGATGCACAGTCTATTAAAATGAAGGAGGAAGGAAAGAAATATCCTTGCAAATATCCAAATCTGAGGCTTGCAACTCAAAACATATGTGCAACACTTGTAGAATGATGTACTGGCATTCTAAGAGGGTCCAACATTTACAAATGACCATCCTTTTACAATATATAGAATATGGGAAAGAGATAGGAGGAGAAAAGAGGGAAACTCAAATTTCCACCTTCAACCCCCAACACCATACGTTAAATGACTAAAACTAGCATGGGAAACCTTCACAGACCATTCTGCCATGGTAATTTCCTTGTAGTAGAAAGAATGGGCATCACACCTCATCAAATTTGGTAGTTGAGCTACATGGAACTGTTATTTTTAATGTTGGGATAGTATTTGGAGTTACAGGCAAAAAATTATGGCCATTTGAATTTAGTGCGCTTAGGATGGTCCTGATAGGTTTCCGAGTGTGATGCTACAATTTGCATTAATGTGCCAACAGTATCGCTTATGGGATCACATCAGATTTGAATCTAAGGCAAAAGTTGATCCTACCAAGATTTGAAGTCTATCAGTGCAACTTGACACGCTTTGACACGTGGCCTGCTATGTGATCAAAGTTGAAGTAGTTCCAACTGTTCATTTGTATTAGCAGGGATTTGTCATGTGATCGAGGAATGGTTTGTTAGGAATATTTCTCACCTACATCCCATCACGTGCCTTTGCATGAAAAGGGAAGATGTTTGTATGGTCAACTCAATCTGAGAAGTTTCCTCCGGTCACTGAAGGTCCCCCATTCTGTTAGTCAGCCAATGCATCACCTGATCGCTAGAACCAAATCCTCATGACAGAGGAAAGTTTGTAAATATGCTTCATCGGGAAGTGACGTTAGGGAGAGTACTAATATAGGATAGTCAACATTTGTAGGACACAAGTCATGCAAGTGGGGCGCGGCAAGAAATCAAGGACTGTGTGAACTCAATTACCTAACTTGTGAGTGAAAAATCTTTAGCCATCTTAACTATAGTTTCCCGATACCATGTTTGTGGTTAATGGTGCATGGAAAAATTGAGGTTCAACGAAGGAAAAATCATGTTATCCTCATGATACCTCTTCACAAGCCGAAATTGGGAGCTGATAACACTTGCATTCAACGACGTCAAGGATGAAGGTTTTTTGCGCTAAGTATGAATATGCAACTATGGATATTGATCATGTTAAGGGAAGGAATAATTAGTAGCAACATTCATTTTCTGCAATCATTTGGGATCACTTGTACATGAGCCATCAGTGGCTAAGATGTGGAATATAAGTTGTCAAAATGGCTTCCACTAGGAGGAGTTTTATTTTGGACAAGCAAGTGATTGAGTGAACATAGACTATCTTACATTTTAAGTTTGGGGGAGTTTCCTACACTTGGTTCATATGTTGTCATTACTTTATATATATAGACACCTAAATTCCGTGTTTGCAATCTTATTTCCAAAAACACACTAATAACTCTCATTCTTACCATTTCCATTATAATTAGTGATTTTCACTAATTAACTAACGTTTCTTACCATTTTGGTTAATTAACAATGCTTTTTTGCTTACCTAGCCTCTTACACATTCGGGATGTAAATTTCCGACACATCTTAAATCAAAATCCTCTTCTGAACAAACAATTAGCTATTATTAGCTAATTAAGCCTATTTTACCCTTGTTTTGGTCAATAAACCCTATTATTGGCTTAAACCCCTCTTACAGCCATTCAAAATCACCCCATTTCACTACAAAACATCTCAGAAGGCTTCAAAAGTTTATCCTAGCCTCTTAATTGACCCTAAGTGGTTGATTAAGGCTCCTCACATCCTAATCACTTGTTAATTCACTATTCATGATTAAAAAACCTTAATCTACTTTGTGCTTTTAGTCCCACATGCACCAAGATGCGAGTTTTCCCCAAAAGGAAAAACTATAAAAAGGAATAACCACATACCTTTAAACTTTACACCATGTTTTGAATTACATATCATATAAAAAATATGATTAAGAGCGAAGCTCAATATTTTCCTCTAATCTTTAATAGGATTAGTAGATGGGTATCTATTATGATCTTGTAGTCGTTTTTGGAGATACCATCTCACCTCTCTTGAAGCAACAAAAAACCTAATTTGATTTCCCTCTTAGATCTATTTAGGTCTATGTTAGCTAGCAACTCATATTAAGTAGGCATGTTTTAGCTAGGATTGATGTATATCATGTTAGTTGTTTCAAGCATTCCATTAAGCTTTTATCATTGGTGTAAATATTGTTAGATTCATAAAGCATTTGTTAATAGACTATGTGGTGTTAGTATTGTTAGTTTAGCTTTGCTTGAATTTTTAGTAGTCTTTATTTGGCATGTCCGATGGGACCATACCCCATTGCATTCATCTTTAAAGTTTTTTAACTTGGTTTCAAGATTTCTAGATTAGTTTCAAGTTTCCTAGATTACTTTCAAAGATTTATAGATTAAGTTTCAAGCTTTTGTAGAGTAATTTTTGAAGTTTTTTAGATTAATTTCAATTTTTGATACTTGTTTAAACTAGATTAGTAGTAGATGTTGCATTTTGATGTTCTTTACAGGATCTAAGGAGGTAAAGTGCTGTCAAAATTCTATCAGAAATCTAAATATTTGAGCTTTATCATATTTTTCTTATCAAAATCCTTGTTTTGACCACCTACATGAAGGTATGTGCCCATCCTCAAAGGGGAGCACTCACGCTCTAAATTTCACACCTACACTTCAATGGACATGCCAACGCTTCACTAAACATGCCTACACTTCACTGGAGGTGCCTGAACTTCATTGAATTTTTGTCCTCTATGTGTAAGTCATGTTGGTGCTTCAAAGTGTGCGTTGACGCCCCATTGGACGTGCCTATTTAATTCAACTATGATATTTTAATAGAAGCGTCCTTATTCCTTTAAAGGCACATTGTTGCTATAAAGTGCACTCTGACATGATCAAGGATTCGTTGTTGTGCTACGAGGCATGTTGGCACTCTGAGGTAAATTTGGCTCAAATTTTAAAATTTCAGCTTCTGTTTTTTTGTACTTGTTTCATTTTCCAAGGGTTTTTAGCCATTCTTAATGTGTATTTTCTGATTTAGAGTAGGTTTTCTAACATATTAGCTTAGGGTGTGATGAATTAATTTTGTTTCAATGCCTTGTATGAGTTTGGAATAGGGTTGTGTATGCTCTTATCTTGCACTGTGTGTGATCTTGAGAATCAGAAGCAGCCTTAAACCTTCTTTTGCTAACATTAGAGTAAGTGGGAAACTTCATTAGTCATTTTTATGCTTAAGGGAATAAACTTTCATTTTGGGAATGTATATTATCTTTTAGTTTAAGAGCTTCTCATTTGATAAATAACTAAGGATAAAGCTTGTGTATGCTCTTCTCTTGCACCTTGTGTGATCTTGAGAACCAAAAACAACTTTATTTTTTCACGAAAATTATCCTGTAAAATTGACAAGGGCAATTTTACAGGTAACCATACCAATTTTTTGTTTTGGTTCCCCGCCCAGGTCCCTTAGCATTCAGAATGGCATAAAATCCCTTTCTAGAGAATTTAGTTTTTCGAACTTAGTCATTTCGGTCCTTTTTTGGCTGGGCGTAGATTTTGTTCATGCAACACCAAATGAATTTGCACCCACTTCTATTCCTTTGGCGCATCCTTTGGAGTGTTGACATCAAAATTGTTGCGCCTCCCCATGTTGCGCCCTTCCAACCTGTGCCAAGGTGCATACGCCAATCTGTCGACACTAAAAATGTTGCGCCCTTAAGCGGTGTGCCAAAGCGCTAAAAACCCCATGTTGACAGTCTTGAATTCGCGCCAAAGGCACAAATAATTTCATGCTGACAGACGCATAACCACGCCAAAGGCGCAAATAAATTCATGTTGGCATTCATTTTTGTGCACCCTTAGAAAAAGTTGGTGGCGCATTTATTACACCTTTTGCTATAAATAGGCACATCCGACCTGTCATTTTCACAAATTGAAAAACACGTGAAAAGCTCTTTTCTCTGCACCTGTCAGCGCTCCTGTCATCCTCGTGTCACTTTACGTCGCATTCATGGACCCCACATCATTTCTTCCAGTCTATAAAGTGGTCCTTGCGTTCCTTGTGGTTTTTGTTTTGGTTTGGTTGTCTGTAGGGTTGTTTTGTTAAAAAAAAAAGGAAATGAATCTAAAAGAAACATATGCACCCTCCAGCCCATTTTGCATCTTCTCTCCCCCCAAACCAGTTTCACCCTTCTCCCAGATCTGCTGGCCTGGAGGGATTTTTGTCTCAAAAGTGATCCAAGATCCTCTTTGCTCTGTCCCCCTTCACTGTCCAGATCTATGTTAAAGAGCCCTAAAAACCACATGAACCAATCAAAAAGGAAAGAAATCTTGAGTTGTTACATGATCCAAACCCGCGGCTTTTCCTTTGGCACAAACAAATGCTCTGTTGCATAAAAAACAGTCGCGCCAAAGGGTGTATTGTCCCTCCCTGAAGCATGCGTCTTCCCTACGCCCTATCAAACTCTGAAAATCCTACATTCCCGCCTACACCGACACATGAATGTTATGCAAGTTTTTTCTGCGCCGCGCCAAAGGCTAAAGAACTGGCACACCTCAAGTCAATGATACAACATTTAATCCCGTGCCCTTTGGTGCACCAAAATGTTCTGCAACATGTTCCATATCTGCGCCATTGGCGCATCCTGCTTCCATGCAACACCAAAATTACTTACGCCTAGTTTAAACCTTACGCAATGGCGCAGGCGCATATATTTTAACATCAACACTACATGTTATGTGTAATATTCTTGTGCCCTACACCCTTTGGCGTTGTTTTCTTCCTTGCAACACTCTGCATCAGTGCACCTTTCTTTTTCTGACCCTGTAGCCTGCAGTATACCTGCGCCCTGCGCCCAGAGGCTTCTATATTGCTAACTCTTCTTTTTGTAAAGCTTTGATGGATGATTTAACAGCTAACATGGCTCTTCTGCATTGGACTTCACTCCTTCTTGCAGATCAGAAACTAAATTCAGATTCGCACATGTCTTCATCAAGCAAGAGGCCGACCAAGTCAAAGGGTAAGGCCAAACTCACAGAGGAAGAAATGAAGTATAAGTATCAAAGGGTCAGGATGCCCGAGTCCCATGCAGAATGTGACTTAGACATCAGGGATGCCGAACTTGGCCACATTGACATGGAAGATTTTTGGGCCAGAACCAGGAGGGTCACAGGCAGTCCTTGGATGGACAAATTGGTTGGTAGTGGTCTACACTTCGCTGGGGGAATTCCTGTAAGCGCAGTGAATAATGAATTCATGATGGTGGTGGCCCGCTGCTATAATAAAGACACAAGGTGTGTCGAGAATGAGAAGGGTGAGGTTATAATTAACCTTACTGCCCGACACTTTGAAATCATGCTGGGTATCCCCCACCACCGGCACTTTGTGGCCGTAAGTCAGGTAGACTACATAAAGGCATGGGATGAAAATGAGGACAAGTGTATGCAGCTCATGAACGAAGTTTACCTGAAAAATAAGAAGGTAATAACCAGGTGGCCCCAGGTTATTCATCAGAGTGACTTCTCAGAGGAGCTGAGTGACACCATTACCTTCCTGAGTAGGGTATTTGGGCTTCCTGACACCCATTACTTCCACAAGTGGATGCTTAGGTATCTAGAGACAATGAACAAAAATGTTCCTGATCAACGTTTCGAGTGGGCAGAGATCATCAGTAGCACCATCTCTGAACAACTCCAACAACTCTCAACAATGGGGAGGTTCTACATGAACTCCTACATTGTCTACGCTGCTGCCTCTGAGAGAGATTATCCGGCACTGAGCCGATGCGGGGTATGGCCCTAGGTGAAAATATATGAATATTATCCAGAATTGAAACTGGAAAACAACATTCCACAGTTCACCAAGATCAACGATTCCTTCTTCTACGTAATCATCTGCCTATTGAGGCCCAATATGACTCACGGTCGGATGACCAAGAGCATAGTGACTGCAACAGAGAAGTGGGGAGCATTATTTACGTAATTCCCCACTTTCACTTATCTAAGAGCTGCCAACTTCTTGGGGGAGCCCACCAAGTTGCCAAGATATGTAGGCCCTAAACTGATCCTATTGGAGCTATCTAGACAGCTCATCACATATCATGAGAAGTGCCTAAAAAGAAAGAAGGGTGGAACTCCATTCCCCCTCACAGTGGGTAGGTACACTTGCACTTCTCACACCAAAGCCCGGGAAATGTTTGCAGAACTGGAGCTGCTTAACTTAAAGCATAATTTCCCGGCAAGGCTGACCTTTGATCCATGAAATTACCTCCCAAAGGCAAAGCTCGATCCAATCCACAACCCACAGATCAAGGATATCTATATCGATCTCTATCACGAGGTCGAGCTTAGAAGAAAGGATCACTCCCGCCTGGCCTTAGCAGAGATCATCCAGTATGGTGTGGCCATTGTTCTGAAAGGTTTCCAAATGACTGATCAAGAAGTTGATCAGGTATATCTAGATACGGATGGGGACAACTGGCCATTTTCCAAAATAGACAGAACAAGGGCACCTCAGACTATTGAGGAGAGGGTAAAAGGCACCTTGCAGCGCACAGAACATTGGTGTAGATTTAATGGTCTCATTTACCTTGGGGTAGACTTCACCACGTCTCCCTTAGGTAATGCACCTGCCAGGCTGAAACATTTTCCAAAGGGCAAAGGAAAAGATAAGGAAGGGGAGTCAAGTTCTACCCAAGAGCAGGCTCCCAAGAGTCCTCCTTCTGCCGCCCAAGAGCAGGTCATGCGCCCTACCTCCCCAAAAAAGGAAGCAGCAGTAAGTGTTCCAACGGGCACATCCATTCAGGATGTTGCCACTGTTACAACCACCAAGGTTCCCATCATCCCTTCTCCCACTCCTCCTTCCCCTCCTCATGTCACTCAAGCAACCATTCCTTTGGTTGTGTCTTCTCCCCCATCTTCTACTATTCCCCCCTCCTCTTCCTCCATCTTCTCTTCCCTCACGGAGCTGTCCCCCAGTATTTCTTCCCTCATCTCTCAGCTCCCTTCCGCCCCCATAGTTTCCTCTCCTACAGTAACTCCTACCCCTGTAAGCGTTGGAGATTCAGCTTCTTTATCAATGCCTCCGCCAAGCGTCTCAACCCATTTCCCCGAGTACACTGTAGTTGCTCCTTCTTCTTCCACCATTCCCTCTTCTCCCGCTAGTCCCACTCCCTTAAGTCCAGCATGGATTTCCCAACACCTGAGCCAGCACAAGAGGAAAGTCCCCATTGCACCTATGGACTTCTCTGTCATTCCAACAAAAGGAGCTAAGAAGCAAAATCCAATAACCCGCTTCTCTCAGAGCGCCTCAGGTGAAAGAGTAATGGAGATCGCGTACCCTGATCCCACAAAGGACAAAAAAGATCTGTCTCCTACAGATTATATAGTGACACAGGTCACAATGGGAACATCCTCCGAGAGCCTTCAAGGAGAGGCCTTATCTGCAGTGGATGCCCTTTGCAAGAAGCTTCAGGAAGCAAAGGAAGAGAAGAGGATACTGAAAGAACAAAACAAACACCTTCTCCAAGCCCTGCAGAAAATGGGCAGTGCACCTCCTACAACTGCCACTGAAACTCCTGAGGCCCTTAGTTAGGATAAGATAAATGAATATGCCAAGATTGGCGAACAAGGCATGGCAGTATCCACCTGGAGAGACCAAATCCTCAAAGATAGTGAGGAAGTGATCGTGAAGTTCACTGAGCTATATCAGAACATTGGTCAGGTGAACAAGGAACTCCAGGCGATAGCAGGACCTATCTCCCAAGAGTTGGACCATGCTAGGTTACAACATGAGACGTTCCAGAAGATGCTCGATTGCTCAGTCGATGATTTAGTTAAATTCGGTGTCTTCGATCACCCCAGAGCACCCAACAAAGTCCTTGCTGCTTTGGACTACCGGTTCGATCAGATGGAATTTGTCTTGGAGAAGATAGACAAAGTCAAGGAGGAAGCCTTGGATGCGATGCATCAAATGGAGCAAATTTTCCTGAGAATGTCTCCAAGCTTTCTCACTCCTTTATACGCCTTAAGGAAGGTAGATGAAACCATCCAGATCTTCAAAGAGATCATCTTGCAAGGGTTAGGCTCAGAAGCTACTTTTGACGTGGAATCCATCAACAACCTTCTGGCTTTCCGCGACTTCGTGGGTTACCTGATGGAGGCAGGAAATGAGTACTTCAAACTCCCAGAAAAGCTCAGAGATGAACGGGAGACTTGTGAAGTCATCGGTGATCACACCAAGGGTCCTGCCCAGGATCAACTTCAACCGATGATTAGCAAATTCATGGAGTACCGGGCTCAATTCCACATTTCCTCTCCTGAGCAGAAGCAGGATACCCCTTTCCAGCCGCGAGACAATGACGAATAGCCTTCCTCTTCTTGGCTTTCTTCTCATTTTTGTAAAATATTTAAAAGTATGTTGACACAAATGATGACATCATCCATGTTGCACCATGGGATGTTGTTATCCACCAAGTTGCCCCAAAGTCAACATTTGACTTTTTAGATATTTTGTAATTAATTCGTTGGTTTCTTTTTGCCTTCTCTCTCCTTCTCCTTCTATATATACTTGAATGTTTTTGTATTCAAGTGGTGGACATTTTTTAGATGAAAAATAGAAGTGAGAAGAAAAGACTTTGTACTTTTGTAACAGAAGAAAACATTAATACAAATATTAAGACTTTGTGTTGAATACATGTGTTATGTGCATCTGATCTTTCTTATGTCAGATCTGTGTGTTTATTCTGTTAGATCTATCTCTACTTTTTTGTCATTTGTTCATCAGTATTGCTTTGTTCGTCTATGCAAATAGGTTTGGCTCTGTTTACTACCAGCCCAAAACATAGACCCTCTAACCTTTCTGCTTTGGAATTCATTTCTTTTCTCCCTTCAGATCTATCCTATCTCCTCTCCTCACTTCTTTCCCTTCTTTTCGCAGTCAGAAATACCCCAACTGGGATGAGATCCCAAACCCCTAAAGGTAGAATACTATGGGACTTGTGCAGATTCCTGCTGGTAGAATAGCAATAAACCAATTTCACTTTATTGTCTCAAAGAGGGGCCATGCCCTGCACATTGTTGGCTCGTCTATCCATAGATCTACCCTCCCGACAGATTTTCAGACCAACAGTTTTTGGCGACTCTACTGGGGATTTGAACAGATCTATTTGAGTGTTGTGTCGGTTAAAGGACACTAACAGATTGCTAAAGTAACGAAGAAAATCAATAAAACTACAGAAATCACTACCTGTTTGCAAATCTTAATTTTTTGCTTAAAATCTGAAATTTTTGCAAAAGTGATCCTAACTGAAAATTTTCTTCAAAGATCCATAGATCTTAGCTAATTAGAGATCTTTAGTTCACTGAGTTTTTACAAAAACCCGTATTTTTCCGTAGATTTGAATTTTTGATAGTTTACAAAAGTTTCAAACCCTTGCAAAAAGTCAACTCTAAGATCCAAAAATCAGCTTGCTAAGTTAAACCATCATTTTATCCTTGTTGATCTTTGTCATTAAACCGCAATCGGTTTTCAAAAGAGGGATAAAATTAAATATTTAGAAAAGTACATGCTGCTGATTTTTGTCAGAAAAATCAGAAAATCAGTAAGTACAACCAAAAAGAATTTTTAAATTCACTCTGAAACATTGCAGATCTGAAAGATACACTGGCAGGTGAACCATTTACCCGTAGCAGGAGAGCTCGTGGGGAAGTGGATCCTACTTTTGATCTACTTCAAAGGCACAACTTTAGTATCACGCCAACATGCTTTTCATCGCTAAGTTCAGCTGAGCAGTCAACTAGAAGTACCTCGCCTCCACGAAAGAACCATTTTTCGCAAGGAGCTTCCATGTCCCTTTGCAGTGCTTTGTTGCTCAGTGGAATCACACTCCCAGCTCGCATCCTCTTTCCAGATTTTTCAAATGGCAGTACCGTGGGGAAACGCTATGGGCCCTCTTACTTTGCCACATCCTGTTCACGCACTCCCTTATGGAAACCAAAAGAATTTTCCAAGATTTGATGGGAGTGGAAACCAAAGCACAGACTCACATATATCTGCATTCATCATGTCATGCAGTATCTTGGATGTTACCCATGAAGATGTGTCAGTACACCTCTTTTTAGAGACCTTACAAGGACCCGCAGCAGAATGGTTCCAACATTTGCCAGCCGGATCTATCACTAGTTGGGCCACATTACGAACTGCATTTGAAGAAAGATATAAACCTTCAGAGGACGCGTTTGCGTTACTATCCAAGATCACTCACCTAAAGAAGGAAGTCAATGAAACCATGCATGATTTTGTCACTCATTTCAATTCACTTATTAACCGTGTGCCGCCTGCCATGCTATCAATGCCAGAAAATCAAAAGTGTTTCTTTATGAACGCCATGAGCTCAAGAGTAAGTTTCTTGCTCTTACAAGAGCAAATTACCACCCTGGTTCTCGCTCAAGCTACTGCCATTCAGATAGAAGACAACCTACTTATATTTGGAAAATTAAAACGAGAGCCATCCAAGCCCAAAGTTTCAACCCCTTCTCAAGCCACTTCATCTGATCCAGCATTCCAGAAGATGGCAAACGACTTACTCGCGTTAAAGAAGCAGTTAGCTCAAGCTTCTCCTAGCACTTCATACCGGGATATCCCACAAAGAAATTTCATTTCCAACAATGCCCCACAAAGGCCGCGGTTACCTGTGACTGCTCCGTGGTTGGCACTTGAGGCTCCACCGGTCAATGCCCTAGTTGAGATTGAAGAAGAGTGCGAAATTATGAAGAACCTTCATCCCAAGGTGAAGATGATCAAGATGTCGGTGAACCGACTGGCGACTCTACAATCAGGTATATGGAATTTGAAGATGAGGAATCTGATGAAGAAGAGGGAACCCAAGGGTATGCAAGTGGGTAGTCATATGTCATTTTCACCCGCTCTCAAGGAAAAGAAGCAGAAGTTGCTGCCAGGATACAAAAAGAGAAGGTTGCATCTAACACGCCTCCAACCATTGCTAAAAGAGGTAATCCTCTTCCTGCTCAACCTCCTATTAAGTCCTTTACGAAAAAATATTTTCCCCCCATCTCTCCTCCAAATCAGCCTTCTCCCATTCCCATAAAGACCAGTAATCCTACCCTACTGCCGTGAAGTGAGGGACTCATTCCCTCATCGATGCAACCCTTGGTCACATTCGACATAATCGATCATGCTAAAAAAACCAAGATTCAAATGTCTGAGGCTGAATATCTCCAGTCAAACCCTGAGCAGCTTGTAAGGTTGACCAAATATATCCAAAGCCAAGCTGACGTAGCTTCCCATGTCTCCCCGAAAGGGATCCTTTCCACTCCTCCTGCATCTCGCGTAAATGTGGCCTCGACTTCCGTATCAGGAAAAATTGAACCTTTTTATCTTTCCCTCCTAATCAATGGACACAAGCTAAGCAATTGCATAATTGATTCTGGGGCTTCCGATAATGTCATGCCAGTGAAGGTCACCCACACTTTGGGCCTCACTCTTACCAAGCCTTTCGGTAGATGTTACTCCATGGAAACCAAACAAGTTCCATTGATTGGTCAGATCAAAGACGCACAGTTCGCCTTTGCGGCATTCCCAGAAAAAAGAGTAAAGATGACTATCCTCGTTGCTGATATCCCTGCAGCATATGGAATTCTACTAGGAAGGAGCTTTTACAGAGAAGTTGGTGGAGAGATTTATATGGACTGGTCCAAAGCCAGAATCCCCGTCAAAGGTGTAATGCAGACATTGGAGCCCGAATCACAAAAGAAGTACTTGGTCACCAATTCTGATGACCCCAAATCCCAAATTCTCTTCGAATCATCACGAATGGGGAACTACTTCTTATCTACTGAGTCTGACAAAATGGACGTTCTCGTCCAAGAGGAGGACCTTAACAAGATATGGATGCTACAGTTTGATGGTAGTTGTGTAACTAGCGGATGCGGTGCTGGAGCTGTGCTAATATCTCCTGAGGAGGAGATTTTTCCTCTCTCTTTCAAGTTGTAGTTTTTCAACACGAATAATACTGCTGAATATGAATCTTTGCTACTTGGCATGCAAGCTACAAAAGAAAGGGGAATCAAGAACCTAAAGTACAAGGCGATGCCGAGCTAGTCGTGAATCAAGTAAAAAGAATATACCAAGTAAAGAATGAAAGGCTCAGGCATTACCGTAATGCAGTGTGGGATAGCATTGAGGAATTTGATGCCTTCTCAATAAAATATCATTCCAAGAGCTCAGAATGATATGGATGACTCACTAGCCATCTCATCTTCTCTCATGCTCCCTCACCCAGGGTTAAAAATAGACACATATACTATTGAGGTAGTCTTCCACCCAAGCGTGCCAGATAATTCTCAGCACTGGCAGGTATTCAACGATGACAATCAACTTATTGCCTTTCTGGAGAAGGTGGAGAATTTCAGTGAGCTTCACTTTGAAGGATCTACTTCTACATGCCATGAATCTGTCACTGATCAAGTGAACGAATCAAAAGGAGGTGATGGCATATGTCAACTCAAAGGAAATAAAATCCCAAAAGGTTTAGTTTCTCTGGAACGATTATTTGACAAACATGATCATTTTTTCAAGAAGAAGCGGCAAGATGACCCTAACTCCTCTCCAGAGACCGAATTGGTTAATCTGGGTACTATGGAACACCCGCAGCTTGTGAACATTGGGAAGTGTTGCACACCCGAAGAAAAGTGGAAGTTTTTCAAATTACTAAAAATATATATGGACGTATTGGCATGGTCTTATGTCGATCTAAAGTATTTCAAGCCGAAGGACGTTCAGCATGACATCCCGTTAAAATAAGAGGTCAAACCTTTTCGCCAGAAATAGAGGCACTACAATCCTAAGATATCGGGTACCATTCAGGCTGAAATACAGAAGATGCTGGATGCAAGGATCATTTTTCCTATCCACCACAGTACTTGGGTAGCAAACATCATGCCAGTGCGAAAGAAGAATGGTGAGATACACATATGCGTATATTTTTGCAACCTAAATCAAGCGTCCTTGAAGGACAACTACCCACTTCCCATAATGGATCAGGTCCTGCAGGTAGTAACCGGTTCAAAAATGTTGTCCATGCTTGACGATTTTCTGGGCTACAATCAAATTGAAGTCTCACCTGAAGATCGATTCAAAACAACATTCACTACTCCCTGGGGCACATTCGCATACAGCAAGATGCCTTTTGGCTTGACCAATGTTGGTGCTACTTTTCAGCGAGCGATGGACTTCACATTCAAAGGTATGATGGGAAATGTTATCGTGGTTTATCTAGATGACTTAACTATGTTCTGTAAATAGTGAAGTGATCACTGTGACCATTTGGAGCAAGTATTGATTAGATGTCGAGAACACAAGATCTCTCTAAATCCAAAAAAATATGTTTTCAGGGTCACTGAAGGAAAGTTTTTGGGACACATTGTCAACAAGGAAGGAACAAAGATAGATATCAAAAGGGTTAAAGCTATTCAGAGCCTTACTTTACCTATGAGCAAGACAGGCGTTCACTCTTTCTTCAGAAAAGTGAATTTTCTTAGGCGCTTTGTTCCTGACTTTGCTGAAAAGACTCATCACATATCAAATATGATGAAAGGGTCACAAACTTTCTGGTGGAGCGAAGAAGGAAAGACCTCATTTGAGGATATAAAAGCCTTTGTTGCTCGTGCACCAGTTCTGGTATGTCCCGACTTCTCCCAAGGATTTTATCATGTATAGTTATGCATCTGAGCATACTATATCGGCCATCTTAATGCAAAAGAATTCTAAAGATGTTGAATCTCTAATAGCATTTATGAGTTCTCCTCTCAAGCCTCATGAATTGAAGATGTCTCAATTGGAAAAATATGCCTTCGTCGTTGTCAAAGCAGTCAAAAATTTCTGGTACTACATCCTGAATTCTCATACGGTTGTGCTGGTTTCCAACACGGCAGTCAAGTCAATCCTAACTCAACAGGAGTTAGGAAGATTACGAGGGAATTAGATCACAAAGGTCCAAGAGTATGATCTAGACATAAAACCAACCAAGCTAGTAAGAGGCAAGGTCCTATGTCAGCTTATGGCTGAAAACAAAGATTCAGAGGTCCCTAAAGAAAAAGTTGATTGCATCGATAGAATGCAACGCCAGCTGGAGAAAGTTGATTCTCTTCCTATGGTTCTATTCATTGTAACTCGCAACGATTAGTATTCTGATATCACTTTCTTTCTCACTTACGGTGAGTGTCCAGCTCATCTAACTTCAAAAGAGAAACGTACTGTAAAACTCAGGGTAGCCAGATATGTCATTTGGGATGATGGTTTATACAAGTGTGCGATGCGTTAACAAGCCATAACAGGGAAAATTTCTAGAAATTTTCCATGATTTAGCTTGCGGCGGTCACTTTTCCTCTTCCGTCACTACACATAAGATCATCTGGGCCAGGTACTATTGGCCAACGCTATTTCAGGATACAACCACCTGGGTAGCAAAATGTGAGCTCTGTCAACAGTTTGTTGGAAAACCAAAATTGGCTGCTTTTCCCCTCAGGCCCATCATTATTGACGAACCATTCAGGAAATGGGGAATTTACTTTATCAGAGCACTACATCCCCAATCAAGTGTCATACATAGTTATGTCCTAACAACAACAGACTACTTCACCAAATGGGTGGAGGTCGTACCTGTTAAGAATGCCACCTCTGAAATTGTTTGTAACTTCATCAAAGAAAGTATCATTGTAAGGCTTGGCATTCCACACAAGATCGTTGCTGATAATGCTTCCAACTTCTCCTCACAGGAAGTCAACAATTTTTTCTATGAATATGGGATAACCTTGGCCCACGCCTCATATTATTACCCTCAGGGGAATGGTCAGGCAGAATCTAGCAATAAGAACTTAGTGACCATCATACGGAAGCTAGTCAATACGAATCAGCAATCATGGCACAAGTCATTGTACGATGCTTTGTGGGTAGACTGTATTACTCCAAAGAGGTCCCTCAATATGTCACCTTTTCAAGTATTATATGGAATCAACGTTGAACTTCCCATTTTTGCTGAACTTCCTACTCTACGCTTGGCACAAGCGATCGAAGATGAGACTTTTCAGAATTCTCTTGAAAAGAGGGTCATGTACTTGATAGAGCTTGAAGAAAAGAGAGTGAAAGTGGTCGATAGGATCACCGAACATCAGAATCAAGTCAAGAGACTATTTGATAAAAAGGCCAAGCAAAGAGATTTTCAAGTGGGAGATCTCGTCCTTTTATGGGACAAGCGAAGAGAGCCAAAGGCCATGCACAGAAAATTTGATTCTCTATGGAGAGGAACTTTTAAGATCAAGTAGCTCAATGGGGAGAATAGCTTCTATCTCTCGTATCTAGACGGATCTGAGCTCTCGCTTCCCTATAGCGGGCAACATCTCAAAATATTCAGGAAGTAGAGCTTGCTCTCTTCTTTGTACAGTTTGCTTTATGTTGTGGGTTTGTTTTTGTCGTGTGTTTTATTTTTTTGGTTGTGTGTTTTCCCTTTTGTCGTCGCCCTTGTTTTTGAATCTGTAACCCAATGGATGCGCACATGTTGATCTGGGATTCTCTACCTTTTGAGCTTCGCTCAAAGATAGTCCTCAGAAAGAGTCAGTTGTTATCCTATAAAATTGACAAGGGTAATTTTTTAGGTAACCATACCAATTTTTTGTTTTGGTTCCCCGCCCAGGTCCCTTACCATTCGAAATGGTATAAAATCCCTTTCTAGAGAATTTAGTTTTTCAAACTTAGTCATTTCGATCCTTTTTTGGCTGGGCGCAGATTTTTTTCATGCAACACCAAATGAATTTGTGCCCACTTCTATTCCTTTGGTACATCCTTTGGAGTGTTGACATCAAAATTGTTGCACTTCCCCATGTTGCACCCTTCCAACCTGCGCCAAGGCGCATACACCAATATGTCGACACTAAAAATGTTGCGCCCTTAAGCGATGCGCCAAAGCGCTAAAAACCCCATGTTGACAGTCCTGAATTCACACCAAAGGTGTAAATACTTTCATGCTGATAGACGTATAACCACGCCAAAGGCGCAAATAAATTCATGTTGGCATTCATTTTTGTGCACCCTTAGAAAAAGTTGGTGGCGCATTTATTACGCCTTTTGCTATAAATAGGTGCATCCGACTTGTCATTTTCACAATTGAAAACACGTGAAAAAGTTTATTCCTCTGCACCTGTCAGCACTCCTGTCATCCTCGTGTCACTTTACATCATATTCGTGGACCCCGCATCATTTTTTCCAGCCTATATATTCCTGGTAAGTGGTCCTTTCTTTTCTTATGGTTTTTGTTTTGGTTTGGTTGTCTATAGGGTTGTTTTGTTAAAAAACAAGGAAATGAATCTAAAGAAACATATGCACCCTCCAGCCCATTTTGCATCTTCTCTCCCCCCAAACCAGTTTCACCCTCCTCCCAAATCTGCTGGTCTGGAGGGCTTTGTCTCAAAAGTGATCCAAGATCCTCTTTGTTCTTTCCCCCTTCACTGTCCAGATCTATGCTAAAAGAACCCTAAAAACCGCATGAACCAATCAAAAAGGAAAGAAATATTGAGTTGTTATGATCCAAACCCACAGTTTTCTCCATTAGCACAAACAAACACGATGTTACATAAAACATAGTCGCACCAAAGAGCACACTTTCCCTCTCTGAAGCATGCGTCTTCCCTGTGCCCTATCAAACTCCAATAATCCTACACAGGCGCAAGCGCAATCCTGCCTGCACTGACACATAAATGTTATGCAAGTTTTTTATGCACTGCGCCAAAGGCTAAGAACTAGCGCATCTCAAGTTAGTGATACAACATTTAATCCCGTGCCCTTTGGTGCACCAAAACCATTTGCAACATGTTCCATGCCTGCGCCATTGGCACATCCTGCAGCTATGCAACACCAAAAATACTTGCGCCCAGTTTAAACCTTACGCAATGGCACAGGCACATATCTTTTAACATCAACACTGCATGTTATGTGTAATATTATTGCACCCTTTGGTGCCATTTTCTTCCTTGCAACACTCTACATCAGTGTGCCTTGCTTTTTCTGACCCTGTAGCCTGCAGTATACCTGCGCCCTGCGCCCAGAAGCTTCTATATTGCTAACTCTTCTTTTTGTAAAGCTTTGATGGATAATTTAACGGATAACATGGCTCTTCTGCATTGGACTTCGCTCCTTCTTACAGATCAGCAACTAAATTCAGATTCGCACATGTCTTCATCAAGCAAGAGGCCGACCAAGTCAAATGGTAAGGCCAAACTCATGGAGGAAGAAATGAAGTATAAGTATCAAAGGGTCAGGATACCCGAGCCCCATGCAGAATGTGACTTAGACATCAGGGATGTCAAACTTGGCCACATTGACATGGAATATTTTTGGGCTAGAACCAGGAGGGTCACAAGTAGTCCTTGGATGGACAAATTGGTTGGTAGTGGTCTACACTTCGCTGGGGGAATTCTCGTAAGTGCGGTGAATAATGAATTCATGATGGTGGTGGCCCGCTGGGATAATAAAGACACAAGGTGTGTCAAGAATGAGAAGGGTGAGGTTATAATTAACCTTACTTCCTGGAACTTTGAAATCATGTTGGGTATCCCCCACCACCAGAACTTTGTGGCCGTAAGTTAGGTAGACTACATAAAGGCATGGGACGAAAATGAGGACAAGTGTATGTAGCTCATGAACAAAGTTTACCTAAAAAATAAGAAGCTAATAACTAGGTGGCCCCAAGTTATTCATCAGAGCGACTTCTCAGAGGAGCTGAGTGACACCATTACCTTCCTGAGAAGGGTATTTGGGCTTCCTAACACCCATTACTTCCACAAGTGGATGCTTAGGTATTTGGAGATAATGAACAAAAACGTGTCTAATCAACATTTCAAGTGGGCAGAGATCATCAACAGCACCATCTCTGAACAACTCCAACAAATCTCAACAACTGGGAGGTTCTACATGAACTCCTACGTTGTCTACGATGCTGCCTCTGAGAGAGATTATCCGGCACTGAGCTAATGCGGGGTATGGCCTGATGTGAAAATATATGAATATTATCTAGAATTGAAATTGTAAAACAACATTCCGCAGTTCACCAAGATCAACGATGCCTTCTTTTACAGCATCATCTACCTATTAAGGCCCAATATGACTCACGGTCAGACGACCAAGAGCATAGTGACTGCAACAGAGAAGTGGGGAGCGTTATTTACGTAATTCCCCACTTTCACTTATTTGAGAGCCGCCAACTTCTTGGGGGAGCCCACCAAGTTGCCAAGATATGCAGGCCCTAAACTGATCCTATTAGAACTATCCAGACAGCTCATCACATATCATGAGAAGTGCCTGAAAAGAAAGAAGGGCGGAACTCCATTCCCCCTCACAGTGGGCAGGTACACTTGCACTTCTCACACCAAAGCCCAGGAAATTTTTGTAGAACTGGAGTTGCTCAACTTAAAGCATAATTTCCCGGTAAGGCCAACCTTTGATCCATGAAATTACCACCCAAATTCAAAGCTCGATCCAATCCACATCCCATAGATTGAGGATATCTATATCAATCTCTATCACGAGGTCGATCTTAGAAGAAAGGATCACTCCCGCCTGACCTTAGCAGAGATCATCTAGTATGGTGTGGCCATTGTTCCGAAAGGTTTCCAAATGACTGATCAAGAATTTGATCAGGTATATCTAAATACAGATGGTAACAACTGGCCATTTGTTGAAATAGATAGAACAAGGGCACCTCAGACTATTGAGGAGAGGGTAAAAGGAACCTTACAGCGCACAAAACATTTGTACATATTTAATGGTCTCATTTACCTTGGGGTAGACTTCACTATGTCTCCCTTAGGTAATGCACCTACCAGGCCAAAACATTTTCCAAAGGGTAAAGGAAAATATAAGGGAGGGGAGTCAAGTACCACCCAAGAGCAAGCTCCTGAGAGTCCTCATTCCACCGCCCAGGAGCGGGTCATGCACCCTACCTCCCCAAAAAAGGAAGTGGAAAGAAGTGTTCCAATGGGGACATACATTCAGGATGTTTCCACTTCTACAACCACCAAGGTTTCCATTGTCCCTTCTCCTACTCCTCCTTCCCCTCCTCATGTCACTCAAGCAACCATTCCTTTGGTTGTGTCTTCTCCCCCATCTTCTATTGTTCCCCCTTCCTCTTCCTCCATCTTCTCTTCCCTCGCAGAACTGTCCCCCAGTATTTCTTCCCTCATCTCTCAGCTCCCTTCCACCCCCACATTTTCCTCTCCTACAGTAACTCCTACCCTTGTAAGCATTGGAGATTCGGCTTCTTTATCAATGCCACCGCCAAGCGTCTCAACCCATTTCCCCGAGTACACTGTAGTTTCTCCTTCTTCTTCCACCATTCCCTCTTCTCCCACTGGTCCCACTCCCTTAAGTCCACCATGGATTTCCCAACACCTAATCCAACACAAGAGAAAAGTCCCCATTGTACCTATGGACTTCTCTGTCATTCCAACAAAAGGAGCTAAGAACCAAAATCTAATAACTTGCTTCTCTCAGAGCACCTCAGGTGAAAGAGTAATGGAGATCACGTACCCTGATCCCACAAAGGACAAAAAGGATGTCCCTTATAGATTATACAGTGACACAAGTCATAATGGGAACGTCTTCTAAGATCCTTCAAGGAGAGGCCTTATTTGCAGTGGATGCCCTTTGCAAGAAGCTTCAGGAAGCAAAGGAACAGAAGAGGATACTGAAAGAACAAAACAAACACCTTCTCCAAGCCCTGCAAAAAATGGGCAGTGTGCCTCCTACAACTGCCACTGAAACTCCTGAGGCCCTTAGTTAGGATAAGATAAACGAATACGCCAAGATTGGTGAACAAGGCATGGCAGTATCCGCCTGGAGAGACCAAATCCTCAAAGATAGTGAGGAAGTGATCGTGAAGTTCACTTAGCTATATCAGAACATTGCTCAGGCGAACAAGAAACTCCAAGCGATAGCAAGACCTATCTCCCAAGAGTTGGACCATGCTAGGTTACAACATGAGACGTTCCAGAAGATGCTCGATTGCTCAGTCGATGATTTAGTTAAATTCGGTGTCTTTGATCACCCCAGAGCACCTAACAAAGTTCTTGTTGCTTTGGACTACTGGGTCGATCAGATGGAATTTTTCTTGGAGAAGATAGACAAAGTCGAGGAGGAAGCCTTGGATGTGATGCATCAAATGGAGAAAATTTTCCTGAGAATGTCTCCAGGATTTCTCACTCCTTCATACGCCTTAAGGAAGGTAGATGAAACCATCCAGATCTTCAAAGAGATCATCTTGCAAGGGTTAGGCTCATAAGCTACTTTTGACGTGGAATCCATCAACAATCTTCTGGCTTTCCATGACTTCATGAGTTACCTAATGGAAGAGGAAATGAGTACTTCAAATTCCCATAAATCTCAGAGATGAACGGGAGACTTGTGAAGTCATCGGTGATCACACCAAGGGTCCTGCCCAGGATCAACTTCAACTGATGATTAGTAAATTCATGGAATACCAGGCTCAATTCCACATTTCCTCTCCTGAGCAGAAGCAAGATACCCCTTTCCAGCCGCGATACGATGACGAATAGCCTTCCTCTTCTTAGCTTTCTTCTCATTTTTGTAAAATATTTAAAAGTATATTGACACAAATAATGACATCATCCATGTTGCACCATGGGATGTTGTTATCCACCAAGTTGCCCCAAAGTCAACATTTGACTTTTTAGATATTTTATAATTAAGTCGTTGGTTTCTTTTTTCCTTTTCTCTCCTTTTTATTTTATATATACTTGAATGTTTTTGTATTCAAGTGTGGAAATTTTTTAGATGAAAAATAGAAGTGAGAAGAAAAGACTTTGTACTTTTGTAACAGAAGAAAACATTAATACAAATATTAAGACTTTGTGTTGAATACATGTGTTATGTGCATCCAATCTTTCTTATGTCAGATCTGTGTGTTTATTCTGTTAGATCTATCTCTTATTTTTTGTCATTTGTTCATCAGTATTGCTTTGTTCATCCATGCAAATAGGTTCAACTCTGCTTACTACCAGCCTAAAACATAGACCCTCTGACCTTTCTGCTTTGGAATTCATTTATTTTCTCCCTTCAGATCTATCCTATCTCCTCTCCTCACTTATTTCCCTTCTTTTTGTAGTTGGAAATACCCCAAATGGGACGAGATCCCAAACCCCTGAAGGTAGAATACTGTGGGACTTGTGCAGATTCCTGCTGGTAGAATAGCAATAAACCAGTTTCGCTTTATTGTCTCAAAGAGGGGCCGTGCCCTGCACACTGTTGGCTCGTCTATCCATAGATCTTTCCTCCCGATAGATTTCAAACCAACACATTCACATTTGTTTTAGGTTGCCAACGATGGTCTAAACCAACTTTCCTAATCCAAAAGATAAGAAAATACAACTCACATCATACATCAAACTGTATTACAGGTTTCAGTTAAGAGCTATGGCTCGTCTGCTTAACTAGGAGAAAATTCCTTTGGCATATGCCTTAAGATAATAAGTGGAATGCTCATAGGAACCCCAAATTATTTCACTTAAGAAGGAACCTTGTGAACGAAATGGGAAAGTGCTCCATTACCCAATTTATTAGTATGCCTTGGTGAGATTAAAGTCAAAGTTATTTTCATTGCAACCCCAGTGAAAATATAACTAAAAACATTTATTGCTCATTATATTGAAGGGGGTAAATTAAATCTAAGATACTCCAAGACTAGTTAGTATGACTTTCTTGGTAAATCAAGCTTGCAGAAGTAACTTGTGACACTTAAAGAGAGAACCACTAGGAAGCTTGTGTTTTGAAGCCAATTTGACTTAGACATCATGTTCTATAGAGCTCTCACAAAGTAACAACTTGTTTGGAGTCAAAAACTTATTTTTCGAACAAGGCAAAGAGTTCATTTAAGTTGAAACTATGTGTTATTCATCATGAGACCTAAGTCATGTTACTTTTTCCTAGTTTTTCACTTGTCCTAAGACAAGGCAAATCTCTACCAAATTTACACTTAGTTTGTTTCATCACCACTTGGTTTACACCTTTTTATTCTTGTTTCCCATTTGGGACAAAATAAGAACAACATATGTAGATACCACTATAAATAATCATGTCCACCACTTTTGTAGTCTACTTGCATGACTAGGTTACAATGTCAGAATACAAGTGTTGAAAGTGTGAATGTACGTCTTCATGTTCTAGGAGGCCCTTTGTCTCACACCCATATTGAGACTAATTATCATTATAGTTAAGTGATATTATCATTGACTTCCTTTTAATTGTTACGTTGCCCACATTATAGCCATACAATTGGGATACTTATGTCAGTTTTCCATTTTGAAACTTGATCTAAGTATCTATATTGTATTATTACACTGCTTGGATAAGTAATACCTTTTTGATATACTTAGGCTTAGTTTTTTATCCTTGTTGGGGCTTAACCATATAACAGTGTTACACAGATCTAAAATCAAATAAATCATACAAGCAATAAATGTGGAAATAAACCAGAATATAAAATAAACAAGAGAAGGATAACACCAGATTTAACGTGGTTCACCCAGTGTGGGCTACGTCCACCAAGAAATGACCAAAATTATTATTCATTTCTTTATAGAGGAAATACAATGAATATTTGTTGTCTTCCAACACCTCATAGGATGTTCAATATGTTTCCCTTACTCAGCTACTCTTTCTTTCTCACTAAGAAAACTAACATACAAACAATTGTTATTTTCTTCTCTCATACCTTCATACAATGCATACATGCATATATATATATATATATATATATATATATATATATATATATATATTGGGAAATTAATTATGCTTTTATAATCAAGAAATCATCTTTAAAGAAAAATATTTACTCTAATTATCGTCCAAAAACCAAAGCACCTTCGCACAAGTTGACCGATGTCAGTTACTACCTGATCGATGTCAGTCACTACCTAACCGATGTTGGTGACTTCCTGACCCATGTTGATTGATAACTGACTGATGTCAGTCACTACCTAACGGATGTCGTTTACCTTTTAAATGATGCCGATCACTGTCAAATCTATCAGGATGTAAGAACAAGCTTTCTCTGAAGTAATTAAGCTCCACACTCAACAATCTCCCACTTGGAGATCAATTGTTGCATTGTATTGTACATCACCATTCTTGGATCCTTTTCCTTGGCATGTTTCTTCCTCTTCAAGTCTCAACTCAAAGACCAACAGAAGTGGATTAAAGCTCCAAATTCTCCTTTACCAATGGCTTCGTTAACATATCCACAGGGTTCTCATCCATATGGATTTTCTCTAACTTTAGTTGTCCATCCTCCAACACCTACCATATGAAGTGATACCTCAACTGAATGTGTTTCGTTCTTGAATTAAATGTTGAGTTCTTTATCAGATGGATCGCGCTCTGACTATCACTGTATAATCTACAATCCTCTTTCTCCTTACCCAACTCTTCCATGAATCTACTCATCCATATCATCTCCTTGCTAGCTTCTATAGCTGCAATATAGTCTTTCTCTATGGTAGATAAAGCCATGACCTTCTGCAATTTTGAAATCTAGCTAATTTTCATTCCACCTACTGTGAAAACATATTCAGTGGTGCTCCTCCTACCATCCAAATCTCCAACCATATCTGAATCAACATATCCACGTAAAGAATTATGTGACCCTCCATAGCATAAATCCATGTCGGATGTCCCTCTCAAATACCTAAGAATCCATTGGACTACTTTATAATGTTCTTTACCTAGATTAGCCATAAACCTACTCACAACTCCCACTGCATGTGCAATGTCTACTCTAGTACAAACCATGGCATACATAAGACTTCCTACTACTGAAGCATAGGGAACACATGTCATGTACTCAACCTCTTCGTGTGATGAAAGACACTGATATTTGATCAATTTGAAGTGTCTAGCCATAGGTGTACTAACATGTTTTGAATCTTGTATGTTAAACCTCTCTAACACTTTATTGATATAAGCCTACTGAGACAAATACAACTTCTTATTTTTTTTGTCTCGATGAATTTTCATGCCAAGGATTTTTTTTGTAGATCCCAAATCCTTCATTGCAAATGTGTAAACTAGACTTTCTTTAAGTTTACTAATGTACTGCATACTAGATCCTACAATCAACATATCATCCACATACATTAACAAAATAACATAGCTCTCGTTTCAATCTTCTTAAAATAAACACAATGGTTAGATTCACATCTCATATAACCATGCTCATGCATAAAACTGTCAAATATCAAATACCATTTCCTTGGATCTTGTTTAAGCCCATATAGGCTCTTTTTCAATCTACACACAAGTTTCTCCTAACCCTTGACTTCATAACCAAGCGGCTGCTGCATATAAATCTCTTCCTCCAAATCACCATGAATAAAATTTGTCTTAACATCGAGTTTCTCTAAATGCATATCTTATGTTACAACCAAACTTAAAATAGTATGAATATAAGTCATCTTAACTACAGGAGAAAAAATATCATCAAATTCAATACCTACTTTCTGTGCAAATCCCTTTGCCACAAGACTCACCTTGTACCTTTTCAGTCCACCCTCTTCTTCCTTGATCTTATAAACCCATTTTTTTGTAGTGCTTTCTTACCTACTGGAAACTTGACCAAATCCTATGTCTGATTTTATTCCAAGGAGTCCATCTCTTCATCCATGTTATGCTCCCACTGCTCGTGGGTATCTACCTACATTGATTCTTCAAATATTTGTGTTTCACCACTATTAGTCAATAATAAATAAGAAAAGGAAGGTGAAAATCTCTTTGGAGGTCTGCTTACTCTTTGTGACCTTCTCACTAATATTTGGGGTGTCTCAGGTTCATTCTATGCATGTTGCACGTTAATTTTAATCTCTATCAGTGACAGACACTAGTCTCTTGATTCCGAATGATGTTCTGTAATCAATCATGGTTCCTCTATCTTCCAAATGACTATAGTTGCCTCACCACCACCAGTTTGAGGAGTGCTGAGAACGGTTCCAGTAGTTGTCTGTTCTGAACCTAATCCTGTCTGTTGATACTGGTTAGCCTGACTGGCACTAACATTTTTAGAACCAACACCAGTGTCTGTGGATGTCTGTTTTAGATCCAAAAGTTGATTTTCCTTCAAAATATCATTAACGTGTTCATGTTTAGGCACCAAAACCTAATCCCTATACATTCTTTTTTCATTTCAATCAATGTCACGACTCCTAACAATATTAGAATCTTTTAAATCCCAAAAAAGATATCTAAAACCACGAGAGCCATAACCAATGAAATTACATCTCTTAGATTTAGCATCCAACTTCTTCCTATTTTCCCTATCAACATGCATAAAATCTTCTGAGCTAAAAACTCTAAGAAAAGAAAAATCAACCTGTTTTCCAAACTAAGCTTCTTTTAGTATTCCACCATCCAATGATGTTGAAGGCCCATGGTTGATCAAGTACATTTTTGTATCCACTTCTTCTTACCAAAACTTGAAATGAAAACCAGCATGTAGCCTCATGCTTCTAGCACGTTCCATGATTGTTTTTTTCATTATTTCTACAACTCCATTCTCCTGTGGAGTTCTAGGAATCATAATTTCTCTTCGTATTTCATTCACTAAAAAATAATCATTGAAAGCCTTGTTGCAGTACTCACCAACATTGTCAAATATAAGGAACTTTAATTTGAGTTTGTTTCATTTTCCACAAGGGCTTTTCACTTTTTAAAAGTCTCAAAAACATCAAATTTACACTTAATACAATAAATCCATACCTTCCTTGTGGCATCATCAATGAAATTCACATAATATTGGGATCCTCCAATAGAAGCTACCTGAGTTGGTCCCCACACATTTGAGTGTACAAGCTCTAATTTTCACTCCTTCTTTGTTGACCCAACCTTGAGAAATATCACTCTCTTCTACTTTCCAAATATGCAATACTCACAAAATTCAAGATCTAATTGTTTCAAATATTATAACTTACCCTTAGCCTTCAAGATATGCATTCCTTTTTCACTCATATGGCCTAGCCGATTATGCCACATGGTTGCATCTAAATCTGTAGTAGATAACACAAAAAGGAATTAGTAACACAGGTAAACAAATATAAAGTTCTTACCTTCTTACCTCTTGCCACAACAAGAGATCCCTTGGTAACCTTCCAAGTATCAACTGTGAATATAACCACGCATCCATATTCACCTAGTTTCCTTGTAGATATTAGATTTCTCTTAAGGCTATGCACATGCCTCACATCTTTCAATACACGTGGATTTCCATTCTGTAGCTTTAGATGAACATCACCTTGACTAGTAATATTGCATGGCTCATCATCTCTTAAATAAAATTGTCCAAAATCACCCTGAACATAATTTATGAAATAACCCTTATTATGGCTAGCATGGAAAGAAGCTCCATAATCTAAAACCCAAGCTTCTAATTTATTATCCAAGGAGAGAATAAGGGCATATTTTTTTACCTCACTTGCAACATTTGCCTCTTTACCTTTTTCTTTACCTTTTTTTGATGTATTCTCTTTATTTTCCATGGACCAACACTCCTTTATGTGTCCTCTCTTTCCACAATTCCAACAAAATAAATCTCTATACTTGGATCTAGATCTGCCATTTCTTGACTTTGATCTCCCATTCTTCTTGATTTTTGATGATCTCTTCTTAGATCTTCCCATGCCTTCTACATTTACAGTGTTTCTAGATGATGTTTCTCTTGATCTTTTCCTACGTATTTCCTCATTAAGGATTACACTAACCACATCATAAAATTTCAAACCTTTAGAAGCAGACATTGTATTACTAACAACCTTTACCAATTTATCCCAACTATCTGAAAAAGAGCATAAGAATAAAATTTCTTTCACTTCATCATCAAATGGAATTTCTATCAATTTTAATTGATTTACAATAGATCAGAAATCATTCAAATGATTAGATATAGATCCACCTTCTTACATCTTAAAATTTTTTTTCATCAAATAAACCTTATTCGAAGCACTAGGAATTTCATATAAATTTGATAAATATTTCATCAACTCTATCGTGGTTTTTGCATCTATAAAATTTGAAGCCACCAATTCTACCAGGCTCAATCTTATAGATCCTAGAGCCATTATGTTAAGAACCTTACATTCTTCATCAGTCATCATGACCAGATGTGCATGCTCATCCAACGATAAATATAGATCCTTCTGATACAAATAATCCTCCACCTGCATCTTCCATAGTTGATAATTACGACTGTCAAATTTCTTTATTCGGTATTTACTATCTTCTTCCATTTCTATGCTCCCTCTCAATCATAAAACCCTTTGTGAGTAAATATTGTCAACAAAAAAAACCTTCAAATAAAGCTCTGATACCAGTTGTTGGGGTTTAACCATATAACAGTGTTGCACATATCTAAAATTAGATAAATCATACAAGCAATGAATGTAGAAATAAACCAAAAGATAAAATAAACAAGAGAAAGATAACACTGGATTTAACGTGGTTCACCCAGTGTGGGATACGTCCACCAAGAAACAACCAAAATTATTATTCAGTCTATACAATGAAGATATGTTGTCTTCTAACACCTCACAGGATGTTCAATATTTTTCCTTCACTCAACTACTCTTTCTCGCTCACCAAGAAAAATAACATGCAAACAATTGTTAGTTTCTTCTCTCATACCCTCATATAATGCATACATGCATATATATCTTGTCTGGGAAATTAACTATGCTTTTATAATCAGGAAATCATCTTTAAAGTAAAAGATTTATTCTAATTCTCAGCCAAAAAACAAAGAACCATCACACAAGTTGACTGATGTCGGTTACTACCTAACCGATGTCGGTCACTTCCTGACCCATGCTGATTGATAACTGATTGATGTCAGTCACTGCTTGACCAATTCTAGTCACCTCCTAACTGATGCTAGTCATTGTCAAATCCAACAACATGTAAGAACAAGCTTTCTGTGAAGCAATTAAGTTCCACACTCAACAATCCTAACATTGTCTTGAGGTTTTGAGAGTGTTGACGTTACGTTGTTAGCATTATGGTAACATCATTTCTATACTAAAATCTTGATTTTCATACAAAACTTGATTGATGTGTTCAAATAATGGTGTTACGCTTCTCGCATTTGTAACTTCCATTTTCAAAGACTTGGATTTTGTTTTTCTAAAACTAGTTTTAGTATACCTTGTTGGGAGATCGCGTCAACACTTTCTTAGTATTTAGGTCTTGTTTATTTTTAGCTTGACCGAAGTAGTGATATTGTGTTTTCACTATCGGTGTTAGAACTATCTTGGAAAATGTAGGGAGTATACTTTGTTGTGATTGGGTCATAGTATTGTACTTGATCGTTGAGTCCTAAGTACTTCTTGTTACACATTGCCTTTTCAATGTGTCATTCTTTGTTCTTTAGTGTCCTTAGTTCATATTTCATTGATTCTTTTGATTGGTTACCATTTGTTATAGGACATTCTTTGTGATAATTTGACATCGTTACGCTGTGTTTTTTTACCTAAGGTCCATTTTTAAGCCAACCTTAGAGAAAACCTAGTATTTTTTGTCTCCTATCATAGGAAGAGGGGCATAAAAAATTAGGGTCCAAACCTATACAAACAATGGTCAGAAACAAAAGCACTAATGTTTTCCAATAAATGTGCCAATAATCAGGACAAAGGCGCTAAAACAGGTCAAAGGCACTAAAATAGGTCAAAGGCACTAAAATAGGCCAAAGGCACTAAAATAGGCCAAAGGTGCTAAAACATGTCAAAGGTGGCAAAATAGGTCAAAGGCGCTAAAACATGTCAGAAGTGACACTACAGGTAACAAAGGAACTAAACTAAGATTAGAAAGACTTAACAGTCAAAAGCACTGAAATATAAGGTAAAGGTGCTAAAAGATAGGACAAATGCGCTAAAATATAGAACAAATGCGCTAAAATAGAAAGTTGATATTAGCATAATATAAGTGTTAATGTGTGAACATAGGCACCAAACATCAGATCATATACACCAAAATTCAAAGCATACATGCTAAACATGTACAAACAATTGTCAGAAATAGAAGCACTAATGTTTGCCACAAATGCACCACATGTTTCACAAAGGTTCCAAATGACATTCCTGGAATGACAGAAGTTAATCCTAGTTAAAAAAACATTATTTCAAATCAAAGGTGCTAAAAATTAGAACATAGGTGCCAAAACACAGGGCATATGCATTGTTTGAATCTAGGAATAGCTTTTTAGCACAAAATTTAAAAATTCTTGATGCAAACAAGGTTATATTTTTACCAAATTTACACAGCTCGTATAACTCAATATTTTAAACTAAATTATAACTAAAAATTAGGGAAAGACCCCATGGTGGGCACCAAAATGTAGATAAAAAAGAGTGGTTAGTTGCAAATGTAAACTATGAGCCAAAATAAATCAATTCCTAATCTAACACTCCCTAACACTACCTCAAATTGAGTAAGGATGAAAGGGAAAGTGGAGAAATACCTGCAACTTACCATTGAATATATTTCCCTTTATGTTTTTTTTATGCTCAAGATGATTTGTTAGACTTACTTGCTTCATATTTTGTGGACACAAATGGGCAACACCTCCCCTTCGTAGATTGGGAATTTTCCTATGAATGTTTGATGGATGTTGGAGTGATTCATGATATATTTTGGTAGCACTTATCTATGATTTTTTGAATTTGGATTCCATGGAGGGTGGCATGCCAATTTATACCTTGTGGGAGAATAAATGGAGGGTGAGGATTGATGCAAGTGGGATGGAGATCAATGGTTTAGGTTTGAAGATAGGTTTAGAAATTTATAGAGTGGAGAATTTTATATTTTGTGAGAAATCTCCATTGAATTTGAAATTCAATGGAGGGAGAAGTTTATAGAGGCTTCTAGAAATAGAAGCCTCTACATTTAGAGGTATATAATATTATTAATTCACGATTAGATTAGATTAAAAGATGATTAGGGATTTGATTACATGGAGATTTTAGGTGTAGGGTAGGTTGTAGAGTAGGTGGGTAGGTGATTAGAAATTTAAAATTCTTATAATATGTTTAAATAAGGTTAGGAAAGAGGTTTATAAGAATTAATCTTGTGATTAATTATTATAAAGTTAAAATGGGAATTTTGGGATAAAGAGTTAGTAATAGAGGAGGAAATATATATTAGGAGTTAATAATGGTTAATAGGTATTTTATTTATTTGTTATTATGTCGACATTTTACATGTCTATAGTGATGATATCCGTGTTCTCACTCTAACCTTATATTCAAAAATATTCGTCATGTTTCCATATCAATGTGATTATTGTAGTAGTGTTTCTAAATAGTCATTCAATACCCTAGAGTGTGCCTACATCTCACAAAAGAAGGATATTGTAACCACCATGTTTCAGTCCAACAAGATGTCAGAAGAAAAGAGTTTCATTTAGGGAGAAATTCTTCTATCTGAAGGAGAAGATCTATTTCAATGAGGAGAAAATGAGCAAGAATATGTCCAAGAATCCTAATTTGATTGCATTTAGAAAGGATACATATTTTTCATGAAGGTGAATTTCAATTTTGAGAGAAGTAAGGTAGTGATCTCCATGTCTTAACTCCTACCTTGTGATCAAAGAAGATAATATTTTCTTATCTCAATAAAGATCTTGTGACATTGTGTTTGAATACTTATTCAATACTCTAGAAGGTTTTTATGTCTCATGGAAGAAAGAGTTTGTAATCTCAATCTTTCAGTTCAACAAGTGGTCGAGTGCTAGGAACTTCATTCATGGTCCATCAAAAGTATATTTTTTGTCAACATGATGTTTTTCCATCTCTGGATCGTCACTTCTCTCTCTCCTTCTCTCTCCCCCTCTGTCTAACATTTTATTCCGTAATTGAGAATGTATTTTTCACTCTTTCATCTTATTCACTTAAGTGAATTAATGTTGCATTGTAAAAGTTCCCTTTCAAAAATAAGAAAAGGACTTGTTATCTAGTTTTTCCCTCTTGGAAAAATGGATAACAGTCACATTATAGATAGTGAAAAGAGATTATTCGAGATCTTAATGTGAAGGGACTAGAAAATGGTTATTTCAGTTGAAGAAGGGAACTCTATGTTTAAGACATTAAATGGGGATCTCCTTGTATCCTCTCTCCCACAAAGGACCCAACTACTTGATATTAAGTAGACCCGACTGGACGAGGTTGTAAAATTTGGCAAAAAGGAACAGATTTGAAGGCTTCTTGCCAAGCTCATCACCAAGATTCCTAGCGATTTGGTGTGTCAGGTTAAAGCCAAGAGAGTTTGGGGCTGAGCTCCCTTAGCTCGGTGAGTTGGCTAAAGCTGAGTGGCTCAACATGGTGAAGAATGGTCCGAACTCCCTTATCTTAGAGAGGTGGACGCAGATGGGCTCAAGTGGACTCGGTGAAATGATCATCGAGTAGGAGTGTCAGAAAGTTGGGAGTCTATGGATCAGGGCCAAGTTAAACATTGAGCTCAGGGGGCTATGCACAAAGGAAAGTAAGCAGCGATCGAGGCCAAACCAAACAATGAGCTCTCTCAAATCAGCAGAGTGAAGAATAGGAGACAATGAACTCGACAAGTAAATCACCAAACAAGGTACATTAAGGGGGTTGCGCAGGTGAGTCAAGGAACTAAGCGGACCAGATTGGAACCAATTTGGCTCGGTGAGTCAAATCAATGAGACAAATGCAGGGAGAAATGAGTTAGGGCTAAGCCCATGGTAGACAAGTGAAGTCAGGTCAAAACCTATGAAGAGGGTGAAAGTATTGCGAGGTGCAAGGGAGAAACTACTTCGAAGTGACGGTTGTTCCAATCCCTTAGTTGAACCAACCTGAAAGCCCGTAATATAAGGTGTGTGGGTAGTGAATTTAAAGGGGGTGGAAAACCTGATACAAAGGAAATTCAGTGGGAAAAAAGGTCATAGGAGGAGTTGGCAAGATGGAGTAATGCGGTAAAATATGGGGGCATTACTTTATAAGTAATGCACCTCTGATCGAGTCAAAGTAATGTGGAACCCCACAATGTAATGACCACTCGGTAGTGTTGTGAGGATTTTCGGGTACCCATTAATTCAAGTAATGGACACCCTAATCGATGAGTCAAGTAATTAGAAAAACCCATAGTGCAAGGTGAGCCGACTAGGGATTCATGCCTAACCGAGTTGAGGGGAGAGATGGCTCGTTTCCCCAAACAAAGAAATGAGTTCCTCAAGGTCCGCAAAGAAGGTGAGGGGGAAGTAAAGTAATGCGGGGTTTTGAGATTACTTCACTTCTCAAAACAAACAAGTAAGAAGTTTAAAAAGCATGCAACAAATTAATGAAGTTGTGAACCCTTGGAAACTCGCAAAGAAAGAAGAAAGCAAGTAATGGCACCCTGTTTTCCCACTAAAATGGAGATGGTAAAATGGCCATAACTTTTGACTGGGACCTCTGTTTTTAAAAAATTATACTTTCTAGAAATTTCTCACCGTCCTCTACGCATAATCAAATGAATTTATTAATTTAAGTAGGGGTAAATTAGTGAAAAATAAAAAACTTCTTCATCACTCAATTGAACAATTCCATCCAACTACCGACATTAATGGAGGCATAGAGGCTAGTTTTTTCTCCAACAAGTTAAGCTACAAGATGGGATGGGATTTTGTAGGTGCCCAATTGACAACAATCTTCTAGTTATCTAAATGCATCTTGATAATGAAGTTGGTAAGGCATGAATCTAGGAGATTTCAACTTTTCTCTCTAAACCTCAACATAAAACTATGATACCATGCATACATAAAAGTGCAAAATTGTATTTGGCATCCTCCAAAGTACAAAGACGAGACTATATTACTAATGAGGACACCAATGAGCTAAAGGCACTCATAATTTGGAGCAAGTTCTTCATACATGATTATCAACTTGCCTAAAATCTACACTATATTGGAATTTGGATGAATATGAATAGAGTGTCTATGTGAAAACAATGGGATCGCTTTGAAGATTTAGAATTTGTGGTGTGCAGTAACTTATAATGCTTTAAAATTTACTCCACACAATTTTCATAAAGGATTTGGGCTGGAGACTCATTAATCCGACCATCCGAGATTAGAAACTCATGATCTTATTCATCTCACACTATGATAATGAAAATGACAACAAATTTTCTGAGATGTAAACATGGATCCACTGTAGAAAGACATAAATGAACTCACACAACCATGCAGTCTATAGAATAGTGTGAAATTGTATTTCCCAACATACCTTTGTTTATTTCTGATTGAAAAAATAACAACATATCGAGTATGCAAATCCTTGGTAGAAGTCAAAACTAATTATATCGAGAACCCAACAAGTTCTTCATACACGATTATGCAACCATTGACACAAGAGGAGGATGCACTAGTTTTGCAGCTTTATTATTTGATAACAATACAGTCCCCTATGTGATGCATAATCTTCCCTTTTCATGCATAATTCACAAATGTTGTAAAACCTAGCAAACCTTGCATTTTTCAAGCAGTGCAATGTGAAGCGTTGAAGCTAGGGGGGGGGGGGGAGAAAGATAATGTACGAAAAGTAGGGAGAGGATTGATAACCCCTAGAGGAAACAAAAGAAGGACAAGAAGATGGAAAGTCATGAGTTGAAGTAGAAATTTCATAAGTGTCACGCTATTATAATTAGTAAGTTTATAGGAAAAATATAAAAGTAACACAAGGTGACATCCAAAAAGAAGTTGTGGTAACGATCACTAATTAATGTGTGTAAATCTAAAGTATCTTATAATATTGAGTGATGGTATGACTTCATTTTAGAAAGTTATGATGAACATTTGATAAATTAACATAATTCTTCATGCTTGAAGAAATTGGGATGTATGCCCTAGCTTATTATAGTCATTTTCTCTTTTCCAATTGATTTAGAGATGGATTGAAGATCAAATTTGAAGTTTATTTATGCAAGTAAAGTGTGTTATCATTGGTAGTATGTGCCCTAGTTGTAGCGAAGTTCCTTGGGGAGTTATTATGCATATTCTTTGTGTTCACAATGTATATTTCTTATACCATATGGAGAAAATTACTCGTGGGTGTTGTACATGGTTAGATCTTTCCTCTAGAGTTGAAGTGACTTGCATGTGTGGGGTTTGCATCCATTTTGGAGGGTTTTTATGCTTGGAAAATTAGTAAAAGTGTAGTTGTGGTTACTTTAGAGGGGATTTCTTATTATTAACATTCATATTATTGTTCTCCTTATTTTTTGTGAGTCTATGCATAGTTTATTTATATGGATCGGAGCATCATTGAGTGAGTTATGAATTTTTGAAGTTCCCATAATTTTCTACAGACAAGGGTTTGACATAAAACCATATCTCCAGATCTAGGGCATGAAAATTTAGTTTTCTTGTGTGAAGTTATTGATAATATTTATTTAATATTTTTAGGAACACTTATGCAATTTTTGAGGTTGAATTAACCCTAGTTTCAAGGGTTTGAATTCCTCAAACCAACTGTTATAGATTGGGAGGAGACTTATACTATGTAAGGAGGTGGTAGTGATTAATGGCAATATAAAATCAATCTTTAGTTGTTGGTTTATGAATGTCATTTTCAGGTTGTGAAATTCATATTTGAGGTAGGGTTTATGAAGGATAAATCCCTCATATCTATATAGGTTGATTCACCATACATGGGAGGATTTGTTGGTTGGTTTATGGTTGTTGCAAGATCATTTTTATGCTCTAATATTTGTTCTTTACAGTTGTGTGTGATCAGATTTGTGGTGATTGCATCATTTCTTAGTGTGCCCTAGAAAGTGACATTATAGTGGTATCATAACACCAATTTTTTGCACCTGTGAGGATTTGTGTTTGCAGATCTAGATACATCGTCTATGAATCATGGAGTTAAAAAGTGAGGAAATTTGAGAACAAAGATTTGCAGACTGGGGGAAGGGCTTGGGCATCCACATCATTTGAAAAATGTTTTTCTCTATATTTTGGAGGAAGTGGAAAAATTGTTTTTCATGGTGGGAAAATTAGATTATAAGTCTATGTTTTTAACAATGAGTCCTTTCGTGGTTCATTTGGATACACCCAAACTTTTGAGACATTTAGATTCATATGTGAGACTTGTAGTTGTCACTTGTATCAATGAAATTATGAGGATAAATATTTGGAACCACCATACAATGAGAACATCATGAAAAAAATATTTCAGTTCATGGTGGAAAGTTTTAAGGGTCTTGGTGACATCACAAGCCCTTATTTTGCTAATAGGGTCGCTATTCTGGAAAGTATGGAAAACTTTAGATCTTGGGTACTAATGGTAGATCTGGAGTTTTATGAACCCATTTTCCAAATGTTTAATAATTTATTTACAACTAATCATAAGGATTGTGTGGAAATTATTGTTTCCTCAATGCAAACAATCATGTCTTCAATTTTTAATGAGGAGGATGAGATTTTAATGCCACTTCTAATGATTTTATTTTCCTATATGATAAAGGAGGAGCAAGAAATATCACCAGCATTAGAAGCACTAGCTATAAGTATGATAGATCAGTGTAAAAATAAGTTGAGACCATATTTGACTAATGAGGAACTTGATTCGAGTGAACCATCAAATGCAGATCCACAAGATGTCATGAAATGTAAATATTTCTTATTAGTGAAATATGTCCACCTATCTTCTGATGATTGCATATGTGATAGTGATGTTTTAGAAGAATGGATCAAGGATATTGAGCCTAAGGAAGAAGAAAAATCATATCTACAGGAGGGTAAAGAGAGTTTGGTGGTTCAAGCCACTAGTCTGGGTGATAATAATGGCAATCATTTTGTTTTCCTTTCTAGAACCATTCAAAATGTGCATGAAGAGGGTATCAACACTTCCTAATTCGTCCCAATGGGATAGATCACATGATGACATTTCAAGGTATAAAGATGTTGATTTATGGGTGCATATTTTTCCATTTTAGATTCGTTTTCCTCATGAGGAACATGGGCTGAAAAATGGGGCAAGAAGACTCCTTGGGTCAAGGTCACTCATATGGGCACTCTAAGGTATGGAAACCAAGTGGTTTTTCACTTTCTACAAAGATAATTAGTTATAATTTTGTGATTTTTACATCTAATTTCATGGGAATAGGTGAAAGTTCAAAATTTTCTATGGAAAACATAAGTTATGGAAAGCATGATTAGGCTTTAGGAGATCTGGAAGTAAGAAGGAAAGGTATTTTTCAAGGAGCTAATGATGATCTTCTAATTTGGAAACTTATTATGGAAACTACTAAGGGTAATTAATTTGATTTGTTGTATCATCATCCTACTTTGTCCTTGTCTTGCTTTGTTCTTCATGAATATTGTGCTAATAATGAAGATAAGATGAAATTTCCTAAGTGGATAAATAATCTTCCTAAGGAAGCCCCAGATCATTGGAAAGAAGTCCAACACCTTCTAAAATTCAGTCCAAGTGAAAGTAAGAGCAACAAAGGAGTGATTTCAAGATAAGGTAAGATGCTTAGTTTTATTTTCACTCAATCTAGTTTTGATTACATTACTTAGGCTAATGCATGCGAGGAAAAGATTGAGGTTACATGGAAGAAAGGTTGGGGGCTAGACAATGTGCATGACAGGGCAGCCAACATCCACTTTCATATAATTTGTGGTTGGGCAAAAGAGGAGTTCATGAAAAGGAATTACAAGGTGATTGCACGCCATGAAGAAGAGAGTTGGCCTACTACTCCATATTTTGTCATTGAATGGGAAAAAGAGTTTCCTACATGTTTTGATGATGGGAATATACTTGGTAAAGAAAAAGGTAAGATATGTTTTAGATTTTTACTTCTCATTACATGTTTGGCTCCTACCAAGGTTGGGAAATATCTCATGTCAAAAATTCCATTGTTTCTATCATTATTGATGAAAGTATGAAGGTTGTTTGCAAATGGTTGTTTGTTGTATTTGACATTTTTAGTCAGTTATTCTCATACTTTTTGGTTGTAGAAAGACAACATATCCTTGAGAACTTGTGTCCTTCATTTTGTAGCATGTGGATGGTAATTTGAGTGATTAATAATCAGTTTTTAGTCCTCATACAACCTAAGACAAGTACAAAAATAACATGCTACAACGAAGTCATCCAAATGTTACCCAATTCTTATGATGACATGGTGTTAGTAAAGGACAGTCTGCGCCCTAACATGATGTGGTGGATTGATGTATTTTATGTTTTTAGTCCATGTTGTAAAAAAAGGTAATTTGGCACTTGGGATTTGTTCTTCACGACACATATTATCCTAGAGATGCATTGGGAAGATTTGACAAGATTTTACGCCACTCTTGGGAGGATGGTTAGGAGCAATGAGCATTATGAAAATAGTATGAGGGATAGAAAAAGTAAACATTGGAAATGTCACCTTTGGGGGAAGAGTTGTGAGGCTAAAAAAGTGTTTTTCAACACTCATGTGTTTTTTCTATTATGTTTGCTTCATGTGCAGGGCTAAAGTCTTGTGATAAAAGGCTACTATCCTATATACTCCATGATGACACTCTTAGGTGGGTAGCCTTAGAGATTAGAAAATATCATATAGTTACATTCATTCCTCATACTCCGATGAAGGTACAACGGTTTGGAGTACATACTACAAGGTTGATTACAATCATGTTTAGATTGGCTCGAGGGAAGCCACCAAGAGGAGTGTGTCCTTCCAAGTACTTCACCATTTGACAGACACCAGATCGAGATTTTGGGAGCAACATTTCATGTCTTTCCTTTGGGACATGATACTTAGACTTATGAGCTTGCAATTGCTTAATGGAAAGTAATTTTGAGAAGGGTGGACTGTAATGTCCCCTTTTTCAAACATAAAGAAAGCCGAAGGCCTACAACCCATTCCATTTCACATGGGTTTAAGGATTAAGCTAATGGACTTCTTTGAGATATATATTGCATTATTTTCTTGCATTGTAACTCCTTGGCATGTCGTGTGCTACAACTGGGAGTCATTAGTAAATTAGAAAGTAATATAGTACACTTATGATTGTTGGGCCTCAGAATATTGGCTAAGTTCCAAAGGACATGTGTACGCGTTGGACCAGTGAAGAAAAAGGTGCGTGGGGTAAAAGTGCACAGGATAAGGGTTTAAATAGGGTTTAGTAGAAACCATGGCAAGCATGCAAGGAAAAACAAAGGATCTTAGGCCTTAGCCATATTCGACATTCCAGGAAGCACCGAGGAAAAATGTAACCTGATTAGGCATGCAGAGTGGATAAGGTGCTAGCTTAGCAACTTGATGGTCAAGGAAAGAATCTTCCACACATGGAATATTCCAAAGAAGACACCATTACATAAAGTGGAGAGCTCGGATCAAAACAACCATGCTCCATTGGAGGACCACAAGGACACTTGGCATTTGATTTGATCCTGGAGGAAGGCTTGGCGGTGGGTGCTAAGCCTATTTATAGAGATGCTCTGGAACAAATAAAAGATACACATGGACGGGGATAGAGAGAAGCATTATGATCATCATAGAGAGGATGGAGGGCAAAGCTCTGTGGGAATATTAGGAGGTTCTAGGGGCTTGGGTTCTCTTTAGAGGACTGTAGAAATGGTAGTATATCTAGAGGGATGGGTTTGTGATAATCATTGTAATAAGGGAAGCATAGCTAGAATTTCTGGTGCATGAGTTAGATCTGTATTGATACATTTGGTTTGTTATGACCCTTGTGAATGTAATGTGGTTACTGGAACTATGATCAATATAAATATATGTCTCTATTCTGAATATATTGTTCATGGGTACAAACTCTAGTGTCTTTTCCTTATGTTATGAATAAGATCTACTCACTAGATGATGTTTCTCTTGTTATCTGAATGGGTATGTTGATGTAATAACTCATCTTATGCTCTCAGAATGAATGCATGATCATTTACCTTTCTACATCTAATTTTCTGTCAATGGAAATATCTTCTCACAATGCTAACATAAAGGAGGGGTTTGGCACCCGCGCATGCCTCAGGTGAGCGCCCAACGCCCACTGGGTGATAGGTCGACACGCATAGGATTAGAGTGTTGTTGTTCTAAAGGCACATAAAAATGACTACAATGATTAGTAATTCTATATTTTAATTATGTTTTCTTATGTTTCCCTCTAAAAATGGATTAGGTCATCATCCACTTCTTATGTTGTACCCCTTAGCTTACAAAAGGAGGATGCATGGCTTATAGAAAGTTATGTTGAACATTTGATAAATTGAATTCTTCATACTTGAAGAAAATGGGATGTATGCCCAAGGGATGAATGCCCTAGCTTCTTATTGTTGCTTTCTCTTTGCTAATCGATTTGGAATTGGATTAAAGATTGGATTTGAAGTTTATTTCTGCAAAATGTTATCATTGTTGGTATGTGCCCTGGTTATAGCAAATTTCCTTAGGGAATTATTTTGCATATTCTTTGTGTTCATGGTGTATGTTTCCTATTCCATGTGGAGTAAATTACTTATGGGTGTTGTGCATAGTTATATATGCCCTCTTGGGCTGAAGTGACTTGCATGTGTGGTGTTTGCATCCATTTTGGAGGGTTCTTATGATGGGCGAATTAGTAAAAGTGCACTTGTGGGTACTTTAGAGGGGATTTCTCATTATCAACATTCATATTCTTATTCTCATTATTTTTTTTGAGTCCGTGCATAGTTTATTTGTGTGGATTGGAGCATTACTAAGTGAGTTATGAATTTTTGAAGCTATCATAATTTTTTGCAGACAAGGGTTTGACATAAAATCATATCTCTATATCTAGGGCATGAAAATTCAGTTTTCATGCATGAAGTTTTTGCTAATATTTATTTAAGATTTTTAGGCACACTTATGTAATTTTTGAGGTTGAATTAACCCTAGTTGTAAGGGTTCGAATTCCCCAAACTAGCCGCTCCATTGGGAGGAGACTTTTGTTGTGTAAGGAGTTGTTTGGTAGTGATTAAGGGGAGTCTAAAATCAATCTTCAGTTACTGGTGTATGACTGTCATTTTCAGATTGTGAAATTCATATTTGGTGTAGGGTTTATGTAGGTTAAATCCCTCATATCTATATAAGCTGATTCGCCATACTTGGGAGAATTTTTTGGTTAGTTTATGGTTGTTGCAAGATCATTTTTATGCTCTAATATTTGTTCTTTACAGTTGTGTGTGATCATATTTGTGGTGATTGCATTGTTTTCCAATGTGCCCTAGAAATGGATATTACAATATTGTTGTGGGTGTAGTATATGGTGGTGAAAAAAGATTGGTGGCATTGTATCCTAAAATTGTAAAACACAACTTTTTAAATTTATTTTTCTTTGTCAAAGAATATCATTAGATTTATTAGAGTTTCCCATATTTATATGGGATGATTCATTTTATTATATTGCTATGTCTTATATAATCATCCTTACATTGTGCTTTTCTTATTGTGTTTATTTAGCTTATTTTTAATATTTTATTGTAGTCTTTATGTTCATAAAGAGATGCTTTTGAGTTTAAATATCTAAAACCTTTTCAGAATTATTCATCACAAATGACTGCATTAGACTACTTAGTCTCAATTGCAAGTGTCATTTTCAGTCCTAGTTATGATGGAAATATGGTAAAACTTGTTTAAGGCCACTGAAGGTTTGTCCTATGAGGTTTGATGGTCAAGTGGATGCAACTTATATTTTGTATATTTAACTCAAATTTCCATTATGAGTCTACTAATTTCTCAAGCATAAGTTGTAGAGTTTGAAATTTCCTATTTTGATATGTTTTTGATTGCTCTCCAAATATCTACGATTCTGTGAAACTATTTTACTAGATCAAAGAAATTTAGTTTAGTTGCTTGATATGTACCAAAATCACACATTAGTGGGGCATGAATTTGCACTTGTTGTGAGGCAGGTGTAAAACAATCATAGGGGTGCACCTATACAGAGAAAAATTGTCTTTGAAAACCCTAAAGAAGAAGATTACTTCTATGTTAACCCTCAAAAGTGCCTCTAGGCTTTGCAATACATCATCACTTTCTTTTTGTGGCATCTGAATAATTAGTTGTTTCAAACATCTTGAGATTGATTAGGCTAGTTGTTATTTCACTCATGTTGTGTAAGCCTCTTTTTGAATATGGAAAGACAACAACGAAAGGGTTTGATATGTTACATTGAAACTCTAACTATTAGGAAGACATGGAAAGCGATACCTTTTGACACTTGAGGTCAGAGGTGACATGGAGAACGAAGCCCCTACTACTATGGGTGCCAATACATAGACAAGGTCGTAGTAATTCAAGTGCATATAATCCTCTTACAGAGTTCATAAAAATAATTGAGCAGCTATTTGACAGATTGACATATTAGCTTTGGAGAGATTTTGTTTCTTTTGAGCATCAACAAGAGTTTGTATATTAGTGCCAACTCTTGAAAGCCACATGGGAGCTATGGTGATATATTGTCGGTAGTGGGATCATTTATTATTTTGAGGCATTGTTTGTCCAATTCTTTCAATAAATATTTATATGTGCTATAGGCCTCTCACAAGCACCTATGGATGATAAGTATTTTGCATTATAACATCATTTTTTTACCTATAAATCATTATATATATATATATATATATATATATATATATATATATATATATATTCCAGATTAAGGTATATTGTGAAAAATAATAATTTACGGTTTATATTGTATAATCCGTAGCTCTCGACACATGCTGAAAATCTCAAATACAAGCTAAGAACGTCAATTTCCGGGCCCCCCACATAAAAGCAAACCACGCGTAATTCATTTAACGGGCCAGAGTACGAAAAGGCATGATATTTTATAATATAAAGTTTCACGAAATCACAGAGTACAAAATGAATATACGCGTCTACAAATACGTATATACCACTGATGTCTGATGTCTTTAACAGAATCAGATAAAAAAGTCCCTATAATAGTTGGGAAGGAGATTCCAAGACCGGTTATTTTATCCGTTACAAGACCGGCATTTAATCCGTTACCCTTACACAGATACAACGGCTACTCCCTGACAATATACAGATACTGATACAGATACTATTATTAGTGGCATGCTTTGACTCTCACCTGCAAATTTTCAGAGAGGTCGGACACCCTGGTCCGCCACTTTTTTTCAACTAAATATATATAATATACAAATCAGTCGAAGTTAAGGCGTGATTTGTAAGTGGCGTTAGGGAACCAGTTGTGGGGTATCACATTTCTGGCGGAGAGCGTTCTTTTGGAGGACAAAGACGTTACACGCAGTGAGAATGGTGGGTTCATTGGCCCCCCCAGCGCACTCCAGTTTGCCCCCCACAAATGCTTCATTTCTATCCATGCTTCTGACTCCGCCTGCAATCATACCACTCACTCAATTCATTCACATTATTATAACCAAAGGACGGTCTAGAGTTCGAAACTCAGTAATGCACCTCTTTCAGATGGACGGCTCCCACATCTCCATCTCCGTCTTCGTACTCAATCAATATGGAGAACCAGTAATCCGTTGAACCTTCGTTGATATGGAATGTGATGTTCTTCCCTGGATACTCGCACAATGTCCTGCAACAACAACACCATTACATGTCACTAAATTAAAAGCATTTAACCCTGATCAAGTAAGAACAATATTGGCAATGGCATCCATGTTTATAATATACCGTCTGTACAGAACTGAGAGCTCTCCCGAGTTGAGAAGAGCGGGTGTTTTGCCTGTGGTGGCCATACGACCAAATGCGGCTCCGCTTAGATCGAAATGCGTTCTGCCAAATGCACAGTATCCTCCCGGGCACTCGTCGGTTACTATGATAGTCACAGGCTTCTCTGAGCACATTCCTTCTTGCATGCATTTCACCTGCTTCACACACATCAGGCGTTAGGGTCTCCCCACTCTTAAAATCCGCACTCTGTTATCCATCAATCGTCAAGATTGAGAAGATATGTGAACATTTACACTAGAATGGAATGATTTATTTGAATATACCTTGTAACAGGCTCCACAGCCCTCTCCGCCCTTGAATAAAATGGGGCTCACAGCTCCTACCCTAGCTTTAAGGGGCTTCTGATCCACGAGGCCTCCATATCCACACGCACCTCCTGCACCACAAGTATACACACATTTCAACACAATTACAGTGACAAAGTACAAATGCAGTGAAATTTAGTGAGTTTGGAGTCCAAACCCACCATCGCTTCCATCTCCGTCGGGACTACCATACCAGGTAGCAGTCGCAGGGCGCCATTCCAGTTCCTCTGCATCAAAGCAGACCACCTCCTTCAACAAAACCAACACCACCACCAAAACACAAGTTCTAATTATACACATTTCCCTTAACACCATTGCAAATGAAAAAATTCTCTTCATTTGAGGAGAAGCAGAAGAAATTGCTAAGATCTCAGAGAGAAAGAATAGAAAACAGTGGAGAAGAAAAGGAGCAGAACGTCCTAATTTATGGCAGAAGCTGGGAACTGATGAGAGCAAACTGCCGAATCATGAGAAACTGTAACCGTCAACAACTGTCTGCTTTTGCTTTGCTTGGAATCATATATTTTTAAGGAGAGGGGCCACCTGCCACACTCGTCCTTGGTTAAATGGGAAAAAGGGGAGCTCTGCAGTTGGGCACTGTAAATAGCAAAATATACGAACAAGGAACAGTGATTGCAAGGAGGAGAAGGACACATCAAAAAAGAGAAAGAAATAATGAAAAGATAATGCGCTGCCGCTACCTATTCAATTGCAGGGGAGAAAAAGGAGTAACAGTAAAATACATCCACTTAACTCACTGCCAGTAATTACCAATATTATCTTAACTACTTACATGGTCATAAAAAGTCCACGTCGAATCTCGTGCAGTTAGTTTAGATGAGAATAGCATTTTTATTTTATTTTTTAATGGTTTGTCCGGGAAAAACGGTAAGTACCTAGCACTAGCATGTGTGCACGAGCTTTTGTGGGACCAACTAACTGAAATGAAAAGGACAGGCATCTAGAAGCTCATGCAGAATCCGTTGGTTCCTCGACAGTTATTTACAACATTTTTTCGACTATTTGTGATTAACGGTTAAAACAATGAAAGCGACGATTTTTCACTTTTATATTTTTCCAATTGATGCCGTCCCTTATGCAAGAGAGGGATTTATTTTAGGCGCAACAATGGTATTTTATTTTATTTATTTTTGGTTGGGTTCGAATGCGAAACTTTGTTTGCATATAATTTTTTTATTTTTATTTTTTGGTTGGGTTCGAATCTGAAATTTTATTTGCATATAATTCTTACGTTTAGGTGTTAAGGATTTAGGGGTTACATTACACTAAATTGATTTAGGGCATGTTCTTGGCCTCCTCTTTTATTACTTTTCTGTCTTTTTAGATATGTATCCTAGTGAATGGTTAGTCACTATTGGAATACAACCCATTTGACACACATGGTTATTAATATTACCAAGGAATTTTTTTTTTATCTATTTCGATGAACATAATTTTGGTACAAGATTAGATAATTGCTTTTACTATTAAATATATTTAAGTGTTTATTGCTCATTTGTTCAAGGAAAGAAAAATAAATGGAAGCGTGAATGGACCCGAATTTGGAGTGTTCGACTTTGTCCCTTCCTTACCATAACATTTCCCATTCTCTAGTGCACGGGAGGACATGGGGGAGGCTATAAATAATTGGGGAGAACAAAGGGATAGATCATCAAAGACATGAGAGTAAGTGAGAAAGAGTTATTAGTGTTGGAATTGAGTTTGTAGAAGAAAAGATCTTAAAGGCAGAGAAAAAAAGTAATTGGGAGGAAGTGTGATATATTGTCTACTTCTCTTTCATACTTATTATAAATTATCTAACTTCCTATTCAAATTGGTCAATAATAAGTGGGAAGAAAGAGTGTTTTCCATTCCCAACTAGTTTTCCTCCTCTGGAGGTTTCTAGGATAAATTTTTTGGTGTTCATAAGCTTAGAATTTTATTATTTCTCCACATTAATTGGTTTTAAAGCACAAGAAATTTATTCACTAGCTCTAAACTGTTATTTTCAAATTGAAAGTAAAACAACAACATTGAATTTTGATTCTGTAGATGATTCCAAAGTAGAGAGTTTACATATCATTTTGGTATTAGAGCTAACAAGTATTTAGGATTGTGGTATTCATTCTTGGATTTGTATAAAAGTGACAAGATCTAAAGGTAAAAAAGTTTTACCTTGTGATCCAGATATTTCTACGAGGAAGTGGAAATAGAGAATTTGGGGACAAATGGAGGAAGATAACTTGGTCCACAGAATCAAGATGCTGGAGACCATGGTGAATAGGATGTATAGGCATTAACAAGATCTCTCAGATCTACAAAAGATAGATTTAGTGAAACTAAACTCCATGGAATTAGTGCTTTGAGTGTGGGCCAAGAATTTTGGCATAGGGAAGAGCCACGTAGAGGAAGATGAAGAGGAATAATGTGAAGAATAAACTTCAACTGCAAGAGAGAAGGTAAAATATGATCATGCTCCCTTTATAGTTGAAACCAAAGTGGAAATTAATATCTTTGAAGGACAAGTGGGTGTAGAGTTTCTTGATAAATGGTTAAAACAATTGAAAGTCTATTTTAGTGTCCATAATGTTACTGAGGCACAAAGGATTACCTTTTCACATCTCAAAATGGAGGGTCGTGCACTAGTTTGGTAGGAAAACCACTTAGATACTTGTTCAAAAGAAGAAGAAATGTCTGATTGTTAGTACTTGGGAGGGATTTAAAGCATTACTTAGAGCTAATATTTATACTATTGGCCATAAAACTGACCATATGATCAAATGGTAGTATTTTAGCTAGGGTAGTGGTCAAAGTGTGTAGGACTATACTATAGAGTTTTAGAGATAGACCATGTTTCTGAATATGAACTTGGAGGATGAGGACATTTTAACTAAGTACTTAGAAGGACTTAACACTTGCCTTTGAAGAAAATTCATCTCCATGAATCCCAAAGATCTCAATGAGGTGTGTGTGTAGGCTTACTATATAGATTATGAGAAGAATAAAGGAAAAGTTGAGCCAAAGGCAAAGCATTCGATAAATCAGCAAAAGAAATAACATGGGTACAAACAAATAACTAAGGTAAGTAGAAAGGGAAAGGTAAACAAGTTTCCACTACTTTAAATAGTCGTAAAGATCCCAAGAAGTTTTGTAAGAATTGTGATATCAATGGTCATACTGACGCTACCTATTTGAAGTTACATCTAGAGTTACATCTAAATAACTAAACCAAGGACTTGAAGAAGTCCATGATAGTTGTGAAGATAGAAGGTTAGGTATTAATAAAATTTTACTCTATTGTAGACGAGACACTTGGATACATAGCCACCAACATAGACAGCTAGGAAGAGGAGATGAGTAAACTATTCTAAATCAAAATTCAGATCAAGAGAACTAAGGTAAATGCTTTGGTTGATATTGGTTCTCAATATAACTTGATTTCTAAATTAGTGGTAAAGAAGCTTGGTCTTGAGACTTACAAGCATCCATACCCATATCCCTTGGGTTTGGTGAAGAAGGGTTTTGAAATTCAGGTAACAAAAATATGTAAGGTCAAGTTTGGGATCAATTCCCAGTATATTGATGTATTGGAGGCTAGTGTTATTCCACTTGATGCATTTCATTTTTTTTTGGGAGTCCTTACTTGTATATCAAGGATACTATATTTATGAGAAGGTATAAATGATACATATTGGTTAAGGATGGGATCAGCTACAACATACGGGAACACCTCTGTAAGACACAGGTTACTATGGTGAGTGCTAACCAAGAAAATTGACTTATTCAGGAAAATCATAATCAGTTTTGTTTACTTTTGTTAAAGGATAAATAAGATGGGGTAGAAGTTTTAGAGATTTATAACTGGGGAAAATAGGATTTGGATAGTATTATTCAGTCTTTTCAGAAATTTTTTCAGGATCCTAGTGGATTACCTCCAAAATGGGAGGTAGAACATGAGATTCAGTTCTTTTCAGAGTCCCCTCTACCAAACATTGGGTTGTATAGGCAATCCTTGTTGGAGAGTACTGAAGTAAAGAAAGAACTCCATGAGTTGTTAGACCAGGGTGTAATACGTCCAAGCACCTCACCATGTGGTTTGCCTATTGTGATGTTGCTGAAGAAGGATGGTTCCTTGATAATGTGCATTGAATAACGCATTTTGAACAAGATCACCATAAAGAATAGATATCCACTCCCATACATAGATGATCTCTTGGACCCGCTTCAGCATCCAAAGTATTCACAAAGTTGGATCTCAACTTAGGTTACCACCAATTTAGAATGAAGGAGGAGGATATATGAGAGACTACCTTCAAGGAAAAACAAGGTTTTTATGAGTGGTCAGTGCTTCCATTCGGTTTATGTAATACACCTGCTACATTTATGAGATTGATGAATGATGTATTGTGTTATTTCATATATTCATGTGTCATTTTTTATCTGGATGATATCTTTATTTTTAGTGCCACATGGGAGGAACATCTAACTCATTTGCAGCAATTCTTGCAAGTTCCCAAGGAGAAACAGCTTCCATGCAATATGAAGAAATGTGAATTTTCCAAACAATCACTTGTCTATCTGGGGCACATGGTTGGAGGAGGAGAGCTATGAGTGGATCTGAATAAGGTGGTATCAATCACCTCCTGGTCAACACCAACGGGAGCCACAGAGACTAGGATTTTTATGGGAATAGTATAGTACATGTGGAAGTTCATTCCGGTCTTCTCCATGATTGCAGCACCTCTACACATGGTGGACACAAAGAGTAAGGGTTTTCACTGGAGTAAGGAACAAAATAAATACTTTGTTTTATTGAAGTACAAGTTTAGTCATGCTCCAATACTTTCTCTTCCTAACTTGTAGCAACCCTTTGAAGTAGAGACGGATGCCAGTGATTATGTTATGGGTGCAGTGTTGCTACAAAGAGGTAAGTCAATCGTTTATCATTCTGAGACCTTTACTTGAGTAGTTAGAGGATATTTAGTAAATGATAAGGAAATGTATGCACTAGTTCAGGACATTAAGAAATGGAAGCATTATTTGTTGGGTAAATAAATAATTGTGTACACTAACCACAAACATCTCTAGTATTTGCAAGCACAATCAAAATTGCATTAGGAAAGGCACTAAAAATGGATGGGATTCCTTCAACAGTTCCATCTGGTGATCAAATGCAAGAAGGGTAGTAAAAATTTTGTGGCAAACATATTGTCTAGGCTTCCTACATAGGAGAAAAATTTCATGTTTGGCCATTATCTCTCATATCGATACCATCACGAAGGAAGCTTTTAGAGAGGCATATGCCCAGGATAGAGACTTTGGGGTGACATTTCAGTAGTTAGAGTCCCAAGGTCTTGAAAGGATGGGGATTTAATATTTTTATCTTAAGGATGGGCTGCTCTACCGATGGGGGAAGATTTGTGTGTCAAAAGAAGAAAGAATTCTATTGATGAGGGAAGCACATACCTAGAAAGTAGCGGGACATTTTGGTATTGGTAAGACCCTAGCCCACTTTCAAATGTATGTGTATTGGCCCAATATGTAAGAAGAAGTATCAAATTTTATACGTGGATGTAAAAATTTGTATACCAGCAAGCCTAAAACTAGGAAGGAGGGTTTATATATGCCATTACTAGTAACTACTCATCTGTGGGAGGACACTTCTATCTATTTTATAGGAGGATTACCTATGTCTAAACATGGTCATGACTATCTCTATGTTTTTTTTTATAGGTTCATTAAGATGTGTATTCTTATGACATGTAAAAGGACAGTAAAAGCAGATGAGGCAGTAGATCTTTTCATTGCTAATGTATGGGTACATTTTTTCTTGCCAAATTCTATTATTTCTAATAGGGATTATAGGTTCTTGGGGAATTTTTGGACTACTTTGTGGGACAATATGGATACCAGGTTTATAGAGGAGCACAACCTTCCATCTACAGATAGATGGAAAGAAAGAAGCGGTGAACATGAATTTGGTATAGATAATCCAAGGAATTGGGATGAGTCCTTAGCCTACATTAATAATTTCTATAGCAAATCCATACACACATCCACCATGAAGTCACCATTTAAAACATGTTTAGTGTATCTACCTACAAATCCGTTGCACATAACATTTGGGCAATATGATGAGGAGGAGACACGAGACACAAAGGTGACTACAAGAAACAAATTCATTGAGAGGATCTGGTAAATCCATCTCAAAGTAAAAGAATAGTTGGATAAATCCCAAAGCAAGTACAAGGATAGACATGATCAGCATAGGAGAGAGTATAAGCTTCATATTAGAGACAGAGTTAGGCTTTACTTGAGTAAGGAGAGACTACAAGGTCAGGAGCAGAAGCTCAAGCCACTACGATACGAACCCTTGACAATATTGGAGCAGGTGTGAGAAAATGCCTTTCAGATTGATTTTCCACCATTTATGACAGTATACTCAGTAGTGAATTATGATAACTTGCACCTATATGATCCATCCGTGCTTGATGAAAATGAAAGATTACAACTGCTACCTTCCATTTAGGATTTTATCTTGTACTCACAAGGTGAATTAAAGGAGGATGTAATGATGCAGGAGAAGGTCAGAGAGAAAAGGAGAGGTCCGTAGGATTCTTGGCATGTTGGACCCAAAGGGAAGACACCAAGGCATGCCCAGTGGTACTATAAGGAGCAAGTGAGGGAATTATTTCCTCATCTACTCCCCCACTAAGCTTTTGTGGGACTAAAAGCCTCCTAAACATGGCAGGTGTGATCCATAGGGATCCTATATGAATCTTATTCATCAAATGAGCCAGCACTAGAAGGATAAAATAAAGAAAAAGAAGGTATTTTTTGCATTTTAATAGAACTACCAGCCATCCATGGTAGTGGTTGTGTGACCGTCAGTCTGTACCGAGCGGCGGTCCTATCACTTTTGGACAAAAAAATAAATGAAAGCGTGAATGGAAGAAAATTTGGAGTGTCTAACTTTGTCCCTTCCCTGTCATGACCTTTCCCATTCTCCAATGCATGGTAGGACATGGGGGAGGCTATAAATACTTGGAGAGAACAAAGGAATGGATCATTAAAGACATACGAGTAAGTGAGAAAAATTTCTTAGTGTTGGAATTGAGTTTGTAGAATAAAGGATCTTGAAGGCAGAGAAAGAAAGTAATTGTGAGGAAGTGTGAGATATTATCTACTTCTCTTTCATACTTATAGTAAATTTTGTAACTTCTTATTCAAATTGGCCAGTAAAAAGTGGGAAGAAAGAGTGTTTTCCCTTACTGACTGGTTTTCCTCCTTTGAATGTTTTGAGGATAAAATTTTTGGTGTTCATAAGCTTAAAATTGTCTTATTTCTTTGCATTAATTGGTTCTAATGCACAAAAAATTTATTCACTAGGTCTAAACTATTATTTTCAAATTGAAAGTAAAACAACAACATATAATTATGATTATGTAGATGGTTCTAAAGTAGAGATGTTACAAATGAATGATTCTCTTACATATCTTAGGTTCTCTTTCTTTTCCCCATTTCATGTTGCTTTACATGTTTTCTTTCGGTATCTCATGATAGTACTCTATACAATAATGGTTATTTGTATTTTGGACCCTCTTTACCCATGATCCATTTTCCTCGAGGTTTTGGGTCTTATTTGTTAGTTTTTTTACCTATTGTGTCCATTTGTACACCAATAGGGTCCTATTTTGAATTGAAGAACTCCAAAAATACATAGGTGCATTAGCACATTTAAAAAAACCGTGGATACACAAGCACAAAGAGATATATCATATTCAAGATCTAAGGAAACAATTTGTTCTATTTTTGAGCCATCTAGATGCCAAAAAAAGGTGAAGCATATAGATCTTGTTAGTTTGCATCCATTGAAAATATAATGATTATGACACTTCTGCCACACAAGAAATATTCTTGCTTAATGCATTACACTTTTATGTGTAGACACCTATATTTGGTAATTTATCGCTATTAAATGTTAGTATTGACTTAATTCATTGAATCATGATTTGTGCACCTATTCCAATCCTTATTGATATATCCTAGTCTATCCTTAGTCCTATTGCAATATTGTATACACTAAAATATGACAAATTTCCCTTGTGCAATTCCAAACTTTTGATCATGTTCCCTTGCTAAGATAAATGCTCACATTCATAATCCAATCACCTCATCTCTCTAGCTCTTTTATAACTTATTTATCTTTACACTACTCTTTCATCAATTATAAAAATATTATTCAATCAAACTAGCATTAAACATATTATATTCATGACACAACTATCAGTTTTGAGATTCATCTCTCCGGTTTGAAAACATATAGAAGGGTCAAGATGTGAGGTCTGGTCTTGGCCAACCTATATGGTCCCACCCCTTCACATTCACTGACTTTGTTTTTAGTTTTAAAAATTTCTTTTTGTCATTTCATCTTCCTAGGGTTGGCCTTATAGAATATTTCACCTACGGAAGAATATATAAAAAAGTTAACATCACTTTATAAATCATCCGACACTCTTACAAGATTTTAATGCAAATATCTTTCCAAAAGCACTCAAATGGTTCCTAAATCTACTTAAATTAGTTACACATCATATAGGGAAATTCCTACTATAATTCTGAAGCACTCAACCAATTCAAAGAGCCTAGTTTCATCCACTCATAAGCATGCAAAGGTCATAAAGCCATGTTTTAGCATGAGTAAAGTCACTCTAAGCACTACACAAGGGTTTAAATTAGCAAAGGGTTAAGTCACATGACAAGGCACACCATATGTCACTACTACCATGCTTGGTACATTATATACTATGTAGTTAGCTCACTATCTTGGTGTCAATAAACATGAGGGCACCCCTAGGGATTTGGTTAGCTATTCACACTTGTACAAGCACCTAGGAGAACTACACGAGGCTTGATACAACAATGAGGGAATGTAGTGGTGCACTTGGATTGGTTCATTATTTGGGATTTTGGCCACTAAGGATGGTCCAACCTCACCAAACACACATGTTTTATACTTTTTGGTTTACGAATGCTCTAATGAAGGGTTCTGTAGGTTGTTATGGTTTCTACTTTGTTACGGGTCATCCTAAAGCTATGTGAAAAAGAGTGAAATACAATGAAAATCATTACTAGGTAAACAAAGCACACAAAAATTTACTGGTCTAGAATGTCAAAAGGTCCAAGACCTACAATTCCAAGTTAGGACCGTATAGATCAAGTATGCAATGTATAAAAGTTATATGGTCCCATCCCTATTATTTTTTTAGTTCTAAAACAATTCTTATATTTCACTACCCTACATATCCAAATTATCCTTGATTCATCTTATATAGTTAATTATTTCTCTCCTCTCATGTATTTAAGCAAGTACTTATCACTTTATCAATTGTTACATGTATGAATGTATTATTTTGATTGTGAATGATTAATATTGGAGGTTAATTAGGTTAGAATAATCTACCTATTATAAACTCTTACACTTAATAATAAAATAACAACAAAATTTAATTAGGGTGTAAATAATGACTTATTCTCCTCAGTATACTCCTTATTCATCTATAGACATGCTCACATTATCCATGATAAGTCCACTCATCCTAATTTTTGTGCATTGAACTTTGTAGATGTAAACACTAAAATTAGCCCAAAATCATTCTTACAACATGATTTTGGAATATATATGTATATGAGTCTTGAGTGATGAAGCTAAGTCTTAGTGGCATAAGTCCTTATTGTTTTCATTTTACATTACTTTTTTTATTAATGGAAAATAGTTTTGAAGTGACTATACCCTATTACAAAAGAGGCTCAACAACCAGATAAACAAGAAAAAGTAGCGAAAAAGGATCCGAATCTAGACATTACAATAAGTCCAACAATAGTCAAAAGAGAAACTACTAAGAAAAATCAAGACATGGATTAAACTGTAACTAAACAACATAAAAAAACATATTATCAGCAACAAAACAACTTCAATGCATTTAGCCTGTCCAAAAGGTGTTGTTTCTTTGAAGCCCTATCAATTCTTGATTTGATTGTCTACAGAGAGGTAAAAAGTGCTAGACTGGTGACATGTGTGGGGTCATTTACATTCAGTTGTGAGATGACCTAGTTTCTTTCCTTTTATGTACCCCGAATGTCCTCAGGGACTCCACTCAGCATAGTGATGCTTCTGACCTGTTGATCAAGAAAATCACTTATGGCTTTGAAGATGGCCATATTGTGATCGTGTCTATCCTTAGATTTCCCAATTCTATTATCTAGGGAGTTCAATTTCTTGTATATTTCATCAGTCTAATCTATCCCAATACCAACATCCTCATTCATCTTTCTTTTCCCCTTTATTTTACATTACTTGATTTGTCTTCTGGTTTGTAACTTATTTGATTCCCCCTTATGTTTAAAGTCGTGTCACAGAGATCTTTGGCCTTTAGAATTTACTGTTTTACTTATGGCCTTGGTCCAAGATCATATAAATTGGTGAGGACCATATCACAAGCATACCCAGAGTTACAAAATCTCGATAACATTTTCTATTGGGTCATTTATATCCACTAGGTCTCTTTATTTCATTTATCTTTTGGATCTTAGGTGTTGAGTCGACCTTTCACACCACTAAGATTCAAATTTCAAAGTAAAGAACCACTATATATACATGTTTACTCTCACCATTTATTATCTAGTAAGAGTTTATCTACCACATATTTAACTAGGAAACCAAGAGTTACTATCGCATACTACATATCATCGCACAAGAGGGCGTAATTCTAATTTACACATATATGTGTAAAGGTTTTATTGGGAGCAAAGTAACATATCCCATTATTAGTGTGGAAACATGAGATAAAATATAGGTCAAGATTTTTAATTACACGCACACTTACTCAAATATATAAAAGAACTAAATTGAGTTTGAAATGTAGTGCAATGCTCATTGAATGATAAATGAGGTACTATCTGAGGTCAGTTAGACTCAAGAATATACATGTTTTATTTTTAATATATGTATACTTTAAGTTCTTATAGGAATCTAGGGTTATTTACATGTACATGTGTGAAATATAGGGTTACAGAAGAAGTCAAAGCTATCAAAGTGTGACACAAGCAATGGTGAAGCTAGACAAAAATAACTAGTATCTCACTATCTACATGTCCAAAACCATGGAGTTCAGTTTATAGTAGATTCCAGTCTTACCTGATTTATGCAGTCTTACCCTAGCACATTTAGATGAACAACAGTTGATCTAGGAACATTTCAAGTTCTTTATTTATTCCATATTTTTTAATGAAACTATCAGAATTCAACATGAATCAACTAAGTCACTTCTTAACCCCTAATTGTAATATTAATTACTTTATCAATTTAACATGCTTATAATACTATAGTTTTCATTATTCTATTATAAATGAATGTTATCTCGAGTAATAAAAGTCTTATAACATTTATTCAACTCTATATGAATTAAGTAGATAACACCATTTAATTAATTTGGGGTTGATACATTTTGGTGAACCCGCTTTTGTTCAAACCGTTTATCTAGCATAGGGTTTAGATTGTCTATATATTACCTAAGCCTTTTTATTTCTAAACCCCTAGTGACTTTAGGATTTCTTCTTAAGTTAGGATAATTATGGCTTATAATCTAGCATTGTGAAACCATAAGGGATACCATCCTTCTAACCAAGTTCATGCCTCTTATGGGTTTTGTAGACACTCAAATTTTGAAAATTTACTCTTTGAAATTCCTTGTTTTGACAATGCACTCTTAATAAGATAAAGACTTTCCATTCCTACTTAGCACTTTCCTATGTCTCCTAGTTTACTTATCCTTACAGATTTATATGCCGACACATTATGAGATTAAAATGTAGAAAATCCATTTACTAAGTTATCTTGACAAGATGCAAACTTCATTTAGTATGTTTTTCATCCCTAGTAAAGGTTGTATAGTTTGGTCATAAATTTTTTTGGTGTTGATTTATCTGTATGTTTTTACATCGACATATGCTCCATATTTTATTTCAATTAAAAAATTTCCATGGGTTTTACTCCCTCTAGGTCAACCTTTCTTTGATAATTCACCTATGGAACCGTATATTAACAAGCTAACACTACCTCATTTGCTAACCTAGAAATCCTATGGCACTACATTGATACACTCACTTATAACACTTGCAAAAAAGACCCAAGGCTCCCTAAATATCAAAAATACACATCTACAGTCATTAGGACATAAATATATACAGGTTTGAAGCTTCTTACCAGGTCAAGACTGTTGGCGTAGTAGCTGATTAACACGATGAAATCCCTCTCCACCATCAATTTGAAATTTTCATGTGATACCAAACAACTTGTTGTCACACCAAAATCTCGAATTTCCTGGTATCAGAGTTGCACGACTTGCCATCACACCAAAAGCTCGAACTAATGGTGGAGAGGGATCTCATCATGTTAATCACTTGATACGCCAACAAAGACATCAATCTCTCTCACCTATAAGCACTCAAACATCCCTTCTCTAATTATTTTAGCAAGATCCAAACTTAATTGAGGCATTGTAAAAGGGGTTTTAAAAAATATTTTCATTCATTAAAATAACACATGCTAAGTGAAGAAATTTGTTTGAGACCTCTTTGGAGTAGTGACAATGTGGATGCCCACAACCCATTTGATTTAATAGAATTATATCTTAATTAGAGGAATAAGATTAATTGGAATATATCAAGAATACACAAGATCTAACATGCAATAACAAGTACATGTAACAAAGGAGTAAGAGTGACTTAGAAAATAACTTGTTCTTTATGTCTAATCTAGGATGGAGTGAGAGTGAAACATGATTAATTTGGGCTCTACATACTATGTATGGAAAATTGTGATCTGAAAGTGTGTTGGATAGTACCATCTAGAAGAGGATAGTACACACCTAGTCAGTAATGTCTGAACCTATCGGTAGTGTCTTGGTAGTGAGTATGGACATGGTTCTTTCAAGGTCATCAATTTCTCCTTTACTTCACTTTTTGTCTCTCCAACTTCATTGTAGGGTTTCTATATCATAAATGTACATGCATAACAAACCCTAACTACCTACACAAGGCTCAAACACACATTAGATGGAATAAAATATGCATATGCTTGAGTTAGATTGACCTCAGTGGTCAACCCAATGTCGTTGTTACTGATCATTGCACTACATTTCATACTCAATTTAGTTTTATTGTATGTGTGATAGAATTGTGTTCTTTGAAGATAGTTTTCCTTTATTCCAGTCATATAAAAATAACGAGCTACAACTATTTTACCCCCAAGATAATGTGTGCGATGTAATCCATAAATTTACCTTCCTATGCAGTGAATGATGTAACCAAAATGTAATCCTTAAGTGTTTCTCTTAAATCCCAAGTAGTAGATAGGAAGTAATAGTCCAAATTGCTGAGTTCCTTAAAATATTAAGTCATATATTCTAATGGGTCAGATTTTATGGTTGTTAATGATGAAATTCAAGTAAAGGGATCATATATATATATATATATATATATATATATATATATATATATATATATATATATATATATATATATATATATATATATATATATATATATATATATGACTTAATATTCTAAGGTACTGGATAATTTGGGCTATTACTTCCTATTACTTCTAAGGTACTGGACAATTTACTCTTTTCCCAAGTATTAGATAGGAAGTAATAGCCCAAATTGTCCAGTACCTTAGAATATTAAGTCATATATATATATATATATATATATATATATATATATATATATATATATATATCCCTGTAGTTGAATCTCATCATTAACAACCATAAAATATGACCCAAAGTGATAATAGAAGTTTTAGAAAAGATAATGGTCAATGTGGTATTTTGAAACATAAGAAAAGAGAGAAAGAGGACAGAAGCACCCAAAGGGGATAGTAGTGTCTAGGTGCTCCTATCCTTACTGGGTGCTAGTTTCCAAATATCTCTGAGGATAAAACAAGAAATAATGAGTTGGGTCACATGTTGTGCAATGTCTAAAAGTGAAGGTCTAGTTCCAAAAAAGAAAAGGAGGAAAGTATAAAAGGACAAAACAAGTTAAAGAAAAAAATGTTGTTAATGTCTAGTTTTCTTGCTTATGAATCGTGCATATAATGAAATACTAGAGGTGTAATGTAATAGTATTAAGTGCATAATTTTGTGTGTATATTTTCCCCCACTTTATGTTACTGAACGAATATTCTGTAGAATAAAGTAGATAGGAAGATCATACATTATGGAGAGACAAAGAAGGTTGCAATTGATAGTGTGCCAAATGGAGACCATAACTAATACCATGTTGGATAGAGATCGTAGTATGTGTATCGTGGAACCTAAGAGAGGATGAGAACCCTAGGGGTGACTTTATGTGCATATTGTAAATGATGTATGCATTTGGAACTTAGATATTGCATTTGACTAAGCACCTTGTGCTTGAGATTTATCCTTGTTCCATTTGTGTTTCCTTTGTCAGGATAAGGACAAACCTATAAAATAAGATAAGTGTAATCAATGCTCATGGTATATGAAATTGAACTTTAACTTAGAAAAATAAGAATCTAAGAATAGAAATGCATATGAAAAACAAGTGAATCAAGGATAAGATACACTTGAATGTCATGAGAGAAAATATAGACATGTTCATGTGTTTGTTGCCTTGGAGATGGTTGGAAGATTCAAGAGTGATCAATTCTTAAACTAGAGGAAGAGTGTTGGGAGAGATTTTGGATTTTTCCTCCACCCATTGACACTTACCCATAGATAAGTGTCACTATAGATGATCACAAACCCAATAGAAACTAGTCACAGATGAAACATTTTTCCAAGTATATTGTTTTCTTGCATATGACCTAGGTGATATTCCTTATTTGAAGCAGATAGAAAATATGTAAACCATGAAAGAAGAGTAATTAGTTTCCTTTCTCAAAGTATGAAACTTGTCACTAATTTTGTTCATATTGTATTGGAAAGTATCCTGTAACTAAGTATCTACTATTGGATTTTGATAGAACCTATCACTGAGAACATGTTCACCTATAAGGTACTTGTTTTTCCCCAAGATAGAACCACCCAGGTGGTACACTAGCACCCACCATTCCTATCTACATCGGGCATTCTGTCCCTATGATATTTTTATCCCAAGTCTAATTCTGAGCCATTTTGTAGTGTACCATTTTGTGTTTGGTTTTTGGACTACTGAGAGGGTGAAATAATTGTTAGGAAATTAATATTATTAGTGTGAACATTAATAATGTATGTGGAATTATATTATCTAGATGATAATATAATATTGTAATAGTTATATTAAAATGAGTTATCATAACAATTCATAGTGATAATGTTTATTATTTTTGTGATCTCACTGATATGCGAGTATTCATTGGAGATAGAATAGGGATTAGATTTTTATCAATTTTTTTGTAGATTAATATTGACTCCACCATTCTAGGAGCTTAATAACCTTTATATTGTAATCTATCTCTGAAGAAATTGAGTCTACAATATAGCGTGATTATTAATATTTCCTGTGTATTCGTCTCATTGTGTATTTGCATTAGTTGAACTTGTGTTCGGATCCTACAATTTTTAACACTAGTATGAGAGAAATATCATCTTATGAGAGTCTTGAGACTTTATTGATTAGTAATACTTTTGTTAGCACTATATGCCATTTTGTGGAATTTTTTTCAAAGAAGAATGACTTGATTTGCATTAAGTTATTTTCATCTACCAAGACCATGGTCGTTCTCCCTCGACAATTTTTTTTATCTTTCAAGGTAGATTTGATTTCTCCAATGCATGCGTATGTAAGAACATTGTTTTAGATAAAAATTCATACATCGGGTCTGTTATGACCATGGATTTATAGCCATATCATGGTATATTTTGACATTTCTTAACTCACCTTATGCTGACATCTGCATATTCATGCTCTGGTTTTCTGAAACATGTCTTATCATATACATCTCTATAAAAACCTTAATATTTTTTGATTGAAATAATTTTATACGTGCATCCATGTGTTACTTTGGAATACAGATCATTAGGTTGTACCTGATTCACTACTAGTGGATCTTAATACTAGTCATGATATGCACACTTCATATAAAATAGATTGAGATCAGATCAAAATTTCTACACTCACCAATATTACATGGTTTCTTTACATGATCTAACTAGATCCTCCTAGTCTTATACTTACCACCACTATCACTAAAGTGCTCCATGTATTTCTCTTTTATTTGCATGCATGTTACTGATTTTTTCCCAAAATTGTCTAATATTATGTATCCTTCAACATTGTCACATTAGAGTATAATATTATAAAGTCTATATTTTGTCCATGCAAGTTTTTTTATATATTTTATCGTCATTGGTCTATAGGTAAGTCGGGTAGTGTTGTTTCAATCTTTATATGGTTTTCTAATTGTTTGGTCGACTAGAGTTAAGTCTTTACACAATAGGATTCATTTTTAAGTCCTTTTCATTATATTATTTGAGTATAAAGAAGAGGGGACAAAACCAAATGAGGAAAGAGACAAAATTCATAACATTGGTTTAGTTTTGTATTTTTATTTTATTATTTTAAAGTTTTAATCTTTTTAGTGGTAAAGTATTTTATTTTAGTTTTTATTTATTAGATGATTTTCTGGTATTATAGTTATTTTATTATTAGGGGTAAATAGTTTTGAAGGGACTCTACCCTGTTACAAAACGTGCTCAAAAGCCAAATATAGTAGAAAAAAATAGTTCATAGTTTTGAAGGGACTATACCCTTTTACAAAAAAGGCTCAAAAGCTAGATTGATAAGGCCAAAATATGTCTCGTTAATGTGCAATAAATGATCTTATTTTACTCTCCTTTTTTTTTATCAAGTTTAACTGCATTTTGTGACTTTTGTTTGATCTAGTATAAGTTAGGATGTAATTGTCCATTTTTTCTTGAATTTAGTTCTAACGTATAAAAACTCTATAATTCCTAAAAAAGTGTGTGGAAATTCAGTTTTTATAATAAAACAGGTCACAATCAGTCAAAAGAAAGAAGTATAAAACGATCAACATGTTTTTAGGAAGCATTGGCCTCAATACGCCTTAGTTCCAGAACTTCTAGACTTAGTTCCAGAACTCCATCACAGAATTTATGAGCTCTATCACTTAGTTCTAGAACTTTCATACTTAGTTCTAGAACTCCAGCACTTAGTTCTGGAACTCTTACGTTTAGCTCTGGAACTTTCACGGTTAGATCTAGAACAGTCCCCTTTAGTTCTAGAACTTCTCCAAAGTTCTGGAACCAATGGGAATCTGTTTATTTTGACGAAATCTGATGATAAAGAAATCAATGAGCCTTTCAATCAGGAGAAGATCAGAATATTTCTGATTCTTCATACTCGAAGATCCAGGGATAACTTATCAGACAACTATACGTCCAATAAGGTTCTAAATTCAACATCTATTTTGGGCACTATTCGGTTCCATCTAAATCGGTAGAACAGCTATGGCTATAAATGCATCTCTGAATGAAATATATATATATAAAGTCATGTAGATAGCTTATATATATACATACTAATTCATAGAGATAGATACAGAGATATAAAGAGATCCAATAAGTTTTTGTAAGACATAACATTTCAGCAATTAAATAGCCATTTTGTTTTGAGAGAAATATACTTTGTCAAATCTTTATTTGAGGTGGAGCAAGGGCCCTTTCCTCTAAGAACCAAGGTCCTCATTTTATTGGTACTTATATTTCTAAAGAAAATAGTGTAGATCTATTAATTCTGTAAATGCTTTTGATTGTTTAAGTTGAACGTTGTTGTGTACTTGTCCCTACAGGTGTTATAGAATAGATTTTTATTTCCTTGCAATATTTTTCACATCATTTACAACTGCGTGTTTATTTCCAAGCAAATTTTGTTTACTTTTGTATAGTGTGTTTATTTCCCAGCAATCTATTTACTTCTGTATGTGTGTTTATTTCCAGCAATTTATTCGAGTAATGAGTGTTTATTTCAGCAAGTTTCTTATAGCATAGATATAATAAGGCTTTGGCCATGGAACCCTCAGGAAACTACATAAAACCCCTAGAAAACAAAATAACAAAAACTACAGCCAATTCCTAAATCAATAGGATTATTCTTGTTGCATATAGCTTTAGACACACCCCTGGTTTGAATATGACATCAACAAAGAGTTGATTAAATGAAGGGAATAATGACACCCATAATTTTTGGCACTGTTGCCAGGGAGACACTAGTTAGAATTGTCTAATTAGGTGTCAACAAGAGAAACAATCATACATTTAGTAATTGAAAAATATTACCTACATTATCATAAAATTTATGAGTAGACCGAGAGACTCCAAGGGTCGATTTCTTGCAAAAATATCTGATCAAGAATTATCAACATCTTCTAGTTCAAATAAGGAATTCGACCAAGAATTAGAAGCACCATTGTCCCATGTTAGACAAGAAGCAAAATATCCACCTTTGGAATTCTTGGATCAGTCACCAGAAGGAAGTGGAACCTTTAGAAAAAGGATTATATCCCAAGACCCGTTTAAAGCAATTTTTGATTCATAATTGAGTAGTCAACCTCCTACTCCTGACTTCTCACCTTCACCAAAGCATATCACATACCACATTGATTGGGAGAAAAATATAGAAAGTACTACAAAAATGGCACGAGAAGATGAAAGATAACTTGATAGGACTTTTACTTATCCAATTTAGTTGGATGATGATGATACTCCTATGAAGTATATTTCACCTGCACATTTACCCACATTTAGAGGGATTTCATCTAAAGATCTTGACCAATTTCTATTCGAATTTAAACTACTGTGTCAGAATTATGATTACAAAATAGATAATTATAAGCTCAAGTTATTTCCATCTACTCTAAAGGATGCAACAATGAGGTGTTTTATGGGATTAACATCTAATTCTATTACCACTTGGGCACAAATGTAAACTTCCTTTTTAGAAAAGTATCAAGACTACTGTAGAGGGAGAAACATGAAGGAATAATTTTTCAAAATCAAGTAGGAGGATGAGAATATGGAATATTATTTAGATAGATTCCTCTTTATAAGTAAAAGATGTGGATTTGTACTACAAAAAGAGTTAAGAAAACCCATTTTTCTTAAAGGTCCTGGATGATGAATCCAAGGAAGCCCTTAATTTAATGGGAGGTGGAAACATTGATCTATTAAGAATGAATAATATTAAAGAAATTTGTAGAAGTTATTCAAGAACAAGGGGTGGACCTAGGAAAGGAAAAATAGTGAAAATTTTGAATCCAGATATGAAAAAACTGATGGATGAACTAGTAAACTTAAAAAAAAAACATTCTATTTCAATTAACCTCCACCATGGATGGATTGTAAGCTAAAGAAAATGCTAAAAATGAACCATTAGCTATGTATTATCCTAGATGCAGGAAAAAACATGCAATAAGAGATTGTCCTCTGGATAAAATAGAAATGTGTCTTATATGTGAATCTAGGAACATGAGAGTAATGCTTATTCTCTTCTTCCATTTATAAAAAATTAGCTTAAACAAACCAGTACTCCATCCATAATAGAAGAAATAAAAATTTTCCAGAGACAACCTAGCCAGGGGTAATTCATGCCTAGGTCATCTCTTAATCCCTTGATGATTCCATGGGCTACTCAGTTAGTACCACAAAGTTTGGGACAACCACCTTTGGCCCCTTAACCAACTTAGAATCCCCAGGATTAGGCAGGACAATCTTGGTATGCTCAAGGACACCAATAACCATGGTATGGTCAAAGTAACCCATATGATTGGTCACAACCTAGGTGGATCCCTAATATCTATGCTTAGGGGAAGACATATCCCAATTAGAATCAACAAACCATAATGGGTTCCCCAAAACAAAATTCACAAAATGAAAAATGTGGTTCAAACACAAATACCAACACAACCAGTGGCTAATCTTAGAAACAAACAAACAACTCCTATCTATGGGGTATAATAAGAAAAACCGGTTGATCTTAATGTCGTGGATTGTAAAGATATTCAAACTAGATATGGAAAAATAATTAGCAGTCCACCTATTATAATTACTGAAATGACAGAATAAACTAAAACCCCTAGTTCGATTGTTCCTAAGATGGATGAAAAATAAAGATATAAGGAGCCAGATAGCAACTCTACTAAAAATCCATTCCTAGAGAGATTTAAAGAAGTCATAGAGACCAAGGAATCTGAGTTGGTACAGGAATTGAGGAAATTGAATATTGAAATACCATTGTTGTAAGAAATCAAGGGCATTCCTAAGTTAAACAAGTTATTCAAAATGCTATGTTTAAAAATACTTGGAAGAAAGAATAAATACCCAAGGACTATTAAGGTAGATGGGAAACTTGCTGATTTATTAGCAGGAAAACTCTTACTTCCCAAATACGGAGATCCTGGAAGCCCTGTTATTTTTGTCTCTATAGGGAATAAAGATATACATAATGTTTTGGTTGATTTGGGAGTAGCTATAAATGTGATGACTATAGACACTTTGAAAACATTACCATTAATAGTTATAAAACCTACTAACACCATATTACAGATGGGAGACTAGTCTGTAGCAAAACTAGAAGGAGTTATTGAAGATGTGGCAATGATGGTGGAGTCATGGGAATATCCAATGGACTTCCTTATATTGAAGCCAAAAGGTAAAACACTTGGTTATCTGATTATTTTGGGCAGACCATGGTTAGCTACAGTTGATGCCTTAATTGATTGTAGATCAGGTGATATGACTATCTCAAATGGTAAGAATTCTAATAAAATTTCTTTATATCCTTCTGCACAACCTTTTATTGATAATAAAGAAAAATTATGGGTAGATGATCCTGATACTAATAAGCAAAAACCTATCTTCTTTGGCTATGATAACATTGCAGGATCAGGTACGGGAGGTGGAAGATATGACTAATCAACCATTGAATGAACACCAACTATCCTTGAAACAATCGGGGATAGTTCCAGAATATTCAGACTTAGTTTCGGAACTTGTAGATGTAGTTCTGGAACTCACATATTTAGTTTCAGAACCTTCAGACTTATCTCTAGAACCACAACAACAACAATCCCATACAAATGTAAATAATTTCACTCTAGAGGAATGAGATTTATCTTGGGGAGGAGTAGAAATAGCTACGGAATCAGTAGCTTCATTTTTGAAGATATCAGGAAATGGTGAGGAATTTCTAGAAAATAGTAGTGACGAGGATTTTGACTGACAACAAGATAAGTATCATAACTCTTCCTACTGTCCTTTATCCAGTATTCTTTCTCAAGGGAATTTTGGAGATATTGCTACATATAATATGTTATTTCCACATCCCATGTCCACTAAACACCTTAATGGAACCCTTTCATTAAATCAGTTCCTCACACACTGGAACCAAACATTTTGAGATTCAACCAGGTAAAATTTTGAACATTAATATCTCGCTGAAGAATGATGAAGAAGCTAAATTGTTTGATATTATGAAATGTCATACTAGATATTTTTCTTGGGACTATAAAGACATGAAAGGAATCCATCCATGTATTTGCACCCATCACATCTATACTGAAAACATTAAACCAGTTAGGAAACCTCAAAGAAGGATTAATCCAGCCTTAAGGGACATAGTCAAACAAGAAATTGAAAAATTTATTACAAGTAGGTTTTATCTACCATATCTCAGATAGTTAGTGGGTGTCTCATCTTGTAATTGTGCCTAAAAATAACAAAAAATAGAGAATTTGTTTTGATTATAGGGAACTGAACAAAGCCACACTGAGAGATTATTTTCCCTTACCATTCATAGATCACGTTTTAGACAACCTTGTAGGTAAACAATACTTTTCCTTCCTGGATGGATTTAGTGGATATAATCCAAATTAGAGTTACTACTGAGGATAATGACAAAACTACCTTTACTTATCCATGGGGTAACTTTGCCTACATGCTATTGCCATTTGGACTATGTAATGCTCTAGCAACCTTCCAAAGAGATGTATTAGCAATTTTTGTAGACCTAATGAATGATTGTGTAGAGGTATACATGGATGACTTTACTATGCATGGAGACACATTTGATAATGCTTTGAAAATTTTGGAAAGGTTATTAACAAGATATGAACAACACCATTTGTCTCTTAGTCATGAGAAATGTTTGATGATGGTTGATGAAGGGATTATATTAGGACTCCACATTTCAAAAAGAGGAATTCAGGTTGACCAAGACAAAATTAGGATTATTTTAGACTTTCTTGTTCCTCAAACCCCCACAGATATCAAGTCATTTTTAGGGCATGCTGGATACTATAGGATTTTTATCAAGGATTTTAGTAAAATTGCTGCCCCCATGTTTAGTTTACTTACCAAGATTGTGAATTTTGTTGGGATGAAAAGTGTCAACATGCTTTTGAAGAAATTAAAGAAAAATTAATCACTCCCCCAATATTGAGAGGACCTAATTGGAAGAAACCTTTTCACATCCAAAAAGATGCCTCAAATAACTCAATTGGTGTAATTTTGGGATAGAAAGATGAAGAAGAGAAAATATATGTGATTTACAACCTTAGTAAAAATATTACTCCCACTGAAATAAATTACACTACCACTGAAAAAGAATTTCTTGCTATGATCTATGCAAATAATAAGTTCATACATTATATTACAGGGTACAAAATATTTGTACATACAGATCACTTAGCAATTAGATACTTAATGAAAAAACTAGTGGTTGGAGGTAGGATAATTAGATGGTTATTGTTTTTACAAGATTTTGATATTACCATTGTGGATAATCCAGGAAAATATAATGTGGTAGCTGAGTTCTTGTCAAGATTGACCATTACAGGGGAGCACGATCCAATAAAAGGATAAATTTATAGATGAACAATTGTTTGCTATTTTAACTGATACACCATGGTTTGCTAATATGTAAAATTATCTTGCAACAAGGAAGTTTCCTCCTTCTTTCACTAAGAAATAAATGAAGAAGTTAATCAAAACTAGTGCATAATTTAAATGGTTAAATGGAATGTTATTTAAATGTGGTCCCGATTTGGTTTTACTTTGACATACTTAGGGCATGTCATGATGAACCAAGTGGAGGACACTTTTTAGTAAAAATAATAGCTCACAAGATACTTGGCATCTTTGTATAATGATGCAAAGAGATATATCAAGTGGTGTGATCCCTGTCAAAGGATCGGACAACCAACCTTTACCAGTGAAATGCCTCTGAAACCTCAAGTAGTGATTACACCATTTGAAAGGTGGGGGATGGATTTTGTTGGTCCCTTTAGTCCTCCTTCACAAGGAAAGGAGAACATTCTTGTGTGTACTGATTATGTGATAAAGTGGGTAGAGGTGTAGGCTTTAACAAATGCCAATGAAGTAGTTGCCGATTTTCTTTGGCACATAATTATGACGAAGTTTGCTACACCAAGGAGTACAGTTTCAGATTAGGGGCCACAGTTCATGTATAATATGATCCATGCCTTCACAATGTACTATCAGATCAATCATAGGATTTCATCTCCCTATCACCCATAATCAAATGGACAAGTGGAAATAACAAACAGATAATTGGAAAAAATCCTTACTAAAATAGTTGAATCAAGTAGAAGAGATTGGGTAAAGAGACTACCTGAGGTTATCTGGGATTATAATACAACTTGGAAGACTATAATAGGATTTTACCATATGAGTTAGTCTATGGGAAAAATCCCTAGTTACCTACTGAATTTGAGCTACAAACATTGAGGACAACAACTAAAGTGGGTATTGAGTTGGATGTACTATCAAAGGAAATAATTCATCTACTCATTGAATTGGATGAGTTGAGAATAGAAGAAATTCAACAAACAGAGATAATCCTGTTATCCTGTAAAATTGACGAGGGCAATTTTACAAGTAACCATACCAAAATTTTGTTCTAGCTCCTCGTAGAGGTCCCTTAGTGTTCGGAATGTTGTAAAATCCCTTTCCAGGAAATCTAGTTTTCCGAACTTGGTCATTTTGGTCCTTTATTGGATGGGAGGCACCTTTTATCTATGCAACACAAATCAAATTTTCACCCTCTTTATTTCCTTTGGTGCACCTTTTGAAGTGTTGACACAACAATTGATGTGCCTTCCTGTGATGTGCCTTTCTTGCATGCACCAAGGAAAATGCACCTTCCTGTCAACAACAAAAATGTTGCGCCATGTTTTGGTATGCCAAGGCACTTGAAATCTATTGTTGACAGTCTTAAAATTGCACCAAGGTCACAAATAATTTCATGTTGACAAAACCATATCCATGCCAAAGGGTGCAAAGTTTTCCATGTCGACACGTGTTTTGGTGCGCCCCTTTAAAAAGTGGTTGGCACATTTATTACACTTTTGCCTATATATAGGTGCATCCACCCTGTCACTTTCACAATCAGAAAACACTTGATAATATTTATTTCTCTACACCTGTCAGCGCGCCCATCATTCTCATGTCACGTTTGTGGACCCCGCTTCGTTCTTCTCATTCTATATATTCTGAGTAAGTGGTCCTTGTTTCTCTTATGCTTTCGTTTTGCTGGTTGTTTGTGAAGGTTGGTAAAATAGATCTGAGAAGCTTTAACCCCTCCTGCCCATTTTACAAATCTTCCCTCCCAACCGTTTTCACCCTCTTTCCAGATCTGCTGGCCAAGAGGGCTCTACCTCAAAAAAAAAATCCAAACCTCTCTACTGTGCCCCCTTCACCATCTAAATCAATGTGGAGTTAAGCCTAAAAGACCGCAAACCCATCGAGAAAGGAGAGAAAACCTAAAAGTTGCTTCTGAGCTGCATTTTTCTCTTGGCGCAATCACCACCCTTGTTACAGAAAACATAGTTGCACCAAGAAGGTGCACCAACCTTGTTTGCAACACACAAGATCCCTGTGCCATACATAAACCGAGTAAATCCTAAGCCTGGCACAAGCGCAATCCCGCAAACAATAACAAAGTGCCATGTAAGCTTTCCTTGCACCGCGCCAAAGTCCCCCTTTGTGCACATAAAGTTAGTGCTACACGCATTAATCCTATGCCCTTTGGCACACAAAAACTCCATGTTACAGGCCGATTGCCTGCACCATTGGTGCATCCTATTCCCATGCAACACTAAAATTATTTGCGCCCAGTATAAAACTGCATATAATGGCGTAGGCGCACTCCTGTTTACAACAACAATGATGTTATATGCAAAATCCTTGCGCCATGCACCATTTGGTGCTGATTTATTCCTTGTAACACTTTGCTTCAGTGTGCCATACTATTAACCCTGCATCCTGTAGCGTACTTGCACCCTGCGCCCAGAAGCCTTAAAATTGCTAACTCCTCATTCTGTGATGCTTCAATGGAAGACCTGACATCTAACATGGCTCTTTTGCATTGGACTTTGCTCCTTCTTCTTGCAGATAAGCAACTGAACTTAGACCCACATATGCTTACAGAGGAAGAGATGAAATATAAGTATCAAAGGGTCAGAATGCCCGAGTCCCAGGCAGAATGTGACCTAGACATTAGATATTTCAAACTTGGTCACATTGACATGGAAGATTTCTGGGCCATAACCAGGAGGGTCACGGGCAGTCCTTGGATGGACAAGCTAGTGGGAAGTGGTCTACATTTTTTTGGGGGCATCCCCGTCAGCACGGTAAATAACAAATTTATGATGGTGGTGGCCCGCTGTTACAACAAAGACACAAGGTGTGTCGAAAATGAAAAGGGCGAGGTCATAATCAACCTCACTACCTGGAACTTCGAGATCATGCTAGGAATTCCTCACCACCGACATTTTGTGGCTATAAACCAAGAGGACTGTACCAAGGCATGGGAGGATAATGAAGACAAGTGCATGTAGCCGATGAACGAAGTGTACTTAAAGAACAAGAAGGTGATAACCATGTGGCCATAGGTTATTCACTGTAGTGACTTCTCCGAGGAACTAAGTGATACCATCACATTTCTAAGTAGAGTTTTTGGGCTTTCTGATGCCCATTACTTTCACAAATGGATGCTCAGGTACCTAGAAACCATGAACAAGAATGTGCCTGATCAGCGCTTTGAGTGGTCATAGATAATAAGCAGCACCATATCTGAGAAGCTCCAACAACTTACCACAACGGGGAGGTTCTATATGAACTCCTACGTAGTCTATGTTGTAGCCTCAGAAAGAGATTATCCAACACTGAGATGATGTGGAGTTTGGCCTCAGGTAAAGATATATGAATACTACCCAAAGTTGAAGCTAGAAAATAGCATCTCGCAGTTTACCAAGATCAATGATGCTTTCTTCTAGGGCATCGTCTGCCTTTTGAGGCCAAATATGACTCATGGTCAGATGACCAAGAGCATAGTCAACGACTAAGAAGTGGGGAGCACTATTTACCCAATTCCCCACCTTCACCTATCTCAGAGCGGCCAACTTCTTGGGGGAGCCCACCAAATTGCCGAGATATGCTAGCCCCAAGTTGATCCTGTTGGAGCTATCCAGACAGCTCATAACATACCATGAGAAGTGTCTGAAGAGAAAGAAGGGTGGAACTCCTTTCCCCCTTACAGTGGGCAGGTACACCTGTATTTCCCACCATAAAGCTTGGGAAATGTTTGCAGAGCTAGAACTGCTCAATCTAAAGCACAATTTCCTGGCAAGGCCCACTTTTTATCCAAGGAATTTCCTCCCTAAGGAAAAACTCGATCCAATCCACATTCCACAGATCGAGGATATCTACATCAACCTGTACCACGAGGTCGAACTCAGAAGAAAAAATCACTCTCGCCTGGCTCTGGCAGAGATTATTCAGTATGGCATGGCCATTGTTCCAAAAGGTTATCAAACTACTGATTAAGAAGTTGATCAGGTGTATCTAGACATGGATGGGGACAGCTGACCATTTGCCAAAATAGATAGAACAAAGGCACCCCAGACCATTGAGGTAAGGGTTAAAGAAACATTGCGGCGGACAGAACACTGGTGCAGAATGAATGGCCTTATCTACCTCAGAGTAGATTTCACCATGTCCCCTTTGGGAAACGTACCTGTCAGGCTGAAACATCTGCCAATGGGCAAAGGCAAGGTTAAAGAGGGAGAATCAAGCTCCGCTCAAGAAGAAGCTCCTGAAAGTCCTCCCTCCGCTGCACAAGAACAAGTTGTAACTTTGGCATCCCCATAGAAAGAAGCGGCGGAGAGTGTTCCAATGGTCACATCCATTCAGGATGTTGCCACTGCAACAACCATGGAGATTCCCACCATCCCTTCTCACCCTTCTCATGTGACTCAAACGACCATTCCTTTGGTTGTTTCCTCTCCCCCATCTTCTACTATTCCCCCTTCGTCTTCCTCCATTTTCTCTTCTCCCGTGGAGCTGTCCCCCACCATTTCTTCTCTCATCTCTTAGCTCCCTTCCATTCCCACGACTACCTCACCTGTAGTATCTCCCCCTCTCATGAGCACTTTCTTGGCCTCTCTCTCGATGTCGCCGCCGCGTGTCTCTACGCATTTCCCCTCATCCACTGCAGCTGTTCCCTTTTCCACCACTGGTCCCACTCCCTTAGGTCCAACATGGCTTTCTCAGGACCTTAGCCAACATAAGAGGAAACTCCCTATTACACCAATGGACTTCTCCATCATCCCAGCAAAGGGGGCTAAGAAGCAAAAGCTGATAACCCGCTTCTCTCAAAGTGCATCGGGAGAAAGAGTAATGGAGATCACATATCCCGACCCTTCAAAGGATAAAAAGGATCTGTCTCCTACAGATTATACACTGACGCAGGTCACAATGGGAACGTCTTCTGAAGGCCTTCAAGGGGAGGCCCTATCTGTGGTGGATGCCCTTTGCAAGAAGCTCTAAGAAGCAAAGGAAGAGAAAAGGCTATTAAAAGAGTAGAACAAACATCTTCTCCATGCTCTGTAGAAAATGGGCAGTGCACCTCCTACAACTACCGCCGAAACTCCTAAGGTCCTAAGCTAGGATAAGATAAATGAATATGTCAAAATTGGTGAACAAGGTATGGCAGTTTCCGCCTGGAGAGATTAGATCCTCAAAGACAGCGAGGAGGTAATTGTCAAGTTCACCGAATTGTATCAGAACATCAATCGGGTGAACAAAGATATCCAAGCAATTGCGGGACCTATCTCTAAAGAGTTGGACCATGCTAGGTTGCAACACGAGATGTTCCAGAAAATGCTTGACTTCTCAGTCGATGATTTGGTAAAATTTGGAATTTTTGATCACCCCAGGGTACCCAGCAAAATCCTTGCTGTGTTAGACTATCGGGTCGATAAGATGGAATTCGTCCTGGAGAATATTGACAAGGTCAAGGGGGAAGCCCTAGATGCAATGCATCAAATGGAGCAAATTGTTCTAAGAATGTCTCTGGGCTTTCTCACTCCTTCTTTCGCCCTGAGGAAGGCAGATGAAACTATTCAGATCTTCAAGGAGATCGTCTCGCAAGGGGTAGGGCCAGAAGCCACTTTTGACACTGAATGCATCAATAACCTTTTGGCTTGCCATGATTTTGTGGGGTACTTGATGGAGGCAGGTAATAAATATTTCAAGCTCCCTGAAAAACTCATAGATGAGCGGGAAACTTATGAGGTCATCAAAAATCATACAAAGGGTCTTTCCCAGGATCAACTTCAACTGATGGTCAGTAAATTCATGGAATATCAGACCCAGTTCCATATTACCTCTCCCAAACAACAACAGAAGAAAGATACCCCCTTTCAGCCACGGGACGACAATGAATAGCTTTCTTCCTCTTGATTTTCTTTTTGTAAATATCTAAGAGTATGTTAGCACAAAAAATGATATTATCCATGTTGCACCATGGGATGTTGTCATCCACCAAGTTACCCAAAGTCAACATTTGACTTTTAGATATTTTGTAGATACTTTGTAATTAGTTGTTGGTTTCTTTTTGCCTTCTCTCTTCTCCTTCTTCTATATATACTTGAATACTTGTTGTATTCAAGAGGGTGGACACTTTTTAGATGAAAAATAGAATTGAGAAGAAAAGGCTTTGTACTTTTTGTAACAGATGAAAATATTGATACAATATTGAGACTTTGCACTGAATATTTGTGTTATGCATCAGAACTTTCTTATGTTAGATCTACATGTTTATTCTACTGAATTTACTTCTATTTCTTTTGTCATTTGTTCATCAGTATTGCTTTGTTCATCTATGCAAGTAGGTTTGGCTCCATTTATTACCAATCCCAAAACATAGACCTTCTGATCTTTCTTCTTTGGAATTCATTTCTTTTCTCCTGTCGGGCCTATCTTATCTTCATTCTTTCCCTTCTCTCCTTTCCTTTCACAGTTGGAAACACCTCTACTGGGATGAGATCCCAAACCTCCGAAGGTAGAATATTGTGAGACTTACACAGATTCCTGCTGGTAGAATAACAATAAACCAGTTTCGCTTTGCTGACTCAAAGAGGGGCTATACCCTGCACATTGTTGGCTCGTCTATCCATAGATCTGTCCACCCGACATATTTTCAGACCAACAAATCCAAGATCAAAGGAAGTAGTGATATGACACACATATCAAGAAAAGGTAATTCAAGGTAGGAGATTTGGCATTACTGTTTGATTCTAAGTACCAAAAATTCAAAGGAAAGTTGAGAACCAAATGGTTAGGACCCGTTGGTTGTCAAATAAGGACTTTAATGAAAGCAACAATTAGCAGACAAAAGTCTCTCCTCTTTAATGGGAGAGGTTCCCTTATTTAAAGGTAAAAACCTATTTACAAATGTACAACATTTAGTTTTAAAGAGGAACTCTGATATCATGGAAGTGTTTTAAATGATAGATTACCAATACAAAGGGACAAAAGAACTAGGAAGTGGGAAAAGGAAGAGTAGCATTCTCAGGAAATATAGATAGCAAAATAATTCCTTATAAATGCTGAACTAAGATCATATAGAACAAAATCATTCGGTTAAAGCCATAAGATGTTATTTCATAGACACAAAGTTCCAGCGATGACATCCACAAGAATAAAAAGCTTCTTGATGTAAAAGAGATTAATGATTCAATAATTTTAACAGATAGGAAAGAATGAATAACCATAGACAGAAACAAAAAGAGAAGTCTTCTTGTATCGATAGCTTTTTAACTCTTTACACTTTGCCAAAATAGTCAGAGTTCCAGCCCTTTAGAATGGCATGGAGAGCTCATTATATAGCTTACAAATTAGTTACACTTGGTAACCGTTTCTTTTAACTAAAAGATTAATTAAGTAAATGACCAATACAATATCCTTAATTAATTTACAAAGAGCTCAGCACTAAAAAATAGAAGGAGAAAAAGAGAATCTAGAAGAAGAAATATATGATTATGGCTAAGGTGGGCCCACTGATTTGAGGATCCGATATCTGAATTTCTTCAATGCTTTAGCTATCTCCATACCTCGTGGGATTGATGTGTTGGCAGTGACGTGAGACAAGGTGCCTAGAGATTTTTCCATATCTTTATAAAAATTGGTATGCCCCAGGTATTCTTTATTTGCCTCAGCAATTGTAGATTGAAGGAAGAAAATGTCCTTTATCGTTTCTTTGGTAATTAATTTTTCTTTGAACAAGTCTTTCTTGAAAAATGTTATGAACTGAGCTTTGATCTCTTGAAGAGAGAAAGGAACACCCAAGGTTTCATCATGAAGATGGCAATGCATATATTTAAAAGAAGAAGAAACACAAGTTTTGAAGGATTCTGCTTTCTGCCACACATTATTTAACTCACCCAGTGCTTCTTCCAAAACCTTCATCTTCCATTCTACACCAAAAACCCATGCCTTTGACAAGTTATTCTTGGAATCATCAAATACACTGCTGGCCAATAGGATATTCTCATCAGCTTGGCCCATAAGGTGAAGATTTGTAATACAACTAGTCTGGATATTTAACTCTTTATCCATAACCCTTATTGAGGAAGTGAACTCCTAATATAGATTAATCACCTTGTCATTAGCCTTGAAGGCCTCCTCAATGAAATTCAAGCTAGCTATAATCATATCATCAACCATGGCTTCCAAAGCCTTTCCATAAGTAGAATACTTATGTATATCTTTGATGCTCTGAACTTCATCTTGGCTGAGAATCATGGGGGGTGGAAGAGAAGCCAGTGGGGTAGGGTCTAAAACCTTATCTTTAGCCAATAGTGACTTGATAAAGTTGGAAAGAACTTGATTCTATTCTTCCAACTGTTCTATAGTTTTCTTGCCCTTTTCTACTCATTCAATAACCTTTGTCATTGTTTCTTGAAGTTTACAAACCTCACTCTCAGGAGTTGATTCCCCCATTGGGATTCTAGAAATCTCTAAATTATCCTGCTCTGCCTTATCAACCTTGGGCTTTGTAACCTCCAGGAACTGCTAGCCCTGAGCATCAGTTACTATCCTTGAAGTGGTCTTGGCTCTCTTTTCTAGAAGGGGAGGAGTAGTTCCTAACAGGGCTGCCACAACATTAAAATGAGACCCTGTTATCCAAGAAGAAGATCTCCTCTTCCTGTTGTCAACCATGGGTTGTACCCAAGTAAAAGTAGAAGAAGAAGAAGAAGAAGAAGAAGAAGGAACAAGAGGCCTAAGAGAAAGTGAACTCATGGCACTTAGAGTATTGACCACTATTGCCTCTAGCAGAGAAGTGGAGGGAGTATCAGGAGCTTCCTTTGTAGAGGAGTCTGCGGTACTAGGAGGATTTGCACTAGACATTTTATTTTCCTTTTCAATAGTAACTTCAGGAGTTCTTGCAAGATTTGGCACTTCACCATCATCACTCTCACTAAGAACAATAATGTTCTCTAGTCCTGAAGGTAGCTCTTGATGCTCAAGAAGAGGTTCTTCATCAATTGGTTCCTATTTAACCTCCTTGATCTTCTTTTTGTATACTTTAGTAGAAGGAGTAGACGACTCAGGCTCTTTCATTAAGGAAGAATGAGGGGTTTTATCAAGAACCTCGGTACTAGTTGTATGTGCTTCCTTCCTTGGTGTAGAGGTGTCTCTAGAAGAAGATCCACCTTGATTCTTTTTGAACTCACGAATATTCCTATCAAGCCAAACTTTAGTTCTTACAAGAACATGGGCCAAAATCTCCACCAAATCATCTCTCTCTTTTTTGTACCAATCCAGATCCTCCAAAGGAGTGTGTTTGATTGTTGTCTCATATTCAAAGGATTTTAAGTCCACATCCTCCTCCTTAAGTCCCTTAGGAACTTGGTAGAGATTGAGATCTCTAATGTGTTGTAGAGAGAGTCTGCCATAGTGCCTTCGTCTAGCCTCAAAATCATATGCACAATCAGCCCAGTAGTCTTTAGTATCTAGCCTGTGATTATAATTTATCCTGAGGTTTTGATCAATAAACTTATTCAGATCAAATCAAGTTCTGGGTTTGAAGAAACAAATAGTGATAGAAGTAATAGCCCTTTCAACATTTTAGGCATCCAGAGCTGTTTTACATGTATAGTTTCCCAAAGAGATAGGGAAATGTAGGCTAGTGATCTTCTTGTCTCTACATGTCCTATGTAGCTTATCAAGCTTCCTGCATACTTCAACCACGGCCATTTTATCACTGTAAAACATAGGGATCTTGAGAGTTGTGGTTTCATGGGTAGCCAACATGATGTATGAAAACCTCCTAAATTGGATAAAGAAAGACCCATACTTGGCTATCAAGTTCATAACTTCATCATAAAATCTCCTAGTAGTGTTTCCCTCCAAGATCCTTACAATGTACATAGTGAAAGCGTCATTGAATCTTCTGAAAGCATTAAAAATAAGTAATCACAATTTCACTAGTTTCACAATTTCAGAAGAGTCAATTTCACTAGTTTTAGAATTTGACTAATTTCACCAGTTCACAATTTCACTAGTTTTTGATTAAAAAGAAGTCAGAACCAGAGGATGATACATAAATTCTTTTGGATGGAGAAGTGACAACCATTTTTAGATGAGAAGGGTGGCTAGAGTTCCTGAAAAAGTTCTCGAAGTACAATAATGAATTAGTAAGATAATTTTTTTATAAATTTAGAAGAATCTAGGGCAAAGGTTAGAAATATTATAATTCGTTTTTCTGTGAATACAATGAGCAATGTGTTTGGAATACCAATTGTGCATGTCCCAAATCATGTGAAGGGAACCCTTTAAGATCTGGTGGAAACATTGATACAAGAGGGGGAATCTAAACCCCAATATATCTATAACATCAATAAAATCATCAAGGGGGTCAAATGAGCTAGCTTTTCAAAACCCTTTAATAGGGTAGAATTTTGGGTAGTTAAGTATTTAACTTGTGATGGTAAATTTGGAACTATGGGAAAAGAGGTCCTTAAGATGCTAATATATCTTAGATATGGGAATTCAAAACCAAAATATATAGTAAATCTTCTAGGATTCCTTTTTGACTCCATTCAGACAATGGATCAAAGGTATTCCTGGGGAGTTGGAATGATCAAACATCATGGGTTAGTCTATTTTGTATGCTAGCACCATTTTCTTTCAAAGAAAAATGGAGAAGAAACATGGGAAATGTTTCTTAACAAGTTTAAGCAAAACCTTGATATTATCAGGAGGGGAATACCAACTCCTTTTATCCTACAAGTAATTTGGAGATTGATGCCCCTACAGAGGAAAATAAAGAAATAGGTGGGGATAATGTACCCAAAAGAAGGAGATATGGAAGAAGGATTAAAGTTGTAGAACCTACTATGCCTTTAAAACAAAATCCTTCCTCTACAACAGTACCAAGAGAACTAATATATGTCTTTGACAATGAAATTTTACCTAAGCTAGAGCATGAAGTGAAAATCAAAAGAAGCTCTAGGAGGAAACCCATTTCTAGACATTTTGAATCTCCTCAAAGAAGAAGAGTTCATAAGAGGTCTAGGGAAATTTTAGAGGAGATGGAAGAACATGATGGGTTGTAAAAAGAAGCTACTGATATTTTGGGAAGCATGGCCATGACTCCTCCTAGACCAAGCCAAACTGCGATGGAGAAAGAAGATGAAAGATTTGAAGAACAGGATTTTCAAGAGTTGGGTGAATCAACAACACTGTCACATAAAGAAGAGGAATTGGAATCTTGGAAATAGAAAGGGAAATCCCCTTTGGTGGAAGAGAAATGCTCATTCCCCAAGGAAATTTAAGAAAAAGAGGAGAAGAAAAAAGTTAGAGAGGCTCTATTTTTTTCTATAGCATAACTCATCAACGGAGAAAGGATGTGGAATTAAACTTCTTCAAACTCAAATTAGAATAGAGGGAAATGCTCATTGAGAAACTAACAAATCAGCTCACAGATAGGACTGAAGAATTGATAATGGTCAAACAGTAGATGATGGAAAAATAAGAAGAATGTAAATTTTCCAGAAGATGGAGTGCTATGTCAACAATATATGCATAGATTGAACTGACTTGGTGGCCACTCAAGTAGTTGCAGGATGATACCTGCAGGGAACTTAATGAATTAAAAACATCAAATGAGGACCTGAGAAGCAAGATGGAAGAAGATAATAAAGCAAGGAAGGAATGGGAATAAAAAATCTACAAAGAGGAAGAAAATAAATTTAAATTTCTTGTAAAAATACAAATGGCTTGCGTAACGAGTGAAAAGTTACATGCTAGAGACCTTCTCCTGCACACAAAATTTTTCTGGAAGAATAATTTATTCAATGAAAGCTATCAAGAATTGCATGTGGCCTTCCAAATGAAATAAAAAAATGAATCTAAGCTCATGAAAAGCTAGTCCTCAGCTAGTGCAGAGTAGAAAAATCTTCTCTTTGAATTCTATCTCTATAATTTTATGCTATAAATGAATACAAGCTTCATGATCAATTTGTATGTAGGGGAAAGCCAACTAAATGCATTTGTTTCTATACTTTAGAATCAAATTGCATGGAAAGAGAGGGATTTTGATCATCTATTAAAATATAGTTCATCTGACATCTGTATGAGGTCTCATTATGGTAAACCATCTACCTTTGTTATACATTTTAGATCCCATGTCTTTGATATTCAGTTAAAGGCACATTATCTGGCTAATTTATAGAAAAGTATTGACACCTTCACCTCTTATGAGGAGGAATGATTTGAAGAACATTATGATGGATGTTTGAAAATATGGGAGTTTCTCAAAGTTTCATTGAGAAGAAGAGAAGTGATATCTCCCACAAACTTAATGCGGATCCTGGAAAGAGCTAAAGCCTTGTGTACACTAATCCCTCGGGTCAATAAAAAACACATGGGCATATGGATGGGAATGAGAACAAGGCCTCCTATCCTTCTCAATCCCATGTATCCATGGAAAAACAAAGAGCCTCAAGATCCCACTCAATTTGAGGAATGGCAGAAGAAAGTAGAAGAAGGATCATGGTATAGTACTTCTGAACTAAAACACTATGATATTCAGTTTCAGCCATTTGACCTGAGCAGTCAATTGGAATGTAGAATCCACAACCTAATATTTGAAGAGTAAAGTTTGTAAGGGGACTTACAAACAAGTAAGTACGGGGAGATGATGAGGCCAAAATACGTCTCGTTAATGTGTAATAAATGATCTTATTTTACTCTCCTTTTTATCAAGTTTAACTACATTTTGTGACTTTTGTTTGATCTAGTATAAGTTAGGATGTAATTGTCCATATTTTGTTGAATTTAGTTCTAACATCTAAAAACTTTGTAATTCCTAACAAAGTGTGTGGAAATTCATTTTTTGTAATAAAACAAGTCATAATCAGTCAGAAGAATGAAGTATGAAGCGATCATCATGTTTTAAGGAAGAATTGGCTTCAATACGGCTTAGTTTTGGAACTTCTAGACTTAGTTCCAGAAATCCATCACATAGTTTATGATCTCTATCACTTAGTTATGGAACTTTGGGACTTAGTTACGGAACTCCAACACTTAGTTCTGGAACTCCTGTGTTTAGCTCTGGAATTTCACGGTTAGATCTAGAACAATCCCCTTAGTTTTGGAACTTCTCCAAAGTTCCAAAACCAATGGGAATCTATTTATTTTGATGACATCTGATGATAAAGAAATCAATGAGCCTTTCAATCAGGAGCAGATTGGAATATTTCTGATTCTTCATACTCAAAGATCCAGGGATATTTTATTAGACAGTTGTACATCTAACAAGGTTCCAAATTCAACATCTATTTTGGGCACTATTCGGTTCCATCTGAATCAGTAGAAAAACTATGGCTGTGAATGATATATATATATATATATATATATATATATATGTATATGTATATATCATCTTTGAATGCATCTTTGAATGAAATATATATATATATATATATATATACATACATATACATACTGATACATAGAGACATATATAGAGAGATACAATAAGTTTTTGTAAGACATAACATTTCAACAATAAAATAGTCATTTCATTTTGAGAGAAATATACTTTTTCAAATCTTGATTTGAGGTGAAGCAAGGGCCCACTCCTCCAAGAACAAAGATTCTCATTTTATTGGTATTTATATTTCTAAAGAAAATAGTGTAGATCTGTTAATTTTGTAAATGTTTTTGATTCTTTAAGTTGAAATATATTGTATACTTGTCACTGCAGGTGTTATAGACTATATTTTTATTTCCTTGCAAGATTTTTCACAAAATCTCCAACCGTGCGTTTATTTTCAAGCAAAGTGTGTTTACTTTTGTATCATGTGTTTATTTCCAACAATCTATTTACTTCTCTATGTGTGTTTATTTCCAGCAATGAGTGTTTATTTCAGATGGTTTCTTGTAGCATAGATATAATAAGGATTTTGCCATGGAACCCTAAGGACACTCCATAAAACCCCCAGAAAACAAAATAGCAAAAAAATCTGGTTAATTACTAAATCACTAGGATTCTTCTTGTTGCATATAGCTTCAAACACACCCCTGGTTTGAATATGACATCAACAAAGAGTTGATTAAATGAAGGGAATAACAGCACCCATCACAGATAATGTAGTAAATACATCAAGGTTAGATCAACATCCAGAATATACATGAATGTTCAACTATAGTTATCCGAGGAACTATACAATAAGATCAAAACAGTAACAAAACTGTAAAAAAGTAACATGTAAACAACATCCTGACAACATCAAAACAAAAAAACCCGAACTAAGGAATTTCCTTATAGTTATTTATGTTAAAAAGTTATTTTATTTTTATAAATCGTAAAATAATAAAAAAGTAATTAAATATTACTTTTTTATTATATTTTTTTTGTGGTTAAAAGTGTATTGTGAGTTGCTAACAAAATCATCTTTTTTGCAATATTATTTTTCAAATTTTCATTATATGTGTTGGTGTCAAATAATAATCTTGTGATATAAAAAAATGTAGGGGTTTTACATAGCAATGAAATTTAAAGACCTGTTATGCTAAGCAAGTAGCCTAAAAAAATGGAGGTTGGAGGAAATGAAAGGAGGAGGCGATCAACGCCCCTCTATAGTTACCAACGATGGGGTTCAATTTTTCTATGGTGACTTCATTTTCAGTTATGTGTTTACTTTTCTTTGATATACAAAATAAGAAAAAAATTGTTCATGTTTTCTTGTGCATTCCTAAAGTAAACTCTTGAATGTGTTGTAATATGGTGTGAAAGGTGCAAAAGAGTGAAATAGATGTATAAGAGGGTAGATAAATACATAAATCCTCTAACTTTAGATATCCTCTTGTTTTCATACTTCTTATTATCTAAAATTTCCCCCCTTGGAGGAAATTATGATAACTTATGTTTTCTCTTCACTTGGAACTGTGTCAGCTAGAAAATTGAGGGAAAATTGGAACAATTGATGAGCTCTTACCCCTTGTTCAGTCTCAGTACTTGGGAAAATTTGGTGTATATTTTATTAAAAATGGATAGGGGTATCGAAAGTGGTCTTGGGATATCTTATTCCTATTCTTAAGGTTATTAGTTCCTAAAAATCCCAAATAATTTGACTAAGTTTGGAGAGGAAGAGCAAAAATAGCATCTTTTAATGTTGTGCGGATGTATATAGTGTTCTAGGAATAAGAGTTGGATCCAAATTGAATCTAGACCTCCACCCCTTTGTACTGTGAATAAATTAGGGTCCACAGGAACTGGAGGTTTGAGGAATGAGAGCCGCGAGACAAAGGGACAACCTACAAAAAATATAGAGGTAGGCCATGGTTGAAAGGGAAAAATATGTGGAAGTCAGGAAAGCCGCGAAGGTTAGGACAAAAACCACATGACAAAGGAGAGACTAGATTCAATGTTATGTGGATAATGGGGGTCATGTGAGCACAAAGAACCCACAAGGAACTTGTTCCATGTGGGTTTACGTTCTCCGATGGGTTATAGAACCTACGACACAATGGCCAATGGACATGTGGTGGATGGGGTGATGAGGTGTGAATGGATCAGAAAAAGTGGGCCCAAATGGCCTGGATGACACAAGGGAAATGGATACATGCATTACTCACAAGCACGAAATGCCCAAATTTTGAAGGCCGAGGTGACAAGGGAGCTCAGTGAGCTAACCAAGCTTGCTGAGTTGGAGCAAAGCATTATGCGAGAATTGAGAGCCTATGAAGCATAAGGAGCTACAGGGAACTCATTCCCCATGGGAATAAGTTCCCCACAAGAACATAAACACCCATACCAATAGACAAAAGACACATGGACAAGATCAAAAGGGGGAAATAATTTTTCTTAACTAAAGTTAGAGGGGGTCATATCTAAATCAAATCAACCAAGAACTGGGATAAAGCAAAAGCACAGTGGCTGAGAATTTTATAAATAGGCATTAGAACTACTCCAAACCCACACGAGTATTTCTCTCCCCACAGTTCACTATTTTTCATGAAAATTATTTCATTGAGCTCGTATTTTTGTCCATTTCCTCATGAAATCATTAAATATTTAGAGTTGGTGGGGAAAATGAGGAGAAAAGACAAAGAATGGCCCATATTTAAAATATACATCCAAGGTAGATTTAAATGGGGTAAATTAGATAGGGGTCATAGTTTTATTCATCCACAAGCCAAAGGACATTGAAGCATGGGTTTTATAGGACATCCCATCCATTCTCCAGGTCATTTAATGCAAATTTTGGGTGGCTGAAGAAGGAATTTGAGACCCTTCTCTCTCTCTCTTTGATATATTGTAAAAAATAGCTCATTTTGTAGAGTTAGACATTCTCTAGCTGCTCCTTTATTGTCTAAAGGTATTGAATATGTATTGTGAGATAAAAAACCTCCATTTTGAGCATTTTTGCAAGTACTACATGCATTTTTTCTTCTATGTAATGAATTGTGTCAACATTCAAGCAATATAATCAAGTTTTTGGTGACCTGACAATTCTTTCTTGTGTTTCTTGACCTCTACATTGCAGTTTAAGATATTTTCTGCATTTTTATTGTTTCTTACAAGCTCTGGGTGATTGTGTTTAATTGAAATGGTAGTATAGATGTGTGTTTATGGACTATGATATTGCAAGCATCCTCTCTATCTCTAATTTAATCCATTTTAGGCTTGGAGAGTGTTGAAAATACCCTTATCTTGGTGTTATCACCTCCCTTAGTGTAGGATTTACTTGTTTTCATGCTTTCTCCTTATCCCCAGTCCCTTGGAAATCATAAGATATGATTAATTATCTGCTTTTCTTGCATTAAGAGTAGTGTAGTGCTTAGTTTAGGAATAAGAACCAAATTTCTCTGGAGATTTGTCTCAACTGCAATGTCCCACACCCTAAGACAACTCCATGTTAGCAAATTAAACTGATTGCCCAGACAATTCACTCGTAAGCATTCAAAGGGTGCTATAATTTTGCACTAGATTTTTTGGCACGCTCGGTGGGACCAGAAGTCAATTCTTCCATATTTATCAAGATTGGATGTGTGTCTTGGTGAATTTATAGCCTTTGGAGGATCTACAATAACACATTTGGTGAATCCCAGGGATAAAACTGAGAGGTTTTAGCAGTGCCAATTTCCCAAATTCATGAGAAGGATCCAAACCAGGTCAATAATGAGAGAAGAGGGAATATTTGAGTATTTGCAACTATCTCCAAGAAGAGGAAGGAAAGGAAGGCAAGTTCAAAGATCTCCATCTCCACCAAATAGCACTCTTTCAACACCTCCACCTAGTAGGCCATTTCTTCAATCTACTAGAATTCTTAGACCAATAAAAATGGATTAACAGAAACTGCCAAATCCTTTTGTTAATTTCACAGGAAGTAGTCCACTTAATCTAAATGCTTAGAATCCAGTTCCAATGGAAGAATTAAATAACATTCCATATTTCACTGGAGAAAATCACACAACTCCAATTGATCCCATTCAGGACATTGTAAATGTCTATGCCATACATGAGATTACTGATATGGATGTGGTAGTGAATCTTTTAGCTTCTTATTTCGAAGGAAAAACTTTGTAATTGTTCAAAATCTTAGTAGCAGGATCGATTTAGAATTGGGATCAATTTTGGGGAAAGGGAAGATAATTTATCTTTATTTGAACAATTGACTATAATCAAAAGGGTACAAAATGAACAAATGGCTGATTTTAATTTTAGATTCCAAAGGACATGGGACAGGATTCCAATTTCCCTAAGACCAACTGCTGAAGGTGCATTCCTCTATTTATTAAAAGCTCTTAATTCTGATATAGCTACGATGATACAATCTATGGGAGGTACAACATTACCAAGAGCCTATAACATAGCCATTAGAGCCAAGAATTACTTAATTCAAGCTGTTAAACTCACACCTAGGCCACCAATGCCTATTTATCCTGAAATGGGGAATCCTAGTTCTAGTAAAGAATCTACGTTAGCTCCCATTCCAACTCCCAAAATTCAAAATTCTAATGAAGCTTCGACTTCTTTGAGTACCTCAACTGAGCCTTAGGAAGTCATGAAACAATTACAAAATCTAGGCAACCAGTTGGTAACAATTAAGAGGCAACAAGCCCAAAATTTCAGACCTTATTAGCCTCAAGCCCAACCAAATAGGCCTCCTTATCAACCCAATAGACCTCTAACTACAAATCAAAACCAAAACCAAGGACAATCTCCCACTGCTAGGCCATTTTAGCCTTACAATCCTAATGTCACCTCTTCATCTAAAGCCTTGGTACCAGTCCATAACAACTTGACATAAGAATATGAATGGTATTTCCCTTGTGGGTAACCTCATTATCAAGCAACATGCTTCAAAGGTGCTCTAAATCAAGATTTAATGGTGTAAAATATTGGTGTGTATCAAGAAACAAATCAAGAAGGAAATCAACAACAAACAAGAACTCAAGAGGCACCTTCAAGTGAAACTTCACTCATGAAATGGAAAGCTGAAGATTTATGTGGGATAAATTAGTCTCCTTCTCAAGGTTTCATAGCCAACACAATATCTAACAAGAGAAATATAGAGGAAGGACAACCATCAAATGCAAGTGTTTCTCAACCTCTTATCACACCTCATGGAGTTAGTAGTTCAAATTCAACTCCAAGCTCATAAAATCAACCTAGAGTACCTATTGTAATAACCCATGTGTAAGAGAAAGTTGTGCCAAGAAAAGATAAAAAAAAGTATAGTTCATCCCCTTTCAACATCATTGATCACATGAAGAAAACAAATCTAAGCATTTCTATGTGGGAGTATCTAACCATTCCAAGACATAGGGATTTATTACAGGGAGATATGAAAACCTTATCCATTCGAAATCATATACCCACGGATCAAGACAAGGTGGTAACTAATGCAACTCAACAAGAATGAGGTCATCCAAAGGGGAACATGAAACCTCCATTATTTTATATACCGTTGATCATTGGGAACAACCTCATATACAACTGTATGATATATTCAGGAGTAAAAAAATCAGCGATGCTTAAGAAAATTGTAGATCAACTAGGTTTATAATATAAAAATATCTCTAAAGGAGTAGTAAAATTATACGGGACAAAGGTGAAAACTATTAGATTGATTAAAGATTGAATCTTATGTTGTATGCATACCCAAATGTCATAGTCCAACAAGACATATAGGTTATTAACCTACCACCACTCTTTTCCTTGTGCTTGTCAAGGGACTTCACGGCTAAAATTGGTGGGTACATATCAGCTGATTGGTCCCACATGCTTTTTAAAACAAGGTATGGAGTGAAAGCTAGAATTAGGTCAAAGCCAATTGCAAACTTCCACATTAATTCCCATGTGTCAAGTCTAATCAATGCCAATTGCTCAACTTTCAAGCAAGAGGACTGCCCAAGTACTCCAGAGACAAACACTAAAGTTGGAGGCATTCTAGATTTGACACTTGATGAGTGGGCTCACAAAAGACATGGCTATGATCCATAAATAGAAATGGAGGAAGATGAATTAGGCATCTATTGGCTACATGAAGAAAACCCACCTCTCCCTAGCATCACCAAACTGAATGAAAAAGATGAAAATGAAGTTTGACAGTTATTCTTCGACAGTTCAAGGAGCAAGCAAGGTGCTAAAGGAGGAGCAATGCTTATATCTCATAAAGGAAAAAAGTAATATTCATATTTTTTCTTTCAATTCAGTTGCTCCAATAACATAACTGAGTATAAAGCTCTAATCCATGGGTTACATTAGGCAAGGACAAGAGGTATCAAGAACATGTAAGTTTTTTGGGGATAGTAAGTTAATTATCAATCAAGATTAAAGGGAAGAATGACACTAAAAATGATCTCCTAAAGAACTATAAGAACTTGGTATGGAATATAATTAAACACTTTGAGGCATTCAACATCAATTCCATTCACAGAAAAAATAATGAGGCTGTGAACAAACTTGTGGCAATTGGGTTAACATTTGATGTGGTTGAAAGTATCAAGAGAGATCAAAATCAATATCATATAAAAGTGGTAGTTATTTTAGACCATAACACCAGGTAGAAAGTGTTTAAAAATGACCAAAATATCATCAATTTCCTTCAAGAAGAAGTTGAATTTTCTATAAAAAATCAAGACAAAGTGGAGTAGTAGTATGGTGATCAAGTAGTCCAGTTGAGAAAAAACAAGTTGCCAAAAGGATTAGTGACCCTAGAGTCAATATTCAATCCCAATGACTAATTCCAGAAAGAGAAAGCTAATATCCAAGTTAAGGGTGAATATTTAGAGTCAATTTCAGTTAGAGAAGGTATAGTGCTCCAAATAGGAAAAGTAAGTACCCATCAAGAAAAATATGATTTCATTCAAATTTTCCAAGAATTTCTGGATATATTTTATTGGAGCTATGAATATTTAAGAGGATTTGATCCAAGATTGGCACAACATATTATTGAATTGGATCTAAAATCTAAATCCATCAAGAAAAAACAAAGGCTGGTGAGCCCTCATATTGAGCCTCTTATGAAAAAGGAATTGGACAAGCTCATTGAGGTAAGAATTATAATTCCAATCAAGCACTCTTCATGGGTAGAAAATCTAGTGCCAGTTAGGAAAAGAAATGGGGAAATCAAATTGTGTGTGGATTTATGGGACTTGAACATAGATTTACTCAAGGATCATTATCCACTTCCTTCAATGGAGAAAATATTACAGGTAGTATTCGGTTTAGAGATATTTTCATTGCTAGACGGTTATTCAGGATATAATCAAATCATGATGAAAGAGGAAGATCAGTTCAAAACAACATTCACTAAAAAATGGGGCACATACGCTTATAGGAAGATTCCATTTGGGTTATCAATTACAGGAGCAATATTTCAGAGGGCTATAAACAACATGTTTTAGGGACTGATTACCAAGATGGTCCTTGTTTATCTTGATGACATCATGGTATTCTCCAAGAATGCAGTTGATCACCTCTCTCATCTCAGGAAAGTGTTCCGAAAATGTAGGAAGTCTGGAGTATCTTTGAATCCAAAAAAATGTATATTCTTGGTACATGAAGGAAAGATCCTAGGTCACATTATTTATAAATGAGGTTTGACCATTGATCTGGAGAGATTTGAAGCTATTTTGGCATTACCTTTGCCAAGTCACAAGAAATATCTCCACAAATTTTTGGGGAGGATCAATTTTGTCAGAAGATTTGTACCCAACTTTTATAATCTGGTTAAACCACTGAAAATGATGGTGAAGAAGATTATTACATTCAAATGGAAAATGGAGGGGAAAGATAGTTTTGAGGCCATGAAGCAAGAAATTTCACAAGCTCCAACTCTCATCAATCTGGACTTCTCTAAAGACTTCATCCTCTACGCTTTTGGAGGCTCCGATACAGTTTCTATAATCTTGGTGCAACTGAATAAGGAGGGATCAGAGAAACTAGTTACCTTATTCATTTAGAGTTTGGAAGACTATGAGGTGAGGTACTCTTTCATTTAGAAGAACGTTCTTGTTGTTATAAGGAGATTAAAGAAGTTCAGGCATCTGGTTTCAAATAACAAGGTTCACTTGCTAGTTTCTCATGTCAGAGTCAAGGATTTTCTCCTCAATAAGGACTTGAATGAAAAAAAGGCTAGCTGGATTACCCATGTCATGGAATATGACATTGATTACAGATATGTGAGTATTATTTAGAGATAGAATAATGATTAAATTTTTATCAATTTGTTGTAGATTGATATTGACTCCACCATTCATTCTAGGAGAGTAATAACCTTTATATTGTAATATATCCATGAAGAAATTGAATATACAATATAGTATGATTATTAATATTTCTTGTGTATACGTATCAATGTTTATTTTCATCATTTGAACTTGTATTTAGATCCTCCAATTTTTAAGAATAATAACATGATGATTTCCCCCACTCATTTAAGGTGCGTGAGATAAATGGATGCGAATGCAACCCAAATGAGAAAAAGTAAATCTGCAATGCACATCTAAAATATAAATCTATAGGGGGAATAGGGAATGTGCATGGTAACAACCATGATACATGAAAAACAATGGGAAAATATAACATAAAGTGTTAGTGACAAACAATCATGAAAAAATGTAATAACATCTAGTGAAAACATGTAGTATCATAGAAAAGAAACACAAGTAGTTAGTGGAATAGATGGGACACCACTTAGGATGTCACAAGAAAAGAAAGGATGTCAATTCCATTCAAGAAAACAAGTAAGAAAACACAGGTCATATCCCCCAAAAAATAGAAAACAAATCACAATATAATAAACAACTAGTATGATCAGATAACCAAGGTTGGAAGTAGGCCTACAAGAAAAATGCTACACATGAAGCACCCATTAACATGTTGGGATGATAAATATATGTCAAAAATTTTATAGCTGAAAAATAAATGAGAGTAGTAGATATTACAGTAATATCACTTAAATACTGAAAGATATGGAAGGTAGATGCCCCCAGGAGCCTCAATGGGACTCGTAGAGAAGAGTTTCAAGCATCGTACATCATGTGATAGCCTGTAGATACCCTGCATTCACCACAAAGTACCATGTGAATGTGCATGTCTCTATAGAAAAAGGTAGACCATATTATGGATCAAACTAGCATGGTAAAAAAAATGGAACATGGTATTGTATAAGCAAGAAAAGATACATCTAACCAAGATATAAGATAATGTGTTTTAGAATTTTCTAAATATTTGAATGTTTTTGTATTATTAAAACATGAGATCATATGAATAGATAAGGGAAGTAAGGTTGCCCCTAGTGTATGTGTGTGATTCAACAAATACTGAAATATAAATGTTAAATTCTAATTAAGTTAAAATGAAAAAATATAAAATATAAAATAAAATAAAGATTTGACACAAACAAGTAAGCTAGAAAAATGTTAAATCCTAGTTGCAAAAGAGAGGGTAAAATACTTAGATGATTCACAATAAATATGAAGTTATGCCGAGATGGAAAACTACTAAAATAGGAAAGTAATATGTCACAATTAGACCCATAAACATGTAGATATGTTGAGAATGTTGGGAATAGGGTGTATGAGGTAGCAAGGAACTTCTATGGGTGCCAATGACTGTTCAAAACCTCATAAAATTAGTTTTTTAGGGCCACAAGATGTTTTCTAGATTTCATCTTTGATCACATGTACTTTGCTACTGGGTCATCAAATTTTTATGAAACCTACAAAGAGAAATAGTAGTTGTAAAACCCCAAAACACATCAAATCCTAAATAGAAAAAGGTGTAAGTGGAGAGTTAGATTGACCCCATAATTCACCCAACTGAGTGAACTAATGATTCAGGCGTTGTACTACATTTCAAAATCCATGTAGTTCTCTCTCTCTCTCTCTCTCTCTCTCTCTCTCTCTCTTTGTGTGTGTGTGTGTGTGTGTGTATAATCATGCCTTAGGTGACTCTTGTGCATGTTACACTTGATAGAGATAAATAACTAGATGTAGAAGATGTAGATAGATGTGTGCATGAAAAAATGAACTTATCCTCCTATAAAGTGTATGAAAAAGAATGTAGTCCCTTTTCCCTTGTGTGATAGATAGATGGATACTTGAATTCTCTTGTAATGGCCTTTAAATGTAACCTTAGGTGGTAGTATTAGATTCTTAGTGATTTTTCCTTTATTATGGTCATATATTTTTTTAATTTATATGATTCCCTTTTTTGAATTTCATAATTAACCACTAAAAGGCTGACCACCAAGAAAATAAGATTCCCAAAAACTAGAAAGGACCCAAAATATGTGATCAAGATATAAAGAGGGCAAGGGCACCCAGAGGGGACAAGAGCGCCTAGGCACTAGCATCCTGGCTGGGCCCTAGTGTCTAGAATAAAAAAAACTAAAGTTTTGAAGGTCAGAATAGGGAAGAAAGTGTGTAATACCAAGAAGGAAACTAGAAATAAAGTAAAGATTCCAAAGATAGTGGGTAATTAGTACTTTTATTGCTTAGGAATCATATGAATAGTGGTATGTGATTATGACCTAGAAATATACCCAAAGTACGTGATTTAGTGTCTATATATTCCCCCACTTTATGTCGTTGAGAGAATATTTGATAACATAAAGTATATAAGAGATGAATTCCTAATAACCATATAGATTGATGGAAAAAAATCATTCCGAGGAGACAAGAAAAAGCATGGAGTGATAAAAAGTGAAGCGTGGAAGCTAGAGAAGAAGAAGTGATAAATGATGACCCTAGGGATGAAAGCATATGTGTAAATATTGTGTTATGCCTATTTTTTATGTCGCTTGATTTTGGATGATGTGATTTCTACTTCCCATAAGGAAGGACCTGCAAGCAAGAAGGGAAATTAGAGTAGTTAAAGCCGTGTATATGAAAAATTCGATCAAAACTCGTAAAAAAGTGTGTATTTAAAAATGTGTAAAGGAACATGTGCATCTGATCCATGGTGAGTGAAATAGATAGAAAGGATCCTAAAGATTAATGTAGAAGAACAATTTTTTTGGGTGATCTCATGCCAATTGTGTTAAGTATGAGTTTTTTCAATGATCTCACGTAGACTGTGCCAAGTACAAAAGAAGTGTAGGGAGAAAATTCTAGTGTTATTCTCCAAAATTTTATTGCTTCCTAAAGTATAAACACCACTAAAAATGGTGTGTACAAATATGATCCAATGTGAAAATAGAAAAGAAGGTGTAGTGCATGCATGCCTAGTACTGAAGGACTGTGTTAATTCTATAAAATTCGTTTTGTAAATTGTTGTGAATTGTGCCAAACTAAGAAAATTTTTGTAACTTCCCCTTGGTCATAGGAACCAAAGAAGGGTCATGGGCACCTATGCGCTACTATCTGGTGCTAGGAATTGGCATTTGTGTTGTTCTAAGCACCCAATTCATATTTTGGTCCATTTTTGTGACTGAATGTTGTGTTGTACCGGTACTGAACTATGTTGAACTATGACTGTAAACTACTATATGGGGTGACTGATTCATCCAAATATGCCCCCTCATTTGGGGTGCGTACTATGTCGTAAGGAGGATGCAGTCTAAAGAAGGACTAGATGTTGTGCCAAAACTGAATCCCTACAGGGGGAGGGAATGTGTTTGGTATAAACCAAGACACACATAAACAAAGTGGTTGGAAAACAATTGTTAGTGAAAATAAGATAAGCATGCATATAAAATACAATATGTAAGATAACACACAAGAAGAAACTATAGACCATGAAATGTGGGTTGTAAACATGGGACATCACTCAAAATATCACAAGAAAATGGAGGCTGAAGTGGCCAAAAGCATACAATGTGTACACAAGAAAAAGATAAAATCCTGCAAACAATGGCATATAATAACAAACAATGAAAAACAGTGACAAGGAAGATATCAGACAATCATGGTGGTAAAGAGTTTCTACAAATCAAATGTTACACATGAAGTACCCATTAGCATGTTAGAAATATATAAATTATGTCAAAATGTGTATGATTTAATATGATGCAGTGTGCTAATATGAATAGGAAGTAGTATAAATTGAAACAATAGCACATGTGATATGTACGAAAGTGTATGCCCCCACGAGCCTTCTATGGGACTGGTAAGAGGTACAATGCTAAGAATCCATGCTGCATGTAATGATCTATGTAAATTTTGTGATCATAAATAGAATCCAAGTGAAATTGGATGTGTATATGATAAATATAATGACATATAATGTATTTTTCAAACATAGTAAGCAAAGTATACATCTGAGCATAAGTAAACAAGAACAATGTGAAACCAAGATATGCAGTATGATGTGAGAGTGAATGGAATGGAATGTAGTGTGATTGTGATAGGATCTTGTTCCCATGATTTAATGTGATTGAGTATGCATGAGATGAGGTTTGTTTATAAATTCCCCTTTAGCAGTCGAGAATGAACCATAGAACTAGAGTGTGTCATCAGTAAATGGTTTGAATTGTGTGGTAGAAAGATATGATAATGAAATCACAGAGAATGGAGAGTATGTTAGTGAGTGAGGGAGTGTGGTAGGTTCATTTCAGATTTATACCCTCGGTAGTTGAGTATGAACCATAGAACTAGAGTGCATCATAGGTTAGTGATTCATGTTGAATGTGTGCTAGAAATATGTGTTGTGAATGTGTCGCGTATGAAATGTGTCCTGGGATATGATGTGAGGTTCATAAATTTAGTGATCCCTCAACAATCAAGTTCAAACCATAACACAAGAGTGCATCATCAGGAAGTGATGATATAAGAGGTGTATCAAGTTATATAATGATGCTCAAAAATATGATGTATGAAGCACATAGAATAATAGTAAAAATGAGAGACACCTAATAATGCTAGAAAAGGGAGGGGGTAAGAATAAGCTTGATTCCCCCCAAGTAGGTCAGTGACGTAGAACTACATGAGGACGTAAGAGAGACATTTTGGTGGCAAAGGAGTTTGACATGTTTCATAAGGAAGCATACTATTACCACAATGGTGGGTATAATTAAGGTTGGATGTCGCATCGAATGGAGGAGGTTGAAAGAGGCCATATAGATTTTTATTGTCTTTCTTAGTGAGTGGTTTCTTTTTTGGTAATGATGATTCCATAAAATACTTGAGAGGAGGAGGTGTTGGATGATGAACCTTGAGAGCTAATAGTGTTGTTTGAATGGATTAGATAAGTGGCACTTGACTGACCAAAGAAAGAATATTAGAAGTTATGGAATGATGCTCATTAGACATAGACAAATCAGATTTAGGAACCCGTTGATATGTAAAAATTAATGAGGACCATGTAATAGAACATTGTGCAATGAATGAGATAAAACCTTAATGCTTAAGATGTTTGATTATTTTTTGTAAAGCATAGAAATCATTTTCATTATGTTTGTTGATTTGATAATAATTGCAATATATAAGACCTTGATATTTTGTAATCCAATAAGGAGGATTACAATGAGTAGATGGTGAGTTGATTAATTGATGAGTTATGAGCTATAGAATAACATATTTTTTCTTAGCATTGAGTGCAAACTTGAGAGGCGTGGGGAGTGGCAATACTTGAGGTTCACTAATATGAGCACATGTAGAAGACATATAATGAGGATGAGATATAGAAGGAGAAAAAACTTGAGCCTAAGAAGTGTCTTTAAGATGTTGGATTTCATATTTAAGAGATATAATTATGGATTCCATAGCTTAAATTTTGTTTTGAAATAAAGAATGCAAAGCTTGGATTGAATTGCAAATAGATTGATTGTAATTAGGACCAAGTGAGTCATCAGATAGACGATCAAAGATGGAACTGATTTATGAAGGTGGAATATAAAGAGGGAGGCAGATATCACGTACAACCTTTCAAATATCCTCTTTGTAAGATAGGTGTAATTGAAGCAATTGATATAAGGGGACTTGAGAATATTCAGAATCCATGAAAGAATAAATGGAAGGATCCAAGAGTATTTGGACACATGTTCACCAAATGATTTTAAAAATATGGAAATATAAATGTTAAATTTTAATTAACTTACAACACAAATATCATATATGCAATAAAGTATAGATTTGACACAAGCAAGTAAGCCAGAAAAATGTGAAACCCTAGCTACAAAAGAGAGGTTAAAATACTTAGATGATTCACAATAAATCTGAAGTTGTGTCGAGTTAGAAAATTGGTGAAATAGAAAAATAGAATTTCACAATTAGACCTAGAAAAATGCATAGATGTTAAGAATGCCATTACTAGGGCACCTATACATGGTCAAGGGCATCAAGGACCTTCTCTAAGCATTGGTGACTACTCATAATATCAAATAATTAGTTTTACAGGGTCATAATATGTTCACTGGATATCACCTTTAGTTACGTGTACTGCACTACTTGATTTCCAAATTCATTTAAAAACTGCAAAGAGAAAGAAAACCTGCAAAACCCCAAAATACATCAAATCCTACAAATAAAAATATGCAAGTGGGGAGTCAGAATAACCCTGATGGTCACCCGAACAAATGAAGTTATGATCTAGGCACTGCACTACATTTCATAATCCATTTAGTTCTGCGTGTGTATGTGTAGAATCATTTCATAGGTGGATCTTGCGCAAGTTACACTTGATACAAAGAAATAGATAGATGTAGATATATGTGTGCATATAAAAATGGACTTCCCCTCCTATGAAGTGTATACAGAAGAATGTAGTCCCTTGTCCCTTTTGTGAGTGCTAAATGGATGCTTGAATGCTCTTATAATGGCCTTTGAATGCAACCTTAGGTGGTGATAGTAGATGCTTAGTGCTTGGTCCTTTATTATGGTCACTTATCTTTGTATTTATATGATTCCCTTGATTGAATTTCATAATTAACCACTCAAAGTCTGATCACCAAAAAAATAAGATTCTCAACAATTAAAAAAACCCAAAAGATGCAAGAAAGATACAAAGAGGTCGGGGGCAACTAAAGGGGACGGGAGCCCCTGGGCGCTGACATCCTAACTAGGTGCCGGTGTCCAGACTAAGAAAATGTAACATTCCCATTTTAATACATTACAACAAGAGATTTTTTTTTTTGATAAGTGCTTCCTAGTTCTAAATACATAATTTAGAACTCATAGATCAAACAATCATTCTCATAACAGATAACCATATGCAGCTGTAATGACTCGGTGTACCACCGATCTATTCATTCCATGACTCGGTGATCTACTGATCTATTCATGAGTATCATAGAGTTGGCGTTTGTATCTTAACACTTCACTCTTACGGTTTTCTTCCCTAATCTGGGATTTCAGAATGCTCTGTCCAAGGAACCTATTAGAATAATTGTTACCATTATTCATCAGCATCACGTCCCTCAGATTAGGTGACATAGGACAACACAATTAGCAACTTGCAATACTTTGGCCAAAGATTTGAAACATACTTTTCATGTCTCATATTCCTTGACGACATACTCGTCAATCTAGAATACGTCCTTCACCCCACTGCGATGTTATATAGAATGTCTTAAACTAACTTCTGTCAGCCCCCTCTGTCCCAAGTCATTCACTCAGGAATGGATTAATAACATGACAACGTTATAAGGATGCTCTTGAGAACTAGGGATAAGATGACATACTAGGTCAACCCTAGTTAACCATGTGTGTCAAGGTACCTCGAGTCTCCAAGGGCAGCCTCATAACATGACCATGTTCCTAACCAGTCCCAGAGTAAAAATTTGTTCGAGTTTAAGGTGTAAATCTTAACGATCAATGCAAAGGGTGTCACCAAAGGTCACCTGCATTGTTTTATCCTCGAGAAGATCCTAATCTTCTTGAAGGTACAACCTTGTAGTTGACATGTGTCGACATCCTACAAACCACCTCGAAAAGATTTACATAACTTCAAAGAGTTTCTTATGTTAAGTTGAAATTGAATTACAGACCCTCCTAACTAGGTAGTATTTTCCCAACCGAGAGTTCCACACCCATGAGTTGCCTTACTTAATTAAATTCAATTTCACAGAGAGAAGTTTAATAAGATTTGAGATCACGTCTAGAAGTTCATTAGTTCCCAATAATCTTATTCTACATAATTGGGCAATAGCCCTAAGTTCTCTCATAAGGAAGATAACTAAACCTGAAAGGGTTTATATCAACTCCAAAGTCTAAAGTATATCATGCTTATCGTTATTAAGACATAGTGATTTAAGATCATCAGTTACGTTGTCTTTAATAGATCATGGATAGTGAGTAATAGATTTCTCTTCCCCTTTCAGCTACCTATTAAGGTTTAGTTTAATCTTAACTTCTCGAAAGGCAGTAGACTAATTTCCAATTTAGCCTTATTTAGAACATAACAGAACTACTAATCATTCACTTAGTATTCAGTCACATAACCTTTACAAGGCCTACTTGGAGAAACCAAATAACTCCAAGGTATACAACAATAAAAATGCACTTAAAATCAATCGAACCTAAGAAGATCAATTCCATCAATTAAAAATACAGCCACATAAGTAACATCTTTTTCCCTTTTCATTTATTTCCAATCCATACAATTACAACTTATGCACTTCGGCATATTGGATACAATACTCATCAGCAAAAGTACAACTTTCTTACTATAGTATAATTAGAGATATCAAATAGGAATTCATCATAAAACCAGATTGAAGAATCTGAACATCATATCAAATCCGTGTGCCTTTATTACTTATAATGGCCATCTGCAAAATTGTTAGCACAGGTCAGTTCTGTGAACTGAGCATGATAAGCACTAATTCTTAAAACAATTGCATTCTACCGATTGCTCTCATTAAACAACTTGTTTAAATGAAATCATTTCTTCAAATCCTTAAACATGAATCAGGATAATCATCTTTCTACAATTCTAACATGACTATAATGCATAACTCATATTATAGCTGCCAATTAAACCTAAATATTTTTCAGATGATTCATCATAAATATTAGAGACTAAGAAGAAAAAAATGAATCCAAAACATCCATCCATAAGGACAACAATAATCCAAAAATTTATTCCATTAAAAAAAAAGAATATCCTATCAGTTCGAGTATCCTACAGGTATGTTTTTAACAATTCCACAAGGCAAGATTATAACATCCAGCAAGCTCAACTGACAGGATTCCTTTATAATCATAACATTATTTCAATGGTATTTACAAGTATACAAACTTATACAGTAATACTATTTTTACCAGTCCCTCCATACCATTTAACAGTCTATTCTTCTTATGCCTGTACCGTAGAGTTCACATAAGGATACAAAAGAAGAAAGCACTCATAGTTTCTAGACAAGGAGAGAATATTTTCTTATTCCTACAGTTATATAACAACGTATACTTTACAGCTTAGGAGAAAGAAACAGAGGCAATCAGATTCCCATTCCAATCATGTTCAGGACTATACCAACTTCTCAAGAGTAATGCATATACTTTCAATCTTGAAATCAATAAGGAAGAAGAGAGAGCAAGTAAATCAACACCCATCCCTTCCAATTACAAACCTAATTTCCATCCATGCAGACCCAGGATTACCCATATGTTATTAAACATCAAATTTCCTCAAAGCAAGATTTCTCTCGGTCAGGCTGTGTTCCCATTTACCAAGCAAGGTCGTAAAGAAAACAATAATTACATTAATTTCTCATCACATACAGAATCTATAAACATAAACCATTCAAATCCTTTTCACCGAGATACAGGTTTAAATATCACATACATCATACGAACTTGACTAAATTAGTCAAGCCGAAAAGAAGAACCACAGTTTCATCCCAATACAATTATATAATCACATGAAGCTATTAAGCAATACAAGAGTTCTTGCGACCCAGTAACAATCAATAAAACTACCAAATTAGACTAACAATTCTTTCCATATCATTCTTCAAACATGAAATTACCCAACGCCATCGCCTGACATGGCACAGTTAGGAACTCATTATCTCAGTCAAACTAGAGACTAGATAACATCATAAACAGAAGACGTATCCATATGCGAACACAACAAACATTTCAACTGAGTCGAACCACATATAAACACAGAAAAAATTTCAAATGAGTCGGTTCTATAAACAACACATCAACATTTACAACTGAGTCGAATCCCTAAACAAACACAACAAACATTTGCACTGAGTCGGTTCTATAAACAACACAACAACATTTACAAGTAAGTTGAATTCCTTTCAACAGAAGTCGAGCCAACATGCAAACACATCAAGGACTTCAACAGGAGTCGCATTCACATGAGAATACAGCAAGGACTCCAACAGAGTGGTTTCCAACAAGTACTCACAACCAGGTTTTGATAGAAGTCAAATCATACAAAAACATTTCAAGGACTCCAACAGAGTCATTTCCAACAAGTGTTCACAGCAAGGCTTCGACAGAAGTCGATATCATACAAAACATTTCAAGGAATCCAACTGAGTCATTTTCATATATAATCCTTGCAACCATTTCACAGAGTCTATCCAAAATGAAAAACACAACAAGATATTTCAACAGTAAACGAATCCATATGTACACTCAGCAAGATATTTCAATCAGAAATCGAATCCATATGTACACTCAGCAAGATATTTCAATAGTAAACGAATCCATATGTACACTCAGCAAGATATTTCAATCAAAAATCGAATCCATATGTACACTCAACAAGATATTTCAATAGTAAACGAACCAACATGAAAACACAGTAGGAATTCCATACATTGCTACCATTTAAACCAACTGAACCAAAAATCATCTGAACAGAGTTGTTCTAATGAAATCATTTAAAGGAATTCAATATTTTTAAAAGTTAGGGCCTATCATGCCTGATAGTGTCGCTTAAAAATCTGAAAAAGACCTCTGAATGTGCTCTCACCTTCTCTTCTTCTTCCACGATAAATTAAACAACAATAATTTGTTACCTTCATGCCTTATAAAATTTCCCTGACAGAGAAAGGAGCTAGATATTCTCAAAGTTTCCATGCAACATAGAGTAGACTGGTTTGAAGAACCAGTGATCAAGCAGAGAGAAAAACGGAACGCATGGAAAACCAAACAACCAACAAATTTTCCTTTTGCATGCCTTCCCAAGCAATCCGCGCTCGGGAACCGAAGTTCATCAATAGCATTAAATCCCATATTCCCGCCTATTCTCCATTGCCACCAACTGTCAAAGTTGGTGATTGCCAAGTGAAAACAAACAACCATTCCCAAATTTGGTGATACTACCACATCAGGTCACAATAGCCGTTTGCAACCTCCGCCAAATCCCAAGTCCTTTATCCTTATCCACCTCATAAATGCCATGGAAACCACCGCCCATGACTCGCGCCCCTTCATAGGTCCCCCTCCATCATTTATCATTAGTTAAGATAGGTTAGAAAAATAGGTTAGATCATAAGGTAAGACATTAGTCTTACTTCCTTAGTGATAGGTGTATCTAACCTTAGGAGCATTAAGCTTATAGTTTAGGGCTAGGTTAGATTAGCAATAATTTAACCAATAGGTTATAGTTTAGGTGAAGGTTATTTACCTTACCGAATCCAGTCTAGGTCTCTCAAGTAGGACCGATCAGCATTAGAACCAAACAGGGTAAAACATCCCTGTAAAGGATCCTATCCTTTATTGCTAATTAAGCTTATTGTATACCCAAGAACATCTTACCTGGCTTAAGGTCTAGGCCTTCCTGATGTTACAGTATTTAGAACGAATTTCATTTATCATGGTCAGCCTGAGTTAAACTCTAAAATTTCTCATTCAACTCATTCAGACCTTGCAACTTTCATAAGGTCAATCAATTTTGTTCATCCTGAATAAACTTAAAATATCTCTTGGATCAATACAACTGATCCAAGGCTGAGTCATAAAGATGGATAAATCCACAATTCATCCCGTAATCAAATTGAACTCAAGTGCTAAAAAATGAAAGAAATAAAAGAGTCCAAACATATTCTGACTCAGTCAAAGATCTTCAAGAGCAAAGAAGATACAATCCATATCAAGCATGACTTCACAATCAAAGGAACACGTCCTTATACAGAAGAAATCATATATCAACACTTGAGTGCTCAGGAGGAAGTAACAACAGTTCAGGGTGTTACATGCTTCCCTCCTAAAAGATTCATCATCCCGATGATTACATATTTTGATTTACCTTCAGGTCAACCAATTTATTAGTTCACAATACAAGAGACTAGTTCCAACATGAATTATTTTCTTAGATCAATGTCATGATATATTTATTCAACCTGAATAGTGTTTGCCTCAAAGCTGGCTTACATAAAGACATGAAAAAGACAAGTTCATAATCAATTTTTTTTGTCAACAGATTCCATTCTGTTCAAAAAGAAAGGGAAAAGAAATTTTCATCTCTTCCAGATTTTCCCAAGTTGCACTCTCTTCGTTAAACTGGTCCCACTGGACCTTACATTGTTGTATTTCACGATTTCTCAAATGCAATTGGTGAGTTTCCAGCACTCGTGTGGGTTTAACCACGATTATTCCTGGGTCTTGGACCTACAAGAAATTCCAATTTAAAACATGTGACAATTCTGAAACGTATTTCTTAAACAAAGAAATATGGAAAACATCATGCATGCGAGACAAAGCAGGTGGTAATGCTAATCGGTAAGCTACAGGATTGATTATTTTGACAATTTCGAAAGGTCCCACATAATGAGGTGACAACTTGGCAACCTTGCCAAAAGTTATAGAACTATTTCTGGGTTTAACATGAAGAAAAACTTTTTCACCAAGTTCAAACTTTCGATCAACCCGCTTAAGGTCAAACATACCTCTTTACCGATCTGCTGCTTTCCTTCAATAGTTCACAATCATCTTTCAGGGATACAATGAAGAAAAAAAAATGGGGATCCTATGGAAATCCAGGGTTCAATCAATAAATGTGTTCACCCAAATGATTTAACAAAATTAAATATTAATCAAAGGAATGAGATTAATCAGAATATGTCAGGAATACAAAAGATTTGACATGTAATAGAAAGAAATTACAAGTAAAAAAAGAGTAAGTGAATATCTAATAACTTGTTTTCTGTGTCTAATCTAGGCTAGAGTGATAGTAGAAACGACTTAATCTAGGTTTTACATGCTCCATCTAGAAAAATGTGATCTAAAAGTGTGTCGAATAATACCATCCAAAGAGATATTACTGGCCTGGGTAGTAGTTTTTGAACCTGTCAGTAGAGTCTTGGTAGTGAGTGCGGACCTGGTTCTTTTAGGATTCATCAATGTCACCATCACTTCACTTTTTTCTCTTCTAAATTCATTATAGGGTTTCTTTATCACACATGTACCTGTATAATAAAACTTAACTACATTTAAAGGATCAAACACACATTAGATGGAATAAAAGATACATATGCTTGAGTTGGACTGACCTCGGTAGTCACCCCAATGTGATTTGTCACCGAGCACTACACTACATTTCAAACTCAATGTATGTCTGGTGTATGTGTGATAGAACAATGTTCCTTGAAGTTAGGTTATTCTTGTGCTAGTCACACCAAAATAACATGATAAAACTACTTTTCCCACATGATAAATGTGTGTGATGAAATTCAGAAATCACCCTTCCTATGCATTGAATGAAGTAGCCCAAATGCAATCCTTAAATGTTACTCTTTACCCAAGTACTAGATAGGAAGTAATAGTCCCAATTTCTAGCCCCTTAGAATAATAAAGAATATATATATATATATATATATATATATATATAGATATATTTATTATATGATTCCTTTACTTGAATATTGATATTAACCCTAAAATCAAATCCAAAGTGATAATAAAAGGTTTAGAAAAGACAATGGTCTAAAAATGACATTTTAAAAACATAAGAGAAGAGGGAAAATGACATAAGTTCCTAAAGGGGATAATAGTAGCTGACTGCTATTATCCCTACTGGATGCTAGTGTATGAAAGTATTCAAGGATAAAATAGGAAGTAATGAGTTCGATCACATGTTGTCTAATGTATACAAGTAAAGGTGTTAGTTCTAGAAAAGGAAAAGGGAAAAGTATAAAAGGATAAAATAATGTAAAGTAAATCACGTGTTTGTTGTTAAGGTCTATTTTTCTTATGTAGGAATCATGCATATAATGACATACTAGAGGGTTTGATGTAATCATAATAAGTTGTATAATCTAGTTTCTAAACCAAATAATATTTTTTTTTAGGGCTTCCCATCCATGGCTAGGGTTTGAGATTACGTTAAAAGTTCTTAGAGAGTGTAGTCATTTTTGCACCCCACTAAGATAAAGGAACCTCATGCAATGCATCCTATCACCTAGCGGGTGTTGGAAAAATCACTCGAGGCAGGTGCGAAGGAGGGAGCTGAGTCTCTCTTCTATGTGAGTCTAGTGGAAGGCATAGTTCATGATCCTGACTTAGTGTTTTAACAGACATGAATAACTATAGATCTTAGGACGACTTCTACACCCCTTCAGTCATAAAGAACCAAAGCGTTGGCTTGCAACAGAAATAATAGGATTAAGAGTTGTAAGTCTACTAATATACTTAACCATTCAAGTAGGATTCACAATTATACAAGAAAAAGTACAATAGAAATATGCATGTAATACAGAAAAAGAGTCTTAATACATTTGTCATGGCAACCTTATCACAGTCATTCATAGTGTTACTTATAAAAGATTACAAAAGGTAGAGCATAGTCATGTGCCATGTGTGGATCCATACATGTATTCTCATAAGACAAAAATTGCATTACCCATTTCCCCATTACATCCTTACTGGAATTTTGTACCCATTTTCATCCCATAGTTCTAGCAGTAATTCTGCAGAGCTCCACTACCTCACTTTTTACTCTTTTCTTTGCCAGGGCACGCGTATAAATAGGCCTCTGAGCTCTAAAAAAATTCTCCTTTGCAGCCTCACATCTGGCCCAAGTGTCAAGGTGTGGGTCACCCCGGCCGCATGCCTCTTCATATCATGATTAACTTTTTGGATCTTTTTATCGCAAGGTATATTCCCTCCAGGACACCCTGTCGCCAGGTTGGAACCTTATCCAAATGGAACATGTTCTTCATGTGTCCTACCCAGGGGCCAAAAATGGCTAAATCCCGAATTGTTCTTTGCGTGGCGCATGCATCCTTAGTTCTCCAAGAAGCCTTTTGAATTTTGCCTTGCGCGCCTTCACTTGCACGCTTCCTTCAGTCATGTGCGCCTATGCACCCTTAAGATTGGAAGCTATATTAGGGGCCCAACATTACCCCACACTTCACCTGTTCTCCACCCTTGGGAACCTTCTCAAAGAATGTAGTACAAAATAATGCAAGGCCTTGCTTTGGAAAAGAATGGGGGAAAGAATAAAGAAAGGGGAAGAGAAAGAATAGGGGGAAATTTTTTCCTAAAAAGGAGGGGGAAAGTTTTACTGGAGGTCAGCCTCCAGTGTACTCCAAGTGTTGACTTCCTTCTGTGCTTTAGTGTAGATGTCACCAACCAAGGTCTTCACCTTGTTGAAATTTAGCCCCCTCCCCTTGTGTGGTAATGGTTTCCACCCTCAGTCTCCAATTCTTTAGCGTGATCTTCCAGGGCATCCATCTTCCTTGTGATGATTTTGTAGAGCTCTTTTAGCCAGCTTTTGATTGAGACTCACCAGTTCTCAATGGCTTCAAATTTCTTTTCTACTTTGGCTATGATCCTTTCCACTCTCGCTCTATTGCCCTTATTATTTTCTCTGAATTCCTTCAACTCAATTTCATCGCTGGCAAGCACTATGCTTGTCACTTTGTCTTGATCTACACGCAATGGTCATAAGTGACCCCCACAGTTTGTGCAGCTATTCTTACGTTGCAAAGCACCTTGTTGTATTCAGCCACAAGTGCGATGACCTTCAACTTGTCTTCCTTCTTCAAGCATGCCGCTACCTCTTATGCCGACTCTAATGCTAAGGAATGCTTCTCCATGGTGAGGATGCGAGTCAATTCCTCTAGGCACTCTAGGGAGGATCTATACTTTTGTGTAGGAGGGTTAAGGTTCAGGGTGCTTCATGATAATCAATTGGGAGATGAGCTCCACCTTCTTGGAAACTTCGTACCCACCTTGGCCTTTTCCTCCTGAAGCTCCCTCTGTAGTTGAGCACTGAATAATTTCTCAAGGTTGAGATCCTTGTTAGCTTCACCACTTCTTCCTTCCTCTTCTCCAATAGGTCCTCCAAGACTCTAACCTTGTCATTCCTATCAAAGAGTCTAGCCTCGATTTCCACATAAACTTTTTTTGAGCGCGTTACACACTTGCTCATCCAATAGTTGCTGTGTGTTTATAATGGGGCTTGTCCCCCTTTCCTTTGGATAGTTTTAATACCGTTCCTTAGTTAATCTCAAATTCAGGCTCATCGAGGTGGGAGTCGAATGCCCATGATAACAACTTCCTCGTTTGTGGGTATCCACCCTCAGGGTTAAAGGACTCCATGACAGTGAGCTCCTCGGTGGGAACGGTACTTTGGAAACACACACGTAAAAATTTGTGTTGGGTCATCAATGTAACCCATTCATTGTTCTTCCCCTTCCACACATTTACTTCCCATGTGCACGCCCTTGGGAATAATTACCGAAAGAGTTGGGCCTTTTGTGCTACCCACACTCTTCTCTCTCTACTCTTCTTAAATTATCCAAGCACTAGGTCCACGCTACGCCCCATATCTCTTCAACCAAGGTATTTTGATTATCCTCTTGCCTCCCTTGTTTTCCTTCTCATCCATCTCCTCTGAGTGAGCTTGGGCATACCTGGCTTCTTGGTGCTAGCTCCTTCGCTCCTCTCTTCGCTTCGCATGCATTCCTCCCTTTGGGTGCCCTTCCTCCTTACAAAATGAAGGCATCATTTGTATCCTTTTCTTCCTCTCCCTCCAAGTCATGGACATCAATTGGATCTTGATCCACCTCCAGCTCTTCCCCTTCATCATCATCCCTTTCGCCTACATAGGCATTCAAGTTGTCTATATCTTTAGACCCTTGTCCTATGTTCCTTGTTCTTCTTCTCTGTAAAAAACTCTAGAGTCGGGGATGCTGTCTTTTCTTCATCTGAAGGTTCTTTAGGGGATGGTGGTTTTGCAAGCTCCAGGGTATTTTCCCTGACTACCGTTCTTCTCTTCTTCTAGACATAGGTACTCGGTCCCGTGGTACCTACATTCTACCTTTCCACCACCCCTTATTCTTCCTCTTCCTTCTTCCTTCATTTCTACGTGCACGCCCTCTTGAACTTTGGCCTTATGCAGAGGTAAATTCTAGCAATAGCGCTCTTAGCAATCGGTAATGTCATCCCTTACGATTGCACATCCTACGACACGTACCTTTCAAGTAACGCACACTTCCCTGGGTAGAACAACTTCTTTCTCATCTCTCTATGTTCACTGTCAAGGGTGGATAGGTCAAGTTTTAACTTCTTCGACTCCTTATACCTATTCACTCCACCTGGAAAAATTGGGCAGTAAATGAGAAGGGCAGTTTGCACCAGGGAGTCCAACTTCCATCCACCAAGATGAATCTACCAATACAGAAGTGCTGGTATACCGAAAACTCTGCTTCTCATTCATTAGCCATGGGGAGTTGCTCAATGATACACCATTCAACCTCGAATGCATTCCTAAAGTGCGTATACCATTTATCCAAGCGAGCCTTGTGCACCCATATCATTAACTCACAAGTATACTTCTAGAACATGTCTATGGGTAAAGGGTCTTCATCGGGGTACTCCCATACGAAATTATTAGATGCATCAAACACCTCAATTTATGAGAACACAATGGTTAATAGAATGTTGCAAACAACATATCTTTCCTCCGTTCTCCGCGCTGCTTATAATCTCGTTGCTATGTACTTGGGAGATTGTACACAGTGCCTTCTACGACCTTTCTGTAGACATTCAACTAGGGCTTGCTCACCTGGGTCCACCTCTCTTATCCATTCAACTTGGAACGAGGTGCGCAGCCATTTTCATCACCGGATCATTGATATCTGTGACATCGTAGTACCTCGATCCCTTCTTATAATCCTGGGATGCAATGGTTTCCTTAATTTCCTCCTCATCCTAGAGGTCATCTATGATCACGTCCCCTTTACAGATTAAGTCTATAAAGTGTGAGATTAACTGTGGATTTATGCACATTTTGTTCACCCTGCGAAGTAGAAGAAATCTTTTATGCATGCACGTTATTAACCATTGGTACAAGGAACTTAGACTTCTTGAAGTATGGCAACTCATAAAGCTGGAGAATCCCTGCCTTCTCCATTTTCAATTTGACTACGTTGTTGTAGATCGGCATCCTATCGAGTGTTCATTTGTTTATGGGAGGCACCAACTCTAGTGCCATTTTCTTCACGATTATACTCAACCGGTGATTTTAATCGATTACGGTCATCTGTCTGATGTGGGAATCCCACTCTTTCCCTAACAATACCCCATCCGGGTATTGCATCTCTGAGTACTATTCCTCATTGGTATCCAAGGGGATTTCATCTTCTTTCTTATTTCCTTTTCCCTCCCCTTTCCCTTCTTGGATTGTACTGCAGGCATATCAATTGGTTTTGTGGCTGTCATTTTACCCTTTGCTGAAGTCAAGCTTAAGACCTTAGTGAAACATGGAATGACCTATAACATGTGGTATAATGAAATTTTTTGATGTCAATATCTAGAGAAGGTTGGTTCCTTATGCTCTAGCTCACTGTAACTACACTAACAAGTAATAAAACTACTACTAAATAATAATATCATAAGAATTCCAAGGGAATATGGTTGAGAGGAGAAGTAAATGCCAAAATAGATAGGTGATACTCTAAACTACAACATACTTCAATTAAGGATCCAAAGTCACACATATAATGTTGCATACGAATTTCCAAAGAATGCACAAATGACTATGGGAGAAATAAATTGAATATGAATGAAATCATGCAACATGAATTAGATATCTAAATCAAATACTAATGAATTCAAAGGAAAGAGATCACAGTTACATGTTATCAAAAACCTATCCATTTACAAATCCAAAGATGAGAGGAGTGTGAAACTTCACATACGTGTTACACAGGTTTAAGTGAAAAATATTTGGGATTAAAAGGGAAAAACTCTAGGACTTAGTAGAAAATACCATTTTCATGTGACATCACACTTAAATTTATAGAGAATAAGAGAGAATATAAGATAATCAGATAGATTTCACCAATAAATAAATTCAAACACTTTTACAACCATTAAGGACCAATTTCCATTCAATTTACATGCTAGGTATGGGTGCATGATATTTTTTCAACTGCACACCATCAGATTACTTGGATGGAGGGAGGTTCTATTCAAGATTTAATGTTTTTTAATAGGGTGGTTGGGTGCCTGATTTAAGTTAGGGGTGACATTGGTTTATCCCACAAACTCAGATGATTCGATACCTTGTTCATTCCTTCCATGGATTTTGGCATTATTTGGCGGATCTTAGATGACCTGAATTTCCATTCTTAAACTTTTTCTTGATTTGCAATCATTGTCTTACCTTTCAAAAATATTAGATTTATTTAGAGGATCTTAGATGACCCGTGTTTCCATTCCTGATCTCCACCTTGATTTGTGATCATCTTTTGACTCCTTGAATTTGGTTTATATTCCATGTATTTACTATTTTTTCAATCCATGATGAATATTTTTCTGTGGAAACTTTAATCCTTCCACGACATTTTCGTTATAGTGAAAACTATTTTCTCCAAAAAAATTCCTTTGTACCATGGAATCCTAATTGCTTGCTCTACATCACTTCAATATGCAAGGGATTTGTTTCCTATGGACTTCTTCTTCAATCCATCTTTCCTTAGCCGTATTTAATTCCACAATGTCATGTAGCTTTATTGGTTTATCTCATAGTGTATGACTCCATAGGTTTTCTCCTTTGTTGTATGTACTTTCTAACTTCTACGGTACACTGCCTCTTAATTATATAGAACACCATGATACTTTATTCTGGAAAATTTCTACATGAAGTTTCCTAAGTCTATAACTTAACTAAAGTTTTTCAAATAACAACGGGTACTACTTCTGACAATAATTTGGCAACTTTCAGGGGAAATATACCATTTATATGAATCAACCAATATCCTAACCTATCTATTAGGAATGAAGTCAACATATTTTTTTTAGAATTGACCTCGAATACAAGTCGTATATTTGTTCATTCTTCATGGATAACTTATTTTTCAGTTCCGCAGATCTTTTATGACTTACAATAATATTGAATTTTGCACCACAACCATCCTATCCTATATGAATTATAAATGAGGCAAAAATCTTGTGTAACACATCAATTATTCAAATATATCACGAAAAAAGGATCAAGATATGGGAACTCAATCAATGATCACATAACAGTACAATAGAAAGGATCCTCCAATAAGAATGGGAAAAAAAAACCATAAAATAACAAAACCACTATGTACAAGATGCAACCTAATAAGCTCAATGAGAAGGTTTATGATAAATCCCATTGACTGGGATTTGAAGTGCCTCCCCACCAAGCTTTAAGAGATCAAAAATAATTATCCTAATTACAAGATGTCATAACATATGGTCTGATCTGTTGGTCCAAAAATCTGTCGCGTGGACAGATCTATGGATAGACGGGCCAACGGTGTGCAGGGCTTAGCCCCTCTTTGAGACAGCAAAGTGAAACTGGTTTATTGCTACTTCTACTAGCAGGAACCTATGCAAGTCTCACAGATTCTGCCTTCGGGGGTTGGGATCTGATCCCAGTAGAGTGTTCTAGGCTACGAAGAGAAAGGAATAAAAGAAGGAGAAGAGAAAGAACAGATCCGAAGGAAGAAAAGAAATGAGTTCCAAAGTGGAAGGGTCAGAAAATCTATGCTTTGGGCTTGGTAGTAAATAGAGCCGAACCTACTTGCATAAATAAACAAAGCAATACTGATAAACAAGTGACGGAAAAGTAGATATGAATTCGACAGAAAAGACACATGCAGATCTAACATAAGAAAGATCTAATGTATAACACAGCTATTGAGCACAAAGTCTGAATAATTGTATTAATTGTTTTTATCTGTTACAAGAAAGCTCAAAGTCTTTCTCTCCTCACCTCTATTTCTATCTGAAAAATGTTCACCCTCCTTGAATACAACAAGTATTCCAATATTTATAGAAGATCAGGGAGAGAGAAGGAAAAATGGAGCCAACCACTTATTTACAAAGATATTTACAAAATATCTAAAAGTCATGTTGACTTTGACAACTTGGATGGATGACATCATCCCATGATGCAACATGGATGATGTCATCATTGGTGCCAACTTACTTCAGATATTACGGAAAGAAAGTCGGAGAATAGAGAGGAGAAGAAGAAGAAGAAGAAGAAGAAGCTATTCATCATCATCATCCTGTGGCCTAAAAGGGGTTGCCTGTTTCTGATGCTGATCAGGAGATGAGATGTGGAACTGAGCGCAGTATTCCAAGAACTTGCTGATCATTGGCCCAAATTGATCTTGTGATGGATCCTTGTGCCGTTCACTGATTGCTTCGCAAGTCTCCCGCTCGTCTATGAGCTTTTCCGGGAGTTTGGAATAATCTTTACCCGCCTCGATTAGGGATCCGATGAAGTCCCTACAGGCCAGTAGGTTATTGATGGATTCGATGTCAAACGTGACTTCTGGCCCTATCCCTTGAGAAGCTATCTCCTTGAAAATTCGGATAGTATCATCAGCTGATCTCAAGGTGAGGGAAGGAGTGAGCAACCCTGGAGTCATAGATAGAACAATCTTCTCCATTTGGTGCATCACATCCAGGGCCTCTTCCTTCACCTTGTCTATTCTTCTCTAACACAAATTCGAGCTGATCTATCCGATAGTCCAGAGTGGACATGGTCTTGTTGAGGGTCCTTGGATGACCGAATACTCCGAACTTGACCAAATCTTCGACTGAACAGTCGAACATTTGTTGGAAGGCCTCGTGTTGGAGTCTGGCATTTTCGAGCTCTTCTGATACTGGACTTGCTAATGCTTGGAGTTCCTTATTCGCCTTCTCGATGTTCAGGTACAAACTGATATACTCGGCGATCACCTTTTCACTATCCTTGAGGATCTGGCTCCTCCAAGCAGAAACAGCCATACCCTGCTCGCCGATCTTTGAATATTCATTGATCTTCTCCTGACTGAGCAGCTCAGGAGTCTCGGCGGCAGTTGTGGGAGGTGCACTTCCCATCTTCTGTAGGGCTTGAAGCAGGTATTTATTCTGCTCCTTCAGTAGCCTCTTTTCTTCCTTTGTTTCCTGAAGCTTTTCGCAGAGTGCATCAACTGCGGAAAGAGCTTCCCCCTGGAGATTTTCAGAAGATGTTCCCATTGTGACTTGGGTCACTGTGAAATCTGCCGGAGACAGATCTTCTTTCTCTTTGGTGGGATCGGGGTAGGCAATTTCCATGACTCTCTCCCCTGCAGCGCTCTTTGAGAAGCGTGTAACCGGCTTGTGCTTCTTTGCTCCTTTAGCCGGAATGACTGAAAAGTCCATCGGAGCGATGGGGACTTTCCTCTTTGGTTGGCTCAGCTGCTAAGAGATCCAAGCTGGTCCTATTGAAGAAGGACCAGAGACAGAGGGGGAGGCAGCAACGGTAGAAGAGGGGAAGAACGTGGAGACACGTGGCGGCGGCATTGAAAGAATAGCCGAAGACATGTCCACGGGAGGAAGGGAAACCGTAGCTGCAGAAGACATGGGAAGGGAAGGGAGCCCGGAAATGAGGGAAGAAATGGAGGAAGACAAATCAGCGAGAGAGGAGAAGATGGACGAAGAGGCAGGGGAGAGAGTAGAAGAAGGGGAGAGGACACAACCAAAGGAGTGGTTGTCGACATCTGAGGAAGGGGAGGAAGAGAAGAAGAAGGGATATAAGGGACCTTTGAAGTTGTAGCGATGCCGACATCCTGGGTGGATGGGCGTATAGGACTATCCTCTGTCAATTCCTTCTCTGGTGAATCCAGAGTTATTACTTGTTCAGGCTCTGAAGGAAGAGGACTTTCAGGGGCTTCCTCCTGAATGGTGCTAGGCTCACCTTCCGCAGCTTTTCCTTTTAGCTACTTCTTTGACCTTGGAGGTGCACTACCCAAAGGAGAAGTTGTAAAATCTACACCGAGGTAGATTAACCCATTCATGCGGCACCAATGCTCTGTTCTCCGCATAGTCTCCTTGACCCTCTCGTCGATTTTCTGAGGGGCCTTGCTTCTGTCAATGTCCGGGAAGGGCCAATCATCCCCTTCTGTGTCATTATACACTTTTTCTACTTCGTCTTCCATGGTTTGGAAGCCTTTTGGGACAATGGCCACTCCGTAATGGATGATTTCTGTTAATGCCAAGCGAGAGTGATCCTTTCTTCTGAGTTCTACCTCATGGATGACGTCGATGTAAATGTCCTCAATTTGAGGGACATGGATCGGATCAAGCTTAGCCCTTGGCAAGCAGCCCCTTGGGTCGAATGTAGGCCTTGCTGGGAAATCATGCTTCAGGTTGAGCAATTCTAGCTCAGCAAACATCTCCTTCGCCTTGTGATAGCTGGAGCATGTGTAACGGCCTACTGTGAGGGGGAAAGGAGTTCCGCCCTTCTTTCTCTTGAGGCACTTTTCATGGTATGTGACGAGCTGTCTTGATAATTCCAATAAAATCAGCTTTGGTCCAGCATACCTTGGCAACCTGGTTGGTTCGCCCAAAAAGTTGACCCGCCCTCAGATAGGTGAATGTGGGAAACTGGGTGAACAAGGCCCCCCACTTCTCCACTGCTGTTACTGTATTCTTGGTCGTGCGGCCATGAGCTAAGTTCGGGCGCAACATGCACATGATGTGGTAGAAGAAAACATCATTGATCTTAGCGAAGTGTTGGATGTTGTTCTCCAGCTTCAGCTCTTGATAGTATTCATATATTTTGGCCTGAGGCCAAGTTCCACTTCGGTGCAGCCCTGGATAATCTCTTTCAGCTGCGGCAGCATAGATGACGTAGGAGTTCATGTGGAATACTCCGGTCGTAGCGAACTGTTGCAGTTGCTCGGATATAGTGCTGCTTATTATCTCCCCCCAGCAGAAACGCTGATCGGGCAGATTTTTATTCATTGTTTCCAGGTACCGCAGCATCCACTTATGGAAGTAGTGAGCATCTGAAAGACCGAAGACTCTGCTCAGGAAGGTGATTGTATCACTGAGTTCCTCTGAGAAATCACTCCGGTGGATAGTTTGAGGCCACCGGGTCACTACCTTCTTATTCTTGAGGTAGACCTCATTCATTAACTGCATGCACTTGTCTTCATTGTCCTCCCAAGCCTTGATGCATTCTTGCTGGCTAACAGCCACATAGTTCCGGTGGTGAGGGATGCCAAGCATTAACTCAAAGCGACGGGCAGTAAGGTTTATAACTACCTCGCCCTTGCTATTCTCGACACATCTTGTGTCTTTGTTGAAGGATTGTGCAACAACCATCATAAACTCGTTATTCACAGCGCTGACAGGGATTCCTCCGGCAAAGTGCAGGGCACTGCCTATTAGCTTGTCCATCCATGGACTTCTTGTCACTTTCTGAGTTCTTACCCAGAATTCTTCCATGTCAATGTGACCCAATTCAGAGTCCCTGACATCCATATTGCACTTTGCCTGTGATTCGGGCATTCTGACCCTTTGGTATTTATACTTCATTTCTTCTTCAGTCAGTTTAGCCTTTCCTCTTGGTTTAGCGGGTCTCTTGCTTGACGTAGACATGTGTTCTTCAAGGCTTATCTGATGATCTGCATGTAGAAGGAGCGAAACCCAATCCAGGAAAGTTGAATTGTCATTTGATTTTCCATTGGAACGCTAGCAGAAGAAAGAATTAGAGATTTAAAGGCCCAGGGCGCATAAAAAAAAAACAACTGGCAGGTCAAACAGATAAGGCGCACAGGAAATGCATGTTGCAGAGGTTAAGTTGGCGCCAAAGGCGCATGGCGCATAAATGAAGCAGACTGCATTTTATAGAAGGGCGCACAGAAAGTGCATGTTACTTTGAGGTTCGGTGCGCCCTTTGGCGTATGGGAAGATTGTGTAACATTAATAAATGGTGCGCCAAGGGAATATGGCGCGGCGCATGAAGGGTCTACACAACATTATGTTACTGCAATGGAGGATGCGCCCGCGCCTTATCTAGCTTTATACTTGCGCAAATAAAGTTTGCGTTACATGAGGGCTAGGTGCGCCTTGGCGCATGGAAACATGATGTAGCATGGAGAAAAGGCGCGCCAAAGGTTTAAAGGAGGCGCGGGGTTTTGAACATGTTACAGGGCTGATAGGATGCACCGAGGGGCGCGACTGTCTTGATTGCAAACATGACGCAACAGTGCGCCATGGAAAACACTTAATCATTTAATCATTTTTCAACTCTGTCCTCAACTCGAAAGGAGGCTTGGTATAACAAGGCTTTTATAAAGAGGATCTCAGATGGCGCTGATGCAAAACCACCCCCCTTTTTCCAACAAATCTGGAAAGAGGGAGGGAGAGGAGGAAGAAAATTCAAACTGACAAGACAGGGGAGAAAACAAACCCAACAAATTTCATTTAAGACCGACTAGTCACTAAAGAGACAGACCACGCAAGCAACAATCAGACCCGTCAAAGAAATAAGCTCGAAGGAGAGAAAACACAGACCAAGAACGTGAAAGCTTTCAAAAACAAACCAGGGGAACCACCTACCTCGAATATATATCGAAAATTTGTGGCGAGTGGGTCCACAGAGCAATGACAGCGACAGGGCAGAGCTGACAAATCCAGAGCGATCACGTGCTTGTCAAAATGGAATGAAAATGACATGGCGGGCACGGGTATATATAGAAAAACCTGTCATTAATGCGCCACCAACTTTTGAAATGGCGCATGGAAACAGCTGTCGACAAGGTAAAGCGTGCGCCCTTTGGCGCATGGAAGTAATTGATGACAGGAGAAAGAGCGCACCTTTTGCGCACCAAATGAGTTGTCGACACAAAGCTATGTGCGCCCTTTGGCGCACCAAACCTTGGTGTAATATGGAGACTATATGCGCCTTTGGTGCACCGAGAAGCGTGATAACATGAAAAACCATGCGCCAAAGGCTTTTAAGGAGGCGCATCAAAAATTGATGTCGCAAGGCAAATCCATGCGCCCAGCCAAAAAGGCTCAAAAAAGACTAAGTTCGAAAGCTAGATTTCCTGAGAAGGAATTTTAAATCGTTTCGAACGCGAGGGATCCCTATCGAGGGATCAAGACAAAAATTCTCGGTATGGTTATCAGTAAAATTGCCCTTGTCAATTTTACGGGATAACACGTTCCCTGCATAGTGTCCTCCAACAATCCCACCATGGGCTTCTTCTATTATAGCTACGTGTTCATGTTCTTGTACGCACCGGCACAAAACCTCATCACGGCCCATCTTATACAAATCCCCATTGATCAACATGAAGGTCGTGCCGCATATGGCTAACCTTTTCCTTTCTAGAGCATTCATCCCTTTAGGCGCCACACCTTCTTTGAGAAAAACAACAATGTCTTCTAGTTCTGAGGGCATGCACCGCAACTTGAATAGTTGTGTGTCCGACATGGATTCCTTGATACTTTGCACGTCTTCTCCTGAATCAATCCTTGATAAATGATTTGGCCCACAATTGTTCTTTCCCGGTTTTACCACCACTTTGAATTAAAATTATTGAAATAAAAGTACCCAATGACATATGCACCCTTGCAACACTGCTTTGTTTACTAAATACTTCAAGGCCATATGGTCAGTGTAGAATATGAAGGGAGTTGCTAGCATTTATTATCTGAATTTTTGGAGTGTGTAGATCATTGACAATGCCTTGCGCTCAGTTGGTCTATAATTCTACTCTGCTGGTGTCAACTTTCTACTTACAAAACACAAGGGGTGATCAACAATCCCCTCTCCTGGTTGAGCAAGAATGTCTCCCATTGTTGTACTAGAGGCATCCACATGGACATGGAAAGGTTTATCCCATGAAGGGAATCATAAAATAGGTGTGGTGATAAGCCTTTATTTTAGAGTGTCAAATGCCCTCTACTGTGCCTCTCCCCACTGAAAGAAACTCTTGTGTCTGAGCAATATCTCCAAAGGCACGGCAATCTTGGCATATCCCTTAATGAACTTTATGTAGTACCCAGTGTGTCCAAGAAATCCATGCACGGTGCTTTGGCTAGTAGGCTCCCCTAACCCCACAATAACTGCAACCTTCGCGGGATCCACCAGTAAGCCCTCTTTACATATGATATGCCCCAACAACATTCCAAAAGGAGTTGCAAAGATACATTTCTTGATGTTGAGGGAGATTCTCAACTACCGAAATCTTTCAAACATCAACCTTAAGTTATCACAATGGTCCCTGACCAATCCATACACTATTCAATCATTTAAATATACTTGAAGGACCTTGTGGATGAAGTCCTTAAATGCTTGTACCACTATGTGTGAAAATACAGTGGGCACGTTCTTTAGCCCAAATGGCATGACCGTATATGAAAAACTTCCCCACTCGGTGACGAAAGTTTTCTTTTCTTGGTATTACTTGGCAATCCTTACTTGGTGATATCCCGAGAATCCATCTGTAAAGGAATAAACCTCGCACCCAGCAACTCCTTCCAAAATCTCTTCAGTAAAGGGGGTGGGAAACGGATCTATGATACAAACATCATTTAATTCCTTGTAATCCACACATATCCTAATCCACTTATCCTTGTTTATGTTGATCACCATTGGACTTATCCACTATGATTCCTCCACATCCTCAATGATACCGAACACTATCATCTTGTCTAGTTCTTATTTAACTCGTATGCACATGTTGGGATTCATCCTGTAAGGCCTCTTCTTGACCGAGAACACACCATCTTTCAACTTTATCCTCATTTCCCCCAATGAATGGTGGATGCCTTTCAACTCATGGTATCCATGTGGGAATAAATCCTCAAATTCATACAAGAGATCAATGATCTTTGATACTTCCTTGTCCGACCAGTAGTCCCCAATGATAGCTTCCTTGGGCTTCTCTTCCAAGCCAATGTTAACTTTCTTGGTTTTGAGTGGTTCATGATATGCGCGCGCACATGCATCTGCATTGTCAACTACTTCACATGCCCCAACCAAATGGTTGACATTCAGGCTTTCCATCTCCTCTCCATTAATAATGTATACCATCTTTCCTATCTCCTTTTCAGTACACGCGTGCTTGAATTGTATGTCTTATAGTTTTTCCTCTTCAGACCACGCTTCTAAGCTAGGTCCACCGAGTAAGTTTACTAACCTATCTTTTGCCATGGTGCAATCCCCCAGAGTGAGGCACTTGATAGTCTACAATGCCTCATCAACTGGTTTCTTGGTACTTCAGTACTCGAATTTGTGAATCAAGTTAGCCGTTAATTCCTTCCAACTTCCCATTTGGCGGCGTGTTTCAGAATGGATATACCAAGTATGCGCACAACCTTGTAGTGTTGAATACAACTTATGCACCAAAAGGGAAGGTGGTAAAGCTTTTGTGCCTTCTCCCTAGACCCTTTCACATGCCTGGATATGGGAAGAGGTAGGTCCACTGCCATTGTAATCCTTAATAGGGTGGGTATGTTACTTTTGAGAATCAGACAGTGAGTGCAATTCAAAATTCGTGCCATTCCAACAAGTTCTTACTATGCGCAGCCCACCACCTTGCTGCTATGCCTATCAAAACATAACCTATCATACTTCATTGCTCGTCCTCCCTCCAGTGAGCTTCCATCTCTCTCAAAAAGACCTCAGAGTATGCATCCCCAGAATACTTTGTTATTGCGTTCCCTCCCAGGCACCGAATTGTACGCGTCATTGTTACCTTGGTTCCTGATCCTTTCAGATGTTGCCCAATCAATTCATAAGTCCCATGCACCCAATTATCACATGCTATATTGATAGTATCACTAACAGATTGAGCATCATCAAACTAGATGACTCCTTCTCTAGGGTGGATGGTCTCTGGATCTCTTATGGAGCGCACATATATTCTGTCCAGGACTTCCTCCCCAAGGGTTTTAGTATAGGGGGTGGAATTCCCATCAACCAATGGTATAACTACCCGCTCTTCCTTGTTTTCAAAGCTTATTTACCCCTTGTTAAACTGGAGATCTGCATTATTCTTATAACACCATGGGTGCCCAAGTAGAGCTAGGAAATTATCTACCTCGGCAAGCGCCAAGACTTCAAAATCCCCAGTGAACCTAGTCCCCTGAATTGTAATGATTGCATCCTTTAAGACACCTATGGGCATCACCTTTGTCTTCTTTACCATATACAACACATTTGCAGATGGCTGTAATGCAGATCTTCCCATTTAATTCCAGGCATCCAGAGTGAGAACATTAACCTCTGCACCTATATCAATGAGGATGTTGCTAAGAAACCATCCATCCACTACTGAGTTCAAGGTAATCTCTTTTTCATAATCAAGGTTGTGAGGTGGGAGGTTTGCATGCAGGATCTTACTTTCATGTTCTCCCTCGGTGCGTGGCACCTTTTCTCTCAACCATGCCCCTAGCAAGGGAATACTATTCTCCTGCCTCAGTAGTTTACACACCTCCTTAACCTCATCAAATTCATCCCTTGGTGCTTCTACGGTTCTCCTTTGCTAATCCTTTCTAGTCTGCTCTTTTAAGCATTGGATATTCCCTTGTAAACTTTGAATTACATCCATGGTTTCCTGGTAGAATTCTTTCTGGTGAGTCAGGTTTGGATACTTCCCATGTACTACTTCTTCTCTCAAAACAAGAGGTCTCTACCTAGGCACTTCCCTTGCACGCGTGGATTCCACCCTTGTTGTTACCATAAAAGGCTCTAGTTTTGGTTCACGTATTACTTGCAGAAGCCATTATGCATCAACCTTCTAAATAGTCACCATGGTAGTGCCCTTATCCTTCCGATACTGCTGACTCATATGTTTGTATAACTCTGGGAACTCTTCATACTTATGTTTTTTTCCACACTAGGAGCATTGTAGAAGATCTAGACATTCAAACTTATAATGGTCTATGGCTCCACAATTAAAACACGTCCCATGCGGGAACTCACTTCTTCCTCCGCAGTTACCATGACCACGACTCCGTGAAACCCTCTTCCACACACATCTCCATCTCTGCACTCTCCATACCCATGATCATCTCCCTTGGAACTGCTGGCAATGCTAGTCTGGCGCACACCAAGATCAATTACCTCACGAATCTTGTCAATCAATGTACAATCCTTGGTGTCATGTGTAGTTGAGGTACATATTTTGTAATAACAAGATACATTTTTACGGATTATGCACTGCAGTAAGGGGCACCTACTTACATCATGGTCCTTGTGACATATTTCATAGTTTACCACCATGGTGCGTACCACCTTCTGAGTAAATATCCCACCATTATCCTTTGTGTGTGCTTCTACATTATAATCCATGCACCACATCCCTCTGTGAATCTCTGGAACTGTTTTGGAAGATAACTTCTCCAATTTCTTAGCCATGGCAGAAATTTGAGCCTCCAGAAATGGGCTAACACTAGTGTTAACACTACCAAATGCCTCAGTGCGTAAAGTAGCTTCCAACACTTCATGCAGGTATGTGAATGTTTTATGAGATAAAGCCCTCCTAAAGGGTGTGATCAACCCTCTAATAAACCATTGAGCATGTTGTGAAGGATGGATATCGTACAACAGTTTAGACAATAGAGTTTTAAAATGTGCGTCATATTCCCACATGCTCTCTGTCATTCCCTGCTAGATTTATTTGAGAGAGCTAATGCTCTTCTATTCAAAATCAGGTATGTGGAATTCTACCAAGAATGCATTTCTCAGTGCAATATAATCCACAACAGTCTGATGAGGGTCATAATTTCTATACCAACTATGTGTGCGTCCTTACAAGGTCATCACAAATTGACTGGCCTTTTGATCCTGGGTTGTGATTCCCTTTGCGTGCCATAATAGCTAGCACTTATGCACATGCTCCATGGCATCTTCTATCCCACTGTAATCTGGTAAGTGTAGAGACATCTCAGAAAACATTTGAGGAGGTGGCTAAGACCCTTGCCCTCCTGATCAAGTCCCTTGGTTTCCTCTAGTTTTCCTCCTCCATCGGATCCACTAGATCCTGAGCCACCAGCTCCACCACTTCCACCTCCAGATCCTCTTGTGTTAGGTACAGGGCCTGTGTTTTTCATGTTCAATGCTCCCGTCATTCCACTAAATTACGCACCGATATTTTGTGAACTAGTACCACTCCTAGTCGTATTTCCCCCACCACTTTCTAATGCACTTCCAAAATCAGTTGTATATGTGCCTTGTCCAAACATTCCACCAAATACCAGAATAGTGTGTGAAGCCATAGAAGTCCCAAACGAGAAGTTGTATCTTCTAGGTGCCGATCGGTTGCTTTCACTGAAATCAAATGGATCAACTATATTTTTCCCTCATTTGAACATACCAAGCACCAAGGCTTAGTCACTAGGTAGGGTCAGATGCATGCCAGTGAATCTTCTTTCTCTACGTGATGGACTTTCATCAGAAGGCAAAAGGTTTTCTCTCCTGCACTTACCAAGATGAGGTACCACAGACTGTTTAGGTTCCATATCCTCTGCGTGAACCTCAACTCCTTTCCACCATGTCTGGCTCCATAATCCACTTGTAATCCCACGCTTTTTATCAATCTCCTTTTCACGTGCTTCATTATACTTGAGCTGTCTCTCCTCCCTTTCCTGTTTAGTCATCAAATCAGCCATCCTTCCCCAACCTGGCTTCCTCGCCTAGCACTCAGGGTGGTTTAGCCGGCCATAGGAAATTCCTCTAAACCCATGGTTACCATCAAGATTTTGATTGCAAGGGGAATAACATGCAGAAATGATCCCTTGAGCTCTCACAAGAACTCAAACTCACTAACTTCTAGATAGGAATACGTGGAAATGGCATATTCTAGAGTGTAGCTAGTCAATACTCCCTTCCATCAATGATCTATAGCATGGGTCCATGTTAGATCAACATCTTACAGGTTCTGATATGTTTCTTGGGTCTAAGGGTGTGATCTATAATGCCACCCCAATCTAGATGTATAATCCGAGAGCCATTCAAATAACTCTAATGGGAAAAAACAGAAGAAGGTTTCGTACAACTCATGATAAAGAGTGTTTTCCACCCATCTTCACGTATCAAACCCAGATCTGGTACTAAATCTCCCAGCGAATTCATCCTCCATGCTTTTAAACCAATCTTCAACACATTCAAGTGTTAAGCACTCCGCCATCACTCTTTGCAGAGATCATGATATATGTCATGTTCCACTACAACTTCAAAAAGAGATCCCGGCAATGAAACCAAGATGTAGTCATTTTTGCAGCCCACTAAGAACAAGGGAACCTCATGCGTGTATCCTATCACCCTGCAAGTGCTGGGCACTCACCTGAGGCATGCGAGAGGGAGTCGAGTCTCTCTTCTATGTGAGTCTAGTGGAAGGCATAGTTCATGATCCTGACTTAGTGTTTTAACAAACATGAATAACTATATATCTCAGGACGGCTTCTACACCCCTTCAGTCATAAAAGAACCAAAGCATGCAATAGAAATAATAGGACTAAGAGTTGTAAGTCTACTAATATACTTAACCATTCAAGTAGGATTCATGATTATATAAGAACAAAAGTACAATAGAAATGTGCATGTAATACAGAGAAAGAGTCTTAATACATTTGTCATGGAAACCTTATCACATTCATTCATAGTGTTACCTATTAAAGATTACAGAAGGCAGACCGTACTCATGCGCCATGTGTGGATCCATACATGTATTCTCACAAGATAAAAATTACATTCCCCATTTCCTCATTACATCCTTACTGGAATTCTGTACCCATTTTCATCCCATAGTTCTCACAGTAATTTTGTAGAGCTCCGCTATCTCACTTCTCTCTCTCTTCTTTGCTAAGGGCACATGTATAAATAGGCCTCTGAGCTCCAACAAACTCCTATGCAGCCTCAAATCTGGCCCTAAGTGTCAAGGTGTGGGTCGCCCTGGCCGCATGCCTCTTCATGTCACGATTAACTTTTTGGATCTTTCTATTGCAAGGTATATTCCCTCCAGGACACCCTATCACCAGGCTGGAACCTTATCCAGATGGAATACATTCTTCATGTGTCCTGCCCAAGGGGGCCAAAAATGGCTAAGTCCCAAATTGTTATTCACGCGGCATGTGCATCCTTGGTTCTCCAAGAATCCTTTTGAATACTGCCTTACGGGCCTTCACTTGTGTTCTTCCTTCGGTCATGCGTGCCTATGTGCCCTTAAGATTTAGAAGCTATATTAGGGGTCCAACAGAGAGCTTCACTATGAAAACAAAAACTAGGGTCTAATAACAAATATTGACAGGGTTTTTCATTAGTTTTTCACATTAAAGAACTGATAAAATAGAAGCCATGAGGAAATATACACTATTAAGAAGTAAAAAATCCATGAACACTGGAGTTTATAGATCATAATGAGAAGTTGTTGAAAAATACATAACCACGAGACATTGGAGAAATTTGTATATAATTGGGAATCTGCTGAACACTACAAAAAGCCACCAAAGATTGAGGAAATATGTGAAATACAAAAAATCCATGAAATGAATACAAAGACCAGAATTAAAGATATGGAGTCACTATAAAAAGGGATGACTATTGGGTATTGTATGCATTATACACTCATTGTAATCATTGTGATAAAGAAAGACACATAGATACATATACATGGATATAGATAGAGATAGATGGATACTGTAAACACTAAATCACACACTTGGGTACATTTCTAGGTCCTAATCACGTGCATTATATTCATATGTTTCCTAAGGGAGAAAATTACTAATTGATCACTATATTTTGCCTCTTAGGTTCATCTTTGGTCTCCTTCTTGGCCTTACACACTTTACTACGTAGTTTGACTTTTGATACTTCACCTTTTCTGGCTCTGGTCACTAGCTCCTAGCCATGAATCCAGTGCCTAGCCATCATTGTCCCCTTTGGGTGCCATAGATCTCTTTTTATATTACTCACTCCTTTTGGGTCCTTTGTAGCTGTTGGGCATCCTTATCTCTTAGGGGTTGGTATTTTAGTGACCAATTACGAAATTCAAACAAGGGAAACATATAAATATAATTTTATGGGATCAAAATAAGGGACCCGGCTCTAAACATCTATGATTACCATCTAAGGTTGCATTCAAAAGCATCTAAAGAGAATCATTGCATCCATATAGTTTCATCCAAGGGACAAGGGATAGTTATTTTTCATACACTTCATAGGAGGGGAACTTCATTTTTCCATGCACACATATATCTACATCTTTTATATCTAGCTACTTGCTCACTATCAAGTGTGAAAAACAAAAGATCCACCTAGGGCACAATTCCATAGACACATACATATAACTACATTGGGTTTGATATGTACAGTAACACTTAGTCATAAGATCACTTATTTAATAACTGAGGAAATTATGACCCCTCATTTGTATTATTTTCTTTTTGGGATTTGATGCACTTTTGATGGTTTTTAGGTGGTCTTATTTATTACATATTATCAGCTACATCGGTGATCATTGCACAAAATTATAGTGATAGATAGAGAGGGCTTTAAACAACTCAATGGCCCTAGAAATTAATTTCTGGAGCTCTTGCATAGATTCTAACACATAGTTAGGGATCTTAATACCCAGGTGCCACAGTACCAGTCCAAGGACCTTGGTCCCTGCTTCTCCTACACTTCTACATTTTTCTGGGCTCGGATACAACATCCCGCACTTTGTTTATGTCAGTATTCTACTTCCGCACACCTATGTGATATTCACAATATCATACAAGTGACCTAATTATTCATTTTACTTAGGGTTTCTACTTTGAAGATTTATTGCTTCTGTCGTATCGTATCTAGCAGTTGGTTATTATTGTTTTTATTAGTTACTCTGCAATTAAGATCTTAACAAAAATCTTATTTTTGTTAAATCATTTAGTGAACTCGTGTCATTTGGGCACTCTTGGATTCTTATTTTTCTTCTATCATGGGTCGTAAAGTTCCTCAAATTTATTCGTCTGATTTACTTAAAATGCATTCCAATTGCCAGACTATTCTATAAAAATCCTTAGACACCATGTATCTTCCTAAATATACGTTGGCACATGAAATAAGCCCTATTTTCGATCATCTATCTGACAACCCTAACCTTCATGATCCTCCATCTAATCAACCCTTATTGGAGTCAATTAAATCTTTGCATTCTTTATTTTACGACTAATTTTAGGCTATGGAATCCGCAACCATATCTCTTAAATCTGAAATCCAACAACTCAAAGACAATTCTTAGGCTCATGTTTGTTCTCCTTATACATCTCCTCCTCATTCTATGTCTTCTACATGTGCTCATATCAGTGATCCTCAAGTCAATTGATTTCTTTCCCATCTACTAAAGGATATCCTCCTTATTGAATTGAAAAAAATCAAGGTCGCCCATATTGGAATTATCATCGAATCAATGGACATAATGACAATGACTGCTATGCTCTATAACAAAGAATAAATATTCTTAAGCGTAAAGGATTTATTATCACATTACTACACAATGTTTTGTTACATGGTCCTCTCCAGTTCTTACATCTCAATGGATTCCTAAATCTGATTCATCTATGTCTAATGAACATCATGTTATCACTTCTAATATGCCTTCTTTGGCCATTCTAGTGTCTCCTATTCAATCCACTCAACCTCCTATTAAGGATGGTCCCACTCCTCATCCATTCAATTTATCAGAGACATTACCAATTCAATCTAAGAAACCTCCTCTAAAGCTTATTTCAACATGTCCTCCACTCAAGTCTTCCATAGCATAATCAAATAATCCTCCATCATGCATGGTCATTCCCTAATCTCCAATTTAGCATCCAATCACTTTTGTTAAGGAAAATAATCCTTACATCGATTCCCTTAGCATCACCACATAGATCTCCATATCTTATGCACTCAAGAGGCATAAAACTTATTCTCCCCCCTCTTAGCATTGACAGGTGGCTATCATTTACTAATATTACGCTCGGTGCTTCATATTTCCCATCTTCGAGCGATCTTACACAATTTGATAGATTATTGTATCATCAATACCCTACGACACACTCTTGTGCTAAGGTTCCCACTTGAGTGTTGAGGGCATAATACATACATGAACCTCACACGCTATACACTTCACACATTACACATCTATGACATCTTCTTACATCACCCGCACTTTGTACTTTCTACACCTGCACATTCTACACATCATACACATTCTACTACTGCACATTCTACACATTTGGCATTACACACTAAACATTCTCACACTCAACACATTCATAGAACATATTTCTAGTGTTGCACTCTCAAACTACGCACTTTAAATCTACATCATTCTAGCACATTCTCTTTGTGTATCATACTACTCTATTCTACATTCTACGCTTCATGATCAAACATTTTCTAGCACATATTTTCACTACCCGACGATGCACTCTAGTCTCATGGTTAATACTCAAATGCTGAGGGTTTTAATATAAATTTAACCTCACCACACTTGCATCATTCTAGATTCTATACATTCACATATTTCTACAGGCTATGCTCCGCATTTCGTGATCAATCTCTCTAACATCTTATTCAATATTTCTAGAATATTTCTACATTTTATGATCAATATTTTCTAGCATCTTGTGCACATATTATACATCCTATGATCCATGATCCACAATCAATATTTTTACCACGTCCCATTCAATATTTCTAATATATTCTTCTTGCACATCACACTACACCATTCTACAATCTACACTCTGTGCTCTGTTGGCCGAATATTTCTAGCATACACATCGATTGAACCATTTCCCAATGAAGCACTATTGTTCTATGGTTCATAATTGACTACTGAGGGGGCACATATAAATGAACCGCATATCATACATACACATCCCCTCAAATGGCATGCTGCTCCTATCATCCTCACACTACATTCCATTCCATATCATCCACAACATATTGCATATCTTGGTCGTATTTAGTCTTGCTTATATTTTCTCATTACATGTACACTTTATTACACATGCTAGTCATATTATTTGTATGTCATTATCTTATATCATATACACATGTGTGTTTACTTGTCTTATAGTTGTGATTGCATGCTCTACATATATCTTTACATTTAGCATGGATGTTTGGCACAGTATCTCATACCAGTCCTACAATAGCTCCTAGGGGAATCCAATTTCGTACACACTACATGTGTTATTATTTCATTTTTCATAGTACATTACTCTATTAGGTCATACTCACTCGGACATACTTTCTATCTTTCTAACATACTAATGGGTGCTTCATGTGCAACATTTTCTATGTAGGTCTATTTTCTCTCATGGTTATCTAATGTTTTCTTACCATTTTTTACCATTGTTTCCCATTATTTGGAGGATTTTCCCTATGCTTTGTCTTGTGTACACACTATATGATTTTGGCCACTGGGTCCTCAATTGTCTTATGACATTGTGAGTGATATCCCATGTTTATGACTTACTTTTCACCATTTACATTCTCTTCTTGCTTATTAGCTTACATTGTTTTTATATATACATTTTATTTTGTACTAACACTTATCTTATAGAAATTGTTTGCATGTGCCTTGGTTTATACCAAGCATATTTCATTCTACATATTGATAGTAGTTCAACATGGGGTCCTCTTTTGGGCTGCATCCTCCTAGTGACGTTGCATTTGGAGATTTAGACAACCAAAGGAAAATACAAAGCAATAATATGAACACAAATAATAATTACTCTATATTATTCCACTGCTGAAAATACATATCCAAATCTTTAGGCATATATTGCTCCTAAAATATAGGAAGAAATTATAACAATATACATGAGTTGTTCTAACAACTTGTAACAATATACTAGTCGTTAACAATATGAGATATATTGTTATAATAACAATATATCTATTTAAAACTAATTTTCCCAATGTAAATACTGAATCCTAACATTCCCCCCTTAGTGTTTACATACAAAGAAAACACATCTCAAGAACTAAAAATAGAATCATATACCTCTGCATATTACTGGCTTGGATCTTGCTAAACATGATCAATCCACTTCACCACAATGAATCACATACCAAATGATCACACTTCCACTGATTTTCCTACATACATGAAATCAACAGTTCTCGCTTTCACTTATAGTGAATGATCTTTCACCGGTTGATCTATGTTATAAGTACAACCGTCAAAGGATCTCTGCAATCAAAGGATCACTCTAGTTCAACTGCCCTCATATACAACTGTTCTTAGATTCCAAAATACACATCCTTCACATTTTAATCACAGTAAGGGAATGAAACCACACACCATTTGAAGCAAAAAACTAAAATAATATAAAAAGGTGTCACCAGTACTCTATGTGACCCCGTCGTTGGTGACTGACGAGAGGTGTTGATCACCCTCCATCCTCTGTTGCCTCCATCCTCTAATAAATTTTCTACTAACTTACTGGAAGGTATAGTCGAGGACGATACGTGATCCCTGTCGCAATACAAGGTAGGGTCGAGGGGAAGAGCCCCCAAATCCAGGAACAATTTTCATTTGTGTTTTCCCTTAAAAATTGAGTTTTTGATTACACCGAAAATGCACTCATTTGTCTCTCCTTTTTTAACAACTTTTTGACTCTTCTGACGACTATGGGGACAACACTTTTACCTTTTTTCAACAATGACATTATTACAACTTAAAAAACCAATTTGATCATTTATTGACTATTAATAGTGATATTCACTATAGACACTTTACAAACTATGATACCACAAAAATTAATAAAACAATACACAAACTTATTCAGATAAACACACTAGTCCATAGAATCCGCCATTTGTATGAAGAAATCAAGGAAATTTGGAGATGATCTGATGAGTTATTCACACTTGATGTAAATTACAATGCAATGTTGCACACTCACCATTGATTTTAAACCTGAGACATTTACTTCTTAAATTCCAGTATTGATGTTATTCTTAGAATAGGCCGGTCTAGACATGAGCGTTGGATTCGTTAGAGTTGTTTAAGAACCACACATGAGAATACATAATAGAATATGACATAGTCAGAAGGTATCTCTTTCCAAATGCATCTATGCTACCCAATAGTGGGAATTGAACAACAAACAAATATGTAGTTGAAGATAATGTAGGCGTCAAAAATTGTTTCAATTGGAAGTCAAGATAAAGTTGATTTTCTATTTCATACGTCATCTCATTGACTCAAGGCTTGTATGAATACTTTGACACTCACGATCATTGAGTATTGCATTCATATGAACATTTAAACAATAACTCCACTCGAAGCTCAATGCATGCAAATACATGTGCTATCAGAGTATAGAAAAAAAAACTTGCAATCTCTAAACCAAATAAAATGAAGTAACAATGACGATAATATAACTACACCACCCAAATCTTAATATAAAATGCTTCTAAACAATATTCCCTTTGTAAATCATTTATACATTTCCTTATTGGAAATTGTGACTGTAGCAAACATGAAATGAGAAAGATATAGGAAATACACAAAACTTTGGAATAACCAGATCCATGAATTTTTTTCTCCTTCCTTTATCATGGAGGATCTTCCATCTCTCCCATCAAGCCATCAATCTACTATGATACCAAATCTGGAGATTTGGACAGCCAAAGGAAAATACAAAGCAATAATATGAACACAAATAATAATTACTCTATACTATTCCATTGCTGCAAATACATATCCAAATTTATAGGCCAATATTGCTCCTAAAGTATAGGAAGCAAGTATAACAATATACACTAGTTATTCTAACAACTCATAATAATAAACTACCTACTAATAAGACGAGATATAGTGTTATCATATAAATAGATCTATTTAAAACTAATTTACCATAATATGCATATGATGAATAGTAACAAGTAATTTACCCAATGTAAATACTAAATCCTAACATCACATGCACCCCAAACGAGGGGGCATCTATTGGGTGAATTATTCACCCCATTCAATATTACAAAGACACAGTTCAACACAATTCAACATAGAGGCAACACAATATGCAGTCTTAGACAACGCTCAAAATTAGACTTGGCTCCTTACTTCAGCACAGACACTAGTGCCCATAATCAGACTTGGGAACCTAGGTGCTTCTGTCCCTTCTTGGGTGCCTGAGACCAAGGGGTGGATACAAATTTTTCTCATTATTGGAACAGTTCACACAACAGATTCTATAGGATAGTTATAGGCCTTAACACTTGACATGCATCCATTACACCTTCTTTTATACTCTTGCATTGGATCAAACTAGATCAAATTTATACATTCCATTTGTAGTGGTTTTTTTACTTTGGGAAGTAGTCAAAGGTTGGAGAATGACACTAGACCTTTCTCCTACACTACTTCTTCCATAGTGTAATATTGCCCAAAAAACTCACATTCAACACAACTACCGTGATATTGCCCAAAAAACTCATTCTTCAACAAAATATTTAAGATCCTTTCTATCTCTTTCACTCGTCACGGATCAGGTGCACATGTTATTTTTTTCTATTTTCACCATTTTCATACTTTTTACATGCATTTCATAGATTTTGATAAAAAATATTTCTATACACATGTATTTGACTACTTGTTCATTCTTCACTTTTGCAATTATGTCCTTATGGGAAAGAATATTCAACATTAACTCATATCAATAACACTTCAAAGGTCTAATGTGGCATCTACGTATACGCTTTCACCCTTGGGTCATCATCATCACTTTTTACTTCCTCTTCTCTAGCTTCCACGCTTCACTTTTTTATCACTCCATACTCTTTTGTCTCCTTGGAATGATCTTTGTCATCAATATACATCGTTATCAGGTATGCATCTCTATCTACTTTATGTTACTGAGCTTTTTATCACCAACATAAAGTGGGGGAAAATGTACACACTAAATCATGCACTTGGGTACATTTCTAGGTCCTAATCATATGCATTATATTAATATGTTTCATAAGGGAGAAAAGTACCAATTGATCACTATCTTTGGCCTATTAGGTTCCTCTTTGGTCTCCCTTTTGGCCTTACACACTCTACTGCCATCTGACCTTTGATACCCACGCACCCTCATCCCCTCTTGGTTCTTTAGACCTCTTTTTATCTTACTCACTCCGTTTGGGTCCTTTCTAGCTGTTCAACATCCTTATCTCTTATGGGTTAATCTTTTAGTGATCGATTACAAAATTAAAACAAGGGAAGACTATAAATATAATGGTATAGGATAAAATTAAGGGACCAATCTCTAAGAATCTACTATCACCACCTAAGGTTGCATTCACAAGCATTAAAAGATCGTCATTGCATCCATCTAGAATCATCCTTGAGGGAAAAGGATTGGGTATTATGCATATAATTCATAGGAGGGGAAGTTCATTTTTCCATGCAAACATCTATCTACATATTTTACATCTAGATACTTTCTTGCTATCAAGTGCATCATGGACAAGAGTCACCTAGGGCATAACTCCACACAAACACACAAAACTAAATCGGGTTTGAGATGTAGTACAATTATCAGTTGTAAGATCACTTTTTTGACAGTTGAGAATAGTCTGAGCCTCATTTGCCTTATTTTATTTTTAGGGTTTGATGTGCTTTCAAGGGTTTTGCAATGGTCTTCTTTATTGCAAGTTATCAACAACATCAATGATCACTATGTGATTTTATAATGAAAGAAAATGAGGGATTCAAACAATTCAACGACCCTACAAAATTCATTTTTGGAGCTCCCACATAGACCCTAACACCTAGAGAGGGATCTTAGCACCCATGCACCATAGTACCAATCTAGATGCCATAGTCCCTGCTTCTCCTACACTTCTGCATTTTTTTGGGCTCGGGTGCAACATCCTACACTTCGGTTTTTTTAGTCTTCCACTTCCACACACCTCTATGATATTTCTAAAATCAGCTAAGTGATCTAACTCTTCATTGCACTTAGGGTTTCTAATTTTATGCTTTATTTCTTGCATTGTATCATATATAATAACTGTTTATTTTTTTTTATCCATTACTCTACAATTAATATCTTAGATTTTTTTATGTTTTTAAAATTAGATACAAGAATATATAGATATTGAGAATAAGAGAAATAATAGAGTGGAAGTGAGTGAGAATGGGAATATAACACCCACACATGTAAGACTAACACATAAGGAAAAATAAACAAGGATAATTTTTTCTTTATTTCTTTTCTTGATTTACAACATCACATGAGATGCTTAGAAAAACATGGACCCATGCAGACAATATGATGAGAAGTTTATTAGAACCAAAAGTAGATATGAATCATACTACCAAGCCTATCTACAAGGCTTGTAATGGGGGAGAGATTATCATTGCAACTACCACTTATCGCTTCCACTAAGGAATCTTAGCTAGCCTTTGGTTCCTCTAAGATGAAATCCACCACATCAAATTTGATAGGTCCCTTATCCCTAAATTATAACACATGATTATGCTTCCACTAATACTAGCCACAAATTCCTTTGGTTCCTCCAAAGAAATAACACACAATGCTACTTATTCCTCCCTTCACTAACAACACCTTATTCCCCCAATAGTAATGATGTAATCTCACTCCAACACGAGGAAACTTACAAAAAATCATAATAACACAATAATCACATTGATGCGACATTTAGTCAACAAATAATATACAATATAATGATATAAAAGTATAGCCACAAAACAAGGATAGAAGAAAGGACATCATCCACCATGTACACAATTATCAGTGATTACATCTTATTCCATTACGTTACTTAATCATTAGCACGTGAATCATTTAAAACACATAATTATGTAATCTTATTATTTCTCATTTTGTAAATTTTCCATTTCGTTATGACACCTTATGCACAAGGATCCTACCTTATTTTGCACTTCTTATGTATACCCCCAAGATTTAATCATGAGGTGCATAAACTAAAATTCTAACATCTTTAACACAATTGAATTCCTTTGTTTTACCTCATTGATTATACCACGTTTAATGTAAACAAGTTATCTACCCTTGTTTCAAAATTCACACATATCTCATTTCGTTTACACCTTTTCTCACATGAAGTACATTTTAATCATTTGTGTTGATTAACATAGCTACTTTATGAATCCCAACTACCAATGGAAATTATTTATACACACACATGATTCTCATACAACTCTTTATTTTAAGATAAGGATTCTTGTACATAAAATACATATCCCACATGAAAATTCATTTTAATTTCATTACATAAGGGGGAAATTAACATGGAGTTAAAAGGGATAATCATATGTTTAAGAGTGGAAATGTTCCCATTTTCCCTTTTCATTATAATGTTTCAACACTAGGGATACAATATGCTCACTTATCATGTTATTACAAATAACTATGTAATTTAAATATTTAGTTTGAATCATTCCTGATATACATATAAATCACATTCCACTTGTTCCAAGTTAGGATTCACTATTTTCAAAAGATATGTTACACATAAAATAGTTTGTTTTACTTTTATTAACATAACAATGTTTAACTTTTAGTTATAAGTGGAGAGCTTTAGTCTCATATTACATTGTTTGATACCTTGTATTAGACACAATTTTGATATTGTTATTTATTGAAAATTCCATCCACATATATTCTCTAACAAGGTCATATGATTAGTTTATTATGCTTACACTTAAAGATAATTATGAATGATTTATTTCAATTTGTAAGGTCTATAACCCACTATAGGTTTGACACTAAAATATTTAATACATTCTTATCTCGTAAGGTATTTACATAACTAATGGTATGCCCATTGATACTCATCAAGGTAACAATTTTATATGTGAGGGATTAATGCAATGGAACACAATATTTTAATGCATAGGTAGACTAGTACACTTAATCCACTTGAAATAATTAGATCTCTCAATGTGCTAATTCATTAGTTTCATCCTCCAAAACTACACAAGAACTTGGTCACCCATTAGGGTGCAAAGAAAAATTGTGAATTGAACTTAATCTTATTCATGATTTGATTGGAGATGCAACACTTATAAGTTTGGGTATTACTCATCCAAGGAATGGTAGAGTATACATATTACAATCATGCCTCATGTAAAGTTACTCAGGGTAAGGAATAGTGTCATTATAGGCTCTTCATATGATGTTAGGGGTTCAAATATCTAGTCACGAATCAAATAAGAGGAGGAACACATAACATAATGATTTAGAGAACTTGTTTAGTTTCCTTGTTTTATGTGCTCTACTTTAAAACCACATATTTTAGTTTCCTTCTTGAAGGGGGTCCCACAAAATTTTTCTTCCCCTTATAAACATAGAAACCCTTTAGTCAACAAAACTCATTTCTGGCAACCATGATTCAACCTACAAATACCTTTTTAGAGCTACTTATTGTAATTTCCCTAATTCATCTTTGTTGAAGAACAAGTAGCCTATAATAATCTCTTACAAAACTAGTTCACAAAGTGGTTATATTGAAACTGAGGGTTGGTCACAATTACCATGGTGAAACTCTAGAAGTATGTGGTGGTATACTTCTATTTTATAACAATGATCCCTAAACTGCAAACACCAAAACAAACTTCCAACTTTTGGCAGTTTTCCCAAGCTACGAAACAACCAATTGGGATCCTAAACACATTCCATAGAATAATCAAATGACCCTATGAAATTAGTCTAAAGGTTGATGTGATATTCCACATCACCAGGGAACACAGTGAAACCTTGACTTCTCCTCTACGAGAGTTAGAGAGGTATTTTGCATGTCACTATAAAACATGTATTTATTATCTTTTGCAAGGTGTTTAAGTGACATGTTTAAATCAAAACTTGTGTTCAACTCACTAATATGAAGATTTCCTTGATTAAATTTCATCATCTAAGTTTTCCATCGTCTCGGGACATGATCTTGGAGAAAGGTTAACACTCATAAAGGTCATTCAAGTTGTGTGGAAAAAAGGTAAATTCTAATGTTTTGAGAAACAAAATTTAGTTAAATTAACCCAAACATACTCTTCATATGTTTTTTAATTTTCGGTGCCATTATGAATATAAGACTATCAATGCAAAAACATACTAAATGTAAGTGATAAAACCATGCATATGAGAAATATAATAGAAATGGGTATGAGGGGTGCTTCAGGTATTTTTGCATGCATTTCAAGAGACCACATCTTTTTGAGACATATTTTCAAACCATTCTTGTGCCTTCGGTATGTTTACACATTTTATATACATATCTATTAAGGATGTGACAACTCTATCATCCAAAAAAATAAAATTTCCCTTTTTCTTTGATGGTTTTCCATACACTATTCCAAAGCTCTTATTTTAGTACAAGATGGAAATGTTGGAAAATATTTAATAATTTGGATTTAAAAATTCCAATAAAACCTGTCCTGGTTGATTGGATGAGTTTTCTTGGCTCTTGTAGAGAACATAAGAATAATGATTTGATATTATTTACAACTCTTATTTTGAGTTGGAAATTCTAAATCTTGAAACTTATGTTGTTCTATCAAACATATCTATAAAAGTGAACATGTTAGGAGAGTTTTAAAAAGGTAGGGGAAAATGACCAGGGATAGAGGAATAAAAGATAACTGCATGTAGCTAGATTAAAGGAAAAAAATTGTGAGTGCTTTTGTGTAGGAGGTAACACACACCTATAGACACAACAAATCTAAGAAAAGTTAGAGGAAAAGTCTTAGAAGATGAAGGTAATAAGGAGGGTCCTAGAAAAGAATGGGAACTTTGGATTTATACATGCCACTTTGTTTTAGTTGAAAGGTTCCAAGGCCCATTCAATAAACCCATTTTGAGAATCTTATGCAGTCCATTAAGCCATATTTATTAGAAACATTTTATCAAATAGTCAATGTTACTTGTCTACACCTCCACATTTTGCATACAACTCTACCAAGGAAGTCACAACTCTAACATCTTACAAAATACCCTTCCCATTTTTCTTGGATGGACATCCATATGCTACTCCAAAGATTATCATGTTAACATAGGATAGGCAGATGTTGGAAAGGCTATGGTATTTGGATTTTCACTTGTCCAACACATTTTATTTGCAACATCTAAGATGGAAAGAACAATCCATTTCATTTAATTTTTTTTTATCCTGGGTTGGGAAGGCTAAACTCCATTTGTGACATCCTTGCAGTCATGGTGTAAAACCCTTGTTATGATCAAACAATTTAAGGGATTTTTTTAAAAGCATACCCTTAATATAAAATCAAGCTACCAATGTTCAAAATTATTATTTAGATTAGTGCTTTCTGATCTAACATAATTAAAATATTCATAATCCATCTAATAACATATAATAACCATGTAGCAGTTGTAAGGGTATATCTATATCTCCATGATCTCCCTTACGTCACTATAACTGAGTGTGTACATTTTTATATACTTGGTTTAACCTTTTATAGGTTATGAGAACTATGTGCATCTCCTAAGTTCCTACCTAGAACAAATTCATGTAACTTCCATACTATATCTGACACTATTTATTTAGGGGATGAGTGATCATAAAATGTAGTCAACTAATACATTTGTTTTGCAAAAATTTTAAGCATTGAGTTACAAAATTATTTTTGAGACCTCACACTATCCTACAAAACTCATCTTCCATCACCACACAACCATCTCAATATAGTTATTTAGATTTCTTGTTGTTTAAGAAGGTGAACTAGATAAGAAGAGGGAGAGTCCATTACTGGCTCATTTCCCTATATGTAAAGAATCCCATCCATACCACCTTAGGATTCCTAAGGGAAACATAAGGACCATGTAATGATTACCATCATTATTTCCTCACTACCCTTCCCATAGTCATCCTAAGTTGGCATCAAGATAATATTCTAATGAGATGACGTATGAACATTACGCCTTATTCTCCTTATACTTAGGTTACCTTAGCTGAGTAATGTAACTAAGCCATCCTTAGAAAGTCATTTTAAAAGCATTATTTCAAAATACTTAATATGTTTCCATAAGAGGGTCATAGTAACTCAACGAGTTACTAACTAATATTAGTTCCTCTTGTCGTACTTTTAACAACTTAGTAATTTTTGTTAGGTGTAGGTTAATTATTCATTTTTCATACCAAGTCATTTAAATACATTTACTCATCATGATTAGTCCATTATTACTATAAAGTACATAAATATATTTCATTTCCTATGTTATCCTTTTGGTTTATCTATCAATATTCATTTTGCTTTGATTATTCTATCTGAATTAATGAAATCAGAAATAATCACATAACTTAAGAAATTATCAGCTTAATTAATAAATCAGCTTTATAAGTAAAATATCTACATTTTTAGTTCAAATAAGATAAGTCATAAGACCAAATTTCAAATAAGGGACAAATATCCTAATATTCATTAATAATGATTTACAATAGTCATCAAGAATAATACATTGGGCCATAATTCATTTTTTAAGATGTGATGATATTTCAATCACATAATCAAATTGATTACAAATAATCCTTTCATATTTATTTCCCAATAAACTCAAGATGTAAAAACAATTGCAAAATCTAATCCAAGCTGTTACTTCAAGTATATGGCATTTCCTGCATAAAATTATAGGAGAGAGAGATAAATATGGATCATTTCATAAGAACTGGAATGAGTCTACATACACTTATTCTATGTTGTAATTATAATGAAATAATCGAATAAGAGATCAACTAAGAACTATTCTTAATCAATGAGTTATAATTGTAAATTTCATAGTTTATATTAACTGAAATCTACCTTATAAACATATCTTAATGAAACTTCTTTATTATATAAAACATTTATGTCCATTGTTACTATTATAACAACTAGACCTTACATGAATGTATCATGACATTTAGACAATAATGGTTCAATTACTATCTACAAAAGTCTCATTATTTCAGTAGATGTAATAACTCACAAGGTTGCAACTAGAAAGTTCAATCATTAGTGCATTATTAAACCATGGGGCCGCTATCAACCTATGAAAAATAATTGTCATGTTAATATGGATTTGCGATAATGCCCCATGGGGATGTCTTTTCAGCTGAGTTATACCTTATATAATGTCATTGATCCTTCATACTTTTTCTCCTGCAACCTGATTACCGTAAATTCCTACTAATCAATCCTTCTTATGATAACATGTGATGAGTTGTAGGGACCAAAATGAATTTTTATTTCCCAAATGCCAATTAAGTGAGTCTGAGTTTGGAGCAATGCGGAAGCAGAAGACTTTTTCCACAATATTAGACATATAAGTATGGGATAATGAATCTAGTAGTCCTATAGGAATTTATGAGTCCCTTGATAACAATATTAATTAGTGGGAGATGTTAGTGCCAGCAATTATGATGTATTATATAAGTGCTTATGTCTATATAATCAGACAACAGTAACTTCAAAACACTATCTAAGTTGTTATTTTAGATATAATCTGTAATATATAGCCTTTTATATTTAACAGGTCTTATTATTCACGTTGTTACTGGATAATGATTATGGAACTTATTCCTGAATTAATATTAAGTGAAGCATCATTTTGAGGATCGTGGAGTCTGTTTTGTTTTCCTCTTTCCTTCAAGGGATTAAGTTGACCCAATCGACCAAGGAGATATGAGGCCATTTACATTCACATACACATATGGTTTTCTAATTTAGTTTTACCAAAATCTCTATTTCAATATGTTTCATGCAATCTTTGTTTGAAGATATTTGTTTTCCTATTGAAATTTCTATTTAGAATGTCATGTTTACCTTTATGCAAAGTCTATGTTAGCATGTGCTTTTACTTCTACTTCTTTTAGTTACAAGTGTGCAATTGTCAATAGAAAACTTTCAAATTAACATGTGCACATTTCCTATTTAAATTAGAAGTATAGATTTTAGACTTCATTTCATCACAAAACTTAATTTCGTAGATTAACTACATTGAGTCCATTCTGTAGATTAGTAACCAACCATAGAAAGATCTCAATAATCAACCCCCCAATAGAAGACCCATATAGGAAAACTGGCTACAAGCCCCATTACATATAATCCTAGGACACAACCTCGGTTTATACATCCACAATTATTCACATAAATAATCCTATTAGTTAAATGATTGGATAATACAACAACGCATCATTCATAATGCAGGTGGTCAATAACAAAAATGGTCTATCTAACAACTCATATTTTAGTAGAGTTGAACTTCATAAGGTTTCAACAATCAATCATATCCCATTTAGAACTGTAATCAACTGAAACTAATTAATTACTTCTTGTTTTAAAGACCCCTTTTTTGAGTTGACTACACATACATATTAACATTGTTTACAAGAACATCTACAATTCCCAAAATGTCTAGTCCAAAGAAGGGAGAGAGAGTTTATAAAAAATAAACAAGAATCATCAACTGTATTACACATATCAGAAATAAATAATAGAAGGAGACATAAAAATTTATTTCCTTCCAAGAATTCCCCCAACTAACTTCAAACAATCATGCTTAGTTATCACAAAATCGAGCCATTGTTTATATATATCAATATTAGTAACCCAAAACTGTCACAAACTAAAATCATATACACACAAAAAGAAAATTTCATTTACTTAACTATTATTAACAATCAATAGAGGTGAACGTTGTTACTAGAATTACCATATTCGAAAATTGAAAGCTACAATCAACTAAAATGTAAAGACCATTTTAAGTTTTACATGACCTTACTCTTTTCAAGTTTCTAATCACCCAACAAAATAAGAGAGTGATTTAACTCCAATACGTCCTTGAGGGAGAGGATTTCATGAACAAAAAACAATCCCTATTTTTATAAAATCAAATTTCCCCAAAACTGAACCTAGTTTTTAAATAACAACCCAAAATCCATTTAATCCACACACTCAATAGGGTTTTACCTCCACCATTTATTCATATCAAAAGAAAGAATTATAACAATAATGCTTTAAGAAAGAGTTGTAAAAATAATCAAGTTTGTTTTTATGTCACACAAAATCCTTATTTAATTTTCCAGATCTCTCATAATAATCAAAACCAAAATGCATTCATCTCATTTTTTAGATTTCAGATAAATTAAAAAAAAAACATACTCATTTCATTTTCCATATTTCACATACTAATCCAAAACCAAAACATATTCATTTAATTTTCCATATTTCACATAATAATCCAAAAATAATTTATGTATTAATTTCATTTTCCATATTTCACATAATAATCCAAAACCAAAACATATTCATTTAATTTTCCAGATTTCACACAATAATCCAAAACTAATTAGCGTATTCATTTCATTTTCTAGATTTCACATAATAATACAAAACCAAAACATATTCATTTCATTTTCCATATTTCACATAATAATCCAAAACCCAAAACCTATTCATTTTATTTTACATATTTCACACAATAATCCAAAACCAAAAACATATTCAGTTACATCATTAAAATAACAACAAATAATAAGAGTAGAAAAACCCATGCATGCATATTTTTCCTCCAAACTTCTCTACACTTTTCCAAGTCAAAATATGTCAAAAAATACATTAAATATCAACAATCATAGTCCAACAATAGTGAATGCCATCGGTATAGGGAGATAAAAATAGTGAAATCTCCATACAGTAGTCACCAAATAACTATTCCTAAAAACTCCATGCACAACCCTCAAACAGAGACCCAAACACAACCGAATGAAAATGAAACAATGAGATTACATACACGGCCTAGCTTCTCAAGGAAGCTAATGTTTCCCAAGATATCTTTACTGTCCAAATTAAATTCACACCAACCTTATTAAATTTCATGCCACTTTATGGATTTTCAACCATTTCAACCATAAAACTTATGCTACAAATATGTAGCCATATTTTCTTCAACTCTAGGTTTAACCACCTATTAGTTTCTAAACTTTAAAAACCACATAGTCCACATACCCCAGGTGGGGCGGTGTTAGTGTGAGCTATCCTATGTGTCCTCCTCTCATGTTGGAGGGTCATCTCACATGGGTCAGGTTTAGGGTTTCATGTGTGTCATGCACTAGGGTTAATCAACTCCAAATGATTTGCCATCACACCAAAAGCACGAACTTATAGTGGAGAGGGATCTCATCGTGTTAATCAGCTGCTACGCCAACAAAAAATCCATGCATGGTCTCAAATAAAGCTCCAAAAAAACCAAATGACAATCAAACAATGAGATACTTATATGACTTAGCTTCTTGAGGAAGATAAAATTTTCCAAGGCTTTCCTGTTGTCTAAATTCAAACTAAACTCCTTAAATTCCATGCCACATCATGGCTTACCAACATCAAAAAACCGTTTAAACCATAAAATTGATTTAACGTCCGCTACAAATATGCCATACAACTTAGGTTTTAACCTAAGTTATATAAAATTTCAAAACCACATAACCCACATGGTGCGGTGGGTCAAATCTCTACCTCACACAATTTCACTAACCAATTAACAATTTCATGTAAAATCCAAACTAAAATCCATAAATTCATATCATAAGTGGTCTCATGATAATATGCCAATAATTACGAAATACACACACACACACACACAATTAATTCATTAAATAATCACCAAACAATCCTTTACTAGAATTGAGTAATAACACAAACTAGATCAAACACTCATTAGCAGGGTGTGTTAATATCCTTAACAATCACATTTCACAGTGCTTGGAAAAATTCCATGGCGTATTTTTAACATTTTAAAGACTAGGAAAACTGATTCACGGTACATGTTGCCTTCGTAATGGTGAGTGGTCAATAAGCATCCATCTTAAGTAATGCCCATAAAATGGTTAAGTTTTTATAATAACAATCTTAATAATTCAATAAATGAATTTAATTAAATTTGGGATGTTACATACTTCCCCTATAAAAATAATCATCATCCCGATGATTCAATTATAATAATTTCTTATATATCAATCATAAGGAAATTTCATAAATAAAAATGTAGAACAATTCATTTTTCTCATCAATTCAATTTTTTTCTAGAATTTAACTAATCAAATTTCTAAAAATTGGGTTGTATCATCCTTATCTCAACAAGTAATTACCCCCAAAAAATTAGTATGGCTTACATTGCCATTTATTTATAATAAGAAATGAATATTTTGCAACCAAACCATCACAATTTATCAACAACAACAGTTTTTTTACTTGAACAAGAAAGGAAAAACAACTGTCATATCATTCATATTCTCCCAAGTTGCATTGTTTTCAAAATATTGGTCCCATTAGACCTTACATTAAGGCACTTCTTAATTTCTGAGACACAATTTGTGAGTTTCCAACACTCTTATTAGTTCAAATACGATGATTCCTAGGTCCTAAACCTATAATGAGTTCCAATTAGTAATATGTGATATATCATAAACATACTTTTAAGAAAAGATATATGAAAAACATTTTAAATCCTATATAATGTGGGAGGTAAGGTTAATATGTAAGCCATCAGACTTATAAGTTTTAGGACTTTAAAGGGTCTTATATATCTAGGAGATAACTTGGTAGATTTTCCAAATGAAATATAACTCTTTTTAGATTTTACCCTAAAAAAGATCTTGTCTCCTTTCTTAATTTATCTGTCAATCCTTTTTAAATCAGTGTATCTTTTCTTCCTATCCACAACTTATTTCAACCACTCATGAATGAGATTAACTTTCTCTTCCATTTCAATCAACATTTCCAGACCCACCACCTTTATGTCCTGTATGATATCCCATATAATAGGATATCTACACTTTCTGCCATACAACACTTAAAATAGAGCCATTTTCAGCGAGGAGTGATAAGTGTTATTGTAATAAAATTCAACCAATGGTAGATATTTCCCCATTTGTATTGTTGATCCAAGCTTTACATTCTAATAATGTCTTCCAAAACTTTGTTAACTATTTCTATGTTTCCATCAATTTCAGTATGGTAGGAAAAACTAAAATTCAATTTTGGTCCTAACGTAGAGTTTGATGTTTGTTAAATCTAAGAGCTCATCCTTTGATACCTATATGAAATGATTAGTTCCAAAATTCCATGCAATAAAAAATATCATGTACAAACCTTTTTCAAGTATTGGGGAATCATCCTTAAGATTTCCTGGTATAAAATGAGCTACTTTGGTTAGTTTATCCACTATTACCAAAATCATATCATGTTTATTTTTGGATAGTGACAATCCTTGTAAAAATTTCCATGTTAATTACATGTCATTTATATTGTGGAATACTATGAGGATATAGTAGACATGTGGGGTGCAAGTGTTCCAAATTTATACATTGGAAATCCAAACAATGCACAACATATTTTATCATATCCTTCTTCATCCCTTTCCAAAAATATTTTTGTTTAACATTAGCCAACAAATTTTTTACTCCCAGATTCCCAGAATATAGTACATCATGAAATTCTTGTAAGACATTCACTCTAAGATCATTTCCCAAGGGCACATATACTTTTTGTTAAATCATAAAATTCCTTCATTGTCGAACCTAAAACCATATTATATTCTATCATTCATATTTTTTTCTAACATAGTTTTCACTTGTTGATAGTAAGAATCAACTTGAAGCTATTTCTTAACTTCTTCCTTAACTAATTTTCAAGGGTTACACTTGTGGAAATATGATTCCTACATCTCATAACATCAACCAATTGATTTTATTTTCCCTTGATGTAACTAATATCAAATTCATACTGGGATAGAAATTTAGGCCACCTACGATGTCTTGCATTTAAATTTGGCTACATAAAAATGTATTTCAGCTCTAAATGGTTTGTTTTCAGTTCAAATGGCTTTCCTAATAAATAATGCCTCCACACTTGTAAGGAATGGACTATTGAAGAAAGATACAAGTCATGGGGAGAATAGTTATTCGTATACACCTTCATGTCTCTACTTTCATATGTAATTACGTGATCATTTTGAAGACATATTCCACCTAATCCTTCAGATGAGGCATTAATAACCATGGTAAAGTTTCCATTGGGATCCAGAACATTTAATATAGGTGGAGATGTAATTTTTTCTTTTAGAAAGTTAAATGCACTCTCACATTTGTTAGTCCATACAATTTTTTTATCCTTTGTCTATAATGAAGTAATTGGTCTAGCCAATCTTGAAAATTTTTTAACAAATTTTTCCGTACTACCCAACATGTCTAATAAAATTTCTTACCTCATGTAACTTTTAGGTGTTGGCTACTCAGTAATAGATTTTATTTTTTATGGGAAAATAAAAATCCCATCCCTTTTTATGATATGGATAAGATATTGTAACTTACTTTTTTGACAGATGGTAAAAAAAGATTGTGTGGACCCTATTCCATACAAAACAAAGTTTACAAGCTATTGAATAGAAATTATACATTCAATACATCATACTAGCAATAAACGACCAAAACATAGTAAAAATAATAGTAACCAAACTAAAAAAATATAATGAAAAACAAACTACCAAAAAAACCGAAGTCGCAACCAACCAGAAACATAAAGTCATCAAGATAGAGGCTAGAGATATCACTATTGTTGCATATCCTTTATAAATATTCCTTTGCGATACTTTAAATAGATATCCCTAATTTTTTGTACTCCAAGTTTTCATAATCCAATTTCCTCTCCTTAGGAGAACCAAAAACATGTGATCCAAAAGCCTTTACCTTACTTTGAATGTGCACCAAACAAGCCAACAAGTTAAGGTGCTCCATAGTAGTTGTAATGTTCAGAATATCCCAATCCCTCATTTGTTTCAAGGAAATATTGAGCCAATACACTTCCATTTGTGAATCTTGACATCTCTTCTAGACCGCATCTAGTTTATCACTATTAAGATGAATGGCCATGTCCTCAAATTTATCTTTCATGGTATACTAGTCCATGAGAATAAATCTCAACATGATTTTATCAAGCTTTAAACGAGTTTTAATTTGTTCCAGGTCCATAGGTGTATTGCCACAACGATCCTTATAGAATTTTCTAGTCTCCAAATCAGTTGTAGGAAATACATCCACCTTTTTACCAACCTCCTTCAGTAAGTTCAGGTTGTGCACCTCATCAATAGAGTTCTGAGAATGAGACTTAAATTTGTGATCAAAATCTACAAGAAGATATTTCTTCCATTCATCCCCTTCATTCTTTGTCGATTCCATAGAATTATCAAACTCTTTAGGAGGGGGGCCTCATTAAACAAGCCTATAAGTTTGGAAGATTTAGTACGATTCATTGAGCCACACTTGAACATAAACAAAATAAGGACTTAGTGAAGGGCCACCTTGATCATGTCTTTTTTTGAACTGCTCAATCGTAGCACATAACAACCTAAGAAGGAAATAGGGATAACACACATATTACCATGTCGGATGTGGCTAAGATTAGGTAGATGATAAGAAAATATTATCAACTACCTCCCTTCTAGAGTGACAAATTAAATAAGGTTTAAGCAAATTTCACCAAAGATTCAAGGCAAAGAGTCCCTTGCAAAACTTGAGAATGAGGATAAATTTATTCTCCCCAACAAAGAAATATTTCACCTCTACAACTTTATTTCTTTTAGTTTTAAAAAAATCCCTCCCTTTCTTACTAAGCCCCATTACAGAGGAAATAAATCAATGGATACATTAAGATGGATTCCCCTCATAGTCGCTAATCCTACCAACCAAGTTGGTGGCATTTTATAAGCCTCCCCAAAATCCTTACTCATATTTTTGTCATAAGCCTAAAAATATTAAAGAAAAATCCATACATGTAGCTTCAAATGTTTTCCACACATTTTTTGTAATACCACTTACATTATCTAGTATGGTCCAAACTAGATCGCCCCCATGATCACACTAAAGCAATTGCAGAAGAACAAATAGAGAAAAAGATATTTCTCGCAAACTAGCACCTAATAAAATCATATCACAGTCTTGGACCGGACAAAATGAAAAATAGGCCACCTCAATCATTCAAATTTGTAGCATAGAAGTTTTCACATTATAGTCATTATGGATAATCATAGGACACACTTCGATATTATTGCAAAAAACATCATTCCAAGAAATTAAGAAAACAAAATAAGGACCATAATTTAACATTAATCCCCCTCTCAAAATATGATATCTTTTCCTTATCATTATAAAAAAGCTTCATTTTTTATTATAGTAAGCATAGAGGGGTCTAGAAAAGAATCATCTTCCATCACCATCATACCATCCATAATAACCCTTCTATTAGAAAACAAATCAACAACACAGTTTCCTTTGATATAATTACTGAGACAAGATATATTATCAAATCTAAGAATAAGCAACTTGATGCCCTCAATGAAGTCCTTAATAGATATAGAAGTCACACTTTTAATTTGAATTTTGTTAATGATATTTAAGGAGTCACCTTCAACCACCAAATTCCTAAAATTTTTGTTCACAACTATTTTAACTCCCCATTAAGAAGCAACTACCTCAGCTACATGATTGGTCTGGTTACCTAAATTATAAGAGTAGCTAACAACAAAAGAACCCATATGGTCCCTAAAGGCCCCACTAATACCAGTTTTTATTGGATTCCCTTTATCCGCTCCATCAAAGTTCAATTTCATCCATCTATACAAAGGCTTCTTACAAACAACCATCTCCCTTGGATTAGGAAAATTATTCTTCATTTGATCATGAACAAAACCCCAATTTATAAAGACTTATTCTTCTTACACAAAAAATATATCTTATTTCCTTGAAGAAGGTAGATTTTTTTTAACTGTATTAATGCATCTAATATCTAATATTTTAGTTTTCCCATGTTTTCCTTTAAAAATCCTTCTATTTCTCTCCTTCCAAATTTCCCAACAAAAAATGTAAAAGAGGGAAAATCCATAAGTTCTTCAACCCCAGGCTTCTGAAAAGGACAACACCATTTGACCCAAGCTAACTAGATAGAACAAGAAAAGACCAAACTAGAATCAAAGAGGGATAGAAGGAACCCTTGAACAACCACAGACAAAGGACAATCTAAAAAGAGGTGTGAAACATTTTCCTCTTCCTTATCACACAGGACACATCTATTCACATCTAAGAACCTCTTTTGTTAAGGTTATCCAATGTTAGAATTTTAATATGGAGCACCAACCACAAAAAAACATTAACTTTGGGGTTAACATCTTTATTCGAAAATATTTCTCATTTGAAATCCGCATTAATCATATCCTCTTCGAAGAACATATCATATGCACTTTTTACACTAAAAATTCCACTCTCCTCTTTGGACCATATAATACTATCATTTTCTCCAATCCTAACCATCATACCCCCATTCAAGAGAATATTTGTTCTCCAAGTTATTATTTTGCACCTCAATAGATATATTTTTCCATCATCTAAAAGGATCCTCATCATTAAAAAAATCCTTAACTAGGGATCCATACTTACTTTTAACTGCTTGTTGTAAGTTAGGAAAAGTTTCTTGTAAAGGGGAATCACCCAAAAATTTATCTTTCCAAAAATTTACCCTTCCCCCATTCCCTATCTTCCACTTACACCCTTTAGACAAATATTTTTTTGCCCAGTTAATAGTCTTCTAAAAAAAAGAACAAAAAAAGTGGGAGGATAGAAGCACCAATAATTAAATCTTTAATCTGTCCAATACTTAATTTTTTAGGATTTTAGCCCATACAGTTTACCCTTTATTGGTACACTAAGTCATCTTCGTAAGTAAATCCTTATTCATTTTTTCCCAGTCTCTCAAACCCAATCCTCTAAACTTCTTTTTGGCCATTGTATGTTATTGTTGTCATTGATGTCATGTTCATTAATGGAAAAGGCTATCATATTTTTGTATGATTCTCCATGAGGTGTTAGTCAGTGGTTAAACATGAAGGTTGATTGGTAGTGTCAAGTTTTGTCGAGTCTTATGTTGTTCTAGATCATGGTTTGGCTTGCATGGTCATGGCTTGAGTCCTACTAATAAATTTTAAGGTTTTCATGAGTTAAAACATGGTAATTAGGTGTCTTAGAAGTGTATATGAGTCTGTATGTGGTCAACATGGTCATTTTATGAGGTGGCATGCTTAAGTCAGGTCATTCTTGGCCTATTCCTAGCCCTGGAGCATGCAAAATGAGATGGAGGTATCTATTTTGGAGCTTATCAGTCTTATTCAAACATGGTAAAAATGTTGTGAAAAGGTATATTAGGTGTATTATGAGTTTCAAGTCAGCATTCATTGATACAATGCTTTTATGTGGTCCTTGGGAAGCAAGAAGGTGAGAATAGGCAATTTGGCACATGTAATTCTTAATGGATGGAGAGTTTCAAAGATATTTGGGATATATGGTGAGTATGGTTAATTAGATAATTTTTTCATGATGCTTCATGACAAGTTTTAGGTAATTTTGAATATTTAATTTCAAGATACTATAGTTTTGGTAAAATCAGGTAATTTACAGTGTGATTTTGAGGAAAAAGTGGGATTTATGATGCTCGTTGTGAGTTGTGTAATTTTCATGGGAATATGAAATATTTGGCATATCTTTTTGGATCAGTTATAAAGTTTTAGAAAAAATAATAAGGTGGTTTTATTGTCACATTTTTATGAACGATTGCTAAGAAGATAAGTTGCTTTGAAACCCTAGCTAAACCCTAGCTCAAAGTGACTTAGAGAAAAAGAGGTATGTTGAGTAATTTTTTTTCATTTTGAAAGTTTGATGATTTTATGTTGTAGAGGACTCCTCCATATTTACATAAAGGTTTATTATTGCATGTGATTATATGTGGGCCGCATCTGAAAATGCTAGTTTATGAAGAATTTGGTTTTGGGACAAGGTTGTCTAAAGAAGTTGAAAAATAAATGGAATTTTTTTTTAGTATGGGAGTTTTTATTTATGTCCATGGTGGTTTCATGTCATATTTATGTATCTAAATGGAAAAGTGTGCCATATTTTTGAAGACTAGTCAAAAGACAGTTTTGGGGTAGTTCCAGGAAGTTTGCAAAGATGGTATTGGCTGAAGGCCTTCTACTTGGATTTCGAAGGAGTTATAATTTTTTTTAAAGATGATTAATAGGTATTTCCATATGTATAGGTTATTTTTCATTATAATAATATTTTATGGGTCATCTAGGTCAGTTTATGAGGAAGAAGATTGTTGGTTTTCTAGGGAAGGATTGCTTAGGCTGAAAGAATGAAGTGAATGAATTATGAGATGGATGATTTGATGCTTGTTATAAGTTGGAGAGTTAAGAGGGATGAATTTTATTCCTATTGAATGCATTTTTAGGTCTTAAAAATTGCATCAACAGTGAAAACTAGTTGAGTTTTCAAAAATGATTTATGGGCAACTTGATTTGGTGAAGAGGAAAATTGTTTTGGTTTGAGCATATGGACATTTCAAGAGGTATAAAATTCATAAATTTTATTTAAAGGTCCCGAGGATTCCATTGAGTAGATAAACTTCATAGTTGTGTTGTTATTGGGTTGTCTTAATGCCTAAAGGTAAAGACAAGGTGATGGAAACAACTATTTGGTGAAGGATATGAGCCTTTTGGCTTGTGTTACGAATTATTTGATTAGTCCAACCTAATTAAAGACCATGGATGATGTTATTATTGTTGGGAATACTTTACTTTAAAATAGTGCTACGATTCAATACAAAAAAATAATGCAAATACGAAAGTAAACAATTCCCCAAAATCTACAGCATCGGAAGCATATACTAGAAAATCCAAACCAAAACAAAGTACACACACAAAACATAATACGTAACATGGTTCACCCAATGTGGGCTATGTCCATAAAATATAGAGATCTCAATATATACTAATAAACAAGAGTACAAATCAACTCTTCCCACAAGAGTAAAATGCATCTCTCCAAGAGTATCTCCTCCTTCAGATCTCTAAACAGATCTACATGAGTGCACTACAGCTGTGCCTTTGAACCACCACCAGATCTCACATAACCAGGAACTAATGTATCTTTTAACTGAAACCAAGCTCTCCTATGGATCTGAAAATAAAACCTCTCAAATGGGTCTACCAATGTCCAACCATAATTATGCACCAAGAAGTACTTCTCTCCTCCATCACTGCATCAACCTTTGAAAACAAGAAGACAACCTCCTCTACAATATCTAGGTAATATTACATACCCACAAGCTATCCAATGAGCTACAATACTAGATCTACAATACAAGGTCTCACAACAACATGTGGATCTACAAGAAGAAAGAAGAAAATCTATATGCTTTGCATACTATGAAAGCCATTACATTGAGACAGAATAATAAAAAGGAAATCTAGTAGAATACATTACCCTCTTCTCACCATTTTGATGTACCTTCCATTTCCTTTTGTCTAGCTTTTCTCCATGGAAGCTTTTTTTTCATATAACCTTCTTCTTCATCTTCATCCTGTCAAATAAGGATTTCACATGTGATAATAATCAATTACATGTAATTATCACATTCTAACACTAGCTTTCTAGCTTATATAGGCATATAAAAACTTAGGGAATTTTAATTATGCATTTACAACCTTCAGATTACCTTAAATCAAAGAATGGATCTAATCCCACGTCAAAAATTAAAAAAAAAACATAAATGCACAGGTAATCGATGTTAGTTCCCTGACCAATGCCGGTTCCTCCCAGGTGACTGATGTCGGTTCCTTGGTTGATGTCAGTTATTGTGTAAACCTGCAAGTTTGTAAAACATGATTTTTGTGAAGAAATTTATCTCCACAACTCAACAGTTATGCTATAGTACACATATTTAATTAATTTTGGGGCTTGAATAATCATGGTTTTGGCATTAGTGGTTTTAGCTCATCCTAGGGATGGAGTTTTGAGCTTATCTTGTGCAAGTTTGATGATTTTGGACATGACCAACCTATATGGGTTATATGTCAACATTTTAATGAATATTTTGGGATTTTATTAAGTTGTGTTGGTCCAAATTATGATGTATGACTAACCTATATTCTGTTTTAAGGAAGATAATCTTATAAAAGAAAATTTTTGAGTTCATTTTTGAACCAATCATGCATGGGGGAAAAGTGTGACCCAAGAGAGAGTGAGTAACAAGTGTGAAGGCATGAAGTGAGAGTTGAAGAAGTGTTTAATGGGTTGAGGAATGATGAATAGGATGTGTGTAATATTTTGAGACCAATACAAGCTCATGAAAGACATAGAGAGAGTGAGTTGAAGAAGGTGTACTTGAATGAGGGTTTAAAGGAATTTGGAGCTGAATTTTATGATCATAAATAGCTATGGTATCAACATATTTTTTAGTGTTCATACATCTAAAAAATATCTTATGATTAGTCATATTCATAGGAGTCTCCTATTGCTAGTAATATCAATAAGGGTTTCAGGGTTAGTGCTCCTTGTGGCATTGGTGTCTCATTTAAGAAATCTCTTGTGATGCGTAATATTCACTTGATTCTTTGTTGTGTGTAATATAAAAAAAAAAATTAGTGGGTTTTCTTCCCCTTTAAGTTTCCCACTTACATCTTGTGTCTATGTGTTAACTCTCACGTGTTCTATTCATTTGAATGTATGGTGCACACTTAATGAGATCTCATTGAATGTATATGGCTGAATGGATGTTAATGGTTGCTAGAACTAATGGTAAATGAAGTGATAAATTTGTAGGGCTGATTCACCCCCCTCTCATTCCATTGTTATTCCAACAATTGGTATCAGAGAAGGTCCTTGAGAAGCAAGTTTAATCACTTGAAGGAGATTCTCTTGAAGCACAAAGTGGTGGGTAAACCATCAGATGTTGAAAAAACCCTAAAAAATAAGAATTATATTGCAAGGTCTATTATTGAGAGTTTTCAAGAACAAATCAATGGCATGGAAGATGAGCATAGTCAAGCCATTTAGGTTGTGGAGAAGTTTTCTAAAACTCGAAAGGTCAAAGAAGAATATTACAACAGGTATGAATATGAGTTGAGATCACTAAAATCATATTTGGAGTAGGCACACAGTAATTTGAGGACATATGAAGGGTTAAAGAAAAGTTTAGAATCCCTAAACTATATGTTGGAGAACTAAGGAGCTACAAATGAAAAGTCTGGTATTGTCTACAAAGAATAACATTCAGAGAAGCATGAAGTGAACAAAGTTAAAACTATTGATGTTGTTAAAAATATGAAGGATGTTAAAGATCTCAAGAAGGTCATTAGGCATCCAAACACAATGAAGTCTATAGGTTCAATGGTGTTTGTTTCTCTTGCAACACTTTTGGTCATAGAGATAGGGACTATAGGAGGTCTATTAAGAATGCATTTCAATGGAGCAATGGTTGGCAAGATGATTCATATCAGTCAAAATAAATTATATGATACAATTTCCATAAGAAGGTTCATATTACTAAGAATTATCATCATGAGTCTCCTAATCATATATGGAAGAATGATAATCAATATGGAGTTATGTGCTATATTTGCAATAAGAATGGTCATGTAGCTAGATATTGTCATCAAAAGGGTTCTAAACAAAGGAATGATGCTTCTAGAGGTAAGATTTATTCTATTTGTTTCAAGTGTAACAAATTTGGTCACATTGTAAGATATTGTAGAGACAAAATGAATACTTACAAAAGGAAGGATGATGTCAAGTCTACACAAGTTGAGAAAGTGAAAGAAGAACTCAAAAGAAAAAAAAAGGTGATCCTAAGGTTTTCAATACTAGTCATGATGATCCTATTGCTCATGAAGGTCTATTGATCTTGTAGAACCTCAAGAATTGTTGTTTTCTACTCATAAAGTTCCCAACAAGAGTAAAAGATAAGAAAAAGGTCCATATGTTAAGAAATTTGTTGAAGGATCTTGGTGTCATGTCCCATATGGACATGGATATTTTACCCTTCTAGGTGATTGCAAATGTCTTTGGTTCCTCCATTAGGCTTCATGGAGCTCATCATTCTATGTGAGTTGAAGCATGTATGATGAAGGTCTTTGTCTATATTTCAGTATCTTGAAATGTACATCTCATATCAAGGTATGTTGTTATAGTCTAAATTTTTTTGTTGTAGTCTTACTTGGTTTCTCAAGTAACATTAGTCATTGTCAAAAGTTCATCCTGAAGTATAGGGACTTCTAAAAGGTGTCCATGGTTTGATGTTTCTAGTCCATATCAAGTAGTAATAGGTTCTGTAATCAGTTACATAAAGTGGTCATGTCATGTGTGTGCATAGTTATGAAACCTACAAGGGGTTTGAGTTCATAGTGTTGTGATGGTTTTGAGTTCTTATGTCTATCAAAGATTGAAAAAACATGTGTGAATATCATGAGAAGATGAAGATAATGTTCGCAAACAAGTAGTCATCAGATTGTGTCATATTCAAGGCATGTTCAATGGTAGTCAATATTGATGTCTTCTGAATAATGTGTCATGAGAGTCTTAAGGGTCGTATTTTTCAAGAGTCTTGGAGTATATGTTTGGAGGAAGCATCAAACCAGTCTAGTCGTGATAAGTGTTCTTATTTGTGCATCCAAGGAGTCTTTGTCATGAGTCAAGATAATATAAGAATGAAAAAGAGGTTTATGTGTCATGAGGTTCAGAGGCCTTACTTCAATGAACTTTTAGGAAAACATATGGGAAGAGAGCCAACCATGAGTAAACATTTCAAAGGCAAGTGAGAGAAGTTTCATCAGGTAAAGAGCTATCATGTATGAATCAGTAGTCTTATAAGTAACTTTGTGGATCACAGTATTTGAATTCTAATGTTCTACATGAAACCCATCCTATCACTAAAATCATAAGTTATAGAGTTTCTGTGACATTGTCACTGTTTTAAGGCATGAAATTATTACTAATTTAGAAAGCAAGAAAAATGTTGGCATGGACTAAGTAGGGCTTAAAAGGCTTGAGGTACATTATTTCAGATTGAAGTTTTAAGAACTCAAATCAGTATGTAGAGGTTCACATGAAACTCTATGTGTCTAGTCCATGTGAAGAAGATTATGAAGGGATATGTTACATATTGTGGAAGGATTATAGAGTCTTATATAGAGGAATCATGGGCCTTAAATGAATCTATGATTTTTTAAAGGAAAGTAAGTGTATTCATCTTGATGATAGACTTAGACAATTCTAAGATGGTGTAAATATCAAGTTTGAATGGAAGTCTGTTCAGTCAAGGCAGGAAGATACATTTTTGACTCTACATGGTGTGACTATTATTTTATGACAATGCAACTATGTTTCAATTATGAATTATGAGTACTATTCTAACAGGTTATAAAGAATGAGTCTTCTAAGTTATCATCATATCTTATAAATGATGTGTCATATGAGTTATTGGAGTTCTTATGTATGATAACACAAGTTGAGAGGGAGTTGTGTGTCAGTTCTTCCATCTGACCATAAGGGTATATAAAGTACCTATTTCTGTTAAGTTTGTGAAGAAAGATTCTTAATAGGTCTTATAATGATGGTTTCATGTAAATATTACTGGTTATAATGGTACAATCACTGAGAAAGAAGTGAAAGGTAACCTATGTTCTATGGGTCTATGTCCTAAGGTAGGGGGCGATATTTATTTGTGCTCAAGATCATAAGCAAGGTGACATGAAAAGTGTTGGGAAGAGTTAAGAGTAATGTAAGATCTATCTTGGTTGATTATTTTATTCTAGTGTGTTTGGATTTTTCTTGATAAGATGTTGTGCAAGTTCATGGTAGTCAAATTATGGTATACTATAGGTTTGATTAGAGTCACTAAGACAGGGGGAGCTTGAGTTTCTTCTCTAGTAGAAGTTTTCAGATGTCTAGAAGGTATGTAAGGCTAAGGTGATAAAGATGATTTAAAGTCCATTCCAAATGGTATATGGTTTCTTGAGTAAAAAAATTCAAGGTCGCATGTTTTTCAAGTTGAAAGTACTAAGAAAGTTCTTCAGGGTAAGTCAATATGGTTGACTCATCTCTATGACTCATATGCAAGGTAAGTGATCCTAATTTTGTGTTTTTAGTTAGATAAGGATAATATGGTTCCTAGGGGGAGTACTTAAGGAGTGGATCATCATGTTTTGTAATAGTTCTTCATGGGGAATGAGAATGTTGGTCTAAATTGCTCTGCATTGAAGATGTGGTTTAATGGATATTGGACCTTAATGAGGACTTTGCTAGGATTGAGGATAGAACCAATGTGATTTCTTGCATAATACAGAGCATAGATGGAGTAATGCTCAAGCATGATTTAAGGCTACAATTAAAGGGGAGTATCATTTAAAGGGGATTTGTTTTGAGGCTCATTAAGATGGTAATGTATCATTTTTTGATGTAGTTGAGGTCACAGAAGAGAGAATACAGCCCAAGGGGGAGTATTTTGAGCAAGTAAGTTGCAGTTTGTGCATTGATTTCTACATTATTTCATAGTTGTGTGTTGTCATTTTCCATGTAGTTTCATCATTGTAACCTTTTTCATAGATGTTAAAGGGGGAGAGAAGCATCAAAACATGGAAATGAGTCATGTAGGTTTGTTGGTCATGTTGGTTTCCATCAATGTTTTTGAAGGTGGTTGTCATCAATGATAAAGAGGGAGATTGTTGGCCATTATGTGTTTGTGTTGTTATTTATGTCAATTCCATTGATGGCAAAGGGTGTTATGAGATCATGTGAGCCTTAATGAGGTTTCATTCAAAATGTCAAGTATGAAGGTTTATAGGTAATGTCAGATTTTGGTGGAGTTTTATGTTGTCGTAGAGCATGGTTTGGCTTGCATAGTCATGGTTTGATTCCTCCCATGTGAGTTGAAGGTTTTCATGTGGTCTAACACCATTGATCATGAGGTGTCATGGAGTGTATGGAAGAGTCTATTTGAGGTGAGTATGATCAGAAAGAATATGTTGTCATGATTATTCATTACAAACTTTTGGTCATTCTAAAGAAGCCTATTGCAAGATACTTCAATTTCATGGTAAAACTGGGTAATTTAGGTAGTGTGATTTTGAGTCAAGGGATGGCCTTCTAATGCTCATTAATGAGTAACAGTAATGTTCATTAGTGTACTTGAGTGTCTTCGTCATGAGATTCTTAAGTCAGTTATTCAGAGGTTTAGATGCAAATATTTGATGTTGTTTTATTGTCAAACAGTTTTTATGAACAAACTAAAAAGCTTGGAGAATATGAGATTGATTTGAAACCCTAACTAAAGTCCTAGTTCAGGAATGTGACTTGGAGCTAAAATGTGAGTATGCTAAGTCTGTATTGATTCATTTTGCAAAAATTATGATTGGATGTTGTAGAGGACTCTTCTAGGTCATTCCAGAAGAGGTGTATTAGCAAGATATGTCACTAGTTCTGAGTCCCACCTAAACGTTTCGTGTTTCTAGAGAATGTTTTGTTTAAGGCAAAAGTGGACCTTCCAAAGCCCATTGAAAAGAATAAATTAAGATTTGCATTTAAACCTGAACTCTGTTATGCATAGCTTCTGTACAAGATCAGTATCAGGTAATGGTTTCAAAGTGATAATAAGGGAATTTGATCGTAACATATTTATGAACGACTAGTTTTGAAGGTAAGTTTGGAAAAATTTGTGGTAACCCTGGAGACTAAAAGTGACTTGGAGGAAATTGATTATATCATGACCAATTTTGTTAAGTTATGTAAAATTCAGGTTTTGGATGTTGTAGAGGAATCTTTCTAGTTTAGAGAGAAGTAAAGACAATGTTTGTGACTATATGTGGGCCCTTCTTTAAAATGTTTGCTTCTAAATAAGTTTAGTTTAAGACATGATTGTCCAAAGGAGTTGAAAAATTAATTTACATTATATTTATCCCTTGATTTTTTTACATTTCCATGTTAAATTCAGATCATGGTTGAAGTGAACAAGGGCAAAGTGCTGCCCTATTTATGAAGAATAGTCTTTGGGACAGTTTGGAGTAGCTTGTACTAAAAATGGAATTATAAGAGCTACATCATGAGTTAAGACTCCATTCAAGTTTTGTTGTGTTTATGAGTTCAAATAAATTTCCATTGGTATATTATAAATTGTGTTGTTTATATGGTATGAAGAAGTTATGAGCTATTCTTTGAAAGGTCAAATCTGGAGGATGTTTAATCTAGAAGGGTGTCAAGTGGCTTCATAAGGTAAAGTGTTTGTTCTAATTTGTTCTTGCTGAGTGAAGGTTTTTTGGTGCTTATAAATCACTTCTAATGGTATTACATGTTTTTTTCAAGTGTGGACGCGAGTTTTTGGGTGATGGATCATGTTAAGCTCAAGGCCAGTTCTTGATTCCTAGAAGGCTTAAGGAGAAGTTTGCCAAAGATGGTCTTGGTTGAAGACCTTGTTATTAGAGTTTTAAGTATTTACTAATATATTATGGAAATAAGATTTAGAGGTGGATTTCCATAGTGGTATATGTCTTCTATCTCTTGGTGATTTTCTTTTACGGGTTATTCATATTCAGTTTGTGAAGAAGAAGGTAGCTGCATATTTTCAGGACATGATTAGCTTAAGCTGAAAGAATGAAATGAATGAGGCATGTTATTGATTGAAACTGATGCTTTCTATATAACTAGAGAGTGAAGATGGGTGGATTTTATTATCCTAATTTAGGCTTATTTATATGTCTTGACAGTGGACAAAAAGAGTACAAACCTAGTTGGAGTTTACAAAATTGGTTTATGGGTAGCTTGATTGGGTGAAGACTAAAGTTGTTGTGATTTGAACATATGGATGTATCATGAGATATAACATGTATAGATGTGATTTATAGGTCATGAAGGATTCCATAGAGTGGCTTACATGTCATATTTGAATTGATCTTGGAGTGGTCTTGATTCCCAAAGGTGAAAGATACAAAATAGCTGGAAAGCAACTGTTTAGTGAAGGATATGATTCTTTTGAGCTTGTGTTATGATTTATTTGACTGGTACAAGATAATTAACTCCCATGGATGATTTTTTTATGATATATTGCACATGTGTTATGAATTTTTTGGCTCAACTAATCATAGTTTTGGCATTAGTGGATTTTAGCTCATCCTAGTGATAGGGTTTTGAGCATGTTTGGTACATGTTTGATGGTTTTGGGAATGACTGACCTATATGTGTCATATGTGAACGTTGTAATGAAACTTATTGGAATGTTTTTAATTTTGATCTATAGAGTTAAATTAATAGGACTTACCTCCCTCTATTTTATGATTTGAGGGAAGAGAAGCTTATAAAGGCAAAGTTTTGAGTTCATTTTAAAACTAGTCTTCCATGGGTGAAAAGTGTGAGCCATATCGAAGAGTGTAACAGGTATAGAGGCATGATTTAAGTATGAGGAAGTATTTTACAGGTTGAATAGTGATTGATAGCATGTGTGTAAGGTTTTATATAGAAGGTAAGTCTAAGAAGATTAAGATAGAGCAAGTTGACAGAGAGAGCATGTGATGATGGTTTGAGGGAATTTGGAGCTGAACATTGGGATCACAATTATATGTGGTAAAAGTTTTTTTAGTGGTCATACTTCTAAAAAATCTCTTATGATGAGTTATATTAATAGGGGTCTCTTACTGTGAGTAATATTAACAAGGGTTTAGGGGTTGGTGCTCTTTGTGGGGTTGGTGCCTCACTAAAGAAATCTCTTATAATGTGTAATATTCACTTGAGTCTTTGTTGTGTGGAATATCCTAAAAGTTTTCAGTGGTTTTTCTTCCCCCTAATGGTTTCCCACTTAAATCTTGTGTCTATGTGTTCTCTCTCGTGTGTTATGTTTATTTGAATGTATGGTGCACACTTAATAAGCTATCATTGAATGTATATGGTTGAATGGATGTTAATGGTTGATGGAAATAATGGTAAATGAAGTAATAAATTTGTAAGATTGATTCACCCCCAGTCCATTGTTCTTCCAATACTTCTCAAGTTTACAAATCTTCTCCCAAGCTATGAGGAGAATTTTGGATTTTCTTTCCACTCCACTCCGTAAGAATATTTTTTGGATTCTTTCCATTTTTTAAGGCATAGAAGAAGGAAGCATATAAATAGAAATGATGTAAACTAGAAAAAAATTCAAATATATTTTCAATAATGTAGTCTTTTTAGCTTGAGATAGGAGGGATCATTTCCAACCATCCAACTTTCTAATAATTTGATCAAGCAAAAAATTCCAATCAATAGTATGAGGTTTTTCGATGCCAATTGACATTACCAAGTACTTGTAAGGGAATTTTTTTTATCTCACATTCCAAAATATGAGAAATTTTACGACATCTCTGATCTAGGGTATTCATAAAGAAGACTAAAATGTTACCATATTTAATTTTCTTATTAGACACCTCTTCATAATCCTAAAGGGTTTGTTTAAAGGTTATAGCTTCTAGAACTGTAGCTTCCCCTGCTAGAATAATATCATCAAAAAAGTGTTGATATACCACATTTTCATAGCTAATAGCAAGAGGAATACCAATAATTTGATGCTCCCTTTTAACATCATTCAAATCCCTACTAAGAGATTCAACCATAAGAATGAATAAGAAGGGAGAAATAAGATCACCTTTTATCAACCCTCGAGAGTTAAGAAATAAATAACACAACATTCCATTAATTAGAACATAAAAATGGATGTGGATATGAAATTATGAATCAACAGATGGAAAGGGATATAACAACCAAACTTGCTAAGAACTGTATCCATAAATTCCCAAGAAACCTTATCATATGCCTTTTCAATATCCAATTTGATCACCATAGCCTCTTTTTTACTTTGTTTTATGGAATGTAAAGTTTCCTCAATGATTTCAATCCCATATTGGATTTGACATCCCATAACAAAACCACCCTATTGATCAGAGATCAAAGATGGAATAAAACGTTGTAGCCTAAGATCCAGAACAATTGTACACATCTTATATAAGGTATTACAAAGGCTTATAGGTTTGAAAATTTTAAATTCCATGGAATTATGAGTTTTAGGAATTAATGCGATGAAAGTACTATTTAAATCCTTTAGCATCTTCTTATTCACAAAAAATCCTGTATAACAAGACAAACATCCTCTTTCACAAGGTCCCAAAAAAATTAAAAAAATAAATCTAGGAAGCCATCAGGGCCCAAAGCTTTATTTGGGATTATAGTCTTGACTACATATGCTATCTCTTCCAGAGAGAGAATTATGAAATATATGAAATCTATCTTCTATATTTATGTTACAATCAGATTGGATGGATGGAATGTTACTAAAGAAACTAATAGCTTCCTGTTGAATATCCATAGTTTATTCCATAATGGATCGCCCATCCACCTTGATTCTACGAATCCTATTTCCATATCTACACTTAAGATCATATATATGAAATAACTTGGCATTTTTGTCTCCTTCTTTTAACCAAGTAATTCTAGAATTCCACCTCAATTTTTAGCCAAAATATCATGGTATTCAGCAAGGATCTCCTTTCCTTTAACCGGAAATCAACACTCATTTAAATATCCTCCCATTCTAAAGAATTTTGAAGGAAAAATAACTTCTACTCCAATTTTTCTTGGACATGAAGATGTTCCCAAAACTGATCTTGTTCTAATGTTTAATATTCCTTTAAATATTAGATAATTTCCTTGTGATTATGAATAAATCATACCCCTTTATCTTGATGTTCCACCAATATTTGACAAGATCCTTAATTCCTTCATGTTTCAGCCACATTTTCTCAAACCTAAGAAGGATTCTTCTTCTAGCATCTTCTTTCACTATGAATAGGATAGGATTGTGATCAGATTCTATTCTTGGAAGAGTAGAAAGGAAAATATCCTTCTTGAACCATTCTAATGAAGTCAAAAACTTGTCCAATCTAACATAAATAAGCTGATCTCCCATCCTTTTATTAGTCCAAGTATATTTTCTTCCTTTTAGATCAATGTCCATAAATTTGTTAGTAGAGATAAAATTTTATAGGTATTCAGTAAATGATTCTCCTTTTTATAGCCTCTAAGTACCGTTATCTCCTCGAAGCTCAATTTATCATGAATATAAAGAATCATAAACATTAGTGTAAAATATTTGTACTCGTTCTCCTCTATGTGCTCCAAGAAACCCCTCCACTATGGGGTTTGAAAAAATAATCACCGGAGGAAGGATTTATAAGCCTTTACAAAATTTAAATGCCTTTTTTTTAAGGCTTGAGAGATCAAATGCTTCAATTCATTTGAATGGGCTTAGGGGTAGGGTTCTCAGACCCTATTTGTAAAGACGTAATATTATCCTTTGTTTTTATTACAAAATCTCGTGTATGGGATTAACAAATTTTAATTTTAAAATTAGTCCATTTAGAAAACCACATAAGCCCAAATAAGGATTTACAAATAACAAAGGGATTAACATACCATGAATCCACCCATGTAGTACATAGGGATAAATTTAATCCCACATTATATGTGGGATCCTTAACCGCTCCACCCCACATACCCCACACTCCATGTGGGCCACTTTGAGCTTTCTGCCACTACGCTACCCACCCAAAAAATCCCTTGTTTGACTCAAGCGCTTCACTCAAATACACTGCACATAACTAATCTAGCCGCATTTCTAACTTTCCATTCCCAGTGCTATCTGGGCTATCTCTTTTTGAATGTTGAGCTTTCAGAAGGGTTTATTTTTTTTGGCGGTATGTGTGGGGAGTAATCCCTCATTTATCAGAGTTTTGATGGATAGGGGCGAAAAATATCCTACAACCTCAATGTTCACTATGGCTTTGGTCATGTTGATACACTCATTTTCTTGGCTCCTCTATGAATGGTTAAGTCTAGATTTGGTGTACATTAGTCAACCAACTTGGCATTATCAAGCTTGGTGATTTGGCCATGTAGTGTCTTGGTTTTTGATCTTACCATGCCCAACTCGGCCTATATCTCACACTTGAAAATTTTCATAGCTTTCCTACTAGCTTGATGAGATACTTGAAAATATGGTGATAATGTGGTGTAATTAAAAAACATGATGTAATACAATGGTCGGGTCCCCCTCTAAAATAAGAGTGGACCCCAATGTTGAACCCCCTTGTTCGACCAACGAAGACCGGAGGCGAAGACCAACCTTATTTTTTCTCCACCGTTATTGCACAATGCCATTTTTTAATTACACGTCAACCCTCTTATGATTTTTCAATGTGTTTTGGCACTATGTTACATGTGCCTTTATTTTTCCCTCTGAATCATATTATCATGCAGACTATATCTTTCACATACGGTGTCCATTTTGGCCCATTCAAAATGAGCCAGAAATCTAGCTCTAAGCTCTTCTATAAGAAATAGGTTCAAGGAGATCTTGGGAAATTTTTATGCCCAAATTTGACCTTGGGATCAATAACTCAAGCTTCAGTATCACAATGATGATCTAGTGGTGATGAGTGTGGTAGATATCACAAAATTTGAGTAGGGACTTACCTAAACACATGTAACACTAAAAACGGTGTATGTGGTAGGACTGTCATATAAAAAAGGGAAAATGAATGCTAAGTGACTGATGTATCCCACATTACAACATTGAAGGTTTGTGTGGCTAGACAAAAGGGAGAGGCTTTGGGGGCTCAGTTTAGAGACACATCTTTGGAATGATCCATAAGTCTGACTACTTCGGCACCATCATCTCAAAGTATCAACCTACCTCCATTTATGTAAGGGGATGCTTGAGGGTGGTTATTTTTTTTAGAGTTATATTATATGTGATGATTTAGAAATATATATATCTATACTATATATAGATATATATATATATACATATACCTTATATAATATCTATATATATATATGTATCTGTATATATATATGTTATATCTTATATATGTATATATATGTATATCTATATATGTATATATATTATTATATATATATGTATCATATATACATATCTATTACTATCTCTCTCTCATGCTCTTTTCTCTATCTCAGTCCCTCTCTCTCTCATCTCTCTCTCTATACTCATCTTCTCGCTCTCTCTCTCTCTCTATCTCTCCCTCCCTCCCTCCCTCCCCTCCTACATACATACATACATCCACATACATACATACATACATACATACATACATACATACATACATACATATATATATATATATTTATATATTTATATATATGAGATACCATTGTTTTGACGGTATGATTTGTTGTTGATGTTTATGTAGGATGTATTTTTAGTTTAATGATTCTATTTTATTATGTATGCAAAAATGTAGAAACATTTATGATGAAGAGAAATGAATGATGAAAGGTTTGCAATTAATCGTGTAGGTATTCTATAAAAAATTGAATGGGATGGGGGCTAGTGATAGGGAAAATCCAAGTAATGAAAGATAAATGAAAGTGGGGGATGAGAGGAGAATGATGAGCATTTCATCCAAATTAGGAGGTCATGACCATATAAACCAAAGAGGGAAAGATAAACCCAAGCAAGATGAAGTAAGAATTACCAAAGCATCCAAGGTAGGAATAAATGACCATATAAACCCAAGTAGGATAAATAAAATCAAGTGAGAGATGAATAAGAATTACCAAAGTATCTAAGATAGGAAGAAATGGTTGTATAAACCTAAGTATGATAAATAGACCCAATAATGAGATAAATAGGAATACAATAATTAAGATAAAGCTTCTCAAGGATAATGTATAAATGATTGATATGCATCACTGATGATGTCAGTGACATCATGTTGGATTTTTTGGAAAGTATGAATTGTGATCTCCTTAACGTTTTCTTGTATGATGGTGATACCTTAATGAACTTAAAATCATTTATAAAAGAAGGAACCATTGATCCTATTTGAGATCCATACGAAGACATCACGACAAATATCATCAAGGGAGGGATGAGGGGGGTTCATGATGAGTCTGGAGAGAAATAGATGCTGGCATAAAATGATATGATTAAGGGGATCAAGATTGATGCTTAAGAATGCAAGGAGAAGGTTATTGGCCTCAGTGTTTATCAGACATAACCTGACAAGTATCACTTGTATGTTATAAAAAGTCATGATGAGAATTAAAAAGTGGTTATGTAGAAGAAGAATTTGTGGATTTATTTTTCAATCTCTCCATAATTCCACCTCTAATTTGTTTATATTTTGTTGATATGATCTATAATTGAAAACATCATGTCTAGGATCCTCATGCCATATAAAATATGGTTTAGCTATAGGAAAGCTAGAAATCATAATTGAAAGAAGAGCTAGTAATGATGTTATAAAAATTAGGTTCATGGTGAGATGTGGAGAATTATAATGGGAAGGGGTGGGAGATGTATAATGGGTGGCATGGAAGGGACAACTAAGGGAGTATACTATGGCTCAGGTATTAGTTCACCAATTAGGGGAGTTTATTTCATGAGCATTTTTTTAGATTCAAAGTTGAAATAGGTATCCTCTTCATCCATAAGATTATATTATTTTGGATCTAAGGTAGGACATGTGTCTTGAAAGGAGATGGTGATAATATTTTGATGTGACTAAAATTGGAACATAAATTTTCATGACATAAAATATTTGCTTTTATTCTTATCTTGGGAATAGCCCACTTAGAAGGGATTTTTGAGAGAATAAACATCATCATGGTCAGGTGTAGTAACATTGATAACACATGAGTCAATGATAGTCTCAGATTGAATGAGATGTTCTAATGGAGTATGCTTAGTGTGATTAATAGTGGTAGGGATGTAGTCAACATCCTTCTTGTGTGACAAAGGTTGAAAATTAGGAGGTAATTGAGAGATGATGGAATCTGGAAAAAATAAGTATTAATCTTAATGTTAATATTATCGGTCTCATCATCATCTAAATTGATAATATTAGGTGGAGTATTTCCCACAACATCAGAATGACCACTATAGCCATGAAGATAATCGACTAGAAAGTTGAAGCATTTATATTCCTACAATGAGATGGTAGGAAGTTCTTCAGGGGTGGTATTTTTAAATTTCCTATGTTGCTATAATAGCTCAAACTTCCAAGGGTTAGTATCTCCTTGAAATTTATATCTAGGTCATAGATATGCAAAATTAACACATTGATAGGTGGATGATGAAACTACACACATGTGATGAGTGCATGATCACCCAAGAAGGATATTATAGGAAAAGGGGAAATTGAAGACTACAAATTTGACATGAATGGTGTGATAGAATAAAGTGATAGGGATCCAAATGTAAACCTTAGTGGACATATTTCTACTATTGTAGCCTTAATATGTGATCCTATTGGATTTGAGGTTGTTAGTAGAATGAGTGTTTTGATGAATGCAAGAGAGGTGATTGTTGTCACTTGGATCATGCACCTACTAGATTGTTAGATGATCTAATACACCATGGGAACATCCCCATGGTGTGGGACCTTGGCTCCTTAAGATGAACCTCTGGAAAATGTTGAATTCTTGCTAAACTACATGCATATGATGAAATACTAGGCTACAAAGCCTATGGTATTGAGAATAAACTATAACTATTCAAATCTTCGAAGAAAAGTGAGAGAGATAACTGATAAAAATTAAAATGGAGATGCACTAATAGTTAAGGAATAAAAGGACCAGCTTCAACAAACACAAAATATTTAACATGAAGAAAATGATGTGCACAAATTTCTTCCTTTTATCTTAATAGAATTTCTTTGCATAAGGATAGAAACATAATAATAAAAAAGGGATTTATATCAATTCCACAAGTATTACCAATACACTTTATTAATCAAAACATGCAACTTGTTAGAGAAGAAATAACTTAATGCGAAGGTAAAATGGATTATTCAGTTACTAGGAAAGAAAAATTCACAAGTATAAAGTTCTCTATTGATATACACAACACATAAAAGTGAAAGAAGATTAAATCTACGTTCTACATAATAATATTGAGGTTTAATCCTTTATAATCGATCAAAAGTCCTTGTACAAAGCCATAAAATCCTCATTCACCTACTTTCCTTCTTTGATCTTAATTTTGATCCAAGCCCTAGTTGTTTGCCCTTATTGTCTGATTTTCTCAATTATAGAGAAATAAGTATCATCAAAACTTATGGATATTGTAAGAGAATTTGAATTGGTTAGTTGTGTGATTTTATGGAGGATGGTTGTCAATTTTTCCATCTTACTCTTCATCTCATCTTTAGTGACCTTTTCCTTATCAAATGTTTCCAGAAGGTTGCCAAGAGAAATATGAACATCTTACTTAATACCTTCATGAGTATCCTTTCCCAAAGAGAACTTCGAAATTTTATAATATTCTATAGTGATATATTCTTTTGATTTATCAATAGTTGGGGTTGCTTTCTCAACAAACCTTTCCCCTGTATGGTTGACTGATACATGAGAAATACCCTTTGGCCTCTTTACCTGGTGTTAGGGAGTCAAATCTAAGGTGCTAAGATCAAAATCATCCCCAATAGGTATCTTCTTCTTTTTCTTGTGAGTTTTCCTACTTATCCATAAAGGAGTAGAAGAAGAATAAATTAACTATTAACATGATGATGAAGATAAAAGTATCTTGGTGGTAGAATGAATGGTTGATGAAAGAGAATTTATTGTAATAGTCACAAGTGGTAGTGAAGGGGTGAAAGGTGGGGAAGGGGTTGAGAAAATGGCTACATGAATGGATGAAATAGGAAGAGTGATGGGAGAGGAAGTGAGAAGATATTTTTGATGAAAAGGAGTCCCTAGAGTGGAACAAAAATCCAGACCATCGCCATATGAGATGGAAGGAAGAGAGGAAAATATTTGAGCCATGGTAGGAGATGGAGTGAAATTGGGAGGAGGGGAAATGAGAGGAGAAGTAATGGAAGATGTGAGAGGTGGATGATATGGAGGAACCAAAAAGGAGGAGGAAGGAGGAGGAGGTGACTACACCACTTGGGTTGTGGATGGTAGGAAAGCACTCATATCGAAGATACCTATGGAAGGAAAAAAAGAAGAAAAACTGGAACCTATGCACACAGTTCTGATTATACAAGGTTTGGGAGTGGGATTTCCTTATTTTTTTGTAGTGGGATAACCCACCATTATTTTTAATTGAGTTTTGATAGTGAAATCCTATTTTGAAACCTTTAGTGGAATTCCCAAGAAAAAAATCCATTAGTGGGTCCGATTGAGAATATTTGTTACACACTCCCTAGAGCTAGTAATTTCCTGAAGTGACCAATTGATTGATCACAACAGTTCATATTTTATGTTCATTTTATCATAAAACAATCCAAAACCTCTTCATCATCACAAAGGCCCTTAGGTACATATGAAATTCCATACTTAGTTATCTATTCAAAAGTTAACATGCAGTAATCTGTTTCACGTACTACTACCTCATCCCTACAATTGATCCAAATATATTCCAATTGTGGTATGTGGACACCAGCTGTCCAATTCTTCCAACCACACCCTAATAACTAAATCTAACTCATGGGTGATATGTTTTTATTGTCATTTTTTGCATCTTACCCTTGACACTTTTAGATTTATATGATGATGCACATATGTATTGACCCAAATTCAATGGAAACTAAACACCCACTTTGGCTTGGTTTTCTAAATTTTGTGGATGTGGAGAAGTTGTCAAACCAATTCCATTAACACCCTTTTGTCTGTGGGAAACCTTGGGTTTTTGTAGGGAGCACCCCAAAATACTCCCACTTTAAGATACATGAAAGTTGGGAATTGTAGGAATATACACCCCAAGTCCTGACTACATTTCATATGATATCTAAGATTATTTAATTGTAAAGTTATTGTTTAAAGATACACATGAGGTCATAGAAAAAGGAATCATTTACTCTCCTAAAGTTCCTTGACCCTTCTTTCATTATCAGCCGAGGATGGAAATTGTAAATATGTGATGCATTCCTTACCACAATGAATGTCAATCCTAGATAATTCCTCATTTTTGTTGCTGCATATAAAAGATAAGATGTCAGATAAAAGTTTCCTATAGTTTGGAATTCTAGCATTTGAGTATGTATGGTGTCACAAATGTGTTCTACTAATTGAATGAGATCATTTTTTTTGCAAATAGTGGAAATATACAAATACATCCATTCTTGGAAATATTTTGAAGAGGGGATTCTTATCACTCTTCTCAACAATGTGATTATATCATTTAGTTCATGTATGAAATCTGAGCAAGGAATGGTCTTTGGAAATCTAGTCATTGTTGGCCTAGGCTTTGCTAGGTAGATTTTAATAAGGACCTTAATGTAAGTATCAAATTTTTCTTTCAAGTTCTCGAGAGGATAACTGAGAGAGATTGAAGTGTATCCCTTGACAACAGGAAGTTTAAGAAAATACTTGAAGTATTTAGTATCTAATTTTATTCCAAATCTCTCATCTCAATCTTTCACTGTTTGGGACTTCGAATCATAGGGTGCTACTATAACAAGTACAAAATTTGGACACTATATCAAAGGTGGAAAATAAAAATCCAAAGTCCATTGGCATAAATGCTCTTGATCCAAGTAGTCTTAGAATGGGCTCTGAATCTATCCAAAAATTATCACAAGTCTATGTGTCCAAGGTCAGTGTCTCCAATATTTTTGAGGTCCAATGTGATACTTGAAGGGGGAGACACCCCTTGAAAACTATAATTCATTTTCCCTTTACCCTTTGATGATGAATCAAACATTTGGTTCTAGAAATATCTTTGAAAGCTCTATGAAGGTCCCTAAAATTGAGGGTGGGAGTAGGACCTTGAAAAACAACCCCTGACTTCTAAAATACACAGGGCATAAGTTGAGCCTTACTTTGCAACCCCAAACTCCCAATCTGAATTAGGTAGAAGTCGTTACTTGATTCTCAACTCTTGACTTCCAATTAGGTCTTAGGGGAAGTCATTAATTTTTTTCATGCTTCAAATTCCGTTTTGAACTATAGTGAAAAAGAAAGAATACTTTGCAATCCCTGAAACCCGAAGTGATCTCCATCGGAAGTTACTCTGTGATTTTCAACTTAGAACTCCTAATTAGGTGGTTGGAAACTAAAAATTCTTCAATTTTTTGGGTAAATGAAGATTTGAAGACTAAATTTCACCAAATTCACGAGTGAAGAAAAAGGAAAAATGGGGACATTAAACCAAAAAAATAAGGAAAGAAACCTTAAAAATAAACTAAAAACAAAATTAACAAGAACACCCATCATGCCATAAGAAAATGAATAAAAATTTCTCAAATGATAATAAAGCATTGCAAAAAACAATTAAAACACTAGAACTTCATAGAAGATTAAGTGTGTTGAAGAAAAAATAATGAAAATTGCCTAAAAAATTCGTAAGAGTATGATCAGAAGTTGACGGGGTTTTGGCAAGTCAGCGTACAAAAATGTCAGATGAAAATGACATGTAAAATTTTGACCTTAAATAGAAGAGGGAGAATTAATTACCATGTAGGTGACATGTGTGGATTGGTGGAAATTAATGCACCGATTAAGCATCGGAATTTGGCTCCTCTTTTTCAAATTCATCAAATTTTGGGTTTCAGAAGTCAACTTACAAATTACATGTAATTTGTAATTTTGACATCTAGTTCTTTCCTAAATATATGGTCTTGACTATTTCTTTGATGACTAGTGCTTTCTTTGATTTATGGCTTGATCTACGACCTTGAACGATTCTTAGATTGTTATTCCTTTCATATATAAGCAAGGCACATTCTCATTTTATTTCATTGATTTCCAATTTCAAAGGTGCCAAAACCTAAGAATACATGAAAATAATAAACCCTTGTTTGCAAAGAAAAACTTACAGAAGGATTTCCACATCATCTATCACTCTGATACCTTGAAAGGAACAATAAGAAGATTGTTCCAATCCGTGATCTTAGATGATAATAACACGCGACATTAGATTTGTAAAACAAAATATCTAAAATACCATATATGGAAATCCATCATAATCCATAATGATCAATACATTACAATACAATGACATGAATTACTCAATAAGAAAGATGTACATATAGGAGGAGGGAATTGCAACTACTACCTAAATCAGTGGTGAAGAAATCCCATTAACTGATACTGGTAGTTAAGTTAACTCCATAAGATTAGAAAGCTAACTCCACATAATCGAGAAGCTAACTGAACACAACTAGTAAGATAAATCCACACAACTAGTACACCTATGAAAGCTAGCCAAACAAGTGTAGGGCTAACACAAGTGTAAGAATTATCCTGATAAATAAATAAAAGGATAAATAATAACCTACAATAACATTGTAATCACTACCTTGAAACCTGAAATGGTCTCTTTGCTTTGTATTTCAAGTTTTGGAAGTCAACTTACAATTTTCATTTAAATTGCAAGGCGGAACCCAAAACCCGAAATAAACTTGCGGAGTTGGGATTCAGGTTTTAGAAGTTAGTTACAACTTATCATGTAAAGTTGTAATCGGATTCTGAAACCTACAATACACATGGGGTTCAGATTTTGGGTTTCGAAAGTCAACTCCCAATTTACAATCCTATCTCTGATTCCCGAAATACACTAATTTCCTTTATATTTTAGGTTTCAAGTTTTGAGAAGAAATTTGCATGTAAATTATAAACTGATTCCCAAAACCTGAAATTTGAAATATTAAAAAAAAAATTGAAACTTAGGAACTTTTTTTCAATTTCACGAAAAAATAACATTTTGGTAATAAAGGAAAAAAATTGCAAGGACATATTTCAAAAAGAAGGAAAATTGCAAAGGTGACTTGAAAAGTCAACAGTGACATAAGTGTCAAAATATTCATCTATGAGGTATCTTTTGATCATGGTGTGTCCAATTTGAACTGAGATAAACAGAGGAGGATCATGAACACAACATATAAGCTCATCAAGGATCATAGAATCAAGAGAAAAGTAGATACATATAAAATGATTGGTGGAAAGGTTAGTGGAAATCGATAACTCTTTGAATTGACACATGATTTTTTCTTCCAAACCATGTAGGAAAGGTTACTTCCCCAAAGTGGGTGGAAAAGGAATGTTCATTATGAAGAGTGCATACATAATACTCTCATGATGTTGGGGTGAGGAATGAATTAGTTATAATAATGAGATTTGAATTAAAAGGTAATAAATTTCTATAAGAGGGTCCAAATATTCATGGATGGTCTGTGTAATAGTTTGAACCTGGGGATGATTGGCCTGGATAGGTTCTGAAGAAGAAGGGATGGAAAATAATTTTCAAGTGTGAATTCATGTTGGAATTTTTATGAGATCATCCATGGTAGGGGTACTATCACAATGGATGATGGCGTAAGCATTGGTAGAACTAGAGGTTGATGAGATCAACCATGTAGGATTTTATACACAAGGGTTAATTATGTTCATTTAGATTAAGGAATAACGGATAGAGGCTTATTAATGACATTTTTTCAAAGAAGATCACGGCTAGATGAATATGTAGGATTTATCCTTGGATGAGGAAGGGTGAGATGGATTGATCAAGGTGATAATACATTTATTACCATCCATATGAACCATGCTTATACTAGATTCCTTAATAGAGGGATATGAGGTACCAAAAACATTAGAAGCCATATTTTTAGCCAAAGAAGAATTGGATTTTTATTATTTGGAGTGGTCGGGAAGTGGGCCATTATAGATTCTAAGGAATTCATTTTGTTGATAAACCACTTCATATCGATTACATTGTTGTGGTTTTTCATGTTCCTTGATAGCTTCAATTATCCTTTTTTGAGTAATGGATTCATGATAAAATTTATTATGAAGGAGGATGGCATCGTAAAAATATCAAAGAGAATGAAAATGATCATAAGAATGGTTCTAATTGGTATGCCACCAATAAATTTTATTTTCTTCATGTCATTGAGGAAGAGGTTGAGAAGGATCTACAACTAAGTGAATGGTTAGGGTAGATTCAGTCAAAACTCTTCCTTGGCTAGAGGATGGTGACAATTAGTATGGGAGGGGAATAGAGTTATTTTTTATTTGGGGGTATATTGATTGATGTTATGAATAGTTCTATTTGAAAAAGTGCCTTGAGGAATATTCTTTATGAATATGTCATTAATACGATTCTAGTTTTTAGGACGCATGAGGACTTGAATTTTCTAAGCAGATTGCTGATTTGGAGAATGTTTATAAAAACATATCATGAGGAAATATTGGTGTTTGGAATATTCAAATACTTATTTTGAATAGGTAGGGGAGAAGGACCTAATATTATATTAAAGGTGATGTCTAAGTGCTCTAAGGAACAATTGGGACAAACTTCCATCGAGGATGTTATATTTAACCATAGTGGATAAGGTTTTCCAGTGTTTGATGAAATTTTGGGTAGGTCCATTGTTCATTTCCTTTAAATTTATGAAATCATTGATGTTATTCTAAGGAAGATCATGGTATTAGAATTCACTAACTATAGTGGTCACCAAGCTTTCTAGCTCAATAATGGAGTTAGATTAGAGAGTGTGGCACCAATCTAAGGAATCTACAATAAATATATTGACTAAGGGTTTGGTGGTAAAATAAGAATTAATTTTGACCCAATATTTATAGAGATTTCTAAAATCATTGATATGGAGATTGGGGTCAGTAAAACCATCGTAAGTGACAAGAGTGATACCTCCAATTTCCATAACATAATGTAGGGAGAAAGAGGCTCCCTTTTAATGACTTGAAGGGTCTTATTATGGATGGGATGTTGTGCAACAAGAAATGCATTGGGTCCAACCAGAAGTGTATGAGGCTGACCTTGATTTTATGTTCCCCATGAGACCATTTGAGACAAAATAGCAAGCTAGGCTAGATTAGTTTAAATTTATAAAAATTGATTTACATTCATAATCTATTGTTGACTTAGGCAATTAATGAGATACACGATAAGTTGGGTAGAATCAATATTGAAAGGAACATTGATATTATTAGTTAGATAAAAAATTATCCATTTGGAGGAGGCTCAACATGGTTGATACATGTAACCAAATTTTGAGAAATATAATCCTCAATATGCTTGCATAGAATTTTAAGTGACTCTCCTATGTACTCAAGAGATTTTTATAAAAAAAATTGCATAGTAAGGGTATAATCACATTCATGGCCATCCTCAAGTTCCCCTTCTTTTTTAGTTTCAAAGAGAACTTTTCAAACGTTGGATATGGTTTTTAACATTTTTAGGTGGGGTATTTGATTTCCTTGAATGATCTCCTATGGAAAGAAATTCAATGTAATGAATTACCAATGTAGGGAGGTAATCATTTTGAGAATCATTAAGGTCAAAAAATAAATGGATTAGCTAAGGATGTAGTGGAATCACCAAGTAAGTACTCTGTGATGAGATAGAGTTACCTTGAAGAGGCTTGCTAGAAGTGTATTTATGAAAAGATAATCCATGAAAAATGATTGCATAGGATCCGATGGAATCCAAAGATATTGGTTGTGAAAATGAGATAATGTAGAATGATATATGCCATGAAAAACGTTTACACAGGGGGTGATGGCATTTGGAAATATTGGTTAAAATGTAGAATGGATCGAGCATGTAGTAAGCTCCTACACAAGGGATGATCACATATTGAAAGATTGATTAAAGCAAAGACATGATCATTTTTGAAATAGGGTTCTCCACAAGGGCCAATGACATCTAGAAATAAGGAAAATAATAAAACAAATTAAATCTAACCTAAGAGGAAGAAGAGTGAGATTCACATCAGGTTCACCAGAGTGTATGACAAGTAAAATATAAGTTCTTAGTTGGATTCTCAAATATAGGGATTTAATCTAACACGGGTCACATTATGAAGATATAAAGGTTCTTAGGGAGTGCTAGTGTCATAATTCTAGAGGATAACGACACTAAGTCTAGGATAACTATATTTTTCCAAGTCCTACAACTAATATAAAGATAGGTATCCTAATAGGATTTAGAAAAAAGAGTAACCATGGGGTGGATAAATCCAATGGGCATAATAAAATAGGAAATACAATTAGATTAAAATAAACATATATCTACTCTACTATATACCAATTAATGACCAATATACAACATGTACATAAAATAAAAAGACTACATAGGGTTAGATATACTTTTATATATATATATATATATATATATATTGTGTGTGTGTGTGTTTTTGTGTGTGTGTGCATGTGTGTGTGATAGAGAGAGAGAGAGAGAGACCGTTGATGCATAACCTCCCCATAGGAAAAAACACCGAGAGAGAATCACTATGGGTGGATAAGGGGAAATATATACAATATCTCTAGCCCTAGCTCACTATGGTGACCCAAATTCAAATGAGGTAATCTCCAAGACTCAAAGTTCGCTGATTTAAGTGTGAGTTAGTGTGAGAAAGATAAATTATAGGTGTAGAAAAATGATTAAAATTGATGGTATGACATGGCGAAAGGTCAAGAACATATACCCAATACCATTGCCTATGGGGAATGGTCTCAGCCATGGCAAAGATAAAACAGACACCATTGCCCATGGGAAATGGTGTCTCCCCTTTGGGGAAATACTAAGGTCAAACGGTGTTAAAAATGAGGACTAGATTCCATAAGATAAATGGAGGTAAATTAAAAAGGTCTATGGTGACAAAAAACGAGGATGATAACATGTAATAAACATAAGCAAGTGGATATAGTCAGATAATTCAATATAGTGGGTGTAATATGTGGAAAAAGTGAAGAAATGAGGCAAGGATAGGGTAACTAAGGAAAATAGAGACATCTCAAAAATGTTTTAGTATATCCCACATGACCAATTCCAATCACACTCCAATCTCGGTAGGTCCCTTAAGAAACCCACTACAGAGGAGAATGCATCAACAACTCATGTTAAAAAAAATGGTTCACAAGTCTCAAAAATATGTTATATACACCCCCATCTAACTTTGTAGTATATTTGCATGTTAAATATGAAAATGGGTGTAACATGTGAATAAATGTTTGAGGTTAATGCAAAATTATTTTGAAATATATAATTAGTGAGCTTGTTCTAACTAGAGATAAAAATGTACGTTTTGGATTCAATTTTACAAACATGGACTTTCCATAAACCTTGTTTGGATCAAGAAGATTCCTTAATTCCGGAGAGATTGGAAGATGACCACATTACTACTAAATTTTTTGGGTGGAACTCTTTGGAGGGGCTAGTGAAGAGTTTTATGAAGTTTTTAGATCTGAGAAGAATATTTTTACTTATGCAGCCTTTTTGGTTTTACTTTTGTAGATTTTTTTTCATATCTTATGGACAATATTTTAAATTTTGGGCACTACTGAATAATATTACAAGAATTTTTTAGAATAGTAGGAGAAGGGTTTTATTAGGTATGGGGAATAAAAATATCCTTTTGGTATCATGCCAACTTATTTTGTATCTTTTTTTGTTCCTATGATATCTCTTCTTTTCTTCATTCTATGAAGGTTTTTTATAGCTTTGTTCACATGAAATTCTTTTTAACCTTTATATATATTTAATAAAATGGTGAGGTAACCAATAACCCTATTTCACCGATAAAAAAATATTATTTAAATTTGATTTTACTTTTTTGAATACATATAAAATGATGTTTACAATGTTATGTATCTCATATAAATCTTTTACATAAAAAATATTTCAAATGTGTTGTTCCTAATTTCCATGTAAGAATTTCATCTATTTCATTAGGATGTGTCAACAGACGGTTTCTAATATTACGTAAGCATTAGATTTTATCTTGATCATCTATTAAAACCTCTTCTCTTTTACTAATTTTACCTTTAATAGGAACTTTATAACCATTCACAACATTATCATATTTAGAATTCTCAATAAGAAAGGTTAGTACAATATTAAAATGAACATGAGTCTCATTAAGAGTCGTATTTTTTTACCATTATAACTCTAGGATGAATCAATGGAATTAGAAAAATTAGTCATTTTTACACCCACCAAGAACAAGGGAACCTCATGCGTGCCATCCTATCACCCAGTGGGCGTTGGGCACTCACTCGAGGCATGCGAGAGGGAGTCTAGTCTCTCTTTTATGTGAGTTTAGTGGAAGGCATCATTCATGATCTTGAATTAGTGATTTAAAGGACATGAAAAAGCTATAGAGCTCAGAACGACTTCTATACCCTTTCAGTCATATCAAAAGTAAAAGTGCTTAATAGAATTAACAGAACTAGGAAGTTGTAAATCCAAAAATAGAATTAACATTCAAATAAGGCTCATGATTATACAAGATCAAAAGCATAATAGAAATATGCATATAATATAGAGAGATCTTAATACAATTATCATGGTAACCTTATCATATTCATTCATAGCATTACTATAGAATATTACAAAGGGGACACCGTAGTCATGCACCAAATTTGGATCCATACATGAAGGCTTTCAAAACAAAATTTACATTCTCCATTCCCTTATTACATCCTTCCTATAATCATCTACCCTTTTTATCCCATAGTTCTCATAGTAATTATGCAAAGCTCCACTTCCTTCCTTATATTTTTTTGTTTGCTAAGGGCGCACATATAAATAGGCATCTGAGCTTCAACAAAATCATCTGCAACCTCAGGTCTGGCCCCAAGTGTCAAGGTGTGGATTGCCTCTGGCGCATGCCTCTCCATGTCATGATTAGATTTTTGGATCTTTTTATCACAAGGTATATTCCTACCAGGACACCATATTGTCAAGTTGGAACCTTATCCAAATGGAACACGTTCTTCATGTGCACTGTCCAAAAGGCCAAAAATGTCCTAAATTGTGCTTTGTGGGCGCGCGTCCTTGGTTCTCCAAGAACCCTTTTTGAATCCTACCTTGTGCGCCTTAACTTGCATGCTTCCTCCAGCCGTGCATGCCAACATACCTTTAAGACTTGGTAGCTACATTAGGGTCCCAAAATTACCCCACACTTCACCTGTTCTCCACCCTTGGGAACCTCTTCAAAGAATGCAGTACAAAAAAGCAAGGCCTTGCCTTGGAAAAGAATGGAGGGAAAGAATAAAGAATGGAGGAGAGAAAAAATAGAAGGAGATCTGCCTAAAGAAGAAGAAGAAGGGGAAATTCTACAATAGGTCAGCCTCTAGCATATTCCATGCACTGACTTCATCCTACACTCTTGTGCAAAGGTCATCAACCAATGTGCTCACCTCGTCGAAGGTTAATCCCTCCCCTTTTGTGTTTATGGTCTCTACCATCATCTCTAGCTCCTTTGCTTGATCTTCTAAGGCATCTATCTTCCTCATAATGACCTTGTAGATATCTTTTAGCTGAGATTTGATTGAGACCCGCAGGATCTCAATAGCTTTAGAATTCTTTTCCACTTCGGCTAGGATCTTTTTTCACTCAGCTCTATTGCCTTTATTCTTTTCCCTGAAGTCCTTCTATTCAGCCTCATCGCTAGCAAGCAGCATGCTTTTCACCTTGTCCTAATCTGCGCAATGGTCATATGTGACCCCAGTGGTTTGTGCAGCTATTTTTACATGAGCGAGCACCTTGTTGTATTCATATATGAGCGTGATGACTTTCAACTTGTCCTCCTGCTCCAAGTGTGCAGCTACATCCTCTGCCGACTCCAAGGCCAAAGGCTACCTTTCCATGGTGAGGATCCGAGTCAAGTCCTCAAGACACTCCATGGAGGAACCATATTTTTGCACACGGGGGTTAAGGTCTGGGTGCTTCATGATAATAGCCTGGGAGATGAGCTCTACCTTCTTTGAAACTTCACACACTTTAGATTTCTCCTCTTGTAATTCTCACTGTAGTTGAGCACTAATCAGCTTTTCAAGGCTAAGGTCCTTTGTTAGCTTAACTATTTCTTCCTTCCTCTTCTCCATCAGGTCCTCCAATACCTTAACCCTGTCATTTTTGCATAAGAGCCTAACCTCAAATTCCATGGAGATTTTGTTGAGCACGTTACACACTTGTTCATCTGATAGTTGTTGTGTGTTTATAATGGGGTTGTCCCCCTTTCCTTTGGACAACGCTAGTATCACTCTTTGGTTAACCTCGAACTCGGGCTCATCAAGGTGGGATTTGAATGCCCATGATAGAATTTTCCTTGTGCATAGGTATCCAACCTCAGGGTCAAAGGAATCCTTGGTGGTTAGCTCCTTAGTGGGAATAGTACTCTGGAAACACGTGCACAAAACTTTGTTGGGGTCATCAACATATCCCATTATTATTCTTCCCCCTTCTACACATTTGCTTCCCGTGCGCACACCCTTGGGAATATTTACTGAAAGAGTTGGCCTTTTGTGCTACCCACACTCTTCTCCCTTTGCTCTTCCCTGAATTCACCGAGCACGAGCTCCGCGCTGCGCTCCAATTCCTCATCGACCAAGGCATTAATCATCTTCTCCACCTCCCTTGTCACTTTCTCATCCACCTCCTCCTGAGTGAGCTTGGGCATATCTAGTTCCTTAGTACTTGTCCCCTCACTCCTTTCTTCATTCTACGCACCTTCCTCCCCTTGGGTGCCATTCCTCCTTACAAAGATGAAAGCATCATTTGCATTTTCTACTTCCTCTCCCTCTAAATCATGGACATCAATAAGCTCCTAATCTACCTCTAGCTCTTCCTCTTCATCATCATCCCTTTTGCCTATATAGGTGTTCATGTCACCTGTATCCTCAGACTATGGTTCTTCTATCCCCTGTTCTTCTTCCCTCGTTGAAAACTCTAGAGTCAAGGATGTGGTCTTCTCTTCATCTGAGGGTTCCTTGGGGGATGGTGGCTTTGTAGGTTCTGGCGTCTTCTCCTTAACCACCATCCTCTTCTTCTTTCAGACATAAGTAATTGTACCCGTAGTACCTACATCCTACTTCTCCACCGCCCTCTGTTCCTCTTTCTCTTCCCTCTCCTTATGCTTTGGCGTGGGCTTCTTTCTTCCAATAGGGTCATCTGGGATGGATATCTCATTCTCCATATATGTGCCCTTTTCAAACTTTGGCCTTATGCGTAGGTAAATCCTTGTGGCATTTCTCTCAGTAATAGGTAAGGTCAAAGGCCTTACAATATGCACATACTGTGACATGTACCTTTCAATGTACGTGCGCTTCTCTGGGTAGACTAGCTTCTTCCTCATTTCCCTATGCTCTTTGTCAAGGGTGGACAACTCAAGGTCTAATTTCTTTGACTCCTTGTATCTGTTTACTCCTACTTGGAAGAATTGGGTAGTAAACGGGAATGGGAGTTTGCACCATGGACTCTAGCTCCCATCTACCAAAATGAACCTGCCAATATAGAAGTACAGGTAGAATGTGAACTCTACTTCTCCTTCAGTCGCCACGAGGAGTTGCTCAAGGATCCGCCATTCAGCCCTGAATGCATTCCTAAGGCACTTATACCATTTGTCTAAGCGTGCCTTGTGTACCCCTATCATTGATTCACATGTGTATTTCTGAAATCTCTCCGTAGGCGAGGGATCTTTAGCAGGGTACTCCCACACAACCTTGTCATATGCATCCGGCACCCCGATTTCTGAGAACACAATTTTCAACAGAATGTTTCCAAATAGGATCTTTCCTCCCTTCTCCACGCTGCTTATGATTTCATCTACAATATATTGGGAGATGTTGTATATGGTGCCCTCGGTGATTTTCCTGCAGACATTCAGCCAAGGCTTGCTCACCTGGGTCCACCTTTCTTACCCATTCAACTTGGAGACTAGGTGTGCATCCATTCTCATCACTATATCACTAGTATCCAAGACGTCGTAGTACTTTGATCCCTTCTTCAATCCCTGGGATTTTATGGTTTCATTTATTGTCTCCTCATCCTAGAGGTCATCTTTGAGTGCGTCCCCTTCACAGTTTAGGCCTGTGAAGCATGAAATTAGTTGGGGAGTTATGTGCATTTTGCGCCCTATGAAGTAGAAGAAGTCTTTGTGTACGCACGTCATCAACCACTGGTACAAGCACTTGGGCTTCCCAAAATATGGTAACTCAAAAAGTTGGATAATCCCTGCCTTCTCCATTTTCACCTTGACCATGTCGTTGTAGATCAACAACCCATCAGGTGTTCATTTATTTGTGGGGTGCACCAGCTCCAGCGCCATTTCCTTCGTGATTGTACTTGACCGGTGATTGTAGTCAATCACGATCATCTATATTATGTGGGACTCCCACTCTTGCCCTAGCAAAACCCCATCTGGGTATTGGATCTCTGAGTACCATTCCTCATTTGTATCCAAGGGTATTTCTTCTTGTTTCTTCTTTCCTTTTCCTTTACCCTTTCCCTTCTTGGATTGTTCTGCATGTTTACCAACTGGTTTCATGGCCGTCAGTGCACCCTTTGCTTTCATTCCTAGGTTAACTTGTGAGTTATTTGAATGTTTACCTCATGCGCCCCTTGCCCTAAAAAACAAACCCTAATCTCAGATTTATTTTTCCTTTGATCACGACACTTCTTCACAACATTCCTCACACTTGTGAATCACTTCTTCTCTAGCTTGTAGATCCAATGGACCGATTGCACTTAAGTTCTTGGGATTTTCCTTCACATGAGTCATTTCTCAAAACCCTAGCTCTTGAAAGAAAATCACTCTTCTTGTGTTCACAAAGTGAAATAATGAAATGCCCACTCTTATATTTATAGCTTTTCCCACTTTTACGCATTTAAGGCTAGGCTACCTACCATAGTAAGATAATGTTTAATGTGGTGTTTTTAAACAAAACATGACTTCAGTGCTTCTCCTTACGTGCCCAATATTTGCGTGAAAATGTTTCCACCCACGCCTAATCCTTGCGTGAAAATTTTTTCAACCTTATGGTGTGCAAACAATCCATCTTGAAAGAAGACTCTTGTGTGCATGTTACCAGCACCAAAGGCACTTCTTCCATCCTCATGATTCTTGCTTTCGCCTACCTCATGTTTTTGTGTTTTTTCTCCTTTGTACGTGGATTTCTAATGTAACCTTATTTTTCCATCGACCCAAATCCTCTTAGCAAAATAACTCCAAGTTTATCTTCATCATCTCACCCCACACTAAAATGATGTGCGGTCCTCTGTGCATTCATAAGTTAGAAAGTAATAAGGTTACTGGCACCCAAGGACCAAAACAAAACAACAATGTGAAAGGGAAATACAAAAAAAATCATAAAACGAATTTCTAAACTAACTAAAAAACTACCTTATTTACAAACACCAAGAAGCATTATTTATAGTAGGGCTTCAGCCTACTCCCATTGAAGTGTCCAGGTAATTTTGTTCCATCCAGTGTTTGTAACTAGCACGCACCTAAATCAAGGATGTATGAAATTACATAAGGACCCAATCAATGCACCTTCAACTTTCCAGGATGGCATGGAAATTTTGAATTATATAGCAATACCATCTGGCCAACCTAAAATTGTTTGTTCTTAATATGGTGGTCATGCCATGCCTTGTACTTTGCCTTCTAAGTTGTTTGGCTCCATCTTGCTAGTGAACGCCTTTCATCAAACATTATCAATTCATCTATTCATTTTTTCAGTGCATGCTCATCATCCAACCCTCCTACGCATGTTATATGCAGAGATGGTAGCATGAATTCCACCGGAAAAACTACTTCCACGCCGAACACCAAATGAAATGGTGTGGCCTTGTTCAATCTATTATACATTGTTCTGTATGCCCAAAGAACTACTAACACCTTGTCATCCCAATCCTGCCTACCCACATCACATATCTTAGTCAATTTGCGACTAAGGATTTTGTTGAATACCTCTGTAGTCCCATTTTCTTGAGTGTGATAAGGGGTAGCCTTGTGATGGGCTACCATGAATTTTGCCAATAGAATCATGATGGTGTTATTTTAAAAGTGAGTGCCCCTATCACTTGTTAAACTTAATGGGCACCCATACCTATTGATAATGTTCTCCCACAAAAATCTAGTAGCTATTTTTGCGGTGCAATCCTTAGTGGGTGCAGCCTCCACCCACCTTGTCAGATAATCAGTACAGGTAATGATATACCACGAGTTAGTCCTTCGCGCAGCTGGTGAGATTAGTCCAACAAAATATATTGTCCATTTCTCAAAATTTTCCACGCTGGTGATGGGGCGTAAGGGCATCTCATACATTTTTCTAGGTTTTCCAAGGAAGTGAAAATGGTCACAGGCCTTGCAAAACTCAACGTAATCCCGGTGAATCATCTCCCACCATAGTCTAATAACTAGGATCTTGTGCATAGTTGCATTCCCCACATAGTTTCATGTAGCAATCCCACCATGGGCTTCTTCTATTATGGTCACGTGTTCATGTTCTAATACACACTGGCGTAAAACCTCATCATGGCCCATTTTATACAAATCCCCATTGATCAACATGAAGGGTGTGGCGTATATGGCTAACCTTTTCCTTTCGAGTGCGTTCATCCCTTCGGGTGCCACACCTTCCTTGAGAAAAACAACAATGCCTTCTAATGCTGAGGGCGTGTGCTGCAAACTGAATAGTTGCGCATCCGGCATGTTTTCCTCGATACTTTGTGCATCCTCTCCTGAATCAATCCTTGATAAATGATCTGGCCCACAATTGTTATTTCTAGGTTTTACCACCACTCTGAATTCAAATTCCTAAAATATAAGTACCCAACGACATATGCACCCTTGTAACACTGCTTTGTTTACTAGATACTTCAAGGCCATATGGTCAGTGTAGAATATGAAAGGAGTCATAGCAGATATTTCCTAAATTTGTGGAGTGCGTAGATCATTGACAATGCCTCGTGCTCGATCGTTGTATAATTTTGTTCTGCTGGTGTTAACTTTCTACTTGTAAAACATAGGGGATGATCAACAATCCCCTCTCCTGGTTAAGCAAGAACAACTCCCATTATTGTACCAGAGGCATCCATGTGGACATGGAAAGGTTTATCCCATGATGGGAATTGTAGAATAGGTGCGGTGATAAGCCTTTCTTTTAGAGTTTCAAATGCCCTCTACTACGCTTCTCCCCACTGAAAGGCAGTCTTATGTCTGAGCAATATTTCCAAAGGTGCAACGATCCTGGTGTATCCCTTAATGAACTTTCTATAGTACCTAGTGTGTCCAAGAAATCCACACATGGTGATTTGGCTGGTGGGCTCCCCTTATCCCACAATAACGGAAACTTTTGCGGGATCCACTAGTAAGCCCTCTTTGCATATGATATGCCCCAACAATGTTCCATAAGGAGTTACAAAGACACATTTCTTGATGTTGAGGGAAATCCTCAACTACTGACATATTTTAAACATCAATCTCAAGTTATCACAATGGTCCCTTACCAATCCATACACTATCTAATCATCCAAATATACTTGAAGGAACTTGTGGATGAAGTCCTTAAATGCTTGTACCACTATGCGCGAAAATGCTGTGGGTGCATTCCTCAATCTAAAGGGCATGACCGTGTATGCAAACCTTCCCCACTCGATGGCGAAAGTTTTCTTTTCCTGGTCTTCCTTGGCAATCCTTACTTGGTGATATCTCGAGAATCCATCTGTGAAGGAATAGACCTCGCGTCCAGCAACTACTTCCAAAATCTCTTCAGTGAAAGGGGTGGGAAAAGGATCTATGATACAAACAGCGTTCAACTCCCTGTAATCCACACATATCCTAATCCACCCATCCTTCTTTATGTTGATCACCATTGGACTTATCCATTCTGATTCCTCCATAGCCTTAATGTTACCGGATGCTATCATTTTTTCTAGCTCTTCTTTAACCCTTACGTGCATGTTGGGATTCATCCTGTAAGGCCTCTTCCTGACTAGGAACGCACCACCTTTCAACTTTATCCTCATTTCCCCTAATGAATGGTGGATGCCTTTCAACTCATGGTATCCCAGTGGGAATAAATCCTCAAATTCATGCTAGAGATCAATGATCTTTGATAGTTTCTTGTCCAACTAGTAGTCCCCAATGATAGCTTCCTTGGGCTCCTTTTCTGAGCTGATGTTAACTTTCTTGGTTTTTTGTGGTTCATGATACGTGTGCACACATGCATCCACACTGTCAACTACCTTGTGCATCCCAACCAAATGGTCGACATTCAGGCTCTCCATATCCTCTCCATCAATAATGTATACCATCTTTTATTTCTCCTTTTCAGCACATGTGTGAATTGTATGTCTTATGGTTCCTCCTCTTCAAACTGTGCTTCCAAGCTAGGTCCACCAAGTAAGTCTACTAATCTATCTTCCACCATGGCACAATCCCCCAGAGTGAGGCACTTGATAGGCTACAATGCCTCATCAATCGGTTGCTTGGTACTTCGGTACTCGAATGTGTGAACCAGGTCAACCACTAATTCCTGACAATTTCCCATCCAACGGTGAGTTTCAAAATGGATGTACCAAGCACACGCACAACCTTGTAGTGTCGAATATAGCTTGTGCATCCAAAGGGAGGGTGGTAAAGCTTCCGCGCCTTCTCCCAGACCCTCTCACATGCCTGGATGTGGGAAGAGGTAGGTTCATTTCCATTGTAATACTTGATAGCAGTGGGTATATTGCTCCTCGAGAATTAGACAGTGAGTGTAATTCTAACTTCATTCCACTCCAACAAGTTTTCGCTATGGTTGGCCCACCACCTTACTGCTGTGCCTATCAAAACATAACCCAACATACCTCATCGCTCGTCCTCCCTCCATTAAGCTTCCATTTCTACCAAAGAGACCTCAAGGTATGCATCCCCAGAATACTTGGTTATTGTCTTTCCTCCCGGGCACCGAACTATATGCATTGTTGTTACCCTGGTCACTGATCCTTTCAGATGTCACCCAATCAATTCATAAGTCCCATGCACCCAATTATCGCATGCTATACTGGTAGTATCACTTACAAATTGAGCATCATCAAACTAGATGAATCCTTCTGTATGGTGGATGGTCTCTAGATCTCTTATGGAGTGCACATATATTTTGTTTAGGACTTCCTCTCCAAGGGGTTCAGTATAGGGTGTGGACTTTCCATCAGCAAGTGGTATAATCGCCCTCTCTTCCTTGTTTTCAAAACTTATGTACCCCTTGTTAAACTAGAGATCTGCATTATTCTTATAGCACCATGGGCGCCCAAGTAACACTGGGAAATTATCTACCTCGGCAAGTGCCAAGACTTCAAAATCCCCAGTGAACTTAGTCCCCTGAATGGTAATGGTTGCATCCTTTAAGACACCTATGGGCATTGCCTTTGTCTTATTTGCTATATACAGCACATGTGAAGATGGCTGTAATGTATGTCTTACCATTTGATGCCAGGCATCCAGAGTGAGAACGTTAACCTTTGTGCCTGTGTTAATGAGGATGTTGCTAAGTAGTCATCCATCCACTACTACATTTAAGGTGATTTCTTTGTCATAATCAAGGCTGTGAGGTGGGAGGTTTGCATGTAGGATTTACCTTTCGTGTTCTTCCCCGGTGCATGGTACCTTTTCTCTCAACCATGCTCCTAGCAAGGGAATAAAATTCTCTTTCCCCAGTATTTTACACACCTCCTTAACCTCTTCCAAGTCATCTGTTGGTGCTTCTACTGGTCTTCTTTGCTCATCTTTTCTAGTTTTCTCTTTTAAGCATTGGAGCTCCCCTTGTAAACTTTAAATTACGTCTATGGTTTCCTTATAGACTTCTTTCTGGTGAGCTGGGTTTGGATACTTCCCATGTACTACTTCTTCCCTTGGAACCAGAGCTCTTTGCTTAGGCACTTCCCTTCGCACGCAGACTCCGCCCTTGTTGTTACCATAACAGGCTCTGGTTCTGATTCACATATTACTCACGGGAGCCATTGCACGTCAGCCTTCTTAATACTCACCATGGTAGTGCCCTTATCCTTTCGGTGCTGCTGACTCATATGTTTGTATAACACTGGGAACTCTTCATACTTATGTTTTTTTCCACACCAGGAGCATTATAGAAGATCTGGAAATTTGCGCTTATAATGGTATGTGGCTCCACAATTAAAGTATGTTCCACATGGGAACTCACTTCTTCCCCGCGGTTACCACAGCCATGAAATCCTCCATGAAATCATCTTCCACAGGCACCTCCATCTCCACACTCTTCATACCAACATTCATCTCCCTTGGAACTACTAGCAATGCCAGTCTAGCACACACCAAGATCAATTGCCTCATGAATCTAGTCAATCAATCTACAATCCTTGGTGTCATGTGTGGTTGAGGTACATATCTTGCAATAACAAGATACATTTTTATGGATCGTGTGCTATAAAAGGGGGCACCTACTCGCATCATGGTCCCCGTGACATATTTCACAACTTATTGCTACGGCATATACCGCCTTCCAAGTACATATCCCTCCATTATCCTTTGTGTGCCCTTCTACATTAAAATTTGTTCACCACATCCCACCGTGAGTCTCTGGAACCATGTTAGCAGATAATTTCTCTAACAGCTTAGCCATGGCAACTATCTGAGCCTCTAGAAATGGGCTAACACTAGTGTTAACACTATCAACTGCCTCAGTGTACAAAGAAGCTTCCAACGCTTCACACAGGTTTGTGAATGTTTTATGAGACAAAGCCCTCCTAAAGGGTGTGATTAACCCTATGAAAAACCACTGAGCATGTTGTGAAGGTTGGATATCATAAGATAGTTTAGATAATGGAGTTTTAAAGCACGTGTCATATTCCCACATGCTCTCTGCCATTCCCTACTGGATTTCCTTGAGAGAGCTGATGTTCTTCTGTTCAAACTCAGATATGTGGAATTCCACCAAGAAAACATTTTTTAGCATGGTATAATCCACAACAGTATGATGAGGGTCACACTTTCTATACCAACTATGCGCGCGTCCTTGTAAGGTTATTGTAAATTGACTAGCCTTTCAATCCTGGGTCATGATCCCCTTTGCACACCATAGCAGCTCACACTTATGTACATGCTCTGTGGCATCTTCTATCCCACTATAATATGGTAAGTGTAGCAACATCTTGAAAAATATTTGAGGAGGTGGCTGAAGCCCTTTTCCTCCTAACCTAGTTCCTTGATTCCTTCGGTGTTTCCTCCTCTGCTAACCCACTGGATCTTGATCCACCAGCTCCATCACTTCCACATCCAGATCCTCCTGTGTTAGGTACAGGGCCTATGTTTGTCATGTTGAATGCTCCCGTCATCCCACTGAATTGTGTGTCGATAGTTTGTGAACTAGTGCCAATCCCAATCGTATTTCCTCCAGCACTTCCTAACACGCTCCCAAAACCACCTATATATGTGCCTTGTCCAAACATTCCACCAAATACTGAAATAGTGTGTGAAGCCATAGAATTCCCAAATGAGAAGTTGTACCTTCTAGGTAACAATTGGTTGCTTCCACTAATATCAAATCGATCAACTATACTTTTCCCTCATTCGAACAAACCAAGCGCCAAGGTTCGGTCACTAGGTTGGGTCAGATGCACACCAACGACTCTTATTTCTCCACATGGCGGGCTCTCATTAGAAGCCACGGGGTTATCTCTTCCGCGCTTGCCAAGATGGTGTAGCACAGACTGTTCAGGCTCCACATCCTCCATGTGAACCTCTTCTCCCAAAAATGTCTCCCTCCATAAATCCATCATAAATGCAACCTCACACCGTCTCACAATCTCCCTCTCACGTGCTTCACCATACTTAAGTTGTCTCTCCTCCCTTTCCTTTTCAGTCATTATATTAGCCATCTTTCCCCAACCTGGCTTCCTTGTGAAGTGCTCAGCATGGTTTAGCCAGTCATTGGGAATGCCTCTAAACTCATGGTTACCATAAAGATTTTGATTGCTAGGGAGATAGCCCATAAAAATGATCCTCTGGGCTCCCGCAAAAATTCAAACTCAGTAACCTCCAGACAAGAATACATGGAAATTGCGTATCCCAGAGTGTAGCTAGCCAATACTCCTTTCCACTAATGATCTATAGCACGGTTCCATGTTAGATCAACATCTGGTAAGTTCTGGTATGTTTTTTGGGTCCAAGGGTGTGATTTATAATACCACCCTGACCTAGATTGATATGCCGAGAGCCACTCAAATAACTCTACTAGGAAATAGCAGAAGAATGTTGTATACAACTCATGATAGAGAGTGTCTTCCACCCATCTTTGGATATCAAACTCAAGTCCAGTACTGAATCTCTGAGAAAACTCATCCTCTGTGTCAATACCCTCAAGTGTTAGGTTCTCTGCCATCACTTTTTGCACAGACCATGATGTATGCCATGTTCCACTACAACTTCAAAAATAGGTCCTGGCAACGGAACCAAGATGTAGTCATTTTTGCACCCACCAAGAACAAGGGAACCTCATGTATGTCAGCCTATCACCCAGCGGGCACTGGGCACTCACCCAAGATGTGCAAGAGGGAGTCGAGTCTCTCTTTTATGTGAGTTTAGTGGAAGTCATCATTCACGATCTTGAATTAGTGATTTAAAGGACATGAAAAAGATATAGAGCTCAGAACGGATTCTATACCCTTTCAGTCATATCAAAAGTAAAAGCACTTCACAAAATTAATAGAACTAGGAAGTTGTAAATCCACAAATAGACTTAACATTCAAATAAGGCTCATGATTATACAAGATCAAAAGCATAATATAAATATACAGATAATATAGAGATATCTTAATACAATTATCATGGTAACCTTATCATATTCATTCATAGCATTACTATAGAATATTATAGAAGGGGAGACCGTAGTCATGCGCCAAATCTGGATCCATACATAAAGGCTTTCAAAACAAAATTTACATTCTCCATTCCCTTATTACATCCTTCCTATAATCATCTACCCTTTTTATCCCATAGTTCTCATAGTAATTCTGCAGAGCTCCGCTTCCTTCCTTCCATTTTATTTTTCTTTGCTAAGGGCATGCGTATAAATAGGCATTTGAGCTTCAACAAACTCCTCTACAACCTTAGATCTGGCCCCTAGTGTCAAGGTGTGGATCACCTCAGGCACATGCCTCTCCATGCCATGATTAGCTTTTTGGATCTTCTTATCGCAAGGTATATTCCTTCTAGGACACCCTGTTGCCAAGCTGGAACCTTATCGAAACGGAACACGTTCTTCATGTGTTCTGTCCAAAAGGCCGAAAATGGCTAAGTCCTTAATTGTGCTTTGTGGGCACATGTCCTTGGTTCTCCAAGAACCCTTTTTGAATCCTTCCTTGCGTTCCTTAACTTGCATGCTTCCTCCGGCCGTGCACACCTATGCACCTTTAAGATTTAGTAGCTACATTAGAGTCCCAACAGAAAATATCAATCAATTTGTAATACATCCTAGCACTAATTATAATTAGATTCTCTGATCTAATCAATTTGTGTTGAGAAGAGAAAATGGTTAAGTAATAGCCATGCACAGAGGATGAAGACCAAACGTAGGGGTGCATGCAGTAACCACAAGAAGTATTAATATATTAGATGAACTACATAGAAAGATGCACAAGAGTAAAGAAATAGTACAAATACAATTTAATGCCCAAAAGGTATGCATGCGAGGAAAAGAGAGATCAACGTGTAAAGGTCTGCGCATGAAAACCATAGGTTACAAGACTTAACCAAATTTCCTAATGAAGGCTAAAAATTGGAAAAGTGGAGATGGTGCAGCATGCAAAGCACATCCAAAAATAAGAATGGAAAGGATAAAGCATATACAAAGGAGCATGTCTAATTATAGGATCAAAGCATGGATAAGGTTGAGCTATTTATAGCTCGATCTTGAATTAAAACATGAGTTTAAGGGAACATTACCTATATTTAGGACATCTATTGTTAGAGTTAAAGCATGCAAGGGGTGAAGGATAAGTTATAACCCAATATAAATAGGTGATGTACTCTTTGTAGTTTAGTGTGAAAGTATGTAAAGGTTAATAGTGGAAGAGACTAATAGGGGATTTAAATTAAGTGCCTAGTGAATGTTGCACATATGGATGTAATCATCTATGAGTATATGTAATGGCTTTATCATGTGATGGATGAATTATTCTATATTTTTTTGTTGGTTGATTATACTCATAAATGATTTACTAAGTTATGTTCTTGCATATTATCCTTGTAATTCTTACTGCAATGTTATCTTTTCACATGAGATGAATGATTAAATGCATAACATACATCGTGATAAGTAATTAAATAGGTACCTAGTGGTTGCATGTGTTTTGGGTGAGCATTTAGACCTTTATCTAAATGAAGTGTCAGTGTGCCCAACTAGGTATTGGTAAATTAAAGACTACATTTTGGTTATATTGCCAAAACTTCTTTTCATTATGCTCATCCAGATGTGGTATGCATATGGCCTTCTAACTAGCACTAGAGAATATTAGGCATTGGGTGCATGTTGGCTAGGATGAATTTTCTCAGAGATACATTAGTGGATGGTATTTTAATATGTTCAAGTGGGTAGAAGATAATCTATACGATTCATTATACATGACATTCTTCAGTTTATTCCCAGTATATTTATATGAATGGTTATTACCTTATGCACATAATAGGTTTATTTGGTTGGGAAAGAAGAAAGTGTGGAGCCAAGATAAGTACCAAACACTCTATGATTTGGATGAACCATGGACCTGAGCTCTAGATCGCTAGTGGGAAGGTGTGTTACATAATTATACCTTGGAGTACATAATTTCAAAATATTCATTACCATAATAAGCAGAGTTTAATTTTTTTGCACGATCCAAGAGGATCATACTTACACGTGCTACCTTTAGAAATGAAGATCTTGATGATTGAGTAGGGGATGGATAACTTACCTATAGAAGGATAAAACCACACCACGTGTGTAGACAAAAAGAAGGTTTGGGAAGGATGAAATTTTTCCAAGTGGAAGAAATAGATAAAGAAAAAATATTGTCTAGATACAATGATGTGTAAAAGAGGGAAATTGAAGAGGAGCTTAGAATGAGAGGAATGGGGCCAAGTGGAAGTGGTGAGAACCCTGCAGAAGGAGAGGGGACATAAGACCATGTACCTTAGGTATTGGGAAAGCAAAATAGAAGGAACCTTTCAGCATCTAATGGAAGCAATTTTGAGGAAAGGATGAGAACCTTTGGCATGTATTGACCTAGTTTGGACACCTAGTCCTTATGCTTGGTTCTTAGAATTAAGAAATTTTAATAGAATATAATCATAGTGACAAAGAGAAAGAAGGTAACCAAGGATCGCCATGTTGGTTTAGAGATGCAGATAGACACATTTTAGTATTAGCATAGGAGGAAATCCTAGTGGAATCTCAGGATCAGGATCCGACTCCACTCTAGGAAAAGGACAATAATAACCAACACAACAACCTTAATAACCAAGATAACAACCCCCTCATATTTTTTGAGATGTCCCTTCATTTAACAGAATATCGAGGTGTGGAAGATGTGGCAAAGTATGTGCACAAGTGCAAAGGGAAAAAGGAGTAATGACCCTTGACTAAAAGCCTAGTTTTGTTACTACAACACTTTAGGGTCGTGCACATAGTTTATGAAGTATAATCCACATCAAACAACTGTTGAATATGATGCATTGAGCACCACTTTCTTGGTTGAATTCCACATACCTAAATTTGAGTAGTAGATAATTAGCATGCTAAAAGACATTCAACAGGGTTTAGATGAGAGTGTTAGAGAGTTTGATGCACATTTCATGACCTTACTATCCAATATTTCCTATTAAATTCATAAGAGTCAGCATGTGTAATGGTTTTTAGGAGGCTTGCAAACACCTTTCTGAAGAGCGTTATCACATAAGACATTCACTAACTCATGTGAGGATTTGGAAGTAGCACTACACACAGAAGTGGTTAGGATCATAGACATGGGTTTAAGTCCATTTCCTGAAGCCTAGATTGCAGAAATGGACACTCAGTTGAAAAAGTTATCTATCAATTCAGCTCACGAGATGCATAGTGGACTATGGTACACCAATTATGAAGTAGAAGGGTATACAAAGGATATTTTTCATATCATTCCCCGCTAGTCCATCTTGGATGAATGCATACTTTGACTGGATTTATGTGATATTGTGTTGGGTATCATACTTAGCTTGATGCATTCATAACAATAATTGTTATGTCTAATGTTATAATCATGTTAATTTAATTAAATATAAGGTTGATAATTATGACTTGATTTTATTTTGTTGAACTTCTTCACTGATCATCATTACATTTTGTATTGATTTTAATTCTACAATGATGTGCAATTACTTAAATTCTATGATCCTTATGATTTTAATGTTGGTGATGACCATGTATAGTCTTAATAATTTAATGGTCATATTTTTTAGATGGAAGAATAGTATTTACATTAATAGGGTCATAAACCCTAGTTCTTAATTAAATGTCTAAGCCATTAAGAGGCCATATGAAATAGTATTACCTAGTTCAAGAAATGAGAATAAACCTGGTAATACTGAATATGATATATACATATACATACGTATATCAATGTATACACATATAAATATATATAGATATAGAGATATACATACATACATACATACATACATACATACATATATATATATATATATATATATATATATATGTTATGGCCTTTGATTTTAATTTAATGTGGACCTTTATAAGGTCGAGGTCATAATAATAAGGGTAAAGTTTTGTGTTGAATGGGTTGGCGGCTTAGCCAAGCCTCACCTGAGATTGTAGAGAGTGAACTATCTATGTTACTGCTAGGCCATGTATAAAATTGGCACTTCCATCGGTGAACACGTTGACCCAGTAAAATTTGTGAAGTTAATTTGAAACGGTCCTTGAATTTTAGATGTTGGATAATCACCCAAATGGAGGGTGGATATTTGGTGGCAGGAAATAGGGTTCGCCAAAGCTGGTAGTCAGAAGTTAATAAGGAGATAGATAGGAAGATAAGAGGGATATGGTAACAAAAACATTAATGGAATTCAATTTTTGCTCCATAGCCCTTAGGAGAAGCATAAATCTTCTTGAGGAAGCTACTGCCAAAATATGAGTGTTATTTTTGGGATCATTTTCTGGTTAGTATTTTTATTCACCATGCGAGTTCTACATGTAAATTTGGCATGTTTATTTTCATTTCATCTTGTTTTTGACTCTACATGTATTATTATAAATATGTGATATTTTTGGGGCAGTATTTATGGCTGATGCAATGGATTTATAGGAGCTTTCAGGTCGATTCAAAGATATACTCTTTTCTGGTGAGTTAATAGAATATTTCTTGAAGAAAGAGTCGATCTCGGTTGACTGTGAAGAAGGTGATAAGGAAAACCTCTAAAAATATTGTCAGACATGGATTCGTTCTCATGTTCATCTTTATCATTTATTACATTCAAATATTTTAATGGTTGCAAGGTGAAAACTGGTCTTCTGTGCTAATGTTTTATCAACAGTGACTGATAATGGTTTTTGTGCAATGCTAAGTTGTTTATCTTAGTGTAAATGCATATCTAGGTTGAGTATATTTGGTTGCACATCTTCTTATCTTTGAATATTGTTAACTGGGCATGGTTTGGTTATATTACAGCCATATTGATAGTTTGGCCATAATTAATGTGACAGTATGTATGCTAGTTGTGTATTATTTACCTTCGTATTTTTTTTTACTTACATAATACTATATTTGTATAACATCTCAACTGAGAGGGTTTGAGTTATTATTCATCTATTTTGATAGATTTTCCAAGGATTAAGTGAATGTTTGTTTAGTCAACATGTGTGTACTCAGCTCAATCTGGTTATGGTTCTCATGAGTTTGTGTATTTTGGATATATATATATATATATATATATCCAATTTTAAACACCATTATTGGGTTTCAGTCGGTATAATGTTTGATACATGTGTATATGTTTATCTTCCTCTCGATTAACTAATTCGAGGGAAGCTTCGATTAATGGGTGTCATATATATATATATATATATATATATATATATATCTGTGTGTGTGTGTGTGTGTGTGTGTGTTTATCTGTACTCAATGTAATACTTCCTTAACTGGAAGTAGTATGGATTTATGGGTGTTATATTTCTTAATATATGAGTTTTAATGGTTGACATGACTGGTTAACATATCAACTATGAAAATCTATTCGACTTTATCAACACAACTATTTTTTAAACAAAATGTTTGGGGTTTTTAGTTGTGTATTTTAACTTCAAAATCCTTCATCTTAAGTCTATTTTTTTCCATAAATGAAAATGGGTGCCGAGCGGCTTACCCATATCATATAGTGGTACTGTTACTTTGATGCTTACCTGGTTGTCTTCATTTTCTTGAAATGACCACTCTGTGGTTAATGCTTCCTAGGATTTTGTTATCCCAACTCTATCTAAATATTCTTAATAATGGTTGATGTCATTTTTGTTTGGGTTATATTCGAAACCATAAGGTGTCAATGTATACAGTTTGTGGGAATTTTACGGATTTGGTTCAAATGTCTAAAATTCTAAATCGACCTTAGACTTGGTCAATCACTTTTTTTCCATGAGACATGGAAAAAATGTTTGTATTTTATTTTTATGTGATGGAATAAATGTTTTTCAGAATGGTTAAGGTAGTTTGATAATATTAAGGTATTGTGATGGAATATTTTATTATTAACATTACAAATTTTGATTATTATTATTATTATCAAAAAGGGACTTAAGGACTTCAGATCTATAAGCTTATGCAACACTCTCCACAATATTTTCTCTAAGATCTTGAAATTCAGACTAAGGGAGCTCTTGAAAAAGTTCATTTCACCCAATCAAGGGGATTTTGTTCCGGGAAGGAAAATTATGGATAATATCATAGCCATTTATGAAATTGTGCACTCAGTGGAGAAATATAATAGGGAAGTTGTGTTGATCAAGATGGACATACACAAATCTTATGATCGAGTGTCATGGGAATTCTTAGATATGATTTTGGAAAAACTTGGGTTCAATTCCAAAGCTATCCATTTGCTGAAGGATTGCACCTCCACATTGATCTTCTCAGTTCTTATTAATGGAAATCCTTATGGTTTCTTTAAGTTTGGTAGAGGATTGAGATAAGGAGATCCCCTATCTACTTTTTATATATCATTTTGAAGGAATCGCTGAGTAGAATCTGTCAAAAGGTTATGTTGGAAAGAAGAATCAAAGGCATCAAGGTCACTAATGGTGTGGATCCTATTTGTCTTCAGTAATTTGTTGATAAAATAGTCCTACTTTCCCAAGCTAGGGTGACTGAAGCCAGAGAGTTTAAATAAATCACTACAATCTATGAGGAGGCCTCAGGAAAAATGATAAATTTCCATAATAGCTCCTACTTTTTCATTAATGTTCACCTTGATCAGCAATAAAGGATAGTAACTAAAATGGGTTGTAGAATCAAACCTCTTCGTGACTACTACCTTGAAATGTCTCTTTGTGGTAGAAAGGTTTCTCTTGATATTTGGGATCCCCTAATTGAGAGATTCCAAAGGAAATTATTCTCTTGGAAAGGAACCCTTGTCACTCAAGTGGGTAAAGATCAACTCCTCCAAAGCTCCCTTTAAGGACTTATAATTTATATTATGTCGGTTTTTAAAGTACCAAGAAAAATTAGAAGTATCATCAAGAAAATCCAAAGAAGATTCTTGTGGTCAAGAATGGAGGATAAAAATATAATTACTTTGGTGGTATGGAACAATGTTACAAAGCTAAAAAGATATGGGGGAATGGGTTTAAAAATCCTAAAAATCCTGAATGAGGCCCTAGTGGTGAAAATAGGTTAGAGGATATTTAAAGAACAAGGCATATGGGTGGATATCATAACTGTGAAATATTTTTTGACTGTTGGCATAAGGAAATCTCTATTAGCTCCTATCGAGATTCCTAGGGGGTATATCTTTTGGAACCATGTTAGTCAAAGTAAGAACCTCCTTCTTAAGGGAATCAGATGGAACATAGGGAATGGTAATGAGGCAAGATTCTAGGAATATGCCTGAATGGATGGGAAATCACTTTGTGAGAATGACCCCTAGAATAATCTTAGGATATACTATAGCCATATTTATGGAGATAAATTCAAGGACTACTGGATTCTCAATTCTCAAGGGAAAACATGGATGACTATCCTCCCCCCTAATAACTACAATGTCCCGAGAAGACCTTTTGAGGAGTTAAATGATAGAATAAAAGGTATCCTTATTCCCTCTTTCATGTTGGAGGATGAAATTAGTTGGATCAAGTCTAGTTTAGGTGAGTATGAAGTAAAATCTAGATATGAGTCGACCTTTGAAAATGAGCAAGAAAACAAAGACTATTCTAAGATTTGGAGAAGATCTATGATTCCCAAAATAAAAAAATTCATGTGGGGGCCGCTTTGAACAAAAAATTTACCGTGGATAATCTAAGGAAGAGAGGAATGATCCTCATAACATATGTTCTCTCTAGGAATATAATGAGGAACCAGTTTATCATTTGTTTTTGGAGTGCAGGTTTACCTTTCAAATCCTAGCTGATTTTCTTAGCATCTTTAAGGTCTACCTACCCCTGCTTGGAAGTTTTAATGGACTGATGGAATAATAAGAAGAACCTTTAAAATTCAAATTTAAAAAATATGTCATGGGAGTGCTTAGTGCCACATATTCTTTGGGGAGTTTGGATTGAAAGGAATAACAAGGTCTTTGGAAACAAGTCAACGAATATCCCTAGAGTTGTCAGCAAAATTAAGTAAAATATCAGAGACAACATAGAGATCCAAAAATACAAGTGGGATGATTCCTTAGCCACATAAGATTATAAAATCCTCCATTCACTTGGGATTAGTTTGATCAAGTCAGGTGGGAAAAAAATTATTAAGAAGGATAGTTCTAACTTTAAATGGGAACCACCCCCTAGGGACTGGGTTAAACTCAATTTTGATGGTTCCACAAAGCTTGTAGATGGTAAGGCTGGAGGGGGTGGTATTGTCAGAGACCACATGGGTAAGTATTTTATTTAATTTGTTGGACCTCTAGGGAATAACTCAAATAATTATATTGAAGCAAGTGCGGCTATGAGGGGCATTAGGATAGCTAAAAGACTTAGGTTAAGGAAAATTATTATAGAAGGAGATTCCATGTTAATAATTAAATCTAGGGAAGGTAAATGCAAGATAGGGTGGAATTTCAAAAACATGATTTTGGAGGCTTAGAGTTTGTTAGCCAACTTTGATGATGTGATCTTATGCCACTTGTATTGAAAAATTAATCACAATGTTAATGGGTTAGCTAATCAGGGTAATGACTTAGCTGGATGTCTTGAATGGGTTGGAAATGTTCCTTGGAGCCACATCAACCAAATCATTAATCATGAAAAGCTTAGGAAGGAAAATTCACATGAGCCACAAGAGATCTAATGGTGCTATAGAGATATTTTTTGGTAATAGCTATAAGTCCAAAGCGACGGAGGTGAAAAAGATAAAAAAGAAGTTTGGAGTGGGCTGATTCGAGTATCCAAAATTTGAGAAAGCATAGTATCAAGGTGTCTCAATGGGGGGATATCACCTATAAATGGAGCCTACTTATTTCATGTAGATTAAACAATATGCTACTATCTGGAGGCTACTCCGTAAGGGTGGATTCATTGAGTATATCAAGAAAATTAAGGGCAATGACCTTGAACCTACCCTTGATTTTACAAAATCATGGGACCATGGTAGAGTGAATCTTAGAGGTATGGAATTGAATGTTATAGATTAGTTAATTTATGATATCATGGGCATTTCTATGGAGGTGTTGAACTTGTTTAAGGACAAAAAATATAGGAACCAAGAAATTTTGACCTTTTTTGGCCTTGGTGAAACAGTACACCTGTTCACGATGGCATTTCACAGACGAGCCTTCCAGAACGTTGGGTGGATATTTACAAGGTCTTCATGAGGTACATGAATCTTGAGGGTAAATTCTAAAATATTTATACCCACCATTTGTCTATGCAGAATTATTTTAGACACAACTAAGCCATGAAATTTCCCATTTTTTGTTGCTCTCCCATTCCATTTCCATCTCGGACTTCAAGGATGATAAGGTTGATACACTTCTCAACCATTTCCTTATCTTGTTTCTTTTCCAAAATGGTAACCCTTCCCTTCCCCTTGAACTGTAGGACATTATTCCAAATGAATAAGTTCTTGCTAGTAATTTGAGAAGGATTCAAATCCCTAGGGCAAAGGCTAATGAGGATGTTACAATGGAAGCCCTTTCTGATTTAAGGAAGGGGGAATGTTCCAAGGGAAATGGTATCATGGGAGACATTCTTCGAGATGGTAGTAAATAGGATAAAATGGATAGCATGTAGGTGGCTATTGATACCTTTCTCATCATCACTAAACATATTGTGTAGGATTTGAGGGAGTGGCATCTCAAAGTTCAGTGGGCCAATATAAGAGAATTAATGGTATTCAATACGACTACATTATGAAAGATCAAATGCTCTCTATTATGCAAGATCAGGTGGTTAAACTGGAAAATTAGATGAAGCAGGCCGAGATGGAGACCAGAAGTACAGAGGAGGAAGAAGAGCTGGTGGAGACAAACCATGATAACCAAAAGAGGAAAATGACGCTCAATCTCACTATCTCAGATGATGACAAGGAGTCTACAGAGGCCATGGATATCAAGAAAACAAATCAGATGAATCTGGATCAAATGCCTACCAACGTGGAACAAGGCCCCATCTCTCATACCATAAGCAACTAAAATAAGAAACTTTAGCTGACCTTTAGCGGCCTGAACTCGTTTGTCTTGTATGTTTTCTGGTTTGTTTGTCTCTAGGGTTTTTTAATATATATATATACTTATATTGGGAATCTTCTAGGCCTTTTGTGCCTTGCCGTTTGTCAGGCCCATATCTTGGTCAAGTTGCTTTGTCCATGCTAGGACCTTGCTAGTTTTGAGGCTAACTGATTAGCCTTGATCTTTTTGTACTATGGGTTTTTTGGTCCCCCCAAAACCAACCTATTACCTAATCTAAAATAAAAAAATAAAAAAAGGGACTTGACTGATTTTATATTTTCTTCTTCTTCATGAGACAATTATTGGGACCTTCATTAAACATTTGATTAGAAATATTTTTATCTTTTGACTATGTATTGGAATACATTATTAAGGTGGAAATAATGATGAATGTCTGATAAGTAGCTAAATACTTACCTCGTTGTTATTGTATATCCCTGATTGTATGGGGAAACATAATTTAAAATGTTTATGAAATTTGAAGTCCATGTTTATGATCTGATCTATAATCACTTATAAGCTTTAAATGATTTGAGTAGAAAATCATATGTTCGTTTCCTTATGACTTATGAAAGTTAGGAAAAATAAATATAAGGGAAACACGTGAATTTTCTCTTATGGATTTCTGAATATGATAGAATATTTGAATTATGTTCATTGAAATATTTTGGGGAGCTATAAATTGTAAAGATAAGAGTGATGACTTTTTTGTTCCAGTTCTTTTGAACTAATCGTTGCCTAACATTTTTTACATATGGTGGAATTTAAGTATTATCTGGAAAATGTTTTTTAAATGAGTAAGTTGATTTGTTGTTTATTATGACTGAAATTTGGATTTATTACATGACATATTGTAAAAAAAATCTTACGATTCATTGCTTAAATTTTGTTGGAAGGCATTATGGCCTTTAAAGTTATTGTATAAATTTTTAAAAATAAATATAAATTTTGTATTCAAATTTGGATAATGAGGTGTAATAAAGATCTTATTTGATCATATAGAATATTACAGTTCTTTTGAATCACCAATGAATTGTATCATGATTAACTTAATAAATATGATTTAATGAGTTATGAAAATTCAGAGTTGTTTGAGGAACAGTTTTAAAATTGTATACTTATGGGAACTAATTTTAAATAATTAGGTAAAATTAAATCTATATGAAGGTTTATGAGTTATGAGCTATTAAAATATTGTAATGGGGAATATTATTCTAATCACATGCAAGAACTCATTATGTTATGATAAATGCTTGATGACTATTTAATATATAGTCCTAATAATTGATTTATACTAATAAGTATGAATATATACTATTATGTTAATGAGTTCATATAAAACAGTACTTAAGCAATTTAATGACATTGTTGTAATTTAAATAAATTAGGGACTATAAATCATGCCCTAATTATATTAATCATGCTTAATGAATGTCTATAAATAAATTTATGGAAATGATTGCGATTAATTATCAAAACTGAGATATGGACCTTATGATCAAATTCATACATGATAATGTATCATTGAGGATTGAAGCTAAACCTATCAAAAAATAAATTCAATGTAAAGAATAATCTGGGTTTATGACACTCTTAATGCATGGGACTCAACATGCCAACTTTGGATGGCGATTGTAGTGCAGTGTTTATCAAATGACATAATACATTCAATGGATACTACCATATAGTAGTTATCCTAAGTTGTTCATCGAGCTCCATTTATTACACATGTCATAATTAATAAGGAATTGTGTTATGCTAAGATGCGAAGGTTGTTTGTCATGTTTGGTTAAGTCACCTTAGTACCAACTTATATTGGCTACAGGGAAGAAATTGATCACATGACGATACAAGTCATTGTGTGAGTACTTAATCTCCCATAGGAAACCTAATTTGGCACACGTGTGATTCATCACATGGGTTGAGAATTTTTTTTAAATTGTCTTTAGCTTGAAATTAGTTTAGTTTAACTAAAGGATTAAATTATGACAACTTAACCAAGTGACATTTTGATGGGACATATTTTTGTTGACGAATGTGTTGTCTAGAAATTGAGCAATACAATCAAGAGAAGGGTGGAACCCCAAGTAATTTTGTCTCTTTTCTCCATCTAAGTATTTTCATCCTCTATAATTCCTTCGCCTATATACAAGGTGATATTGTACCTATTCTTATGTGTCATATAATGTGTGATATGCATAAATTTATTTTTTACCTCTATCCAGTGCTTAGAGGCTCCCAAATTGTAGCTAGCTAGGCATAAAGATACTCTTGTTCCAAGGTCAAAAATATTATCAATGTTGGAGGCTCAGATTCCCCTTTGATATTATATATTGATGGTTGTTTCCTCTATAGTTATCTCATCACGCAGGTCAAGCTCTATCTCTTCCCAGTGTTGCACAATCTTATAACCATTTTAACTAACTTAGAAGTTAGTTGCATCCTTCTTCCTGTGAAGTAAAAATAGTCTTCATGCATGTGTGACATTAGCCATTAAAAAATTTGTGCAAGCTTCCCAAAGAAAGGTAGCTCAAACATTTAAAGTACCCCTACTCCTAAGGTTTTTCATATTGTATCGTCAAGGACTATCTATCATTTTGTAGTCCTTATATTCAACTCTCACAAGACATCCTTATTGATGTCTACCTCATGCACTTTCACTCAATGATTATACTCACCAATATTATATTTTCTAATTTGTGATGCCCATAGTTTTTGTACCATCACCTCCAGTGGATACTACATCTCAGAGAACCATTATTCAGGTGACTCTTCGACGAGATTCATGTCCTTTGGTGCTCTTTTTGGTCTCATTTTATATTTTTCACTTCCTGCAACTTCTACTTCCTTTAATCATATGAATTGTGTTCCCTAGGTGCTATAAATAAACTACTTACTTGTTGAACTTTACCCTGTGGTGTTGGAATCCTAAACTTCTTACTCAATCATTACACTTTTCTTCAACTTCGTGCCCTAGCTCAATCTGTGAGAATTTGTGCCCTAGTAATCCATATTCACTTGTAAACCCTAGATTGTTTCCTTTGCTTCAAACACTTCACTTAGCTTCCTCATCTCACAACGATCCCTTTGTTGTCAAGGTTTTTTTCTTGTTATCTCTTTACTTAATTACGTCTTGGTTCACACAGTTTTGTTTGTAGCTATTTGGTTCATTCTTTAAGCTTTGCACTTTTTCATAATTGATACCTCTTCCGCACATGTTCGAATATAAAGGTAAGAATAATTTCAATTGAACTCCTATTATATATTTTATAATTTTCAATTGCATTAATTAAACTTCATTGTAGTCATTGTATACCCTTAAATTAATAGTAAAATCCCATGCGCGTCGGCCTATCAACTAATGGGCATTGGGTGCTCACCCAAGGCACACGTGGGTACTGAGCCCATCCTTTATGTGAGTCTTGTGAGAATGCATTATCTTATGATAGATATTCAAATGTAAAAGAAAGGGAGAAAACATGCATTCACTCTGAAAACCTATGATGATTTATCACATCAATGTATCCATAGAAGAGAAATGACAAACAACATATGGAAATGGTACATACACAGAGGAAATATACAAAGATTATGCTCATGAACAAAAATTTGATTTAGAACAGTGCCTTATATTCATATTAACGAGCTCAATAACCACATTACATTCCTTAAGGTCACAACAGACCCATATAACAATGCAAAGAAAAGTCATGCATCAGAACTAACCTATGTCCTTCACATTACAAAGATGAATATAGACCCATCCCTCTAAATATACCATCACTCCTATATTTTCTCTAATCCCAACCCATAGAATTCTCCATTATATTTATGTAGAGCTTCACCAATCTTCCACCAGTCTACCACACTAATCACTCTTCTTTTTCTGTTATCCATGCACCTCAATATATAGCTTTTCCACCTTCACTGCCATGCCTTCCGAGGTAACAGATTGGATACCAAGTGTCCAAGTGGTCCTCCAATGGAGCATACCTCCTTTGATCCAAGATGTCCACTCTATGCAATGATTTTATTATGGAACCTTCCATCACATGCATGGAATATTACCTTTTTGATCCTACAACTGCCAGGATGACACCTTATTCACTCTGCATGCTATATGGGTCACAATTTTCTCATGTGCTTCCTAGAACTCTTAATATGGCTAAGTCACAAAACCTGTCTTACCTTGGGCCTACACTGTATGTTCTATAAAACCTTGTTAGAACCCTTCCTTGTGAGCCTTCAACCCACGTTCCCTTATTCAAATAGGTCTCTCATGCCCACGTGCCTTCTTTTGATTAGCCAATTTCTGTGGCCCAACATCACCCACACTATGTGTGTTCTCCGTCCTCAGAAACACTCTTCAATAGAATAAATAATGGCAAGATATTAAAATGGTTAGAAAGAAAGAATAAAGGAATGAATAATTGGGATGAATAATGAAAGAATGGGGAACTTTTTTATTTCTAGAGAAGAGGTAAATATTTACCTATCTCTACCTCTAACTTCTCCCAAACATCGAACTCATTCTGGGCTTACTAATAGAGGTCATCCACTAGGGTTCTCACCTCCTCAAAAATTATCTCCTCCCCCTTGGCGCTCATGGTCTCAATGATACCTTCCAACTACTTTCCCAAGTCTTCAAGAGCTTCCATCCTATGGGTGATTTGAGGGTATAATTCCTTTAGCTGAATTTTGATCAAGCCTCGCAGGGTCTCGATTGCTTCTGAATTCTTCTCCACCTCAGCTAGAATCTTATCTCTTACGGCTCTATTCCCCCTATTTTTATCTTGGAACTCCTTGAGTTTCGTTTCATGGGTGCAAACTAAGATGCTTGCCACTCAATCCCTATCAACATAGTTTTCATAAGTAGCTTCAGTGACTTACACAACGATCTTCACCTCTGTAAGAAGTTTAGTGTATCAGGCCACAATCTCAACAACCTTCATCTTTTCCTCTTTCTCTTGGCATGCATGTGCCTCTTCTACATACTCTAAAGTGATTGGTCACCTATCCATCATGAGAATGCGAGTCAAATCTTCCAAACATTACAAGGTTGATTCATACTTCTACTCGGATGGCGCTATGTTTGGGTGCTTTAGGAAAATGGCATCTATAATCATCTCCACCTTCTTGGAAACTTCACGCACCTTATATTTTTCTTCTTTTTGCTGACGCCTCAATTGATCAAAAAACTTTGGCTGAAGTAGTGTAAGTCAATACATCGTCAAGCTCATCTAGTTCTAACTAAAGTATGAGATGTCAAATGGGATTCAATTGAATGAATTCTAGGTAGAAACTTATATAAACACATGTAAAATCAAATCCAAGAAGGGCACTAAAGGTATACATTTTATACAACTCAAAAGAGTAACCTATGGGGGATCAATGAATCTAGTTGACCCATAACTATGCACATGGTTTATTGATTTGTTATCTGAAGTACTCAATTTAAATGTTATATTGTACATTTTAATCATCGAAGGAATATGTTAGTTTTAAGAAGTTAAAAAAAAATCTTGTAATTATGATGATTTGAAAAGTACGTGTTACATGTCCACACATGAATGTGCGCACACTATTAACAACTTGCAAAAAATATCAAAAGAACTTTGATGTCTGTAACTGTCATCTTTTACAACACTCTATGTAGAAGTATGTATCCTTGTATTGTAAAATTTTTGATGCGAATACTCATGACACAACTAATTTTTTTCCGATTGACTATATTTATGAGGCTTTTGAAACAAGGTTACGCCATAACAGTGTATAGAGTAGATCGCATATGTAAGAGGGATAGAATAATTAGGGATCACAATATTTCACACGTTGGTTAAGAAACAGAGGACCAAGTTCTCCATGCCAAATTACCACCGCAAGATCATGAGTACGACAAATAAATCACGTTGGATGTAATAATTGTTGGATGGTTGGTAAGAAATATTCTCATTAATACATGCACGGAAATAAATTTCCTAACACTAGATACTTGGAACTAGATGGGGAGGTTACCTTTACAGCCATCCTCAAATGTGTTGTACATGGCCAACAACAAAAGGGCCATGTAAATCGGGGTTCTGAAAAATTCTTTTATCACCATTTAAAGAACAAAGTTTAGGGGTGAATTTTAGGTTTTGGAGATCATGGAAGTAGAAAAATTCCCTGCATTACTAGGTCATATTTGGGGTTATGCTAATAATGTAGACCTATGCTTTAACAAGTGTTATTTAAACTTTGAGAACAAAGAGGAGGGTATTGTGATACTAATGGATTGCACAAATATTGCACCTTACATAGATCCCATCAATGAAGAATATCTTAACAGGATCTACATGCATATGATGCACTACCCGAAGAATATGGAGCCATCAAAATATGACGTGATTTAGTGGGAAGATGCACAGTCCATAAGTGACACTACTAGTGTGGATTGTGATAATTAGGCTTATGAAAATTATAAAATTATTGGTTACAAAGTTCGGGAAAGAGTAACAAGGGTGATTACATCACGAACAGTTTTGCAGTTTGGGAAGGTAAGTTTTCCAAAGTACACTAGAGAAGAAAATCCCAAATCATTTTTGTGTGTCATAGAGGAACAATGCCACAATGAGGGAGATAGAATAAATATTCTAGTATCACATTGAGAGGAATAAAAATGTGTTGGTGGGATATGCATAGGGAGCACTTACTTGGTTGACATGAGATCAAAGTGGATTTTTTGACACATTTTGTTTAGAACAATCTCCCTTCATTAATATATGATTATGACAGGAAGACTTCTCCCATGGTATATATCAACAATTGCGAGAGGAATTATACGACGGGAAAAGAAATTTTTCCAACATCCTTGTGGGTACATAAGTTTAATTCTACTTTGCATTAGTGCACACATGCCTGGTACATACATGTTGAGATGAAGCAAGAAAAAATAAATTTGAGCGAGAATACTTCAAGTATCACCCATATTTTTATTAATTTTTTAATAAACCACCGGTTCATGAAGTTGTATAGATCATGAAGCACATTGTATTGGGGGATAATGTGAAGGTTGAAGAACTTATGAATCATTTATTTAGTGAGGATGATACTGAAGTGTGTGAGGACATGGTGGAATCAGAGGATACCTTGTTAGAATGCACTTGGAAAGAAAAGGAGAAAGGAAAGCTTGTCTATTTGATAAAAAATGAAGAGGTCAAGGATTTGGATATCAATCACACAGATGGTGCACAAGATGTATTGGACTCAAAATATGAGCAAGCGCGAGCCTACCATGTATCATTGAAGATGAAGAAATTCAACATTGAAATTGAGAGCCCACCGAAAGAGGCAATTATTGGTGACTATTAATTTGTACTATTAGCCAAAAGAGCTACTGTGAGAATTTCAAGATATTTTTACCATAGGATACCATGATTTAAATGGTGTGTATCCATCGTTAGGAAAAATGAAAATCAAGCTCAAGGATGACACACGACCGGTTCGGAAGAGGTCTTACTAGATGAATCCTAATAGTTGCATCAAGGTGAAGGATGCATTTGATAAAAAAATTAAATCAAACATTATTCACCCCATTGAAGATTTAGAATGAATAATCTCAATGGTTATCAAAATTAAAAAGGATAGAAGCTTAAATATTTTTGTTGACTATGGAATTTTGAATTCTTCATGTGTAATTGATCATTTTCCCACACCATTCACTGAAGAGATCCTAAAAGGTTTAGCAGGGTGTAAGATCTATTCTTTTAAATATAGATTTTCAAGATATCATTAGGTAAGGATTGCATGCAAATACCAGGAGAAGATAACTTTTGCAACTAAATGAGGATGCTTAACTAACACCATTATGACCCTTTGTTTGAAGAATGTACCCATAGTGTTCTCACCCATTATTACTCAATCATTTAAATAATTTACTAACAATTTTCTTTAGGTATACTTAGATGATTTGATGGTTTATGGATTGGTTAAAGACCAATGTGAATTGTTGAGGTTGATGTTTGAAAGATGTAGACATCTTAGCATATCCTTAAACATTAGTAAGTGTATCTTTGCAACACCATTTGGTACTTTACTTGGACACATTATCTATAAGAAAGGATTGCTGGTAGGCCCAACTAAAATGTAATTCATCTTGGGATTGAAGGAGCCAACCGATCAGAGTGAGGTGCATGGATCCTTTAGACATACTTGGTTATTACCATAAATTTATCAATGGGTTTGCAAAGATTTCCACACCACTTGAAGAATTACTAAAGGCAAAGGGAAAATTTTATTGGGGTGATGTGCAACAACAAGTGTTTGAGATTTTAAAGGAAAATATGACCCCTACACTTATTCTACAATTCCCTTCCTGGAATAAACCATTCCATGTTCATGTAGATGCCTAAGGTACAACCATTGGAGAATTTTTAATGGAGGTTGGGGAAGGTAAGATAGAGCATCCTATTTTTTTTGCAAGCAGGAAGCTGAGCTGGATGAACAAAATTATACAACCATAGATTGTGGGTGTTTTGAATGTTCTATGTGATTCACAATTTTAGACAATATCTTCTAGCCATACTATTTATTTTCTACATTGATCACATGGAACTTAAATATCTAGTTAACAAGCTAGTTTTGCAAGGGAAAATTTATCATTGGATCCTTTTGTTCCAAGATTTTTATTTATTAGTTATATTTATCACGTAAAAATCAATTTGGGACCAAATAATTCTTCACAAATTAACTCTAGTGAAGACACCCAAAACATGAAAGACACTATGTCAAATACGCATTTGTTTAGACTAAACCACGTGTTACCTAGCTTAGAAGATATTTCGGTACTCTTGCACACACTATTTTCACATGAAGTTCCAAAGACCCTAAAGAAGAAGAATCTAGTGATTCTCGTAGTTCCCTCGAGCATAAACATGAAGCTATAATGGAAGAGGGGCATGGAGGAATTACAGGAGGACACTATAGAGGTGAAATAATGGTGCACAAGATATTACATACTGGCTTATGGTGGGAGGAAATCTATAAGGATACCAAGGAATTTGTCAAATCCTTTTATCATTGTAAAAGGATATGAAAACTAGGAAATCGGGATAGAATTCCATTGTGACCCATAACAAGCATAAAAACTTTTGAGAAGTGGGAAATTTACTTTATTGGACTAATTACACCAACTACATAGAGAACATGCACACATTACATTATAACATTCAAGGATTATTTGAAAATTTGGTCAAAGGGTGTGCCTTTAAATTATTGCATTGTAGCTACAACAATAAATTTCTTATGGGAAAACATCATTAGTAGGTATGGTTATCCATTGATTCTTACTAGTGATAGGGGAACTCATTTCTTGAATGAGACAATTAGAATACTATTGAAAAATTTTATGGTAGCACACCATAACACTATCCCTATCACCTACAAGACAATAGTACTACAGAGGCCTTCAAAAAAATTTTGGGACAAAGATATGTGATGTAGGAAAAAAAATGGGGATGATAATTTCTTAGGTGTGATATGGGTATATAGAAGTATGTATACGATGTTGAATAAATCCACATATTTTCATTTATTGTTTGGTGTGGAAGAAATATTTCCTACAAAATTTGTGTTACCCTCCCTACATATTGCATGTGTAGGAGGACTTGCTGATGACAAGGCAGCAGAAGAGTGTAATGATAAATTGATGCAATTGGATGAATGGTTTGTGATCACAAGGTGGAGTTAGAAGAAAAATAAATCTAGACAAAAGGCTCAACATGATAGGTGTATTAAGAATAAATATTTTACCATAGGGAAAATGGTACTTTTGTATGACGCTAAGTTTACACGCCATCCTGGGAAGCTCAAAGTGCATTGGTTGAGACCATTTCTAATAACCAAGCTACTGAAATGAAACACATATTAGTTGTGAGCTCTAGAAATCACCGATAATAAGAACATAATAAAATTGAACTTATACCTCCTTGTGTGTGTCTCCTTCGCAAACCTTAGAATGGGTGATGACTTGGATGGTCCCTAACTTCTTGAAATGTAGGTTCTCTCTCCAATGTGAGCAAGACCTATATTGTGACAATGATCCATTCATAAACTTTGCACCAAGGGCTTTAAGGATGATGTATTTAGGAATGAGCAAAGTTGTCTTATGCGAACATTAGGACTTGATGGGAAGGATGCTCTATGCAGTAATAATGTAAGAGATCTAATAGGATTTTTGTTTATTTTTTATGAGGGGAAGGATTTATTTATAGCCTTAAAAATGAGATTATTTTGAATTTTTTAGTTAATCATGGTTTGAGAAAGTGGGAAACATTAGGTGAGTGGGGGACATGAAGAGTGGATAGGAATCAAACATGGGTTTTTAATTCGTAAGTGGGGGGACATGGATAATAATGACATGTGAGGAAGATTAATAAGGAATTGACAAGGTTTTTATAAATTGAGTAATGTCAATAAATTTCTCATGGGTTTTTATGGGAAATGGAATGGAAAAATTAATGATTTAGGAGATGTGTTAAATTGGGGTGTCTACATTTTCCCATTTTTAGAAGGGTAATATGAAAGTAGTTTTCTTTTAAATAAAGTAGAAGAAATTGATGAATATGTCCTAGGCAATGGGAATTAAGGTTTTGAATATATTATTCTTAAAGAAGGTGTTCCTTTCGTAAGAACTTATTAGAGGAAAAAAAGAGAAAGCATTCTATAATAAAAATTAGAACACAATTTTTCTCATGAGAATGGGGGAAGAATTCAATCTACTTTTGCTAAGAAAAAAATAGAGCAAATGTTTGTTTGTGAGAATGGAATGTGGTGGGTGATTAATATATGGTATCATCCATGATAAGAACACCATGGGAAGATGTGATTAGAGATGGATGTGATGATGACCCTGCAAGAGGGATAACAAGAATGGAAGAGATGACATAGATCTTGAAAAGAGGAGAGCTCACCATTGTGGACAAGAGGATGAGACTGGGGTTTAAGAGAATGGAGCAGTTATAGTGCATAAAAATGGGGAAGAATTAAACCAGAATATAATCCTAGTTGTGAAGATGTGTTGAAGGACGTAATGAGTGAGAGTGGAAAGAGAGAAAAAGGAATGGATAGGAGTAGTGGTTGATTATGAGTAGGTGAAGAATGGGAAAATATAATGAGGAAAAAAATCATAGGTGAAGGAAATAAGGGTATGGAATAGAGCAAACAAAGATATAGGAGGATAAAATGGAATGAAAGAGTTAGAAGAGGATAATAGAGAAGGATTATAAGGGAAGAATGGAATTAGGAAGGATGAACAAGAAGGAGAAGATGATATGAGAGAAAATGACGGAGTGGAGGGTAAAATTAGGAAAAAGGGAGAGAATGATGCAAAATGAAGGTAGTGGAATATAAAATATAAATTGAAGAGGTATGTGTGAGATAAAGAGAAAAATTATGGAATAAATGAAGGAGATTAAGAATTTAAAAAAGACGAAAGAGATGATACAACTGAGAAAAGTAAGAAACTATAGGAGATCAGGATGATGTGAAGAAGATCATAAAAAGGAAGAGAAACTAGTGCAAAATAAAAAAGTGTAGAGGTGGTAGAGAAAATAAGAGGGGAGGAGGAAGGTTAAAATGATAGGGGAAGAAGAGATGATAGGGTGGATACAGGGAGAAGATAGAAGGGACCAAGGCATTATGGAAGGAAAAGAATATGATGACATCGAGATGCATGTGGAAGGTGAAAGTATAAAAAACACTGGATAACAAGAAAGATACATGGTAATGATGGGGAAGTAAGAAGGAAGAAAGAGGTAAAATGGGGAAGATGTAAAGAAAGAGGGACATAAAAAGGTAGAGTGGGAAGGAGGAGAGGACAAGAGAAAAAATGATGCAGAAGGAAAAGAATCAAGAATGGGGATATTATGTGGAGAGTGGGTAGTAGCAAAAATGTAAAGAGAAGAAAGAGGGGAGGAATTTTGCAGAGTGGAAAACCCGTGGAGATGTGTGAGATGAGGATAAGAGGATTATGAGAAAATAGACAAAGGATGGATGATGAAGATGATAAATATATGGATAAGAGACAAGGGGAGGTGGGGAGGTGGGTAAGAAATGACAAGAAAGTTTGGGGGTGGAGAAAAAGGAGGGAAGGAAAGAGATAATGGATGATGGAAGAGTCTATGCCAATGAAATAACATTAGGGGAAGACCACCAATAATTATTGTTGGTGAATGACAAGGGAAAGAGTGGAGAAAAGGTGGAGAAGGACAAAGAGAGTGAAAAAGGAAGTGGAGAATGATGATGAGTGATTTTAAGGGGTTGACCAATAATAATTATTAACATAAAATAAATGGAAGAAGATGATGAAATAATGTTAGAAAGATACCAACAACAATCATAGGTGGACATGGGGGTGGATATGTGGGAGAATTCAAGAAGATGGAGTGGAAAGAGTAAAGAAACTAGGAATGATGATTTGTGACAAGATGAAGGAAAAGAGAGGATGCGAAGGATGAGGATGAACGAGCTGAATGTAAAGAAACGAGATATGGAAATAGTGGAAAAGTGTGGGAGGATGAGAGATAGAAAAAAGAGTGGAAAATGGGGGAAAGGAACATGGTTGAGTAATGAGGGATCGATTAGGATTCACAAGATGATGTTGATGGACACACTTTATGATATGATAGGTTGACAAAGTGTAATGGTAGGAGGAAAATTTGGTTGGTGGGGGAGACTAGGAGGAAATAACTATCAATGGAAAGAATGATGGGTGAGAAGTAAAAAAAATCTAGAATGACAAATCCATCTTAAGGGGAACCTGTAAGTAAGACAGTCATGCGGTGTAAGTGATTAAGTAATATTTCCAAGCAGGGGATGATGTAAATGAAGAGTGGGAAAACAATAGGTGAAGTTGGAAATAATGTAATAGGTGGTGAGAGGATGTGATGATGGGGAATGACGAGAAAAAGTTAAGGTTGAGAATGTCTAGTGATGGGGGAGTGCAAGATAGCAAATCATCCTTAATAGGAACTCTTAAGTAATATCGCCATGCCACATGAATGGTTAAGTAAGATCACCAAACCAAAAATGATGGTGAATGGGAAAGAAGAGAAAACAATGTAGTGTGCATGGGGATAAAATGGTTGGTTAGAGAAGATGATGATGGCGAGGGGAGTGAAAAATAGTATGGAGGGAACTTGGATGGATTGGGAAGTGAAAGATGAGAAATTTTCCTTAAGAGGGGCTCTTAATTAAGATTTCCATGTTGTACAAACAATTAAGTAGGATCACCAAGACGAAGATGAAGAACAAGAACAATGGGAAGAAGGTCCACGAGGTAAGAGATGACCTGATTTATTGATGGAGATGGGGAAAGAATGTATGAAAAAATGTAATGAAGGGGAACCCTTGAGTATATTTTCCATACTACAAGAATGCGTAAGTAATATTAACAAACAGAAGATGGATGCTAGGAAGAATGAGAAAAGATTAAATAGTGTATGCGAGAATGGAACAAGGGGTGAGGGGAGGTGATAATAAGGAAGGAAGGAAACAAAGGAGTGTACCATGAAGGGATGTAGGAAGATATGCAATGTAGATTGTAGATTTTGAGGGGAATCCTTAATTAGGATTCCAATGTGGTGGGAGTGATGTGGAAATAATGTCAAGTGGAAGAGGTGGAGTGGAAATAAATTTGTGGTGGTGATCTTCATCCAATGAAAGAGGAAATGGTGGAGAAGTTTCTATAGTAGGAGGGACTTAGAAAGAGGGATTACCTCAACTAAGACTCCTGCACTATATGGGTGATTAAGTAAGATTTTCAAGCTGAGAGTGAAAAGGGAAAATCATAAATAAAAAGAAGGAAGATACACAATGTGGTGAAAGGGGAAAAGAATGATGAGAAGTACAAGGTGTGCATAAATGAAAAGTGGAGAAAAATGATGAGGGAAGATGAATGGAGAAAGGACATGTTGACCATAACATGGGAGGAGTTATAGGATAACAAATTCTACCTGAGAAATATCCTCAAGTAGGATTCAAAAACTGTAATGCTGATCATGTAGGATTCCCAAACTGGGAAATGTATTAGTAAGGGTGAATGGATGGGGTACAACATAAGTCTTCAATCATAAAAGAAGATACTCACATGAAAAAATAATATTAATTTTAATAAAACACATAATAGGATGCATCGTGATATAGAAGATCATGATGACTAGAATGTAATATGCTAGAGAACATAGATAGAGGCCATCAAAAAGATATAATGCCCCTATATACAATATGCAGTAATATAAAATAAGTAGTGATATACAATAGAAGAATATTAGAGGGAACATCAAGATATGTAAAATCAATATACCCCCTATAATATATAAAGATACAAGATAACAAATAAATTTGTAACTAATAATGCAACACAAGAAATTTCAAACATTTCCCTAATGTGTTCCACAATGATGGCTGATTAGATTTTCCCCCAAGCAGGGATATCATGATTCAGAATGGATAGGGTCATCATCCTCAAACAAGGAAACATTGAGATCCATAATTTTCCCCAAGAAAGGATTCACACAAGGGAGAAAAGATTTGTGTTAAAGTCATAAAGTGGTTGGAACATTTATTAGGGAAACGAGTTCAATGTGTTAATTGTGTTGATTTTTTTGACATGTTTAGGATTTCTTTGATTATTTGAATGTTTTTTCATATTTTAAAGAGTTTTCTAATGTTTTCTTGGATTTTGGATTTTTTTAATTTATTTGTATTTTGAGATTTTCTGAATGTTTTTGGATTTATTTATGATTTTTGAAATCTTGTTGGATTTTTGACATTTTTTGAATGTTTTTGGAATTTTGAATGTTTTGAATTTTTGAGATGTTTTTTGTATTTTTGAAATGTCTTAAATGTTTTTAGATTTTTTTTAATGCTCATACTAGAATGTAACCTTCTTATGAGAGGTGGAAAGCAAGGGTATCATCTGTATGTACATTGTTCCTCATGGTAACTTATGCTTCGAATAATATTAAATTATTCTCTCCGTTGGCAATATATGTTGGTAATGACATGATGATAATAAGTCCAAATCCATTCTTGACTCCATGCAACTATTAGGATGATAGGGCTAATCACTGAGATTCAAGAAGGTCGTGGGATGTATATAATGAATATAGAGACAAGTGCTAACAATGATCCATTTGAGAAATTGTGACTCAGTTCCTCTTAAATTTACTGAACCAGTTTCAAAATGACTTTCACTTTATAGGCCACTTACTAGACTTAGACTGCTATGTGGCCTACTAATTAGTAAGATTTTAGTTGAAGGGGTATTTCTCTTTTCACTTAGACATCTAAATTACTTCTTGGGGATTTTATAATTGCAAGAACTTTCAGATTTATAAGATTTTGTATTTTTGTAATGACCCTTATGCCTTACCCATGCTACCACTAAGAGGTAAGGGTTCGTCACCAAAGACAATACGTAGGTGATTATTAATAATTTTGTTTATTTTTATGACGTTTTTTATGCTTTTTAATTTATGAATCACCCTCTACTATTTTTCCCATGCCACCAGTAAGAGGCAAGGGTTCATCACCGAAGACAAGACGTAGATAGGTAAGGGTGCCTACCTCCATTCCCAGTCTCACACTACTAGTAAGAAGTGTGGGCTTAACACTAAAGACTATGAAGGATGAAAGGTGTGAAAGTTAATATTTTAAAGTTGTTTGATTTATTGATTTGTATTATATTGCTTTTTATTTAGGAAGGAACATCTGCCCTCAATCTCATCTCTACATGACTAGTAGGACATGAGGGTTCAACACTAATGACTAAGATGGGAAGTCAAACAAATTGGGTACATAAGTTTAGAGAGTTTTTTGTGAAAGAGAGGACTACTTTTGAGGGAATATATTACCATCAGTAAACTTCTAGGTATGACCATATGCGAAAGTAGCTGAAAATGAGAGAAATTATAAGAAGTATGAGATACACAAGACTTGATAAGATCTATATTAACTCTTGTCTCATGATAATAAGCATAAGAGTTTGATTTTTATAATGAAAGTATCTGCAAATGAAGTGAATGTTTAAATTATTTGGAGATGAGTCAAACAAAGGGACTATATAAGGGGGATTTTTCTTAGGATAGAGAGTATACATCAGTTCGTACAGTACTTGGTTTTGGGAAATATGATTTGAGGGATTTAGAGTTACAAGGGTAGGATGGGCAATGTAAATGGTATTAATAGAAATTTTTTCAAGGAAACTGTTTGTTTCCATAAGGTTATCAAAGAAATTATGTGTAGTGTGAGTGTTAGGTTAATTTATGCATCATATTACCTTAAAATATTTAATTATTTAATAAGGTAATTAGTTGATATATTGTTATATAGTTTTATAACAATATTTGTCATTTTATTACATAGGTTATATTGTTACATAGTTTTAAAAATTATTATTTGTTTTTATTTAATTATTGTTGCTTCCCAAATGTATTTTGGAAGTTGTGATTTTGGTTGTACCTGTGCAACCCATTTATTTGTTTGTATATTGTTGTCCAATATGTATAAATATTGCATCACTCCATTGTAATGGTTGATTAATTTCACATTAATAAAATATACAGGTTTCCGTCCCTGTTTGTGAAATTACATTTGGTGTCAGAGCAGGTTAAAGGATATTGGAGGATTGCAACAGAGTTTGAGGAGCATTGGAGAAGCTTGTGCAAGAAAAGGAGACCCAGAGTTGCCTCTGCAACTTCCCAGCCCCATCCCATGTAATACCATCATCAAATTCCTAAAAACCATGCCATCAAATTCATCAAAACTACCTTTATTCATTGCAATTAAGGTTGAGGAGGATTGAATACACCAAGGAAGAGATTACAAGCTCAAAGGAAGGAAGAAAATTGATCTAAGGTGCCATACACACTCAAAACCACCTTCATTCTCGCCAAAACCATGCCTGTCATTTTTTCTCTTTACTGGAATTTTTACTCAAAACCACCTTTCCCAAACCATGGTTTTTTAAAGAGGTATGGTTTTACAGTTTGGAAGTGTTTAATTACAATTTTCTCTTTATACATATTTGTTTAGCTTAGCCGCCCAAGTGGCTAGCATAACTTTTGTAAGACACTTCCCATCAAGAGAGGTCAAGGGGTCAAATCCCCCTCCCTCACCCACTACCAAATTTGGCAGAAAATTTAGTGGAACCGCTAACTTTAGCGGTAAATTCAAATTTAGTTATAACTAACTAAATTTAGCGAGAAAAACCCTATTTTAGGGAAAAACATTTTTTCCTCCACTTTGCATATTTTTGCATTCTAAGCACTTTTTGCCAAAGGAGGGCTACCTAAAAACTTCATTTTGAGCTATTTTTTTATGTTTTTTTGCTCAGCAAGCTGTATTGGGCTCCAGAGGCCACTAGTGCCTGCAAAACAAAAATTTTTGCCTGTCATTCAATTTTTCTAAATTTTTTGAATGTAATTACATGCTTCAGTATATTGTACTAATTTGTAGGTTTCCATAGTCAACCGCAAATATTGTAACTGCTTAGAAACTGACAGAGAATTGTAATAAAAAATAGTAAAAATTGGTTCTAAAACACTCACAAGATCCTAGATCTCATTCGCAGCGTTTGGTATATACGGTGCCTCTGGGAAGTGCTTACGAGTAAAGCTGTCATGACTACTACTGCACTTAATGCCTAATATAGCTAAAACAACATCATCTGGGCATCGACCCTTTAAATCGATGGGGAGTAATAAGGTCACAATGCACACACTATGAGTCATCCCATCCGTCTGTGAACGATTGCATGACATAAATCCAGACTGAGAAATTATCTAAGTATATAGAAAATTTACGTGTGAGTATGAGGATATTTCTTTGAGTCGGTGTCAATAATTACACCCCTTTCAGCTTGATACCACGTATTAAACTCTTTCACATATGTTAATGCCTCTTTCACTTATAGTTGAGTATATAGAAAGGGTGAGCTTCTTCCACGTACCTCTGAGTATATCGAAAGGGTGCGTATATAGAAAGGTTCGGTATATCAGATTGATGGTATATAGATTGGGAGACCTTAGACCTGGAGTGATAAGAGTCAAACCATGTCAGTGATTTCTAAAAAACGGTCACCAATGCCCCCAAATTTTTTCTTCCAGATTCACAACTACTCAAAAGAAACAACTATGCTGCATGGACAACTAAAATCAAGACATAACTTGAGTTTGAAGAGATATGGACTGTTGTGAATGGTACTCTGACCAGATCAACTACTGATACAACACAATAATGGTAGTTTGATAAAGTAGATCAAAAGGCCAAACTCATCATCTTGTTTGGAGTTTCTGATGATGTGCAAACCCACATTCGAGATGCAAAAACAACCAAAGAAGCATGGGATAAATTGCACATAGTATATGAGGCCAAAAACAAGAATGTCATACTAAATTTGTAGAGTCAGTTGCATACACTGAAGTTCAAGCAGAATGAGAAAATTGAAGATTTCTTAAGAAGAGTTGCAGGGTTGAGGGCTTCACTTCTATCCCCAGGAGAAGCGGTCACATATGATGCTCTCATTCCCATTATTCTGAGATCACTCCCCTCTTCTTACCATATTTTTGTGATAATGCTAAATGTGTTAGGTATGATAGTTAGTTTTGACAAGCCTGTAAACCTACTATAACAAGAGGAAGCCATGCATAATAAGGATGATGAAGAGGAGCAGACACTTTCTTCACATCAAAAATGGAAAGGTAAAGGTAAAGGAAAACCTAATTCCTATCAAAAGTACCAACACCAAAATCAGTATCAACTTCAAGGGGATAAACAATAGAAGAAGAAATGTCCAATTTGTAAAAGAGGACATGAATTAAAAGATTGTTGGTATAATACTTACAAGAAAGGTTCATCAAGCAATTAAGGACCTCCACAACAACAATATCATAAGGGACATTCTAACTAAAATCAAGGGAATAAATAGGGGAACTGGAAAAGAATCCCTCATCAGCAAGGTAAAACATTGTTGAGTAAGAAGAACATTCAGATAATGAAGAATTCTTGTACATTGCTTGATCAAGTGAACCATCCACGTCATCTAGTAATGTATGATATGTTGATTTGGGAGCCACTCAACACATGACTAACCATAGATACTGGTTTACTTAAATGAGGGACACACCTTTGAAAAACCATGCTTCGTTGGGAGATGATTCTTCATATATAGTTTTGGGGATTAGGAAAATTTCTCTACCCCTTAGTTCACACAACTATAGACTATCAAATGTATTATATGTCCTTGGGTTGACAAATAATTGTATTTCAGTCAATCAACTCCTATATCACAACTTAAAAATTGACTTTGATAGTCATTCCGGAAAGAAAACATGTTTGATTTGAGATAAATCATGAGGCTCGAAAATAGTTGCAAAATCCTCCAATGTGGGATGCATGTTCTAGCTTGATTTTGTCCATAGAGATGATCAAGCACTTGTGGCTAAGAACTCTACCTCAGCATAGTTGTGGCATCCGAGACTTGGTCATGTAAGTTTCAAGTATCTCAAGACACTTCACTGGCGCAATATGGTACATGGGATACCATCTCTTCAGAAGGATATAAACAAGTGTCCTCACTACCTAACAGGAAAAAAACACAGAGCTTCATTCTAGAAGAGTACATATCAAGCTCATGGTAAGCTTGATCTAGTTCATACTGATCTTTGCAGTCCAATGCAACTAAGTCATTCTGGATTTCAGTACTTCATGCTTTGTGTTGATGACTATTCAAGAAAAATGTGGATTTTTTGTCTTCACAAGAAAAGTGAAGCTTTTGAAACCTTTAAAAAGTTTCAAAGTAGCTATTGAGAATGAAATTGGTCATCACATCAAAACCCTCTGCTCAAATCGAGGGGGGGAATTCACTAGTAACGAGTTCAAATACTACCTACAAGCTCACGGGATTCATCTACAAATGCCTCCTCCACACACACCGCAGCAGAATGGTGTTGTTGAGAGAAGAAATTGTACTATCATGAAAATGGTAGGATGCATGATTGATGACTATGGACTTCCAAATACTTTCTGGTCAGAAGAAGCAAAGAAAATAGTGTATTTTTTGAAAAAATTGCCCACAGTTGCTCTTGATGGAGTAACACCACAAGAAGCATGGTCAAAGTGGAAACCATATATTACACACCTTAGATTATTTGGGTGTAAATAAAGTATGCACATACCCAAGAAAAAAATAAAGAAATTAGACATGAAGTCACAGAAACTCATCTTCATTGGGTATAGTGAAGAGACTCTTGGGTACAGATTGATGGATCCAAAGACCAGAAAAGTCTACACCAGTAGAGATGTTGAGTTTTTTGAGAAGAAGGAAGCAGAGTCTCCTCCTCCAGACTCACCTGATGTAGATTCTTCACCAGTTGTAAAAATTGAAGCTGATGTTCCCACATATGATGAAAGTGATGATGGGGATGATGGTGTTGATCAGATAGAACCACAACCCATGGGAACAATTCAGTGTATGCCCAAGTGGTGTACTAGCACATTACGAGATGTAAGAATGGATGCTCCACTGGATACATCCACCCCTAGACCATAGAATCACAGTAAAGCAAGAGAAGAAGTGAAATTTTCTTTGATGAGTAGAGTTATTGAGTCTGATGAGCCCTCTATAGTCCAAGAAGCCCTACAATCAAAATCTTGGAAAGATGCCATGGACTCTGAATATCAGTCAGTAATGAAAAATAACACTTGGCAGCTTGTTGATCTTCCACCAGGGAAGAAACCTATTGGATGCAGATGGATATTCAAAATGAAGTACAAACCAGATGGGACAGTGGAAAAGTATAAAGCAATGCTTGTAGCAAAGGGGTATGCAAAAAAATAAGGCATTGACTATGAGGAGACATTTTCTCCCACAGCTAAGATCAAGATGATCAGGATGATCTTTACTTTAGTTACACAGTTTGGTTGGAAAGTCCATCAGATGGACGTAAAAAGTGCCTTCCTAAACAGATATTTATAAGAAGAAGTCTACATGACTCAACCTGAGGGATATGTAGTACCTGGTCAAGAAGCAAAGGTATGCAAACTCTCTTTGTATGGCCTCTACCCCGGGCATGGTACATCAAAATTGATGAGCATCTCATAGGATTTGTTAGAAATCCATACTATCCCAATCTTTACCTCAAAAAGTAAGGGGGGAATTGTGATTGTCGTTGTCTATGTTGACGATCTAGTCGTCACTAGTAGTTCAGTGACGATGATCGATGCAACAAAGAAAGATCTTAATCGATTGTTTGACATGACAGATCTCAGGCTAATGCACTATTGTCCTGGATTGGAAGTATGGTAGAAAGAGAATCACATATTTGTTTTTCAAATGAAATATACCAAGACAACGCTCAAGAAATTTGGGATGATGGATTGCACACCGATTGCTACACCTATGGAGAACAAATTACGGTTATCTCATTCAGATTCATCTCCTGAGGTAAGTGTCACTCTCTATTGGTAGTTGATTGGGAGTCTCATTTACCTGACCTACACTAGACCAGATATCAGCTTTGCACTAAGCTATCTATCCAGGTTCATGCAGGAACCCAAAGTTTGTCATTGGAAAGCAGTAAGGCGCATCTTGAGATATCTTAAAGGATCATTGGATATTGGTATAGAATACAAGAAGAATGAAAAATTCTTCTTGTAAGGATATTCAGATTTAGATCATGCAGGCAATATCGATGATAGAAAATCCACTTCAGGATTTGTATTCTTTATGGGATCTTGACCAATATCATGGGGAAACAAGAAACAACACTTTTTTTCTTGTTCTTCCACAGAATCTGAATATCATTCAGCAGGAGAAGCTTTCTGTGAAGTGATTTGGCTATGTCGCATTCTCGAAGGACTTGTAATACCACAGGACGAACCAACCACCATGTATGTTGACAATGAAGGTGTTCTCAAACTTGTTTGCAATCCATTGTTTCATGAAAGAACAAAACATATTGAAGCATAGGTTCATTTCATATGCGAACATGTGTTGAAGCACAATATACAGCTTCAATTTTGTCCAACAACTGAACAAAACGAAGATATTTTCATAAATTCACTTGCATGTGACAAGTTTGAGTTGTTCAGAGAGTTCCTCTCCTCATCCCTTGAGGCAATGCAAAATTAAGGGGGGGAATGTTAGGTTAATTTATGCATCATATTACCTTAAAATATTTAATTATTTAATAAGGTAATTAGTTGATATATTGTTATATAGTTTTATAACAATATTTTTCATATTATTACATAGGTTATATTGTTACGTAGTTGTAACAATTATTATTTGTTTGTATTTAATTATTGTTGCTTCCCGAATGTATTTTGGAAGTTGTTGTGATTTTGGTTATACCTGTGCAACCCATTTATTTGTTTGTATATTGTTGTCCAATATGTATAAATATTGCAACACTCCATTGTAATGGTTGATTACTTTCACATTAATAAAATATATAGGCTTCCGTCCCTGTTTGTGAAATTACAGTGAGCTCTAGAAGTCAACATTTAGTAAGAAAGTATTACAAACTAAAATTATACCTCCTTATACATGTTTATGTTGCAAACCTCAAAATGGGAAATGATGCATATGGGCTCAGACTACTTTAAGTGTAGATGCGTCATTAATGTTAGAAAACCTTTGTTGTGGCAATGATCAATTTAAAATTTGCACCAAGGATATGGGGATAATGGATTTGGGATGGAAAAAGTGGGATTGCGCAGGCATTAGGATGAGAAAAATGGGATGCTCTATACCACAAGAGTGCAAGAGCTTCAATTGGATTTCAAGATTTTTGTGAAAGAGGCAAGTAAGGTTATATTTATATCCTAAAAGTGATATTAATTTGGGGGTTTCGGGTAATCATGATTTGAAAAATTAAGCATTATTAAGTAAGTGGGAGACATGAGAAATGGACAAGAATTAAACTTGAATATTTATTCGCAAGTGGGGGACATGGGAAATATTTGGCATGTGAGGAAGATTAGGTTGAATTTAGGGATTGAAATGGATTAATTAATCAATTTACATTGATTAATTAAGTGCAGATTTTTGAGGGAAATGGGATGGGGAAATTAATTAATTTAGGAGAGGTGTGAAATTGGGGTGTTTATATTTTCTCCTCTTTGAAAGGGTGTTATGAAACTAGTGTCCTTTCAAATAAAGTAGAAGAGATGAATGAATATGCCCTAGGAAACAATATTTAAAATTTTGAAGAGATTTTTCTTAAGGAAGGTGTTCCTTCAATAAGAAATTATTAGAGGGAGAAAATAGAAAGCATTCTCTAAAAAAAACATAGAACAGTCTTTTTCTCATGAGAATGGGGGAAGAATTCAATAGAATTTTACTAAGAAAAAGGAAGAGCAGATCTTTGTTAGGGAGAATAGATGATGGTAGGTGATAGATGTCTGGTATCCTCGAAGATAGAAACTCCATGGGAAGATGTGATTAGGGATAGATGTGATAATTCCCCCTTGAGAGGGCTGACAAGAATGGAAGAGATGACACAGATCTCAAAAAGAGGAGATTTCAAAGCTATGGAGAGGACAAGAATGGGGTGTAAGAAAATAGATCAACTGCGGTGCATAAATGGGGAAAGGATTCAATCGGCGTTGAATGCTAGGTGTGAAGATGTATTTAAGGACGTAATAATTGAGAGTGGAAAGAAAAAAAGAATGGATAGAAGTAGTGGTTAATTATGGGAAGGTAGAGAACGTTAAAGGAAAAATCAAAGGTGAAGGAGACAAGGTTATGGAATAAACTGGATGAAGATGGAGGAGGAGAAAAAAAGGAAAGAAAGAGGTGGAAGATAAGAAGAGAGAAGGATGATAGGTGAACAAAGTAATGATGAAGGACAAAAAATAAGAAGACTGGATGAGGTGAGAGAAGATGATAGAGTAGAGGGTGAAATTATGAAAAAGGGAGAGAGAGGTGCAAAATGAAGGTAGTGGAATATGTATGACATGAAGGGAGAGAAATGATGGAAAACTAAGGAGATAAGGAAGATGAAGAATTTAAATAAGATGAAAGAGATGATAGAACAGAGAAAAGAAAGAAACTATGAGGGAATAGGAAGATGTAGTGAATATTAGAAAAAGGAAGAGAAACTAGTACCAAATGAATGAAAAAGGTAAGGATGCTAGAGAAAATAAAGGGAGTGGAGGAGGAACATGAAAATGATGGGGGAAGAAGAGATGACAGAGTAGATATAGGGAGAAGAATGAAGGAATCAAGTCATCATGAGAAAGATAAGGGAAGAGAATATACGACAGACTGCCTGGAGATGCATGTGGATGTTGAAGGGGTAAAAAATACTAGACAACGAGAAAAGGGACAAGTTAACGATGGGGAATTAAGAAGGAAGAACAAGGGAATAATATGAAGAAAATAGAAAGAGAAAGGGAGATAAGCACAAATATTGGAAAGAAGGAGAGGACAAGAGAGGAAATGATTCATAAGGAAGGGAACCAAGATTGGGGATATGTTGGGTAGAGTAGGTAGCATCAGTAATGTAAAGAAAAGAAAGAGGGGAGGAATGATATAGAGTGGAAAATATGTAGAGATGTGTGAGATGAGGATAAGAGGATTACGATACAATAGACAAAGGATGTATAATGAAGACAATAAATACATTGAAAATGGTGAAGGGAAGATGCAGAGGTGGTTGATAAAAAGAGACGGAGGGATAAAAGAGGAAATTATAGTGAAGGGACATTAGGGGAAGACCATCAATAATCATTTTTGGTGAATGATGAGGGAAAGAATGGATAAAATGTGGAGAATGATGATGCATGATTTTTAGGGGTCGACCAAAAATAATTATTAGTGTGGAAATGGAGGAGTATGATGTAAGAATGTTAGGGGGAGACCAAAACCAAAGGCGGGTAGACATGGGGATGGATATGTGGGAATATTCAAGAAGATGGAGTGGAAAGAGTAAACAAAGGATGAGTGATTATTTGTGACAAGATGAAGGTCAGGGGAGGATGCAAAGGATGAGGATGAACAAATTGGAGGTAACGAAATGAGATATGGAAAGAATGGAAGAGAGTGGAATGGGGAAAGATATAACAAGGAGAGGAAAATGGGGAAAGGTAACATGATTATAAACTAAAGATGGTGGACACACTCTGTGATATGATAGGTTGAGAAATGATAATGGTAGGAGGAAAAATTGGTTGGTAGGGGAGACCACGAGGAAGAAACGATCAATAGAAAGAATGAAGAATGAGACAAGGGATAAGTCCAGAATGACAAGTTCAACTTAAAAATAACCCTTAAGTAAGACTGTCATACGGTGGAAGTGATTAATTAATATTGCCAAGAAGAATATGGTGGGATGAAGAGTAGGAAAATATGAGGTGAAATTATGTTATGATGGGGAATGCTAAGAAATAACTTATTGTGATAATGTGTAGTGATGGGGGAGTGCAAGATGACAAATCATCCTTAACAAGAAATCTTAAGTAAGATCATCATGTCGCACTAGTGGTTTAGTAAGATCGCCAAACCGATAATGATGGTAAATGGAGGGTGGAAAACAAGAATGGTTTTATGGAGCAGATGAGGATGATGAGGGGAGGGAGAAATAGGATGGAGGAAATTTTATGGTATGGGGGAGTTCCATCTAGAAAATCAATCTTAAGAGAGACTCTTAAGTAATATTTCTATTTTGTGTGAATGGTTAAGTAAAATCACCAAGCCAGAGATGAAGAAGAATGTTGGGGAGAAGATCTGTGAGGTAAGAGGTGACATCAGTGATTGATGGAGGTGGGGGAAGATTGTATGACAAGGTGGACTGAAGGGGAACCCTCAAGTGAATTTTTCATACTAGGAGAATGTTTAAGGAAGATTACCAAGAAAAAAATGTATACTAGGAAGAATGAGAAAAGAGGAAATGGTGTATGCGAGAATGGAACAAGGGGTGAGAGAAGGTGATAACAAGGAAAGAAGGAAAAAAAATCATGTAAGATGATTAGATGGAGAAAGATATTTTATGTAGAATGTATATTGTGAGGGGAATCCTTAATTGGGATTTCCATGTGGTAAGATTAATGAGGTAAGAATGATAAGTGGAAGAGGCAGAGAAAAAATATGTTTATGGTGGTGATGGTCCTTCGATGAAAGAGGAGATGGTGGATAAGTTTCTACATCGGGAAGATGTGAGGAAGAGGGTATACCTCAACTAAGAGTCCCACATATAAGGGGTGATTAAGTAATATTTTCAAGTTGAAAGTGGAAGAGTGAAAGAGAAGAACACAAAGTGGTGTGAGGGGAAAAGAATGGAAAGAAATACAAGGTGCGCATAAATGGAGGGTGGGTATGAATGATGAGGGAGGACTAATGAATAAAATACATTTTGATCATGGTGGGGGATGAGAATTTGTAGGATTACAAACTCTGCACAAGGAATATCCTCAAGTAGGATTTGTAAACTGCAACAGTGATCAAGTACGATTCCAAAACTAGAAACTTTATTAGGAAGGGGGAATGGATGTTGTGCAAAGTAAGCTGTCAATCATGCAAGAAGATACTCATGTGACGAAAGCATCATAATTTTAATATATTACACAACAAGATGCAACATGATATATAATATAATGATGGCTAGAATGTTATGTGCAAGAAAGCATAGACAGAGGCCATCAAAAATATATGATTCCCCTGTATGATATGAAATCATACCAAAGAAGCATATTAGAGTGAACACTAAGATACATAAAATAAAGATGCCCCCTGTAATCTATCAAGACACAAGATATTAAAGAATAAACTTGCAACTAATAATATAACACAATAACTTATAAACAATGTCCCTAATGTGTCCCACAGTAAAAATTGATTTGGATGTGTCCCCAAGTAGGAATACAATAATTCAGAATTGATTGGATCATTTTCCTCAAACAAGGAAATAATGAGAGTCAGAATTGCCCCAGGCAAGGATTCATGTGAGGGGAAATGGTTTGAATTTGATAGTCATAAGGTGGTTAGAACTTCTGTTGGGAAAAAAAGTTCAAAGTTTGTCATGTGTTGATTGTTGAGTTTTAAAATTTTTGTGATTTTTTAGGATTTTGTGAATTTTGAATGTTTGTGGGATTTTGAATGTTTTTGGATTTTTTGAGATTTTTTCCATGTTTTTGGATTTTTTTGAGATTTTTCACATATTTTGGGAAATTTTTAAATGTTTTTTTTGTATTTTTGAGATTTTAATTTTCAGATTTTTAAAAGGTTTTTCTAATTTTTTTGGATTTTTGACATGTTATGCTAGAATTCAAACTTATTATGAGATTGGAGTAGATAGGGTATCATTTGCATGTACATTGTTCCCCATGGTAACTCATGCTTTGAATAATACCAAAATTCTCACTCCATTGGTAGGATATTCTAGTGATGATATGATGAAAAGAAGTCCAACTTCGTTCTTGACTACACGCAACTAGTAAGATGTGAGGGCTCATCATCAAGAATCAAGAAGGACATTAGATGTAGATAATGAATACAAAGACAAGTGCAAACAATGATCTATTTGGGAAATTTTGACTCAATTCCTCTTAATCTTGTTGAACCAGTTTCGAAATGACTTTCACTTTATAGGTCACATATTAGACTTAGAAAGTTACATGGCCTACTGATTTGTAATATATGAGGTGAAGGGATTTTATAATTGTAAGCACTTTCATATTTTATAAGATTTTGTATTTTTGTAAATACTCCCCATGCCTTGTCCCACGCCACCAGTATGATGCAAGGGTTCATTACCAAAGACGAGATGTAGGGGAGTATTTTTTATTATTTTTATGATGTTTTTTATGGTTTGTAAATTTATGAATGACCCTCTATCATTTTCCCCATGACATCCGTAAGAGGCAAGGGTTCATCACCAAAGACAAGACTTAGACGAGTGAGGGTACCTCCCTCCATTCCCAGTCTCATACTACTAGTAAGAAGTGTGGGCTTAACACAAAATATTGTGAAGGATGAAAGGTGTAACAGTGAATTATTTATAAATTATTTTATTTATTTTCTTACGTTATCATGCTTTTTTTAGGAAGGAATGTCTTCCCCCAATATCATCCCCACACAACTAGTAGCATGCGAGGGTTCAACACCGAAGACTGAGATGGGAGGTCAAATAAACTGGGTAAAGAAGTTTAGAGATTTGTTATGAAAGAGATAAATTATTTAAAGTGAATAGGTTACTATCAGTAGGCTTCTAGATATGACCATAGGTGAAATCATCTAAAAATGGGAGACAAGATAAGAAGTATGAGAAACACGAGACTTAATAGGATCTATATTAACACTTGTCTCATGTTGATGAACATGAAGATGTGATTTTTATGATGAGAATATCTTCCAATGGAATGAAAAAATCAAATTATTTGGAGATGAGTAAGACAGAAGGAAAGTAAAAGTGGTTTTCTCCCAGAATAAAGAGAACCTTAGGAATATAATTTCTTTAGATGGAGTTCATTCATTGGTTCATCAAGTAATTGGTCATTATGTGAAGGATCTAGAGTAGGATGGGTGAGGTCCTTGGTGTTAATAGAAAGTTTTTCAAGGATAATGTTTGTTTCTATGAGATATTCAAAGTGAATGTGCGTAGAACCTGTGTCATTTTTAGGATTGGTATCATCGTCAATACTTGAGATCAATATAGGAGCTGTGGTAAATGTTTTGAAGCTGAGGCCATGCTTGCTAGGATTTTTACTATAAGTGATTGAATCTAGGAGACCTTGTTTATTTATACCAAGTTGTTTAACCTTCTATCACATGTTTTTCATCATTTGATGAGCTTTGGTAAATTGAGGGGACTCATAACAGGAATGAAGTTTTTCATCATATAACCAAGATCCTGAGGAACTTGGAATATGTTCATCGTCAAGATGAACAAAATTTTTTCAAACTAACTAACCCAAATTGTAAGGGAAATGGGTTCGAAGATGATAAATGTTAGGTTTTCCATAGTTTTGCTAGGATTACTTATGTAAATTGAGTTCACAATGTCTTGAAATTTTTATTCATCACATCCTTTATCAATGATTTTAGATGTATGTGTCGAGGAGCCTATAGGTACCTCACATGGTGTGGAAGGTAATTTTGTAGTTTTGAAATGGAGAGAATCAGTTATAAGAAGAAGAGGGTGGATTATAGGACAAAGCTTGATTAACTAAAAGGGATGGCATTTTAACATAAGAGGTATTGTTAGATGAGTAAGGTTGATTAGGTGAAGAAGATGATTGATTAGTGGAAGGGGAAGTGTTTTTAGATGAACATGGTTGATTAGTAGAAGAGGATGAATTGGGAGATGTTGGTTGATTAGTAAATGATGGATGAATAGTAGATGATGGTTTTAGAGTATGTTTGGGAAGTGTATCTAGATCGATACATATTTTTTAGAGAAAGGGATGATGCACGGTGGAGCGTATTTTTATGCTAATGGACAATAGTTAGCATTTTGATAATGTCCTTCAAGGAATTTGTAATACTCGAAGGGTTGGGTGTCAGCAAACAATGTGAATTCCTTATCTAAGTGGGGGAATTTAATGCACTGGTAGAATGTGGATGGAATGGCTTTCATGGCATGAATCCATGTTTGACCCAGTAGAATATTGTATGAAACTTCTAATTCTACCACATGACATAACGTGTCTAAAGTGATTGCTCCAAACATAACTAGTAAGGTGATTGTGCCCACAGATTGTATTTCATTATGATCATACCCATGAATGGTTATGAAATAGTTTTGCATGTCTTATTCAGTGTAATTAAAACATCATATTAGTTTCATGGAGAAAATATTCAATGTTGCTCCATTTTTGACTAATACACACTTAATCTTGTGATGGGTGATAAAAGCTTCAACGTATAAGGATTGATTGTTAGTAAGTTTGTCATTAAGAAGGTCAGCAAAACTGAATGATATAATGGGATTGGGTGTTGAAAGATTTGTGATCAAATCTTGGAATTGTTTTGATTTAATGTGTTTTGGGACACAATCTTCATTTAATGTATGTGTAAGAATACATTGTAATGCGGGAGAAGACTTAAGTAATTCCATGATGGAAATATGTGTTGTGGTATTTTCCAATTATTTGACGATGTTGAATGAAGACATAGGTTGGGAAGTGGAAGTGGTTGTGGAATTAGATGTTGGAGGAGGATGTGGTATGAGAGAAGAAGTAGCAGATTGTTTTATAGTAGGGATACATAGTTTTTTGTCTAGAGCTAACTACATAGTTAAATTTGATTTTTATCGTACCCACTAGATCTTGATTATAGTTAATGGTTGATATGAATGAGTCATACTCAACATTTTTTTATGATTAGACCTTATCCTTTGAATTTTCATCGTGTTTGAGGAAGGGGTTTTTAAACATGTTTAGTTTTTCATTGGGGGTTTTTGTATTAGAGGTATTTTCAACCTCTATATGTCCTTGTTCGATCAAGTCTTGTACATAATGGCATAGTTACATGCATCGATCTGTAGAATTTCCTTTGATGTAATGGTATTAAAAATATTCATTGTCTTTATACTAGTTTGATTTGGGTTTCCCTTCTTTGAAGAGTTTGATGATGGGATATGAGATCATATTTCCATTTTCCAAGAGACAGAAAACACTAGATAAGCTTTCTCCAAGTGGAGTGAACTATCTTCGCTTGAGGTCTCGAGCAGAAGCCTCCTTTCTAGGAATGAAAATTGGTTATTTATTAGGTTTAGTTGTGTTGGGTCGATTCTTTTGAATGTTTCAAATGTACTGAGAATCAGTAATGTCGTCATTGGCTACATTTTTGTTTTAATTGAAGAATTTAGATTTGTCTTGATTTTGAGGGGTGTACTTACGGGTTTGGTCACGAAAGGGTTTTTTAAGTAAGCCCTCAGAAATGAGGGATTTCTCAATTTCTACCCCTTTTTCAAATAATTCTATGAATGTTTTCAAACAATGCATCTACATGTGAAATGATACCTCTATGATGAGGTTTGGGATGAAGATGTTGTTAACCTTACGGAACCTTTCAATGAAATCACTAAAATGATGGTACGGTTTATATCCCTTAAACGTCATTACATTACTATTCCCACCAAACATCTAGTTTTCCTTAATCACTTCAGGAGAAATATTCATGTTTGTTTCCCACACTACCTGTTGAATTCAATGGAATGATCCATTCTTGATTTTCAAAAACATTCTAGAGCCATCCCCCTTCACTAGGGGCTCATATTCCTTCTTCACAAGCATTGTCTTATCGATTTCTCTGTCATTCTGGTATCCCCCAGCATCCATCCCACTCCCTCACACAACACCCCCACCCCCAACCTGACCAAATCTCCCATTATTAGGAATATCAAGGATAAGAACCCTACACCACACAGAGCGACCCCACCTACCTCTAGTCATGTCCTCCAGAGTAACAAGGATATGGAAATAGTTCAAAACATCTTGCATATCAGTAATGTAGGACAAGACGTAGCTTCCCAACAAGAGAGGGACAATACTCTCCTTAGAATAGAAAATTTGGAAAACGAGGTTGAAAATATCAAGAAAGAGATACAACAACTAAACAAGCAAAAGGGAAAACGAAAGATAAATGATGTTACGGGATTTGGCACTGATCAGACTAAAGAGATTTATAGAAAATTAAACTCTCTGGATAATAGAATGGGAAGAAATAAGGATAGAAAAAACCACACCATGGTCATCTTCAAAGAAATCAGTGAATTTCTTGAACAACATGTCAAAAGCATCACTTTGCTTAGTGGAGTCCCTGAGGATATTTGGGGTACTGAAAAGGAGAGAAATCAGGTCATATCACAACTAAACGTTAATGACCCAACACATGTCACCATCCTGGTGCTAATTACCTCCCTGCAGATGATCAAATCAAGGATTGAAAGGGCCTCAAAGAAATAATACCTTTTGGGCAGACTGGAGGATTTCAAGCTGTTGTTTTATTTCTAGTAGTTTGTTGTTTAGAAGCAATTATGTCCCTGTTTTGCTTTTTATTAGTAGATTATTTTTTTACTACTATTGGACTTGTCATAATATCTGGATTCAGATCTTTTTTGATGCTTTTCTTGTTTATTTTTCTATTGATCCTTTGTTTTAACAGGGTATAGTCCCTTCAAAACTATTTTCCTTCAATAAAAAAAGATGTTGTTAACCACAACTTCCCCCCGAGTTTAATTTTTGATTTAACAGATCTAAAAAATGGACTTAGCCATTTTTACAATCCTATGATGGTTAAAAAACCGTCAATTTGCACTTCCCAAATGCATTGGCCATTAATATTCCAAAAAAAACAACAGGAGCACAATTTAAAAGCATTGGCAAGTAAGTTATAATATCCAACTGACATTCATTTACCCGTCAAATTTAGCGTCAGTAGTCAGTGGGGACACATGGCAGAAGCTTAGAGGTCCTGTTCCAAGGGCCACATGGCTACATATCACTAATCAAGGTGGGCTATATGTCTCTTTTCAAAGGGAGATGGGCTTAAAAAGGTTTATAAGTTTGCGGGATAGGTCACATTTTATATTTCGTCAGCTCTGGAAAAGATAGATGAAGCAAAAAGGACAGTTGGCAGCCAACTTCAAATACACAAAACAAAGATAAGATCCATGATACAAAAGAAAGCAAAGGGGACAAGTGGAACATTAAAAATCCAAAAAAAAATTCTAAGTCCCCCAAACTTAGAAACTGTGACGCAAATAACTACATGGCATCATTTCATTGGTTCGCCTTTCAGAGCCTGACAAAAGTGAAGGCTAAGGAAAATATGATAGGCCACGGTTACATGGAGATTTCTTATTGTCTCGCATATCACCATTTTTAGGTGAGGCTGGAAATCTAAAGGAATGACATGTGAAGTGCAAGGATCCTTCCCATTGGTTTGCATTTCACAATGGTCAGTCAAGGGGTAAATTACAAAGAAGGGTGGTTGTTTCTTATTGGTTTGCGTTTCTAAGGGAACTGACAAGGTTCTGAATGCAAAGAAGCATGGATCCATTTCATTGGTTCATGTGTCATAGGGACTGACAAAGGCAAAGGACAGTCTATCAATGCAAAGAGGCATGGCAGCTTTCTATTGGTCTATATTTTTTAATATGGTAGACCTTTTTTAAAGCCAATGCAAAAGCCCACAAAAGTTTAATAAGAAAGGAAATATGGCAAGGAAATAAATAGAACCCAATATTGTGACCCAATGAGGGAATGACACTTGGTAAAATGTGAAGCAAACACACGTCATAGAGGTTGATCCCTTAATCAATCATAGGCTGCCACATGTCAAATTCATGTGCCTCCCAATAGGAAAATCTTCAAATGGCCATATCTTTTGATCCTGAGCTCATAATCAGACAAATCTTATATCGTTAGAAAGATCTCCTCAATACCTTCAACTTGGAATTATAAAAATCTGATTTTGGTGGATTTTGGTGGGTTAAAATGGAAAACACATATTTTGGAGGAAAAAGAGAACTATTTTGGCACGCAAATGATCAAATCATGTAGCTCAACCACCATAACTGATGAGGCATGGATTCATTTTCTTCTACAGGAGGAAATAGACTGAAGGATGCCTCTGTAAGGTGACCATGTTTTTTTTAGGATTTAAATGAAAAATGTTGGTGGTTTAAGTCGAAGAAAAGTCATGCCCCTTCTCTTTTCCCTGTTCTATTTGTTCCTTCTTTTTAATTAGAGATATATATTGTAATGGAACTAAAAAAATTGTAATGGAACTCGGTCAAAATTGTTCCAAAGCAGTTGTGCGCTATCAATCCTCCATTTTTGGACTTGGCAATGTGTTATAGTGCCTTCCTTTGCATTTGTAATAGTCCATGCATCTTTTATTGCAATAAAATATTTTTTTTTGGCACATCTTATCTACCCCAGCTCGTTTTACCTGCAACCTTGCCTCTCTTTTACTTAATGTATTGTGCTGTGCATTTTTTCTCCCTTTGTATGTTTAGTTTTGATGTGTTTCATGTGAGGAAAAATGGTAAATGAAGATTTGGGTTTGTATCATTTATTTTTGGCCTCTCCCTTCTCCAATTACTTCACTTTCTCCTATTAGGAAATAAGAGATAAAATATGCAGAATAATCCCTTATAGAATCGCACCAGTAGAAACTAATATGCAGAAAATATTACAGATCTCAAATAAAAGTGCATAATAAATAACACAACACAAAGAGACAAGATTTAATGTGGTTCACCCAATTTGGGCTACGTCCTCCATGTATCACTAGTTCAGATTTTATTACAAGCCTCCACTCTCTCAATATAATACCCAAATCCGTTTGGAGCTATGCTCAACAAACTCTACAGAATTCACACCCTAATTCAAAACACATCTACAATACATTTATTTGTACATATATCATATGCATAAGACCATATAAATAGACAACTGCTTAAGTAGTTTTACAAAACCGTGGGTATCAAAACAATGGGGAAAAATGAAATTGTCCCATAAACCTATGGGTAACTGAAGAGGTGGTTTTACAAAACAATGGGTATCGAAAAAACATGGGCTAAAAAACAGCCCATAACGGTTACCCATTACCCATGGGTTAATAAACCACCCATGAAAATTTGCTTCGGGGGCTTCACCCCTGAACCCCTCTGACCCACTCATCGGCGAGCGGGACCACCGTAAAAATAGCTGAGTGTAACACAAAGAAGGTGTACCACACTCTAACATGAAAATAGGCTCCACAAACATAACAATCTCCCACTTGGAGACTAATTTCCACTGACCAAGCTTCTCAACCCTTCACTGTCATCCGCGAAGGCCAACCAAAGCTGAACATAGCTTTAGTTTATCCCTTGTGACCACCTTGGTCATCATTTCTGCAGGATTCTGACTAGTATGAATCTTCTCCAACTTCAACTTATCTTCCTCCAAAGTTATCCTGATGAAGTGATATTTCAACTATATATGTTTCATCCTGGAGTGGAAAGCAGAGTTCTTAGCTAGGTGTATAGCACTCTAACTATCACTATACAGCTTACATTCCTCCTGCTTATGTCCCAACTCCTCAATAAATTGTTGTAACCAAATCATCTCTTTGCTTGCCTCTGTGGCAGTAACATACTCAGCCTCCGTGGTTGACAAAGCCACTAACTTCTGTAGTCGTGAAATCCACCTCACTGTTGTACCACCTACAGTGTAAATATAACCTATCGTGCTCCTCCTACTATCTACATCTCCAGCCATGTCTGAATCTACATAACCACATAAAGTGGTGTCTAATCCACTGTAGCACAAAACTGTCCCCATGGTCCCTCTCAAATACCGAAGGATCCACTTTACTACTTGCCAATGCTCTTTACCTGGCTCACTCATAAATCTACTCACAGCTCCAACTACATGGGAAATATCAGGCCTAGTGCACACCATATCATACATCAAACTGCCAATTGCTAATGAGTAAGGTACCTTGGACATCTGGTTTCTTTCCTGCTCTGTCATGGGACATTTCTCCTTTGATAACTTGAAATGGCCTGCCAAAGGAGTCCCAACCGATTTAGCATCCTGCATGTTAAACCTGTCCAATACCTTCTTAATGTACTCTTCCTGAGATAAAGTCAACTTCTGTTCCTTCCTATCCCAAGTTATCCTCATACCAAGGATTTTTCTGGCTGCCCCCAAATCCTTCATATCAAAGGATTCACTTAGCTATTTCTTGAGTACTTTTATTTCTTGCATGTTTTTACCTACAACCAACATGTCATCAACATATAAACATAGGATAATATAACTTCCATCCTCAAATTTCTTTGTATACATGCAATGGTCAGAATGACATCTAATATAACCTTGCTCCATCATGAAGCTATCAAACTTCTTATACCATTGACGTGGAGCTTGTTTCAAGCCATACAAGCTCTTCTTCAGTTTACACACCATCTCCTCTTTACCTTAGACCTCATATCGCTCTGGTTGCTGCATATATAGTTCCTCCTCAAATCACCATGGAGAAATGCAATCTTTACATCTAACTGTTCTAAGTGCAAGTCTTTTGCTGCCACTATTCCAAGAATAGTTCTAATAGAAGTCATTTTTACTACAGGAGAAAATATCTCATCAAAATCTATACCTTGTTTCTGTGCAAACCCCTTGACCACTAACTAGGCCTTATATATTTTCTTTCCTCCTTCTTCGTCTTTAACTCTGTACATCCACTTGTTCTACAATGCTCTTTTACCTTCTGGTAGCTTCACCAAATCCCAAGTCTGGTTCTCCATGAGAGACATATGCTCCTCATCCATGGCTTGCTCCCACTTCTTACTGGCATCTACCTGCATTGCTTCATCAAAGCTCTCTGGCTCTCCACTATCAGTGAGTAATAAATAATAAAGAGAAGGAGAAAAACGTTCAGGTTATTTTCTTACCCTAGAAGACCTCCTCACTATAGGAGTTTGGGGTTCCTGTTGAGTCAGTTACTGAACTGATTCATGGGTCACTGTCCCATCCGAAAGATCATCTACCACTGCATATTCTTTCTTGGATTCTTCCCTGTTTTCCTACAACTGTTGCTTATACATGACTTTCTCATTAAAGATCACATTTCTAGACCAAATGATTTTCTTGTCTTTAATACTCCAACATTTAAATCTAAAGTCATCAAGACCATAACCAATGAAAGTATATTTTTTTGATTTAGCCTCTAGCTTGGTCCTATCATCCTTGTCTATATGAACAAACACCTCACATCCAAAGACTCTAAGAAATGAATAATTAACTTTCTTACAATACCAAGCCTCCTCAGGTATGCCTCCATCCAAGGCACTTGAGGGTCCTCTGTTTATCAAGTACACAGCTGTGCTCACCGCTTTTGCCCAAAAAGAAAGAGGCAGTCCTGCATGTAACCTCATGCTCCTAGCACATTCCATTATTATTTTGTTCATCCTTTCTAATACCCCATTCTGCTGTGGAGTTCCTGGAACCGTCTTTTGCCTGCGGATTCCATTCTTAGAACAGTAGTCATTAAATTCATTGCTGCAATACTCCCCTCCATTATCTGACCTAAGACATTTTAGCTTAATACCTGTTTCATTCTCTACCAAGGCTTTCCATTTAACAAAAGTGTCAAATACATCAAATTTGTTTCTAATACAATAAACCCAAACTTTCCTTGTTGCATCATCAATAACAGTAACATAATAACTTGAACCCCCAAGAGATGATACATGATTTGGCCCCCACACATCAGAATGTACCAGCTCTAACTTACTCTCTTTCTTCGTAGGTCCAACCTTGAGAAACCTTACTCGCTTTTGTTTCCCATATATGCAATTCTCACAGAATTCCAAACCTATTTTTATATATCTAGGAAAATTCTTCTTTATGATGTTCATGCCCTTATGGCTCATATGACCGAGCCTATAGTGCCATAATAATGTATCTACATCTGAAGCCACAAGATTACAATCATTAGTACTATTAGTGGTTAAATACAAGGTTCCAACCTTTTTACCTCTTTCCTCCACAAGAACACCCTTGGTAACCTTCCAAGATTCAGCTATAAATATCACAATACAACCATCACTTCCCAATTGCCCCGCTGATATCAAGTTTCTTTTTAATGTAGGCACATGTCTAACATCCTTCAATAGCCATGTATTCCCATTTTGCATCTTAACCTGAACAGAACCTTTTCCAACTATACTACAAGGCTCATCATCACCAAGAAAAACATGCCCAAAATCCCCTTGAACATAATCAACAAAATAATGCCTATGTGGAGTAGCATGAAAAGAAGCCCCTGAATCTAGAACCCAAGCTTCAGTAATATTATGCAAAGAAAGAATCAAAGCATCCTGGCATACATTACCCGATGCCACATTTGCCTCCTTGTTTTCTTCCTGTTGTTTCTTCTTATCCTGAAGCTCCCAACAGTCCTTCTTTGCATGCCCAAGCTTTCCACAATTCCAGCATACAATCTTGTTCTTAGATTTTGACCTTGCCCAATCTTTTGATTTTCTACGGTTTCCTCTATTCTTCTTTCTCCCTCTAGTTTCCACTGTTAAAGCATTCCCTGAAGTAGAAGATTCCCCAGAGCTTTTTCTTCGCATTTTCTCGCTTAGAATCACCCCTACAACATCCTCAAACTTCAACTTTGAGTTAGCTGGAACCGAGTTACTTACCGCCATTACCAGGCTATTCCAACTCTCAGGTAAAGAGCACAGAATTAATAAATCCCTAACTTCTTCATCAAATTCTATTGTAACCGAAGCTAGCATATTCACAACCATATTGAAATCATTTAAATGATCTGCTACTGAACTATTCTCAAACATCTTCATATTAAACAACTTTTTCATTAAAAATATCTTGTTAGAGGTAGAAGGTTTTTCAGACAACTTCCCTAATGCATCCATTAGATCTTTTTTAGTCTTTTCCTTTGAAACATTAAATAATACCGAAGATGCAAGACACAGCCGAATTGTCCTAAGTGCCTTCCTATCCAGCAAATCCCATTCCGCATCTGTCATACTCGAGGGTTTGTTCACCTTCTCAGACAACGAAGTATAAAGATCCTTTTGATAAAGGTAATCTTCCATCTGCATCTTCCAAAGACTGAAATTCTGCCCATTGAATTTATCAACCCTAGATCTTCCATCATCTGCCATAGCTCCCACTCAGGCTAAAAACTTTCCCTGTGATTCAACACTTCAACAAACCAAACCAAGCTCTGATACCAATTGTTAGGAAATAAGAGATAAAATATGCGGAATAATCCCTTACAGAATAACAACAGTAGAAATTAATATGCAAAAAATATTACAAATCTCAAATAAAAGTATAGAATAAATAACACAACACAGAGAGACAAGATTTAACGTGGTTCACCCAATTTGGGCTACGTCCACCAAGAATCACTTGCTCAGATTTTATTACAAGCCTCCACTCTCTCAATACAATACCCAGATCCGTTTGGAGCTATGCTCAACAAACTCTACAGAATTCACACCCAAATTCAAAACACATCTACAATACATTTACTTGTACATCTATCATATGCATAAGACCATATAAATAGACAACTACTTAAGCAGTTTTACAAAACCATGGGTATCAAAGCAATGGGGAAAAATGAAACTGTCCCATAAACCTATGGGTAACTGAAGAGGTGGTTTTACAAAACAATGGGTACCGAAAAACCATGGGCCCAAAAACAGCCCATAATGGTTACCCATTACCCATGGGTTAATAAACCACCCATGAAAATTTACTTCGGGGGCTTCGTCCTCGAACCCCCTGACCCGCTCACCGGTGAGCGGGACCGCCGTAAAAATACCTGAGTGTAACACATAGAATGTGCACCACACTCTAACATGAAAATAGGCTCCACAAACATAACATCTCCCTCACTAGAGTGTCTCTCACCCCTTTTCTAGTGCTATCACTGCCTAGCTTAGGATTTCCCTTCCATGCATCTTTCTGACCCTTTCTCTCTCTCCCTAATCCCTTGGCATGGTTAGTTTAGGATTAGCTAACTACATTTTCTTTTCTAGGCGTAGTTTAGTATTAGAATAGGTAGAGGAAGTGGTACTTATTCAGAGGTCCATTTCAAGTCTGCAAGTCCCACAACTTGAGAGATGGTCCCATGTTAGCAAAAATTAGGGATCTTTGATTTGTAATTCCTAGGGTGCTACATTTTTACGATAACAGTTATGGATCACCCAATGGGATAGTTTTAAAGCACCTTACCGCTTCATTTCATCAATTTGGTGTGTTCTTGGTGAGATTTGGCCTTTGGAGGCACATGAAAAGGAAATCTGGCAACTCCAACTGATCAATGACCCACTCTCTAGGTTGTAGACCTTTCCTTCCATCAACTCCCATCCATTTTTCTTCCATTCTATGAAGTTGTGCAATCATGACTTCATTCCCACAGTGGAATTCACATTTTCAGCAATGCAATTATCCTCTAATGAGCTTCACAACTCCTCCATATCATCATTATGATCAAATTCAAAACCACTATGCTTACCCATATGAGAAATATCAAAACTAGTTTGGGTATGGAGCTTATCAAGAGCAAGGGTATGCATATGGAAATAATAGTTATACATATAAGGTTTATTTTTTGGATATGATTCAAAAAATGGAGGCCCAAATGGTGCATTCAAGGGTTATAGCATAGATGAAAGCATTCAGAATATGTTGTAGGGAACCTTGTCCATGGGAAGGCCATTTTCCAAGACATTATAGCCCATAGGAGAAACTTGATTTCATAGTTGAGATGCTGCCCCAACTTTCACAGTGGACCATGGAGATAGAAGCCTATGAGAATGATGCGAGACAACCTTGTAAAATGGTAAGTCAGTCACCAAATCCTTATTCTTCTTTTTCTACTTCCTAAGCTTTATCATTTCAGCAATGTCAAGTTCCAAACCCATTGCATGCTTCCCAAAGTATGGATTTCCTTTCTCCATCTTCTCATCTCCCATCCCATCTCAATTCTTCTTCCCTTTTCCCTTCCAAACAAAAAAGAAGTTCCACTTCCTCCACCACTAAAAATAATATCAAAACTAGTTGTAACCAAACCCAACTCTCCTCTTGTAGTCCCAAATTCATCTTGGGAAGAAAACAATCAAAAAACCAGCCAAGGGAAACAAGACAAAGATCCCCACAAATAAGAAATGACAAAGAATTTGAAAACATGGGATCTTATCTTTAGAGTTAAAATAATACCCTTGATGGTTAAGCCTTTGAAGGAAGTCAAAATTAAAGATTCAGTGGTGGCCAAGTCTAATTATGTTGTAGAAAAAGAGTAAGAAGAAAAGAGTGGTGATCAAAAATTAGATTGTTCAAAACATAGTGTTCACATTGGCACCATTTTTTTAGAAGTTGTTGATCATACACCCATTGTAAAATCAGCGGAGGAAAGCGAAGAACAATCAGCTCCAGACTTAATTGAAGAGGAGCACCTGGAGGAGACCAAACCATATTTAGGAGAACTTAATGAAGACGAAATCATTGAATGTTTTTTACTTTCATTTAGAAAATATGACTTTTTTAATGAGTCCATAGTGGAGGAAGACATCCAAGAAGGTCATGTTGTCCAAAATAGTCCTCTAAGGCAGTAGATTAAAGATTTTGATTCATAAAATTTCATGCTAGAAAAAGAGGCTATTCAAGAATAGTGTGGTCTTCAAGTAAAAAAGAGGAACTCCCAAGTGAACAACCAGTTGCAGCTGATTGTAGTGATGTACAGGTAACCTCATTAGATCCTGTAATAAAAAATAATTAGTTGCATGATGAATAAGAGTTCCATGTTTCCAAGGATGAAGGAAGAGAGCATAAATTTTCCATCTCTCCCATACCATTCACTAAGGTGACACCGCAGCTGTCTGTAAATGTGTAAGAAGAAGAAAATAAAGTTCTAGATAGTCACCTTTTCTAGGAAGGCTTGCAAGAAGACTTCCTTATTGAACTTGGAATTCAAAATAGTGGGAAAATATAATGGACTAGGCCTTTCCCAATCAGATACTTGGCTTCATTAGATCCGAGGAGCCACCACTAGTCATGCTTACTTCTGAGCATGAGGAAGATCTTCAAAATGCCAAGGATCCGCTGCAATGCCTCTTCAATCCAAATGCAAAGCAACTAAAATAGGTATTTCATATGTTTCCAATTTATACCTTGATGATTTGGGTGGAAAATTAGCTTGTAGTTAGTTTTTCACTGCTGGACATGGCCATGCTTATTGAAAAATTAGCTTCATGGTTCCGTCTTTTGAGGAAGGGAAGCTAATTCTCCTTTCTAGTGTCAGGATTTGTTTAAGCTTTCCATTTCTCTTGTTAGAGTATGGTAGAGTAGGTTATTTTTAGTAGAGTATGTGCTTATGCACACTCTGCATGATCCACTTGGAACATGTATGATTTTACATGTTTGTATATAGCTTTTGTGTGCTTTGTTGATATTGCATAGTTCATTTCAGTTCAGGGAAACTTTCTTGGCCAAAACAGATAGTATGGGCAGATTTAAGGTTCATTTTTAGACCCCAAAAAGTCAGTTTTAGTCAAAATCCCCATGTTTCTTCCTTGAAAAAATGTAGTGTTTTGGGACTGTTTGCAATGTTTCGAATCAAAAATATCAAGAAATTAGATTTAAGAGTAGAAAACGATAGCCCAAGTTTAGTTCGAGTAGTGTTAATGGTGGAATCAGATAGTTGGAGCAATTTTAAAGCTTCATTTGGAGCTCCATAGATCAAATTTAAGCTTTGAGACCTCTCTAAGTTCATTTCATGCTTCATACGGCCCAAGGGTAAGAAATTTCAATATTGCAGATAATGTTTTTAGTTTTTTTCCTTGACTCCATGCCCAATGGACTACTTAAAGGCTACTGATCTAATCTAGTAGGCAGATTACCCTGAGAGGTTACCAAATTGTTATCCAAAATTATCCCTAGGTTAGTTTTGCATTTAACAGATTTAAAAAATGGACTTATCCATTTTTACAGGTCTGTGACGATTAAATAGCTGTCAATTTGCATTTCCCAAATGCACTAGTCGTTGGTATTAAAAAAACAAAGTGGCAGCACAGTTTAGAAGCATTGGTGGGTCAGTTATAAAATTTGATCGACATTCATTTTCCCATTATCTCCTTTTATAACTAACCCTTGTGTTTAGAAGCAAAGAGCTACATGGTGTCATTTCATTGGTTCGCCTTTCGCATCCTGACAAAAGTGAAGGCTAAGGAAAATATGATAGCCCAAGGTCACATGGAGATTTCTTATTAGCTCGCACTTCGTTGTTGCTAGGTGTGGCTAGAAATCAAAAGGAATGATATGTGAAATGCATGGAGCCTTCCCATTGGTTCACATTTCACAATGGCCAGTCGAGGGGAAAATTGCAAAGAAGTTTGGTTGTTTGTTATTGGCTTGCATTTCTAAGGGAACTAACAAGGTTCTGAATGAAAAGGAGCGTGGAGACCTTTCATTGGTTCACATGTCACAGAGATTGACAAAGGAAAAGGACAATATGTCAGTGTGAAGAGGCATGGAAACTTTTTATTGGTCTATATTTTTTAATACGACGTACCTTTTTTAAAGCCAAAGCAAAAACCCACAAAAGGTGAAGAAGAAAGGACAGATGGAAAAGAAAGAAGCTGAGCCTGATATTGGGAGCCAATGAGGGAATGATACTTGGAAAAAGGAGAAGTAAGCACACATGGTAGAGGCCGATTCCCCAATCAATCAGAGGCTTCCACGTGTCAAATTCATTTGCCTCTTGACAGGAAAATCTTCAAATGACCATGTCTTTTGATCCCGAGCTCCAAATTAGACAAATATTAAATTGTTGGAAAGATCTTCTCAAGCTCTTCAACGTGATTTCATAAAAATATGATTTTGATGGGTCAAAATGTAAAACATGAATTTTGGAGGAAAAAAGAGAACTGTTTTGGCATGCAAATGATCAAATCGAGTAGCTCTGTCGACACTAAAATTTTCCTTCGTAATTTCTATTTCATTAATGTATGTATTAGGAATAGGATGTTGTTAAGTATAATTAGTAGTAACATCTGATAGAAGATAACAGTGTCATCAGTACGGTGCCGCCAATAATGTGGAGTACGGTAACAGTCAAAGTACAATAGGAATGTTGTAAAAAGTAAATATTTGTCATAAGTGGTCCGGTAATGTTAAAATGTCAAAGTTTAGGTAATTAGAGAAGTAGGGTCTACATGATTAGGAATTAGAAATATTATATTGGTAATAAGAACAAGGAGTGAGGTCATAAATATTTTGTGTATTTTATTTGTAAAAAGTCTAAAAATGTGGAACCCATGTAGAATGATAAGGTTTATCTTATCTTAAAAGATAAGCTTACATGTACAGATAAGAGTTAAGGTATGGAATATGATTCATCAGAGTGGATTTCTTATCCTATCTTAGAGATAAGATGGATAAGCCTGGAAGTTCTATAAATAGAGAGGCCACCCCTCTCATTTGGCATAGAAGGAAGTAGTGAGAAATATTGTAGGGAGTGTGAGAAGGAAGCCATCAGTTTAAAGGTGTGTTGAAGAAGCCATTAAGAGGTGTAATTGTAAAGTTTCTCCCATAGTCTTGGTGAAAGGCAAGTGAAGTCAATAACACTTGAAGTACCTCATGGGTGAGATTGTAACAATTTCATGTTAATATTATAATTTACTTTGATATTTCAGATTTTTCATCGTTCCATCTTATCATAGTCGATGGTATTCTTGTGTTATGTTGTTTTTTTGTTTCCAGATTACATCCACCAAACTAAAGGCTGTGCATTAGTAAATAATCATAGCACGAGGAGTTCCCGGTGAAGAATTATCATAGTGCCAGATTGGTGATGACATTTTGGTTCCGTTGCCGGGACCATTCCTCGTTGGTGGATTTTCTGGAGAGATATTCCCACTTAGTCAAAAATCAATTGGAGGGTAGCCTTGTTTTTACTGTGCATAGTAGTTACCATGGTAAAGTAATTTTTGCCATGAATAGTAGTTACCATGGTAAAGTCATTTTTGCTGGGAATAGTATTTGCCGTAGTAAAGTCACTTTTTACCGTGAAATAGTATTTAGTGCAATAACTTCACTTTTTACCATGAATATTGTTTACCACAGTAAATTCAGTTTTTACCGAAATAAGTCAATTTTATTACCATAGTTTACCATGGTCATTTCTATTTTTACTGTATAAAGGTGTAAAGTCACTTTCTAGTATAGTGATTCCAATTATTTATGCACATAAGTCTTGTTGATTGTACTTGTGGATTGGTATTTCGCAGTGGTTATTTTTGAAAATGGGAAAGATTCCTGTTTTCTCGGCTCAATCTAATGAATATGCTTCTTCTTTCATTCAAGAGTTTAAATGATCTTGTATTTGTAATGGCCTTATAAGAAGGGAACAATAGACTAAATTTTTTCCTACCTTTTTTGATGGTTCAGCACTTATGTGGTTTGAAACACTAGGTGATAATGTGAAAAAATCATGGGATTTATTAACTGAAAGTTTTCTTGAAGAATTTGGTGAATAATAGAAATATATAGAATCTCATGATCGAGATCACAAAGCTATCCCAAGGAGAGAAGGAGAAGATAAGGGATTATCATGCTCATGTTTCTAGAGATAAGGAGGAAGCTCGATGCCCAAATCCGGAAGGAAGGATTAGTGGATGGGTTGATGAATGGCATGGATTAATCTCCTATGTAAGCACATCATTCTTGGGATGAAGCCAGAAATAAAACAACGAGTGAAGTATGACCGCCCAACTACCATTGAAAAAGCAAAGGACATTGCAAGAAGGCAAGAAGAAAGCATGGAAGAGGAGCCCAAAGAAATTGTTGCTAAAGTAGAGCATACACTAGCGCCTTTGGTCCAGAATACACAACCACTCCCGGTGAGCACAAATATTTCTCCAAGTACATCTACTGAGTATGAAGATCTGCTAAAAAAGATGGGTTAGTTAACTACTAATCTTCTTCAAGGAAAAGAATTTAGTCCTCAGGGAGGAGATAGAGGGTCCAAAAAGAAATATTTTTGAAGTTGTATGTTATTGTTGTTATAAAAAGGGTCATTATAAGTATAATTGTCCAGATAGAGCTTCTACATCTGGTAAAGGAGATAATGATAAAGGAAAAGCACATGTGAATTCTTTTGATGTAGTAGATAAGAGTAGAAATAATGAAGTAGATGTGTTTGTAACAAAAAGAAAGAAAGAAAAAGATAATCAAGATGGAAATGATCCTAAGAATATGAAAGGAGAAACTAGTAAGAAACATAGGAGAAGAAAGTTGGGTGTGCAGGATTTTCTGATTTCACAGGGGCAAGGACCATACTCCATCTTGGAAGATCTGTCCAAAAGGCCTGCAAATATTACATACGGTCAACTCTTAGCTATGTATTCTGAGAAGAGGCGGGAGATGCGAAGTGGATTCAATGCTCGACGAAAAAAGGAGGTTAAGGTCCCTGTTTTGGAGGCAGAGGCGGATCCCTATGCTCCACAAGCTGAGGTATTATGTAATAGTATTTCAATTCATGATGTCTTAGTTGATGGAGGTGCTGTAGTTAATGTAATGATCGAGTCTGTAATGAATATGTTCGGTTTTAAAAATTGATCGCCCTTCAACACTTATGTTAAGGTCATTAAATAAAGGAAAAACTAAACTAGAAGGTGTAGTTTCAAATGTGGCAATATCTATTATGGGTGTTGTTATGTGTGGTATACTTTTAGATGATAAAAAATGGTACTGTTGTTTACCCAATGCTACTGAGAAGACCATGGCTAAGGAGAGTTCATGCAAAAAACTACTGGAATGAAGATTTCATGACACTTGGATGTGGTAGAGAGAGGGTAAAGATAAACGTGATCCCTCGACATCATAAGGCAGAACCTGTGGATTCAAGTGATGAAACTGATGATTGGACATCCTCTGATTACTCTAGTACTAGTGAAGTGGACACTAAAGACGAAGAAAGTGAGGTTGATGTTTCAGTCATGGATAATCCTTCCAGTCACACCAACTCATGACCCCATAAAATTATCTGAAGAAGAAGTTGATGATCGTCTCCAACAAATAAAGATTGGTGATGCTGTCATGGAGAGTGAGAAAGGAATCTTACCTCTAGCTCTTTCGAAGGTACATACACATATTCACTTTTGATTACAAGGAACTCCATCAAGTAAGTTGGGTAGAACATTCCATTAAGCTGGTAGATGGTGCTTAAGCCTATAAAGTAAATACCATATAGAATGAATCCTAGTTTTTCCAAGGACTATAAAAGAAGAAATAGATAAGTTGCTTGATGGCAGGATTCATATTTGCTGTGGAGAATTCAGAACGTGTTTCTCCCATTGTGATCTCAATAAAAAAGAATAGGAAGCTACGCATTTTTGTTGATTATAGGAAGCTCAATAAGGTACCAAAGAAGGATCATTACCATCTTCCATTTTCAGATCAGATCTTGGATGAAGTAGCTGGTCAGGAGTGCTATAGTTTTGCTGATGGATATAATGGCTACAACCAAGTTTGTATAGCAGAGAAATATCAGCTAAAGACCACGGTTCACCCACTCTTTGGGGAATGTTTTGCTTATAGAGTTATGCCTGTTGGGTTGTGTAATGTTCCAGCAACATTTCATCATTTGATGAATAGGGTGTTCAAACCCTACATTGGGACCTTCATCAGAGTATTTATGGATGATTTTTACATCTATGGGAGAAAGTTGAACCACCTGCACCAAATGGAGATAGCATTTCAAAGTTTAGATGAATCACAAGCATCATTAAACCCTATAAAGTGTGTCTTTGGATGTTCTAAAGTCGTTTTGTTAGGGCATTGTTGTATCCAAGAGATGGTATTGATACTGATCCTAATAAAGTTTCAAAACTCAAAGATTTACCATTTCCTATTAATTGAAGTAAGTTGAGATCATTTTTAGGCCATGTGGGTTACTATTTAAGGTGCATCAAAAATTTCTCAAAGAGTGCATAGCCACTAACCCAGTTCTTGAAGAAGGATGTTACTTATGAACCAGGAAATAAGGCGCATGAAACTTTTGGACAACTGAAGGAAGACCTGGTGTCTTCACCTGTTTTGAAGAATACAGATTGGAGTAAGCCCTTTCATTGTGTACACTGATGCCTCAGATGCAGCACTAGGAAGTACTTTGAGCCAAAAGGATGAAAAATGGGAATGAACATACAATTTACTTTGGGAGTAGACAAGTGAGCAGTGTTGAGGTAAATTATACTGTAACTGAAAAAGAGGCTCTAGCTATCATTTTTTGCTGTTAAAGAAGTTTAGAAATTAATTTCTAGGGCAAAAATTTCTAGTTGTAACAGATCATCAGGCTTCTAAAATATATTGTAAATAAGCCTAACCTATTAAGCAGGATAGCAAGATGGATAATTTTGCTACAAGAATTTGAATTTGATATTATAGATAGGCTAGGAAAGAAGCATGTCAATGCAGATGCACTCTTCTCGAGCCTATGATGGTTTAGGATCATCTTGTGATGATGATGATTTCCCCAATGTAGCATTTTTATCCCTTGACACAATCCCTAGTGAATACATAGATATTTGGAATTATCTGAATGAATTCAAGTTTCCTGATGGTGTCAATGTAAAGACTAAGAGAAAGATTACTCAAGCCAGTCGTCCTCATATTCTATTCTGCATGGAGTATTATTTCGAAATAGGACCCTGATGGATAATACAAGAGGGTAGTTGGACATGATCAAGGAAAGGAACTGCTAGAAAAGATTCCACAATGGTACATGTGGAGGGTACTTCTCTGGACAACTTACAGCAAGAAGGATCTTGGATGCAGGTTATCATTGGCCCACTCTTTTTAAAGATTGTTATAATTATTGTAAGACATGTGATATTTGTCAAACACATGGTAACCGTAAGAGTTTATCAGCTCCATTATACCCTATTCTTCCACTTGGTCCCTTTGAAAAGTGGGGAATAGACATCGTAGGTCCACTTCCAACTACCTCACACCAAAATAAGTATATTGTAGTTACCACAGATTATTTAACCAAGGGGGTTGAAGTTTAGGCCATTGAAAACAGTTTCCATGGATGACGTGGCAAGGTTCATATATAAACGCATTGTCACCAGATTTGGTTTGTCCATTAGAAATTATAGCAGATCAAGGAATCCACTTCATTAATGAGGTGGTAGAAGCCCTAGTCAATAAGTTTTCTATTAATCACAGGAAGGAAACAACATACAAGCCAAGCACAAATGGACAGGTGGAACTGAACAAATTTTGTGTTGTGTCAAATTCTAGCAAAAGATGCAGCCTTGCAGGTACATAAATGGGATAAGAGGATTCATGCAGCATTGTGGGCATATAGGGAAACATCAAAGTCAGCAACAGGATACTCCCCATTTCAGTTGGCCTATGGAATTGATCCAGTTCTTCCTATTGAGTTTGATTTTCCCACTGTGAGAGTTATGAAAAATGAAAGGATGGATGAAAGTGATTCAGTAAAAGAAAGGTTGGTACATCTTCATTTGCTGGAGGAAATGAGAGAAATAGCAAAGGATACAAGCCATAAGAAGAAAATGAAGCAGAAGGAATACTTTGATCAAAAGATCCGGTGGTCTCCATTTCATGTGAATGACTTGATTCTAGTATATGATTCTAGATACAAAAAAAGAAGACAGAGAAAATTTCTTCCAAAATGGATGGGGCCCTACAAAATAGTAGCTATGCATGAAAATGGTACGTACTGACTAGAGGAATTGGATGGCACTCCCATTACGAAATGGGTCAACCACGACAAGTTGAAGATTTTCCAAGCACCAGAATAGTCTACTCCAAGGACAGAGTAGAAGCTAGGAAGGGGGAAGATGTCGACACTAAAATTTTCCTCCGTAATTTCTATTTCATTAATGTATGTATTAGGAATAGGATGTTGTTAAGTATAATTAGTAGTAGCGTCTGATAGAAGATAATGGCGTCGTCAGTACGGTGCCGCCAATAATGCGGAGTACGGTAACAGTCAAAGTACAATAGGAATGTTGTAAAAAGTAAATATTTGTCGTAAGTGGTCCGGTAATGTTAAAATGTCAAAGTTTGGATAATTAGAGAAGTAGGGTCTACATGATTAGGAATTAGAAATATTATATTAGTAATAAGGACAAGGAGTGAGGTCATAAATATTTTGTGTATTTTATTTGTAAAAAGTCTAAAAATGTGGAACCCATGTAAAATGATAAGGTTTATATTATCTTAAAAGATAAGCTTACAAGTACATATAAGAGTTAAGGTATGGAATATGATTCGTCAGAGTGGATTTCTTATCCTATCTTAGAGATAAGATGGATAAGCCTGGAAGTTCTATAAATAGAGAGGCCACCCCTCTCATTTGACATAGAAGGAAGTAGTGAGAAATATTGTAGGGAGTGTGCGAAGGAAGCCATCAGTTTAAAGGTGTGTTGAAGAAGCCATTAAGAGGTGTAATTGTAAAGTTTCTCCCATAGTCTTGGTGAAAGGCAAGTGAATTCAATAACACTTGAAGTACCTCATGGGTGAGATTGTAACAATTTCATGTTAATATTATAATTTACTTTGATATTTCAGATTTGTCATCATTCTGTCTTATCATAGTCGATGGTATTCTTGTGTTATATTGTTGTTTTGTTTCCAGATTACATCCACCAAACTAAAGGTTGTGCATTAGTAAATAATCATAGCATGAGGAGTTCCCGGTGAAGAATTATCATAGTGCCGGATTGGTGATGACAGCTCAACCACCAGAATTGATGAGGCATGGCTCCATTTGCTTCTGCAGGATGAAATAGATTGAATAATGGCTCTGTAAGGCACCCATGTACTTTGCATAGGATTTAAATGAAAATTTTTGGTGGCTAAAGTTGAATAAAATTCGTGCCCCTACTCGTTTCCCTCTTCTCTTTCTTCCTTATTTTTATTCGAGCTATATATTGTAAAAATATTTCATTTTGAAAGGGGGGACATTCAAAAAACTATAATGGAACTCTGTCAAAATTGTTCCAAAGCAGTTTCAAGCTGTCAAACCTCCATTTTTAGACTTGGCAGTGTGTTCTAGTGCCTTACTTCACATCTGTAATGTTTTGTGCATCTTTAATTGCAATAAAATATATTTTATTACACATCTTGTCTGCCCTAGCTCGTTTTACCTGCAACCTTTCCTCTCTTTTACTTAATGTATTGTGTTGTTCATTTTTTCTTCCTTTGCAAGTTCATTTTTGTTGTGTTTCATGTGAGAATATATGGTAAATGAAGCTTTTGGTCCATGTCACTTAGGTCTGGCCTTTCCCTTCTCCAATTACTTCTCTTTCTCCCTCACTAGAGTGTCTCTCACCCCTTTTCTAGTCCTATCACCACCTAGCTTAGGATTTCCCTTCCATACATCTTTATAACCCTCTCTCTCTCTACCTGGTCCCTTGGCATGGTTATTTTAGGATTATTTAGCTACATTTTCTTTTCTAGGAGTAATTTAGCATTAGAATAGGTAGAGGAAGCCATCCTTCTCCGGAGGTCCATCTCAAGTCTACAAGTCCAACAACTTATGATGACCAATTTGAAAATGTAATTTGAAAATTCTAGAGTGCTATTTTTTTTGTGGTAACAAATGATGACCAATTTCCCTTCTGGTATAGAGCAAGGGAATGCACTTAAAATCCCTTGCCATCATTATAAAAATTATGCAAAGTTCTCGTTGGGCATTTTCTTGGTGTTTTAAAGGTCAAGCATGGTTACTTTAGAGTATAAGTTGAAGGATAAATGTTTCACATATTTCTCCAATAGATATGCAAAAGTTGTGATTAACCCTTTCGGGAGATGAAGGAACTAGTCTAAGGCCTGTCCTCCTAAATTTTTTGGAAATAGTCTTAAAATATATACGTCGTGGTAAGCTACTTCCTGACATTGCATGAAAAAATATTTGACATGTTTGCGAGGGTCACCTTGTCCTTTATATTTTTCAAATTTAGGAGTTTCAAAGGATGACAGAAATGGTAATCGTAACATTTCCTTATCAAATGGGTAGGGACATAATTCTTCAAAATTAAATTTTTAAATTATTTTTATAGCCCCTAGATGTTTTATTTCATATTTTTCCATTCTTTTGTGAATGGAGAGTTATGCGATGAGGTATCAAGGACTTCATGAATAGGTTGTTATAGATTGTGATCATGTAAATTTTCAGATCTAGAAGTCACTTTCTTGAGTTTCCTTGTCAACTCTTGGATTTTGGTAAATAATTCTTTGTTTGTAGAGTTATGTAGGTTATCTATTGTTGCATTTTGGTGACTTTATTGACCATTGTCTATAATTTCTATTAATTTTTCTATCCCAAAATTAGGAGGTAGTTTTTCTCTCATGGCTAGGATGCGTAGTAGGTATTCATTCTTATTTTGTTCTAATAACTTATCTACTTGCTCATGTTCTTTATGAGTGAGTTATGGTTGTGTAACCTCTTCATCATCATTTTCATGGTTTATATTGTCTCTTTGACTATGTTTCAATGTCATGATTAGATAGGTGTGTGCTTGATTAAGATTTTAAAAGAAGCTAGGAATTTTAGGAAAACGTAACTTAGTGTAAGATAACATGGGTTCATTTCATATTTGGATTGAATAATCTCTTGAGTGTTAATGGAAAGAGTAAACTCAAAAAATTTAACCCAATACAGTTGTGATATAGCTCAAAATGAGCTATGAGGGGATTTTTTTCAGACGTAGTTTAAATAAACTTGGCAATTGATGACATATGGTGTGAGCTCAAATAATTCACTCAATATTAGTTGGATATAGCTCAACCAAGTTATGAGGTATTCACATTTTTGTTCAAATAAACTTGATGATTCATGATATATGGAGTGAGCTCAAATAAGTCACTCAATATAAGTTGGATATAGCTCAAACAAGCCACTCGATATTAGTTGGATAAAAATAAAACAAGCTATGTGGGATTTTTTACGTAGGGAGCTTAAGCAATCTCAACAATTGATGACATAAAGATTGATCTCAATCAAGTAACTCAATATAGGATTCATATAGCTTAAAATGAGCTATGATGACTTTGGTGCTTAGCTAATCAATATAATGTTTTTTGTTTTCCTTTTTCTTTCAATCATTTGTTTTATGTTGGGGTAGTTTGGAAATGTTTTTTGGAACACACTAGGACTTAACATTTACAATAGACACATTTGTATCATCCAAGTTTTATGATATATAAACTGATAATATAACTTGTTTTCAATCACCAAGAAGTCATGTGTATCTGATCATTTTGGTTTAAGAGGAAGATTCATCAAAAATAATCATTGTTTTATATGCAACATGTAATATGTTATGAAATGGACAGATGTAGGTTCTTATCACTCCAAAAATATACGTCCTTTGATATACCCTAGTCTTGATATACTTAATATTGTATAGGGATATAATTGGTGTGAGGAGCCCTTAGAATACTGGAGGAGACTCACCAATTCTCACTTAATTGCTTCAAAGCAAATCAACACATCCAAGGAAGGATTTGTGAAAATGTAGAAGGTTATGGGGGATGTAAGTGTGAATGGTGTCCTTATTACTCCTCAAATATTTATAGAGACGATGCCCAAAATTCATTTTTATAGCTATATTAGGTGTTACTCATAGTACTCCCAATCACAAAAATATCACCTGAAAATGGGGATCAGAGGCGAGGTAGATACAAAACGTTATTTTTATATTGGGTCTCAATGTGAAATGTAAATATGAATGTTGGTGGTACGTGGTAGTGAAGTCTATATCACTAGTGTAACATAGGTGGTGATGAAACCCACTTTCGATACATGAAAAGACAAATGATGATGTGATTAACAACAAAGTTCAATCCAACTTACAAGAAAATAACTAGTGGAAAATGAAAGTGTACCTAAGTGTGGTTTTTTTAGTGGTTTCAGCAATTGTTCTTTGACCGTGGTAATTTTGCGAGAAGGTTTAAATATTTTTTTTTGGAAAAATTCCAAGCAATATGGTCCTACATGAAACAAATTAGTAGTTATCCTGTAGTAGAAGTGTTAGAAAATGATCATGGCCATTTTTTATTTTCCAGATCACTCAAAGGTGCAGGAAAAGAGTATACATGGTCGCAATCAACACATAAATTATTAGAAATGAGACTCAAATCCAACAATGATCAAGAAAATGAAACTAATCTAGTTAAAACAAATTAGAAGTGTTAGGAGAAAATAGATTATCGTGGAAACTTTTGATTTTCCATATTTCTTGAAAGTGTAGGGAAAGAGCATACATAGTCATAATCAAAGTAGAATGTTTTATAAATGTGACTCAAATATAGAAATAATTGAGAAAAGGAAATTGAATCTTAGTAAAATGTGTCGATGTAATTAAATTAGTTATGATGGACAAATGTGTGGACAAAAGATATCAGTTTGAGTTTTGTAGTGTGTCTTTAGATAATAAGTCCTACAAATATCTGTTAGTAGTTTCCCAAGGAAAACAAATATAAAATGATCAAATACAACACAATCATGTTTCTGATTCTCAAGGTCGTTTGTAACAAGTTGGAGAGAAGAGCATATGTGTGAAGGGTTATGATTAGCTTCACAAAAAGGAAAAATAAAAATAATACATTGAAAAAGTTGCAAAAAGCATTAGATGATGGCACAATGTGATTAAATGAGAACAAAATGATTAAATGACATCACTAATTTGTCAGAAACGTCATATAACCTTGAATTCACAACTTTTAAGACTTGAAAAAACGCTGGAAAAGAAAAGTGATAAGGATCTAGGGCATGTATATGTTTCGATAATGAGTCTTTGACAGTGGAGGAGGTTGATCAAAGTGTTGGTCCACCTGCACGATCAAATAACACAATTAGTCACGTAGTCAAAAATATGATAAGAATAATTAAAATATCATAATATTTTTGTTTTGTTTTGAAAGTGGCCTAATTAGAGAAATAATAAATATAATTAATCTAATTAATTAACAAAAAAAATTGTTTCGAAAAAGAAAGCCTAATGAGTTTTGATTAAGAATATTTTGGATCAATCAAGAAAATTAATGATGATATTTTAAATCAAGGCTAAATTAACTAAGTACTAGACTAAATTAAGTACGATATTAAGTGAATCAAAAATTCCTAAAATGAATGAATTAACGACCTAATGAAGTGAAAATAACCTAGTTAATAAAAGGACTAGGTTAAGTGTATGTGAAATAAATCAATATTAGAAGGAATTATGAAGACACAAGTCAAATTAAATCTAAGAACAATTATCCAACTTAATGGAAGACCAAAAGAAATGAAATGAAATAATAAAGCTAAGTGATAGATTAAGAAATATTGTAAGTAAAGAAAATAGTTTAATTAACTTGAACTAGAAGAGGTTAAAAACTATCGATTAAATTAATATAAGAAAATTATAACCAAAAATGTGAACCCTAAAAGCCAAACTTGAGAAAATGGTGTGGATTCTTTTTTTTCTTGTGTATTCAGTGTGTATTTTTTTCTTGTGGTCTGTGGAGTGCAGGAAACATTGGGTTGTGTTGCAGAGTTGGAGATGGATGTTGGGAAGCCATGATAGGAGCTATGATGGATCTGTGTGTGAAGTGATTCGAGAGATAGGGATCATGTAGGGTGAGTGTGTGTGGCCGAGTAACTCAACCAGGTATCCAGTGGCAGTGGGAGGGTTTATATGGAGTGATCGGGGATGAAATTCGGGAGGTTGGTTGGGTTGGGTTTGCGGGGAGTTGGGAGGTATGTGTTTCTTGGAGTTGGGTGTGGACGAGATCATTGGGTGACCGAGTGGCCAAGGGTTGTGAAGTGGGTTTGTGTGGGAATTTGGGGGTTGGGGATGCTAGGGATTAGCTCGGGGTGAGGAGATAGGTCTAGGGGCAGCTCGGTTGGGCATGGTTGTTAATGAGTTGGGTAGAGGGTGAATGAGTTGGGGGGTTGAGGGTCAAGAAAGCTTGGCTGAACCTAACTAGTGAGTAGATTAGGATGGGTAGATATAGGATTTGTAAAAGTTTTAAAAATTCTTGATATTTTTTAATTTTATTTTTTTAATTTGATTTTAATAATTGATTTTTTGTTTATTTTGTACATTTATACAAATTTCAAAAATAAACTAGGAAATTCACTATTATAAAACCATTTAATATAAAACTAGGAGATCAAAAAATAAAACTCCCCACCCCAAGACTAATATAGACTATAGAATCTTAGTTGTACCTAAGTAATAGACCAAACTCAACAAAGACCACTAAAATGATTTTTTTGTTCTTATATTGCAGAAATAAAAAAGATTTATATGACAAATTAAAACAAACTTATACCCATACAAACAAGAGTGAAACTAAAAGAGAAATGCTTCTATATATATATATATATATATCAAAATAAAAAACTATAAATCAAGAGTTTTTTGGATTTTCAGATTTAGGATACCTGCATGACTAGAAAATCGAAACAACAAAAACAAAAAGTTATGACTTATTAGTCGTCAATTATTTTTTTGGGTATTCTCAATATCTGCACAAGATAGAATAAAGTGATGAAAAATAACAAGCACCAACCAGACAATTTTTTTAAACAAACCAAGATATGTATGTAAGTATAAACAAATGTTAGAACAATTACAAGAAAGGGTTATTTAAGACATGAAAAAAAAAGAAACACCAGATGAATGAATCTCCTTGAAGAGCTTCATGATAGGGTAAGTGGAATATCCATCGTTATCAGAACCTGCACATACACCATAAGACACCACAGAGAAAAAGTATTTCCCACAGAGTAAAATTTAGCTAGAGAATACCATACAAAATAGAAAATGAAATGTTAAGAGTAAATATCAGTAAACAAATAATGGATAAAATAACATGTAGCGAGACTAAAGGTAACAAATTATGGGTAAGTTCCACTAGGCGTGCCATAATGTGAGCTCTATAAATCATCGATTCATAAGAAAGTATTACAAACTAAAACTATACCTCCTTTCATGTGTTTCTGTTGAAAACCTTAGAATGGGTGATGATGCAGATAGGCCCGGACCGCTTGAAGTGTAAGTGAGTCATCAATGTGAGAAAACCTTCACTGTGGAAATGATCGATCTAAACTTCACACCAAGATATGGGGATAATGTATTTGAAATGGAAAAATTGGAATTACGTGGGCATTAGGACAAGATCAATGGGATTCTCTAAACAACAAGAGTGCAAAAGCTCTGATAGGATTTCAAGATTTTTCTGAAAGAGGGGGGTAAGGCTCTATTTATAGCCTAAAAGTGGGATTAATTCGTGAGTTTTGGGTACTCATGATTTCAAAAAGTAAGAATGATTAAGTGGGTAGTAGACATGAGGAATGGAAAAGAATTAAACTTGAATATTTAATTCACAAGTGGGGGGAGGTGGGGGATATTTGGCATTTGAGGAAGATTAAGTTTAATTTATGGATTGAAATAGATTAATTAATCAATTAACATTGATTAATTTAATGTAGATTTTTGTGGGAAATGGGATGGGGAAATCAATTGATTTATGAGAGGTGTGAAATTGGGGTGTCTACATGTAGAACATGTTTCATCATTGGGATTATTATCCTCATCATTAATCGAGACTAGTAAAAGAGATGTGTTAAATGTTTTGAAACCAATGTCATATCTGCTGGGATTTTCTATATAAGTGATTAGATCAAGGTAACCTTGTTCATTCTTACTGAGTCCTTTACCCTTTGAGCACATGTTTCTTATGATCATATGGGATTTGGTAAATTGATGGGACTCATAACATGAAACAAACTTGTCATAGTCTAACCAATATCCTGAGGAACTTGGAATATGTTCTTCATCAAGATGATCAAACTTCAGCCAAATTGATTTACCCATGATATAAGTGGGAGGGGTTCTAATGTGGGAAACATTGGGTTTTCCATAGTTTTACTGATGTGGAAAGAATTCTCAATGTTCTGGAATTGGTACTCACCACAACCTTTATTTATTGTTTTGAACACATGTGTCAAGGAACCAGTAGGTACCTCACATGGTGTAAAAGGTAGTTTAGTGGTTTTAAAAGATGGAGCTAATGGACTATAAGAAGATGAAGGTGGATTAGAGGAAAAAGTTTGATTAACATAGGGAGGTGTTATTTTAATAAAAGAGATATTGTTAGCTGAGGAAGGTTGATTATGTGAGGAAGATGATTGGTTATCAGAAGAGGGAGGGTTTTTATACGAAGATGATTGATTGGCAGATGAGGTTTGATTAGTATTCAATGGTTGACTACTAGACGATGGTCAACTAGAAGATGAGTGTTGAGTATCAGAGTCATGATGATGAATTTTGTATGATTCTAGAACATGTTTTGGAAGCATATATTGATTGATACATGCATTTTTTAAGAAAGGGATCATACTGTTAGGACTATAATATTAAGTGTATCATAATATATAGTTTATATTTAAATAAAATAGAATAATCTATATTCTTATTATTTTAATATAAACTTTATATTAGGTGGTTGGTTAATCTAATTAACTAACTAATTAAATCGGGGTGTGCCCCATCACTTAAGAAATTCATAACCCTTCAGGTTATTTAAATATGACCATAGGTCATATTCAGGATATATCACATGAATCGGGTGATCCTGGTAAAAACATGGAATAAAAGTGAGGAGGGAGTTACTAGAATGGTGGATGCAAAATTTTCTCACATAGTGGATTTATTCTCTGTGGTTTTTACCCATTTAGGGGTTTTCCATGTTATATGCGATGTTCTGTGTTCAATATGTTATTTAATTTATTTATGTTGTACAATTACATTTACATTTATGTTATAATGTTTAAATTTATATTTAATTAACTTGGTGAATACATTTTTCACCCCTCATCCTGACACATACGTGGCAAAGAATATTTTTTCGTCGATGGACTATAATTGGTATTTTTATACTGTCCTTTGAGGAGTTCTCAATACTGGAAGGGTTGGGTGTTAAAACATAATGTGAATTCCTTATCTAAGTGGGGAAATTTAATACACTCATGATATGTGGATGGAATGGATTTCATGGCATATATCCATGGTTGATCGAGGAGAATGTTGTACGAAACTTCTAAGTCTACCACATGACATAACATATCTAATGTGACTGGTCCAACCATAAGGGGAACTGTGATTATGCATGTGGATTGTCTTTAATTATTATCATATCCACGAATGGTTATGATATCATTTTGTAAATATTATTTAGTGTAACCAAGATATCATAATAGTTTCATGGAGAAAATATTCAATGTTTCTCCATTTTCGACTAGTACACACTTAATCTTGTGATAGGTGATAAAAGATTATACGTATGAGAACTAATTATTAGCAAGGTTAGGGTTAAGAAGGTCAGCAGGACCGAATGATAAGATAGGATTGGGTTTTGAATTTTTTATATAAAAAATGGAATTTTTGTGAGTTGATGTCTTATAGGACACGAACTTCGTTTAATGAACGTGTAAGAATATGTTGCAATGCTGGAAAATATTTTAGTAATTCCATGATGGAAAGATGTGTTTTAGTTTTTAATTAACTAAAAATGGGAAAGATGTGTAGTTAATATAATCTAGAATGACATGTAAATGTAGTAAAAAATATAGAAATGACCAAAGTAACTATAAAAATGGAAATGCTAAACCCTAAAGTGCAAGGAGAGTTAGAATGAACTCAGCTGATTAGAGGAGCTCATTGGACTATGTCATAGAAGTGATTAGAGAAACAAAAAGTAGGAATGACTATGCAAAGACCCTAAAAAGGATGGATCTAAGATGTCTAGCTCATCTGGAGTGCATGTGGGCACTCTGGTTTATAGAATGGGTGCCATGGTCTTTGAAAAAGGTCTAGAATTGAGTTTCACATGTTCATAAGGTGGTCTGAAACACTCATTATGTATCGCATCAGATTCACTACACTGTGTCAAGTGTCACTGATAATCCCATATGATGAAAATACCTCGAAAAGATCACAATAAGTATCAAAACCCTAAAGAAATAGAAGAATGTAAATGAATAGGTCTGAACTAACCTCAACTGCCACAACCTTTGATCTTACTAACTGAGCGTTGTACTACATTTTGGACCCAAATGTAGTTCTTGGTGTGTGTGTTCATCATGTGACCTAAGTGCTCTTATGTCATTAACACTTTGTGAAGTAGAAAGTACAGTAACTATGTGTATAATATGTAATATAATGTGTGTATGGAATAGAATATAATCCATCCCCCTATTCTTGTGTGATACAAATGAACCATCCCTTTCCTTGTGATGGATATAATGGATAAAAATGATGTCCAAATGGATGCTACTCTAGGTGGATGATAGTAGTGGACTAGTTCTTGGTCTCTCATTATGGTTTCATAGCTTTATATTTGTAGGGTTTTATTGATCCAATTTCCTAATTAATCCCGAAATGGATGACCACCAAAATGATAAGAGGATGAAATGGCTAGAAATTTCCCAAAAAGTGGTAGGAAAGTTCAAAAAGGATTGAGGCACCCCTGGTCGGACCAGGGCACTCAGGGGTGCCTCGGTACCAGCCTGGGCGCCCTAGTTAAGGCTAAAATAACACAAAATGACATAATCTAACTTGGCATGTGGGTGCAAGAGGTCAGGAATGATGAAAGAAAACAAAGCAAGATGGCCAAACTATGGGGGTTAATTAGTACTTTCTTCAATCAAAAACATTCTAAATAATAGAATGAGACCATGAATAAATAGTATCTAAAGTGCGTGATTTAATGACTACATTTGCCCCCACTTTATGTTGGTGAGCGAAAATCTCGGTAATATAAAGTAAATAGAGATGCGTACCTGATGCCAATGTAGATTGTAGTAGAAAATGTGACAAAGGATTAGAAAAAGCATGGAATGACAAAAATATGGAGTGTGGAAACTAAAGATGAAAATGTGTAAAAAAGTGATGAGAGTGAACCTAGGGTGGAAACACGTGTATCGATGTTGATGTATGTGATGTATCAGGATGGTTAGTAAGGTGTGTGTTATCATGAAGTGTTGTCATTCATGTCATCGTTGTTGTTGTTGCCCCTATTTGATTGCTTTTTTCTCATACAGTTGGACCTGCAAGGAGAAAATAATCAAGTAGTCAAATATGTATGTTTGTATGTGTAAAAACACAATGTAAAAGACACATGTAAAAATATGTATTTGTAAAGTACACAAATGAAAAAGTGTAAATGGAACATGTGCCCCTGATCCATGTCGAGAAAGAGATTGTAAAAGGATGCCTTGTACTACCGGGATTTTTTGGCGATCCAACACCATAGGATGAAGAATTATAGGGAGGAATTCCATTATAGAATCCAACCTTTAACTACTTCCCTAAATGTGTGAGAAGATATTTCTGTACATCCTATTTTTTTGGGTGATCCAACACCACTAGATAAAGTAGTGTAAAGAGGAACACCCACTGTAACCTCTGAGATTGTAACTACTTCCCAATATTCTAAGGACAACATGTCCTATAAACGTCACTGTGTCTGGATTTCATAGACTAGTTTGAACCCACTCGCTATATGTAACCCAAAATGCCAAGGGCGGAAAGTGCACTGAACTAAACCGGTGTAAATGCATTATGTCATATGTAAAACCCCAAATGATTCCCCCCCCCTATTTGGGGGTGTATGTGACATCACTAATAGGAGAATGTGGCCCTAAAATAGGAACAACTGCATGTACTTTGAAACTATTCCCTACAAGAGGAAGGTAATGTGCTTGGTAGAAACTAAGGTATGCACAAATAAGAAGGCTAGTAAAGACAAGCGTTAGTATGAACAAGCACGCATATATAAGACAATGTGTAATCTATGGAAACAATGTGTACACTACCAAAAAAATTAATGATAACACACAAGACGACAAGGAAGCCACACAAAGTGTGCTGCAAACATGGGATATCACTCACAATGTCTCCAGAAATAAAAGGCAATCATGGCTGTATACAAACCAAAAAAATTTCACACCAAACATAGGGCAAGGCCCAGAAATAAGAGAAAACAATAGAAAAGCAATATAACAAACAAGTATTGAAGAAAATATCCTTTCATAACAAATGTTGCACATGAAGCACATGTTAGCATGTTAGAAACATAACTAGTATGTCAAAAGTGTGTATAACCAAGTAATGTAAAGTGCTAAGTATAAAATGAAACAATAACACCTGTGAGGGTGAGCGTGGATACTCCCAGTGTAGGAAGGGTATAAGGAGAGCATTCATGTTGTAAATAAGAGACCTGCATTTGTAATCACAACTAGAAAAAGATGTGAATGTGCATGTGTGGATGATATAGATAAATGACATACAAGTAATCTAACTAGCATGTGTAATAAAGTGACCATGAACAATTTTAAGTAAGCAATAGTAAAAGCAACCATAATATGCAATATGTTGTGGATGGATGGAGTGGAATACAAGATGGAGTGATAGGAGCTGTGTGCCCCTTGAATGAATGAAAATGTATGCAGTGAGGTTCATTTGGTTTTCCACCTCAGCAGTTAAGAATGAACATTAAATGAGAGTTCATCATCAGGAAATGGTCAAATAGTGTGTGTTATTTCTAGCACATTGTGATGATTACATATGCGTAGTGATGAGGATATGTGAAATACAGAAGATATGTGCATTAACCTTATAGACAAAGTGTATATCGTGACAAAATGAATGTATGAGTGATAATTTAGCTGTAAAGTGTGTATCACTACAAGATGAATAACAGGGAGTGGTGATGTATCCTAAAGCATATACAACTACAAGATGAATAGTATGGAGTGGTAATATATCCTACATCGTATACAACTACAAGATTATAGAGTAGGTGACCATTTAGCCTATAATGTATTTCAGTATCCTAGAAATGTCGCATGATGAAAGGTCAAATGATGATCGCGTGAGTATAATAAGGTCCATTTGGTTTGTAAACCCTTGATAGTTGAGTATTGAATGAGGAACTAAAGTGCATCATAGGGTAGTGAGTGTAGCACGAAGAAGACAATGTAATATGTGTGATGATAATAGGCGACCATGTGAGGAGTAGGATGTGGGATATGCAATGTATTAGATGCAATGTAAAAATGCGCAGATAGACTAATAGTGTGAAATACATGTTATGTGATATGTATGATGAGTAGTATGTAATGTTAGATGTAAGTGTGACACATTTATGATGAGGACTAGTACAATGTATGATGCCTAGATGTGTAAATGTCAAAACGATAAATTCTAAATGCAACATGTATGATGTAAGATGTATATATGTGCAAAGGTCTAAATTATGTAGATTAAATATATGTATGATGTATGACCTAGATGCATGAATAGATGTAGTGTGTAATATTTATAGTGTAGTGTCTGGGGTTCATGTGTAGTAAGCCTTCAATAGTCGAGTGAGAACAGAAGCACAAGAGTGTGTCATCAGGTATTGACAATGCTATAGTATGAATGAATATGCATATGTTAGGAAATGGATGTGTGATAATGCAAAGATGATATATGAGTAGATTTTATGATGATGTATGCGTAAATGTTAAGAGTGTGATGCAATATTATGCAATTATGTTAGAATTCGGGGGGTTGTTGGATGTTATGCCCCCCAAGTGTGTAAGATGAGGGATGTAATCATTTAATGACATCTAGAAGATCATCTTTCTCAAGATCATAATCGAATGGATAAGCATTGGTGACCTGATAAGCAATAGTGTCTAGTTGATCATGTAATGAGCCATTGAGGTGTAAGTTCTACATGCTCATGGCATATTCTTCATCAGTAAATGGAGGAAGAGGACAACTGTGTGCATACCAACGAGTATGATTCTATGTATAGCCAAGAAAGTAACTATTGAAAATGAATATGCACCCAAAAGGCATGGGGAAAGAGATGTTTATATGATCAAGATCAAGAGTTCCCCCAATGTAATCAAGCCATGATTTTCCTAATGTAAGTGGAGAAGAGCAAGGAGTGTGTGAGAGATAAACTATGAGATGGAAAACACGTAAACCATAAGTAGAAATAATAGTGATGAAGACCTAATATAAATGAGTATCATGAGGAGGGGGATAAAGGTCCCTAAAGGAAAGAATGATTTGGGCTAAACCCTCATGTGTACATATGGTTTCGTCACATGTAGGATCAAATGGAATATGTTCCCAATATGAGTCATTCCTGAAGAGGGTACAAGTGAATGGTGGGCATGCTAATGTAGGTGGTACATGTGGAGGTGTAGGTGATAGAGTGATGTCCATAGACTGGATAGGCCCCTAATAAGGAATCATTGCAATAGTAGTAGTAGGTGGCATAGAAGAAATAACATCTATCGCATAAATAACACCTTCAAATGGTGGTAAATGAGGTGGTTATTTGATAGGTTGGGGCTCATTTGTAATATATGTGCATGGAATAGGTAGACTAGTATTATGAGCTCCATTGCAATACTGCAATGGATTGCATTCATGAAAAGTGATGTACTCAATACTTTCATGTAAGAGTATAGTAGAGGCAAAAAATTGCATGACATGAAGTCATGGCCTACTAATTACAAAGTTGTAGGAGACTGGGAAATCAACAATGGAAAGGACAGTGTGGACAATCTTGGGACTAACAGTGATGGGAAATGTAATGTGACCAAGACATAGATGGAAAAAACCATCATAAGAACATAGTGATATACTAGATGGACTAACGTCACAAGCGGAGAGACCTAAAACTTCAAGGAATGACATAGAACACAAGTTAAGTTTAGATCCATTATCAATCAAAGTGCACTTAACAACTACATTATGAATATTACATATGATATGCAGAGGTGGGTAATTATCAAAAGTGTGAACATCAGTGGGAAGGTTAGACTTGAATATTATGTATGAAGAAAATTCATCAGAAAACACTTTATAAACTAATTTTGGATGCATGTCAGCACAAATGCGAGTGGTAGTAAGAAAATGTTGGACTCTATATAGTAAATCAAGATTTGCAAGAAAATAATAATTGATTGAGATACTCATGGTGACCAAACCCTAGGATGACAAATAATGAATGAATAATTTAGAATCATTAATTATCGATTCGGGTTCACCAAAATGATTAACTAAAAATGGGAAATATGTGTAGTTAATCTAATCTAAAACGACATGTAAATGCAGTAAATAAATATAGTTTTGACCCAAGAAATATAAAAAAATGGAAATGTTAAACCCTAAAGTACAAAGAGAGTTAAAATGATCTCACCTAATTAGAGGAGCTCATTGGACTATGTAACAGAATTGATTGGAGAAATAGAAAGTAAGAACGACTGTGTAAACACCCTAAAAAGGATAGATCCAAGTTGTTTAGTTGGACTGGAGTGCCTAGAGAGGGACTGGGGTGCCTATGGGTACTCTGGTCTACAGAATGGGTATCGTGGTCTATATAGAAGGTCTAGAATTTAGTTTCATAGGTTTCATAGGTGGTATAAAACCCTTGTTGTGTATCGCATCAGATTTTTTACACTGCGCCAAGTGTTGCTGATAATCCCAGATGATGAAAAGACATGCAAAAGACCACAAGAAGTATCAAAAACCTAAAAATGAATAATGTATGTGAATGGGTCAGACTGACCTCATCTGTCATAACAATGGGCTTACTAACTGAGCACTGCACTACATTTTAGACCCAAATGTAGTTTTGGTGAGTGTGTGCATCATGTTCCTTGGGTGATCTTGTGCCAGTCATAATTTGTGAAGTAACAATCAATAACTAAATGTAGAAAATGTAATAGAATGTTTTTTATGGAATAAAATAAACCCCCCCCCTATGTGAGTGTGTGATGGAGATGAATCATCCTTGTCCATGTGATGGAGATAATGTATGTAAATGATCTCCAAATGGATACAACTCTAGGTGGATGATAGTAGTGACTAGTGCTTGGTCCTTCATTATGGTCTCATAACTTTATATTTATAGGGTTCTCTTGATCTAATTTCATAATTAACTTAGAAATTCCTGAACACCAAAAAGATAAGATGATGAAATGGCTAGAAAGTTCCCAAAAAGTGCTAGGAAAGTTTAAAATGGATAGGGCACCTTTGGTTGTATTAGGGTGCCCATGGGCACCCTAGTATAGCCTAGGTTCCCCAGTCAAGGCTAAAATAACGTGAAATGATAGAAGCTGACTGGGAATGAGGGTGCAAGAGGTAAGTGTTATCATTATTTTATTCCCCAAAAAAATGATCAACCATGACCCCGCACAAAAGGAACTAGAGAAATCATGTTCAAATCCTGCAAACAAGTTACAAAGGGATTCTACAGTGGACAGGCGGGGCCTGCGAAAGATCAAATGACCCCGTGCAAGAATAAATTCAAGAAACGGCTCTATCGAGTGAACTCGTGCTCCAAACCCAACAAATAGATTAAAGGCAATCTCAGAAATGGAATAGCAGGGTCGGGGAAGGAGAAGATAGTGTCAAAGAAGCCATAGGCTTAAGAGAGAAGGACCAGTGAAATTTCAAAGTCTTCGAGCTCTGAAACAGTACAGAATGAGCCCAAAAACAACTAATTATAGAGGAGACAATGGATGCTACCAAGTGTCCAAACAGCAAAAATTAAAATATTCAATCCAAAAGGGGAGACTCGAACAAGCGCTAGATCCCCACATGTCCTAGGCCCAAAGAGGGGGTAGAGTCAACAGCTAAAATCCAAAAAAAAAGTGGACCCAAAAATCAGCTAAGTATGGAGAATGAGCACCATCTCACCACGTGTTCAGGGCCTGAAAAGGTAAGAGCGGTGATTGAAAATTCCAAGAGCTTGTGGAGTCCTCCATGTGTCAACCTGATGCTCCTTCAAAGGCAAAATCTTGAGCAGATTTCTAAGTGAGCACGAAGCCTCCACGTGTCTGGTTTTATAAAGGAACAAGGTTGGGGTTGAATAGTCAAAGCATTGAGACAAGCCAGTAAAGGATGACAAGTGTCAACATGACGCTAATCCAAGAGTAAATTGGGGGAAGGTTTCCAAACAAGTGTCAGGCCTTTGCGTGTCCCCAGTCAGATATAAGACCCCTGCCAAACAAAAAGACTTAGCCAAAACATGAAGAAATTGAACAAGCCATGGAAGAAGCCATGTGTCGACCAGCACAACTTCAAAATAAAAATACAAAGTCAACCCTCAGACATGTGCCAACCCTCCACATGTCTAGTTTTAAAAAAGGGGTCCATTTTGGTAGCTGGTTCCTACCATTTTATACGGACCTGATTCAAATTTCAAATGGGCATATCTTTTGACTCAGTGCTCAAAATCTGACAAATCTGGCACTGTTGGAAATATCTCAACCTCGTCTACACCATAGAGATCTAAAAATTTAATTTTAGAGAAGCTAAGTGGGTGAAAAATGGATAAATTTCTTCATGCCATTAATACAAGATCTATTTGACCCAATAACTAGATCATATTTGATCTAATCCGTTGTTCCTCCTCCTTCAAGGCATCGAATGAGTAACTGATACATACATGATAGATTAGGGGTGGATTTCTAGGAGGCATTGATGATGGTTATTGATCTTTCAAATAGTTTTCCCGCTTCTCTCTCTTTCTTCCCTCTATTCTGAATCTATAAAGGAAGGGTCGGGACTCATTGTAAAGGGTTAGACATTTTTGTTTTGCGTCTTCCCTTCTTCTTTTGTTCACAGAAGGAATTGTGGAGTCTTTCTAACCTCTCCTCCAGGTTGTAATCCAAGTTTTTCTTCTTGGCCACTGCAATATAATGTATCGACTCTTGAGCAATAATATATATGTTTATGGATGATTTTCGACCCTCTAATGTATTCGTTGTTGTTTACCTTATCTCTTATTGCATTTTCAGTCATCAGTGCATAGTGTTTGTATTACATTTCGTGGTATGTGTTAAATTGTAAAATGAGTGCCTAACATTCCTTTGGTGCATCACCTTGCTAGCTTAGTTTATTTTCTTGCATCTCCTCGACCCTGTCTCCTTGGTAAAATTGAGTAGATTCAGAATGGATCCTCTGTAATATATTTGTATGCACCTGAACAGAGGAATATGAACCAAACTTAATCCAGAGAGCTCTCTCAACTTGCAAGGTCCCACACTTTGAGAGATGATCTATGTTGTGTAATAACACTGAGAGTCTCAACCCATCTAGCTGCAGGCATTTAGGGGTGTTGTGATTCTGCACTAACAATTTTTGCACACCTCGTGGGACAATAAGTCTTCATTTTTTATCGCAGCAAGATTGATGTGCACTTGTTGCTAGTTCTAGCTTTTAAAGAAGCTTTGAAACTACACATCTGGCGACTCCAAAAAGACAGAATCCACTGGTTTCAATAGCCCCAGCTTGTCAAGTTCATGAGAAGAATACAAACAAGGTCAAGAACTAGAGAAGAGGGACGGTTTGTCTATCTGCACTTGTCTCTAGACAAAAGGAGAAGGGGAGAAGATCCCAGAGGTCTCCATCTCCACCAAACAGAACCTTTTCAACACATCCTCCTAGTAGGTCATTATTTCAATCAAGGGTTCTCAGGCCAATCAGGATGGCACAACCAAATCCTTATGTCAATTTCACTGGCAGCAACCCACTCGCCCTTAATGCACAAAATCCAGTCCCAGTGGCAGCTTTAAAGAGCATCCCATATTTCACTGGAGAGAACCAGACTTGTCCTAGTGACCACGTTCAAGACATTGAAAATGTCTGTGCAATCCATGAGATCACTAAGATGGACATTGCAGTCAAGTTACTAGCCTCTTCACTCAAGGGTAAAGCTTCACAATGGTTTAAGAGTCTAGAAGCATTCTCTATTTGTAATTGGGACCATTTGTGCAAAGCTCTTCAAGACCATTTTGGAGAAAAGGGGGATAACCTATACTTGTTGGAGCAACTGACAACAATCAAGAGAGCTCCTAATGAATAGTTGATAAATTTCAACCTCAGATTTCAAAGGACATGGGACAGGATTCCAGTGGTTGTAAAGCCCACAAATGAAGGTGACTTCTTATACTTTCTTAGAGCTATAAATTTTGATATTGCTTTAATGATTCAATCAATGGGAGGCACAACCTTACCTATAGCCTATAGAATTTCCATAAGAGCTGATAATTGTTTAATTCAAGCTAGAAAACTTGCTCCTAGGCCACCCATGCCTCAATATCTAGAATTAGGAAACCCAAGCACCAACCAGACACCCACATTAGCTCCAATGCCTACTCCTAGGAATCAAAGTTCAGTTGAAGCCTCTGCCTCATCCTCTAGTACCTTAAAAGAGCTTCAAGAAGTTATAAAACAACTGCAGAACCTAGGGAATGAGTTAGTAGCTATCAAGAGGCAATAAGCTCAGAGTTCTAAGCTATATTAGCCTCAGGCTCAGTATCATGCTAGACCCCCATATTAGCAAAATAGGCCACCAACTCAAGCTACAAATCAAAATCAAAACCAAGGACAACCTCAAGTTATTAGACCTTTCAGGTCATATGATCCAAACACAGCTTCAACATCAAGGGCCTTGGTCCCAGCACGAAATAATATGGCCTAGGAATATGATTGGTGTTTCCCATGCAATCAGCCTCATAACCAATCAATGTGCTTTAACAGTGCACTAACCTAGGCCTTGATGGTATAGACTAGTGGTGTGTCACAAGAGTCTAGTCAAGAATAAAATCAGTAGCAAGGATTCCAACAAGAAACATCTCTAAGTGAAACTATGCTTGTTAATTGGCAAGCTGAAGACTTTTGTGGAATGAATCAGTTCCCTCCTCAAAGTGTGGCTGCCAATACATGGTCCAAAAAGAGAAATATTGGAGAAGGAAAATCACCAAACTCAGGGAATCCTCAACCCTCCATTACTCCACAAGGTATTGGCACCCAAAGTAAAACTCCCAATATGCAGAGTCAATCCAAGTCACCTTCCAAATGCACCCAGGCACCGGTTGTGACAACCCATGTGCAAGAGAAAATTGTACCAGGTAAGGGGTAGAAGAAAGATAGCCCATTTAATATCATTGAACAAATGAAGAAGAAAAATGTGAAAATTTCAATGTGGGAGCCATTGGCCATTCCAAGACAGAGAGATCTATTGTAGACTACTATGGCCAATTGGTCAAGCTCAAACCAGCCCCCTAGCCAGTAAGAGAAAGTGTTTACTAATGCAGCTTAGACTGGAGGAAACCGTGGAGGACAACAAGGTAAGAATCTGAAGCCACCTCCATTTTATGTTTCATTGATCATTGGGGACAAATTGGTACACAATTGTATGATTGATTCGGGGGAAAGTAGCTCTGTAATGCCAAAGCAAATAGCTGATCAACTAGGTCTCCAATACGAAGTCATATCCAAGGGGGTAGTGCAATTGGATGGGACAACAGTGACAACTGTTGGAATCATTAAATATTTGAGTCTCACACTACATGCCTACCCCAATGTTACTATATTGCAAAACTTATTGCAAAATTTTGCATTGTGTTTGTCTAGGGACTTCACTGCTAAGATTGGAGGCTATTTGTCTACTGATTGGTCACATATGATTTTTAGAACAAGGTATGGATCTAAGGCCACTATCAGATCTGAGCCCATTGTAAATTACCATATTGAGTCTTATGTACCCAGCCCAATCATTGTAAATTGTCCAGCCTTTGATTTAGAGGACCTCATAAACACTTGTGAGACAGATACCAAGGTGGGGTGTATCCCAAACTTGAATCTCGACGAGTGGGAGAACAAGAGGTATGTTTTTTATCCCTATAAAGAGATGGAAGATTCTGAGTTAGGAGTCTATTGTTTGCATGAAGAAAATTAGCATCTTCCCAACATCATTAAGCCAAACCACAAAGATGACAATGAGGTATGGAAGTTATTCTTTGATGGCTCTAGAAGTGGACAAGGAGCTGGAGGAGGAGCTATGCTTTTTTCCGCCAATGTATGAAATACCACTCATCTTTCTGTTTCCAATTTTCTTGTTCAAGCAATACATCAAAGTATGAGGCTTTGGTCCATGGACTGCATTGGGCAAGGAAATGAGGAATCAAGAACTTGAAGGTGATTGGTGATAGTGAACTAGTTGTTAATCAGGTCAGAGGACAAAATGCTACCAAGAATGACCTGTTAAAGAGTTACAAAAACTAGGTATGGGACCTCAGTGAGGATTTTGAGGCATTCAGCATCAGCTCCATCCCCAGGAAGAAAAATGAAGCAGCAGACAGGCTATAAGTAGTTGGGGTAGGATTTGACATTTTTGAGAGTATCAAGAATGATATACATCAGCCCCATATGAAGTTGGTTGTAAGTCCAGCTATCCCAGACAACAACACAAGCTAGAAATTTTTTGAAAGTTATCAACAAATTATCAACTTTCTACAAGAGGAAGTTGAATTCTCCTCCAGGAATAAAGACATATTAGAGCAGCAGTATGGAGATCAAGTGGTACAACTGAGGACCAACAAACTACTAAAGGTCTTGTCACTTTGGAATCAATCTTCAACCCAAATTACCAATTCTGAAAAGAAAAGGAAAATATTCAGGTAAAGGGTGAAGATTTAGAACCTATTTTTATAGAAGAAAGCAAAACACTGCAGATTGGAAAAGTGAGTACTCAGTAAGAAAAATATGAATTTATTCAACTTTTTCAAGAGTTCCCATATATATTTGCATGGAATTATAAATATTTAAGAGGTTTCAACCCAAAGCTAGCATAGCACACCATCGAGTTGGACCCAGGATCTAATCCTTTCAAACATAAGCAAATGCCAGTAAATCCCCACAACAAGTTGTTGTTGCAGGCTCACAGCACCCCTGGATGCAGATCAGACTTCTAGATTGATCACTCAACATCCAGTGTGATAGCACAACATGGAAACCTCTCTCCAAGTGTGGGGACTTGTGAAACTAAGAGAGGGATCTCCAGATTAGAGGATGGTTCCTCAAACTCCTCTGATTTAGATCTATACTTTTGCAAAACTACAGAGGTTCAGATCCTAATCCTACTCTAAACTGCAAGGAGACAGAGATAGAAAGTGCAAAAATAAAACTAAACTAATAGGTGATACACCAAAGGAGGAGTGGTGAAACATTTCTGTCAAGAAAATAGACACAGACCAAAGTTTACAACATAAAACATACACAGACTGATAAGATATAATTTAGGATTTGAAATGAAGCAAATAATACAAACAGAGGACTGAAACCCATTCATAGAGCTTGCATTATCTTTCAGTGTCAAAAAAAACACGCATTACACCATTAGAGAGGTAAAAGAAAACTGTTACAATCTTTGGAGAGGTCTGATCCTTGCTTCCTTCACTTGCTAGAGCTGAAAGAAGAAGTTGCTATGTCAAAAAGTTCCCCCCTTGAAAATGAGCCAAAAATGGCTTTTACAGTGCAAGGGTCGCGCCCAGGGGACAGAAAATGTACAAAACATGGGAGCCCATCCCTCCTTGACTGCAGGTGCATTAAAACGGCATGGGGGGTACCTTACAAGCCCACATCCTGTCATTTTGATCGGTTTACAAGAGAATGCGACCCATTCTGCATTAAATCTAGTCGCTGAAAAGTCACTTCTGGCCATGAACACGCGTCAGAGCTGTTTCTCAATTTTCTCACTCTAGATTGCACCAAAACTCAAGATCAACCCTAGAATAATGTAGATAATTTCACAAGCTTTCCGTTGATATAAAGAACGTGCCAATCTGAGCTCTGGATCGAAAGATATGGAGATCTGACGATCTAGGGCACAAAGCAGGTGAAAACGGATTTTTAAATTTCTTCCCGCGCTCTGCCACCTGGATGACACGTGGCACGTGCTGATTGGATATGTTATTCTCTCTCATCTGACCTGTCCTGCGGGTTTTCCTTGAAAACTTTGACTTTTTGATGATTTGAAACATTTTTTACTTTTCCTCCGCGCCCCCGCCACTTGGGACACGCGGCATGCATTGATTGGTCGACACGGGGCGCAGAGTAGACTTTCACTTTTAGCTCTTTGGCTGAACTTGGCCAAATTTCCCAAAATATTTCCCTAGCTCCGCACTTCTGTGCTCCATTGGACACGTGTCCGGTATGAATTGGATTGGGCCAGCGCTTCAAACCTTTCCCCTTTGACTTTTTGGACCTTTCCCTTATGACACGTGTCACCTCCTGGTTGGTCCGCGGGTCTGCCGGCTCTTCCGCGTCCACCGCATCCTTTTGTCCCGGATGTCCCACTTTTCCTTGTGCTGAAGTTTCTTGTTTCAGCTGAACCGGCCGATTTACGTCTATTTGTCCCAAATGTCCCAGTGCTTCGTAGGACAAATTCTTCCGGTTCGCCCGATCCGGCCGATTCACGTCTTTACGGCCCAAATGTCCTGAAAGTTTGGTGTAAAAGTTCTCCTTTTCGGCCGATCTAGGCGGTTCACGTACTCACAGCCCGAATGTCCCAAACTTTTAGTCGATTTTCTTATCTTTCGGCCGAACCAACTTTCTGCGTCCCACGCGTCCTTCTGGTCCGAATGTCCCAGTGCTTCGATTCCCCGTTCCGGCCGAACCGGCCGGTTCGCATCCTTCACGTATCTTCGTCCCAAATGTCCCTTTGCTATTTGGGCCGCCTGTAGGCTTTTCGGCTGATCCGCACCTTGGCGTCCCAAATGTCCCACTTGTCCTAAGACAAGGACTTAGCCGATTTTCACAATTTTTTCTGGCCCAAGCTTATTTTCTACAACTTTTTCGCATTTTCTCAGAGCTTTCTCTTTTCAACCTGGATAGGAGAGTTAGAAAACTTTCTGAAGGGACCCTAGAAACATGATTTTTTCTCAGGATTAATCAATTTGCTGGGACTTGAGAATTCTGATGTATGTTACCAATTCAACCCTGGGGGGTGAAATTGAATAACAATTTGGTGACTCAGTGGGGTCATCTACCTGCTAGATGAAAAGACCAATTGCCTGAAGCAGTGCATTAGGCATGGAGTCATTGAATATTCTGTTTAGGACCCTAACTGACTCAGAATGTGCAAGGAAGAAGATGGAATGTTGCCTGATGAAAGCAAGGACTGCAAAACATCTCTATGGACAGCAAGCTGTGCCAAAGCACTTAGGGAAAACAAAAATAACCTACAACAAAACAATGTGCACAAGCACTTGGAGGAAAGAAAATCTAATCTAATATTTACAGAGGTAGTGAACTTCCCTCTAGAAGCAACACTTGAGATAGATTCCATTGACTGGAATCTGCAGTTCTTCACCATCCAATGAGGCCAATTGGAAAGCATTGCTGTTCTTGCACTTTGTGACCATGTATGGGCCACTCCAAATGGCATCAAATTTTGAATGCCTTCCTGGTTTTGCTCTATCCACATCCCATTTCAACACTAGATCTCCAACTTGAAAAGATCTATCTTTGGCCTTCCTATCAAAGGTCTTCTTGATCAAAGCTTGATCCTTTTCCATTGCTTGGGATGCCTGATTTCTGATCTCTTGCAGCTCCATCAACTCTGCATACCTCACTTCCATGGGCTCAAATTCAAGTAACTCCAGCTACTTCATGAGTTCCAATGTTGGCAACTCAAGTGACATGGGCAAGATTGCCTCTCTTCCATAGACAAGCCTAAAGGGAGAGCTACCTGTGGATCTTTTAGGAGTGATCCTATCAGCCCATAAGGCTGATTTCAGCTTGGTATGCCAAGACCTCTGATTCTCATCAAGAGTCCTCCTAATGATCCTCAACAAATTCTTGTTTGTAGACTCGGCCTGGCCATTACCCTGAGGGTAATAGTTTGATGAAGTGCTTAGGTAAATACCAGTTCTTGACAACCCACTCAGTCACCCTAGATCCAATGAATGCCAATGCATTATCAGAGATTATTGTATCAGGTACACCGAATCTGGTTGTTATCCCCTCATAAAAGTCTAAGATGCTAGACTCATTTGCCTCTTGGAGTGCTACTGCTTCTGTCCATTTGGTGAAGTAGTCTGTGGCTGTCAAAATCCATTTGTGCCATTGGCTTGAATTGGGATTAATGACTCCGATGAAGTCCAAACCCCATTGCATGAATGGCTGGTCAACTGAGACTGGATGCAATGGAAGGGTAGCAAGTCTCTCTTTTCCTGTGAAGAATGCACAATTCTTACACCTCTTGATCCATGCATAGCAATCACTGAAGATTTTAGGCCAATAATAACCAGCCTTCATGATTTTTAGAGCTATCACTCTTGGTGCGAAATGGCCACCAGCTGGTCCACCATGAAACTCTTCCAACACCTTTTGAATCTGACCTATGCTAATGCATCTTAGTAGCACTCCATTTACATCCCTTTTGAACAAAACTCCATCAACAATGGCATATGGGACAGCCTGCAATCTGAAGTGTCTCCTTTGGGTCTTGTTCATCTCCGGAGGGCATAGGCCTGTGCTTAGGAAGTGCATAATATCTTGGGTCCAGCAAGGAGTGGGGGAAGCATTGTCTTCTTCTTGATTGCCACTTGGCTCATGGCTGTCTTGGACTATCAAAACAGCCTCTTCTTCATTGCATACTTCCTTTTGCTTCCCCAAATCCAGCTGCTCACACAATCCTTTCCCTTTTACCAGCTTGGTGATCTTGATATCAATGTCATACTCCATGACACGGGTGATCCAATCTGCCCTTTTCTCATTCAAATCCTTGTTGAGGAGAAAGTCCTTAACCCTAGCATGTGAGACAAGCAGTTGAATCTTATTGTTTGAGACCAAATGTCTGAACTTCTTCAAGCTCTTGATGACAGCAAGGACATGCTTTTCGATGAAAGAATACTTTATTTCGTAATCTTCCAAGGTTTAGCTGAAGAATGCTATCGACTGTTCTGAACCTTCTCTATTCAGCTGTGTTAAGATAGCTGAGATTGTGTCTGATCCTCCAAACCGCATACAACATGAAGTCCTTTGAAAAGTCTGGGTTGATAAGAGTTGGAGCCTGTGATATTGCATGCTTGATGCTTTCAAAACTCTCTTTGCCTTCTGCTGTCCATTTGAATACCAGACTCTTCTTCAACATCATTGTTAGAGGCTTCACAAGAGTGGCAAAATTAGGCACAAATCTGCGGACAAAGTTTATCCTTCCTAAGAAGCTTTGAAGAGATTTCTTATGGTGTGGCAATGGGAGCGTTCAAATGGCTTCAACCCTTTCAGGATCAATTGTTAGTCCTTCCCTAGAGACGATGTGGCCCAACAATTTGCCCTCGTGTGCCAAGAATATACACTTCTTTGAATTCAAAGACACTCTGAACCTTCTACACCTCTGAAACACTTGCCTGAGGTGAAAGAGATGGTCTGCTGCATTCTTTGAGAAGACAGTGATATCATCTAGGTATACCAGCACTATATTGTTGATTAAGCCTTTGAATGCCATATCCATAGCTCGCTGAAATGTTGCTCCGGCATTTGATAGGCCAAATGGCATCTTCTTGTAGGCATATGTGCCCCATTTAGTTGTGAAAGCTGTCTTGAATTGGTCTTCTCCCTTCACCATAATCTGATTATAGCCTGAGTAGCCATCAAGTAGTGAAAACCTTTCTGAACCAGCCACCACCTGCAATATTTGCTCCATGGAAGGGAGTGGATAATGATCCTTGAGAGAGGCTCTATTCAAATCTCTGAAGTCGACACACAACTTGATCTCTCCATTTTTCTTTCTGACTGGGACTAAGTTGGCGACCCAGCTTGAGTGTTTGATGGGGAAGATGATACTGGCCTCAATAAGCTTGCTTAACTCTTTTCTCATTAGAGGTTCAATATGGGGATTCACTGGCCTTTGCTTTTGCCTGACAGGCTTGGATTCCGGATCCAGCTCAATATTATGTTGTGCCAACTCTGGGTTGAAACCTCTCAGATCTTTGTAAGTCCAAGAAAAAACATCTGGGAATTCTTGACAAAGCTGAACAAAATCAGATTTCTCTTGTGAGGTACTTACTTTGCCAATCTGCAATGTTTTGCTTTCTCCCACTAAAATAGGCTCTGAATCTTGTCCCTTTACTTGAATGTTCGCTTTCTCCTTCCGGAATTGATCATTCGGGTTGAAGATTGACTCCAAGGTTATGAGGCCTTTTGGGTAATTTGTTAGTTCTTAGCTGTACTACCTGATCACCATATTGCTGCTCCAACTTGTCTTGATTTCTGGCGGAGAACTTAGCTTCCTTCTTGTAGGAAATTAACAATTTTGCTGATCATTCTCGAAGACTTTGCCAACTCGTGCCGTTATCTGGAACAGCTGGTCTCACAACCAATTTGATTATGAGGTTGAGATTTCTCACTTTTGATACTCTCTACAACATCAAACGCAACCCCAATTGCTGCAAGTCTGTCAGCGGCTTTCATTTTTTTTTCTTGGGATAGAATTGATGCTAAAAGCTTCAAAATCTTCAATAAGATCCCATACCCGATTTGTTGTAGCACTTAAGCAGATCATTTTTGGCAGCATTTTTTCCTTTGACTTGGTTTACGACCAGCTCACTATCACCAAATACTTGTAAATTCCTGATGCCTTTCTTTATTGCACCAGTGCAGTCCACAAATTAAGGCTTCATACTCATCCGTGTTGTTTGAACAGGAAAATTGGAAACGGAAGGTTGAGTAATACCTTATACCTTGCGGTGAAATGAGCATAGCTCCTCCTCCTGCACCTTATCTACTCCTTGATCCATCAAAGAACAATTTCCATAACTTCATTCTTGTCCTTATGATCTAGCTTGGTGATGCTGGGGAGAGGTTGATCCTCTTCATGTAAACAATAAAATCCTAGCTCAGATTCTTCTATTTCTTGATAGGGGATCAAAAGCATGCACCTTGCTTGCCCATTCATCAAGAGTCTCAAAATTGGGATGCTTCCAACCTTGGTGTCAATTTCATCAGTGCCAGGGTGATCTTCTTGATCAAATGCTGAGCAATTGGCATTAATTTGGTTGGTAGTGTAAGGCTCAATGTGAAAGTTCGCAATAGGTTCAGACCTAATTGTGGCCTTGGTTCCATACCTTGTTCTGAATAGCATGTGTGACCAATCAGTAGACAAATACCCTCCAATCTTGGCCATGAAGTCCCTTGACAAACACAATGCAAAGAGTGGTGGCAGGTCTATGATTGACACATCTTGTAACACTATTACGTTGGGACATGCGTGCCAGTGTGAGGCTCAAACCTCTGATTACTCCAACCGTTATCACTGTTGTCCCCGTCTAATTGCACTACACCCTTGGAGATGACTTCATATTGAAGCCCTAGCTGATCCGCTATTTGCTTGGGCATTACTGAACTACTTGCCCCAGAGTCAATCATGCAATTATGATACCAACTTATCTCCCTATGATCAATGAAACATAAAATGGGAGGGGGCTTCAACATTTTTACCTTGCTGACCTCCATGATTTCCTTCAGGCTGGGTAGCATTTGTGTAGTACCTTTTCTTGTATTTGGACCTGTTGATTTGAAGTTGACCAGTCCTTCATGGCAGCTTGTAGCAAATATCTTTAGCCTGGGATGGATAGTGGATTCCCACATTGATATGTTTACATTTGTCTTCTTCATCTGGTCAATGATGTTGATATGGGGATGAAGCATCCCCTCTGATGTCCCCTAGCTTGCACATTCGTTCCTTGCACGTGGGCTAGCATCAACTGGCATTTGAGTTGGTTTAGGAGCGGGTTTTGGGTGCTCCTTGCAAGTTTGGAACTGCATTTTGTTTGCCAACACCTTGTGGAGTGACAGAAGGTCATGAACTACTTGGGGCCAATGGCTGTTCTTCACCCAAATTTCTTCTCTTTTGACCTTGTGTTTGGCTGCAACACTCTGAGAGGGTATTTGATTCATACCCACAGAAATCTTCAGCCTGCCAAATTGACAAGAGTAGTTTCATTCAGAGATGTCCCCTTGCTGAGGATTGCCTTCCTGCTGCTGATCTCCTTCGTGGTTGGACTCTTGCGACCCACTGACGGTTTTGCACCATCAGGGCTTGATTTAATGCACCGCTAAAGCACACTTGATTGGTTGTTGTGGCTGACTACAACGGGAAACACCAATCATATTCTTGGGCCATGTTATTTTGGACTGGCACTAATGCTTTTGAAGCAGAGTACAACATTGAGGTTATAGGGCTGAAAATGGCCTATTAGCGGGAGGCCTTACTTGGCTTTGATTTTGATTTGCAGCCTGAGTTGGTGACCTATTTTGTTGGTATGGCTGCCTATTAGGCTGAGCTTGGGGTTGATAAGAGAGGTCTGAAACCTTGGGCTTGCTGTCTCTTGAGAGTAACCAGCTCGTTGCCTAGGTTTTGCAACTGTTTCATGACCTCTTGGAGTTCATTTGAAACACTAGAGGATGAAGTAGAAGTTTCATTTGAAATTTGATTCCTAGGTGTAAGAACAGGAGCCAAAGTGGGTATTTGACTAGTGCTCGGATTTTCTAAGTTTGGATACAAGGGCATGGGAGCCCTAGGAGCCAGTTTACCAGCTTGAATAAGATAGTTTTTGGCTCTAATGGCGATGCTATAAGCAGCAGGTAAGGTTGTGCCTCCCATAGATTGAATTAACATAGAAATATCAGAATTCAAAGCTTAAGGTAATATAGAAAAGCACCTTCTACTGTTGGCCTGACTGCCACTGGAATTCTATCCCAAGACCTTTGAAATCTGAAGTTGAAGTCAGTCAGCTGCTCGTTGGGGGCTCTCTTGATAGTTGTCAACTGCTCCAAAAGAGACAAGTTGTCTCCCTTCTCTCCAAATTACTCGTGAAGTGCAATGCACAACTGATTCCAGGATTGTAATAGAACCAACCCCAAGGCTCCTAAACCATTGCAATGCTTTACCCTTGAATGAAGATGCCAGTAATTTGACAGCCACTTTGCATTTCATCAATTTCATGGATTGCACAAAGGTTAGCAATATCTTTAACATGATCTCCTGGAGTAGTCTGATTTTCTCCAATGAAGTAGGGAATGTTCTTTAAGGCTGCAATAGGAACTGGATGTTGTGCATTGAGAGCAAGTGGGCTGCTACCTGTGAAGTTGACGTAGGGAATGTTCTGAGCCATTCTGATTGGTCTTAAAACCCTTGTATATTGAAAGAAAGGCCTGTCAGGTGGAGGAGTTGAGAGAGTTTTGTTTGGTGGAGATGGAGACCTTTGAATCCTTCTTCCTCTTTGCCTTCTTCTCGGAGATAATTGCAGGTATTCAAAACAACACCTCTTCTTCTCTGACTCTTGACCTTGTGGTGATTCTTCTCATGAGTTTTCAGGCCTGCATTGCTAAAACCAGTTGATTCTTCCCTAGTGGAGTCGCCAAATATGTAAATAATAGCTCTTATAAGCAAGAAAACTGTAGCAGATGCATATCAACCTTGCTACAATAAAAATGAGACCTCTAGTCTCCCACCTTGGGCGTGCCTCAAAACTATTGTTGCAGGCTCACATCACCCCTGGATGCAGATCAGACTTCTAGATTGATCACTCAGCATCCAGTGTGATTGCACAACATGGAAACCTCTCTCCAAGTGTGGGGACTTGTGAAACTGAGAGAGGGATCTCCAGATTAGAGGCTGGTTCCTCAAACTCCTCTGATTTAGATCTATATTTTGCAAAACTATAGAGGTTCAGATCCTAATCCTTCTCTAAACTGCAAGGAGACATAGATAGAAAGTGCAAAAATAAAACTAGAACTAACAGGTGATACACCAAAGGAGGAGTGGTGAAACATTTCTATCAAGCAAATAGACACAGACCAAAGTTTTACAACATAAAACATACACAAACTGATAAGATATAATTTAGGATTTGAAATGAAGCAAATAATACAAACAGAGGACTGAAACCCATTCATAGAGCTTGCATTATCTTTCAGTGTCAAAAAACATGCATTACACCCTCAGAGAGGTAAAAGAAAACTGTTACAATCTTTGGAGAGGTCTGATCCTTGCTTCCTGGGGTTCACTTTTTGGGAGCTAAAAGAAGAAGTTGCTATGTCAAAAAGTTCCCCCCTTGAAAATGAGCCAAGAACTGGCTTTTACAGTGTAAGGGTCGAGCCCAGGGGACAGAAAACTGTACAAAACATGGGAGCCCATCCCTCCTTGACTGCATGTGCATTAAAATAGCATGGGGGGACCTTACAAGCCCACACCCTATCATTTTGATCGGTTTACAGGGAGAATGCGACCCATTCTGCATTAAATCTGGTCGCTGAAAAGTCACTTCTGGCCATGAACATGCGTCAGAGCTGTTTCTCGTTTTTCTCCCTCTAGACTACACCAAACCCTAGAATCATATAGATAATTTCACAAGCTTTCCGTTGATATAAAGAACGTGCCAATCCGAGCTCTGGATCGAAAGATATGGAGATTTGAAGATCTAGGGCACAAAGCAGGCGAAAACGGATTTTTAAATTTTCTTCCCGCGTTCTGCCACCTAGAGGACACGTGGCACGTGCTGATTGGATATGTTATTCTCTCATCTGACCTGTCCCGTGGTTTTTCCTTGAAAAATTTGACTTTTTGATAGATTCGGAACATTTTTACTTTTCCTCCGCGCCTCCGCAACTTGGGACACATGGCATGCATTGATTGGTCGACACGGGGCGTGGAGTAGACTTTCACTTTTAGCTCTTTGGCTGAACTTGGCAAAATTTCCCAATCTTTCCCTGGCTCCACACTTCTCTACTCCATTGGACACGTGTCCGGTACTAATTGGCTTGGGCCAGTGCTTCAAACCTTGCCCCTTTGACTTTTTGGACCCTTTCCCTTATGACACGTGTCACCTCCTGGTTGGTCTGCGGGTCTGCCGGCTCTTCCGCGTCCACCGCATCCTTTTGTCCCCAGATGTCCCCACTTTTCCTTGTGCCAAAGTTTCTTGTTTCGGCCGAACCGGTCGGTTCACGTCCTTTTGTCCCAAATGTCCCAGTGCTTCGCAGGACAAATTCTTCCGGTTCAAATGCCCGATCCGGCCTTTTCCCCGTCTTTACGAGCCCCAAATGTCCCGAAAGTTTGGTGCAAAAGTTTTCCTTTTCAGCCGATCCGGGTGGTTCACGAACTCACGGGCCCAAATGTCCCAAACTGTTAGTCAATTTTCTTATCTTTCAGCCGAACCAGCTTTCCCGCGCCCCACGCGTCCTTCTGGTCCGAATGTCCCAGTGCTTCGATTCCCCATTCCAGCTGAACCGGCCGGTTCGCGTCCTTCGTGTATCTTCGTCCCAAATGTCCCTTTGCTGTTTGGGCCACCTGTAGGCTTTTCGGTCGATCTGCGCCTTGGCATCCCAAATGTCCCACTTGTCCCTAGGATAAGGACTTAGTCGATTTTCACAATTTTTTTCTGGCCCAATCTTGTTTTTTGCAACTTTTTTGCATTTTCTCAGAGCTTGCTCTTTTCAACCTGGACAGGAGAGTTAGAAAATTTTCTGAAGGGACCCTAGAAACATGATTTTTTTATCGGGATTAATCAATTTACCTGGGACTTGAGAATTCTGATGTATGTTACCAATATCTAACCTCCTCAAAATTAATGTTTTATCCCTCCATGGTGTGGGCGAGGCCAAGCTAATTGATGCCAGTATCATTTTTCCTATCAAGCATTCGAGTTAGGTTGTTGACTTGGTACCTATGAGAAAGAAAAATGGAGAAATCAAGCTGTGAGTGGACTTTTGTGATCTAAACAAAGCATCACTTAAGGATCACTACCCACTTCTATCAATGGAACAGATCCTACAAGTTGTAGCTAGTTCTGAGAGGTTCTCATTGTTAGATGGGTATTCAGGCTATAACCAGATAAGGGTGAAAGAGGAGGATCAATTCAATATGTCCTTCACCACCAAATGGGGAACATATGCTTATAGGAAAATTCCATTTGGACTATCAAATGCTGGAGCAACATTTCAGCGAGCTCTGGATATGGCATTCAAAGGCTTGATCAACAACATAGTCCTGGTGTACCTAGATGATATCACTGTCTTTTCAAAAAAAAATTGTGGACCATCTCTTTCACCTTAGATAGGTATTTCAGAGATGTTGAAGGTTTGGGGTGTCATTAAACCCAAAAAAGTGTGTGTTCCTAGCTCATGAAGGGAAACTGTTGGGCCACATTGTCTCTAGAACAAGGTTAGCAATTGACCCTTAAAGATTTGAAGCTATCTGGACACTTCCATTGCCACAACATAAAAATTCTCTCCAAAGCTTCTTGAGGAGGATAAACTTTGTTTGCAGGTTTGTACCTGACTTTGCTACTCTTGTGAAGCCTTTAATAATGATGTTAAAGAAGAGTCTTGCATTTAAATAGCTAGCAGAAGGGAAAGAGATTTTTGAGGCCATCAAGCTCGCAATATCACATGCTCGAACTCTTATTAACCTAAAATTCTCAAAATATTTCATGTTATATGCTTTTGGAGGGTTAGACACCATCTCAACCATCTTGGTCCAACCCAACAATGAAGGTTCAGAGTAACCCATAGCTTTCTTCATTCAGAGCTTGGAAGACTATGAGGTAAAATACTCTTTCATTGAAAAATAGGTCCTTGCTATTATTAGGAGCTTAAAGAAGTTCATGAACTTGGTCTCAAATAAAAATATTCAACTACTAGTATCTCATGTTGGTTTCAAGGATTTCCTTTTAAATAAGGGTTTGAATGAGAAGAGGGTAGGTTGGACCACCCAAGTAATGGAATATGACATTGACATCAAAGTGACCAACTAGTTAGAGGCAAGGGACTGTGTGAACATCTCGCCTCCAAGCATCAGGTTGAATCAGTAGGTGAAAAGGAGGCTATCCTATTTCTACAAAATGATCAAGAACAACCAGATGATGATGCACCTCCTCCATGTTGGACCCAAGCTTTCGTGCATTACCTCCAAACAAGTTTGTGCCCTTTGGAATGGAACAACGCAAAGAGAAGATACTTCAGATTACAAGCTATCCCATATGTGCTTGTTGGTGGTGTCTTGTTTAAGAAGGATATCAATGGTATTCTATTAAGACGCATTGAGACAGGCCAAATTGAAAGATTGTTGCATGAATTCCATGATGGAGAAGCAGGAGGTCACTTTGCCCCTCGAGTAGCAGCTCTCAAGATCATGAAAGTTGGTTATTATTGACCTACAGTGTTCAAGGACTACTATTCATGGATCAAGAAGTGTAAAATATGTTCATTCTTCACAGGAAAGGAGAAGTAAGCAGCCATGCCCCTTCATCCCATTTCAGTGAAACAATCATTCATGCAATGGGGACTAAACTTCATTGGGGTGATTAATCCAAATTCAATCCAAGGCCACAAATGGATACTCATGGTGATAGACTATTTCACTAAGTGGACTGAAGCAGTGGCACTAAAAGAAGCAAATGAATCTAACATCTTGGATTCTTATGAAGGAATAGCCACTAGGTTTAGAGTCCCTGCCACTATTATATTAGATAATACATTGGCATTCCTTGGTACAAAGATCACTGAATGGGAAGTTAAGAATGGTGTGTATCTTAGCACCTCATCAAATTATTACCCTCAAGGTAATGGCCAAGTAGAATACACAAATAAAAACCTATTAAGGATTATTATTAGGACTCTTGATGAAAATAAGAGGACTTGGCATACAAGGCTCAAATCAGCTCTATGGGCTAATAGGGTCACATCCAAAAGATCCACGGGGAGCTCACCATACAAGCTTGTATATGGAAAAGAGGTAGTATTTCCCATATCATTGGAGTTGCTCACTTTGGAACTCATGAAACAGTTGGATCTGATTGAATTTGAACCTATGGCAATCAGGTATGTAGAGTTGATGGAGGTAGGAGAGAAAAGAGAGCATGTAATGCAAGTCGTGAAAAAGGATCAGGCATTGATAAAAAAGATTTTTTACAAGAAGGCAAGAATGAGGACCTTTCAAGAAGGGGACTTAGTCCTAAAATGGGATGCAGATCGGGAAAAGCTAGGATAACACTCCAAATTTGATGTTATCTGGAGTGGCCATTACATGATCACCGAGTGCAAGAGTAGCAATGTCTTCCAACTGACTAAATTATATGGTGAAGAATTGCAGATCTCAGTGAACAGGATCCATCTCAAACATTACTACTGATTGGGAAGTTCCACCCCTCTAAATATTAGCATATGATTTTAATTTCCCTAAGTGCATATGGACATTCTTTTATTATATGTAGTTTTGTTTCCCTAAGTGTTATGGCACAGGTTCTTTATTGCACCAAGTTACGTTGATACACAGTTCAACGTGCCTCTAAGTGAACGTGTTATCCCTTTCAGTATTCATGACAGAGAGATCCATAGTTGCATGTAATAGTTGTTATTTCAAAATAAAACAAATGTAGAGCAACTAAAAATCCATCTTTGAAACAGTCCATTCAGGGAAAGATGATAGCCCTGGGTCAAAACAATTTTTTACTCTCAGAAGAATTGTTTCAAGATTTATCATGAAAATTGAGAGTGTAAATGGTTAGGCTTGAAAATCAGAGGCAGGATCAGTATTAGGTCATTATTCTTGACTCTACGCCCAATGGATGCTTCAAGGTTACTGATCTCTTCATTTAGCAGGCAGATGCCCCTACGAGTCGCCAAATTGTTATCACTATTTTGTTCCCTGAAAAAATTGATCAGCCATGACCCCACACAAAAGGAACTAGAGAAATCACGTTTAAATCATGTAAATAGGTTACAGAAGGACTCTATAATGGAGTGGTGAGGCCTGTGAAATATAAAACAACCTCGTGCAAGAAGAAAATCAAGAAACAGCTCTGTCAAGAAAACCCGTGCTCCAAATCTAGCAAACAGATTATAGGTAGGCTTGGAAATAGAATAGCATGTTCAGGGAAGTAGAAGGTAGTGTCAAAGAAGCCATAGGCTCAAGAGAGAAGGAACGATAAAAGTTTGAAGTCTTCGGGCTCTGAAATAGTACAAAATGAGCCCAAAAACAACTAAGTATAGAGGAGACAATAGACGCTACCAAGTGTCCAAATGGCACACCTCAAAATATTGAATCCATAAGGGGAGACTCGAACAAGCACTAGATCCCCACATGTCCCTGGCCCAAAGAGCGGGAAGAGTCAACAGCTAAAATCCAAAAAAGAAAGTGGATCCAAAAATCAGCTAAGTATGGAGAACGAGCGCCAGCTCGCCACGTGTTCAGGGCCCGAAAAGGTAAGAGTAGCCATTGAAAATTCCAAGAGCCTGTGGAGGCCTCCACATGTCAACCCAACGCTCCTTCAAAGGCAAAATCCTGAACAGATTTCTAAGTGAGTGCGGAGCCTCCACGCGTCCAGTTTCATAAAGGGACAGGGTAGGGGTTGAATAGGAAGATTCTAAGTGTCAGCACAATGCTAATCCAATAGTAAATTGGGGGGAAGGTTTCCAAACTAGCGCCAGGCCTCTACATGTCCCTGGTCAGATATAAGACCCCTGCTGAACAAAAAGACTTAGCAAAAACATGAAGAAATTGAACGAGCCACGGAAGAAGCCACATGTCAACCCAGTGCAACTTCAAAAGAAAAATACAAAGGCAGCCCTCAGACATGTGCCAGCCCTCCACGTGTCCAGTTTAAAAAAAGGGGTCTGTTTTGGTAGTTGGTTCCCGCCATTTTGTATGGACCTGATTCAAATTTCAAATGGGCATATCTTTTGACTCAATGCTTGAAATCTAACAAATCTGGCACCATTGAAAAGATCTCGGCCTCATCTACGCTATGGAGATATGAAACTTTAATTTTGGAGAAGCTAAGTGGGTAAAAAATGGAGAAATGTCTTCGTGCCATTAATACAAGATCTATTTGCCCCAAAAACCAGATTGGATTTGATTTAATCCGTTGTTCCTCCTCCTTTGAGGTGCCAAATGAGTAATTGATATAGACAACACAGATTTGGGGTGAATTTGTCGAAGGCATTGATGATAGTGGTTGATCTTCAAACCAATTTTCCCACTTCTCTATCTTTCTTCCCTCTGTGTTAAATCTATAAAGGAAGGGTTGGGACTCATTGTAAAGGGTTGGACATTTATGTTTTGTGCCCTCCCTTCTTCTTTTGTTCATAGAAGGAATTATGGAGTCTTTCTAACGTCTCCTTTGGGTTATAATGCAAGATTTTCTTCTTGGCCACTGCAATATATTGTATCAACTCTTGTAATAATATATGTATGTATGTGGATGTTTCTCGACCCTCTCATGTATTTGTTGTTGTTTCCCCGATCTCTTATTGCATTTTTGGTCATCTGTACATAGTGTATGTATTACATTTCATAGTCTATGTTAAATTGCAAAATGAGTTCCTAACATTCCTTTGGTGTATCACCTCATTAGCTTAGTTTATTTTCTTGCATCTCCTTGACCCTGTCTCCTTGGTAAAATAGAGTATATTCATAATAGATCCTCTGCAATATATTTGTATGCACCTGAATAGAGGAATAGGGACCGGCCTTAGTCTATAGAGCTCTCTCAACTTGCAAGGTCCCACACTTTGACAGATGCTCCATGTTGTTCACTCACACTGAGATTCAGGGGTGTTGTGATTCTGCACTAACAGTCAGGAATGAAGAAAGGAAAAAAACCAAGATGGCCAAAATATGGGGGTTAATTAGTACTTTCTTCACTAAAAACCCTTCTAAATAGTAGTATGAGACCGGGACTAAATAATATCTAAACTGCATGATTTTGTGATTATATTTTTCTCCAACTGTTTCTCAATATTGAATGAATTGGGTGAAGGTGTAGGATGGGAAGTGGAAGTGGTTATGGAATTAGATGTTGGATGAGGAGGTGGTATGGGAGAATAAGTAGTAGATTGCTTTGTGGTAGGGATCCAAAATTTTCTCTATCTAGTTTTTATTGCACAGTCAACTTTGCTCTTTATAGTGGCCACTAGATCTTGATCATAATTTATAGTTGAGATGACTAAGTCATACTTAAAATTGTTTGATGATTGGACCTTTTCCTTTTTTTGATTTGAATTTTTGTCATGTTTACAAAAGGCATTTTTGAAAACATTTAGTTTTTCATTGGGGATTTTGGTATCATAACTATTTTCAACCTCTATATCGCCATGTTCAATCAAGTGTTGTACATAATGGTGAAGTTACATGTATCAATTTATATGATGACCCTTGATGTGATGGTATTTAAAATACTCATTGTCTTTATACCAATGTGGTTTGGGTTTCCCTTCTTCAATCACCTAGACCCTATAATTTGGTTTGGGTTTCCCTAATTTTTTCTACAGGTGGAACCAACTCCCAAGTTTGATTTTGAGTTAAGGAATTGTATTTAGCTTGTATTGGATTGATCCACTTCTCATCTCGAGAAGCTTATTAAAAAGTTTGCGGATCAATTTCATACAAGGTCATTAAAGCATGGTAGGTATGATGGCTTCTAGTCATTTTCCTAAGGTTAATAGGATTTGAACTTTCTAACATAGATTGAGCCCAATTTAATTTCTTGGTGAGGAAGATAGGAGTTTCAAAAACATTTGTAGCATCAAAACATCATCATGACCATTTACTAAATCAGAATCAAAACCATCATTTAGAAGCATTTAACGAAGCAACTTCAAGAGAAAAAGACAACACATGTAAACCTTTCACTAGATTATATCTAGACATTTCATATAAGCTTGATAACTAACATGTCCTAACCTTTCATGCCATATTTTTGAATTATTCAAACTTTGAGATATAAAACAAGATGCAGAAGAGAAATCATCAAAAATATATAGACCATTTCTTTGAATTCCTTCAGCTATTATACTCTCATTACTATCCTTGATATACCAAGTATCCTTCATGCATGGATTCTAGTTGAGTCCATACCTCTTTTGGATGTTCGATATTACCAATGTGTAGAAGGTACTCATCGTTCACATTACGCAGAATCATAGAAAGAACCTCCTGCATTCGTTGCAAGAATGCATTGATGTTATCTATAGTTGCTTGATAACCGTTGGGAGCAACCTCAGATCCAGAAATAATCGTCTAGAGTTTCCTCCCCATAAATTTTGTTTTGACCCAAAAGTTGTAGTTAGTTCCATTTAGGATCTGTGTTTTGTCAAGACTAGACGTCATTGTTTTCCTGAACCTATAAAACACACCCCATTATAATATACAATGTACCACAAAGTGAGATACATATTTATCGAAAAAAACAACACTTTTAATAGAATCAGATCTAAAGAAACTATTTGATCATAACTAATTTTTTCATTACAATACATACGAATTAACCTCCCATGATCAAAATAATAACCTAAAATATAAAGAGCTATGCATTATACCCCATATTTATATAAAAAATATTTCTGACCATATAGAAGAGAAGAAGAAACCGCCAAGAATGCATAACAACTTCAAATTTCTGAAAAATTTAATGTAGGAAAATATTCGTCTAGCTTAAATTTGATGTATAAATGACCGTCATGATGGCTTATTTTTTTGTTTATCGTGACGGTCATTTGACCGTCAATTTTAACATAGTGAAAGTTCCCTAAAACCTACAAGCTTAAATTTGGCATCTAAATGACCATCATATTGTCTTATGTTTGGTCTTTCGTAATGGTCATTTCACTGTCAAATTTAATGAAGCCAAAACTTACTGTGTATTTCCAGAATGTGAAATTTCAAAATTTATTCTTCTGTATAATATTAGGGAGGTTATATTTTAATACATTATAATAACCTATTATAATTTATAATGTAAAAATATATACACTTTTAAAAAAGGTAAATAGTTTATATAATGTAAATAAAAAACAACATATAGTTCATAAAAATTATAAACTATAGTATTTGTTTTTTATAAAAAAAACACATAACCCATATTAAAGGGGTTTAAAAGACATAGACCAAGATAAACGAATTTTACCATGTGCAAGTAAATTTATGAGAGTACAAATTAACTTGCATATTTTACATAGAGGACAAGTAATTTCACCCGGCGAATGAAATAAATTGAAATCCCTATTTTCATGAACCTTATCTCCTCCCTTCATTTACTCTTAATTTTATCTTGCACACATTTGAAACTATGGAAAGATTGAAAAATATTTCATATAATTCCTGCAAGCTAAAAAATTTGTAACTTTAATGTGCCTATAACTACCAATATTTTAATAAATATTTACCACACTTCACATGGGCCACCAATAAAATAGTTTATTTTTGTTGTAATTCTCCATTTATACCTAGAAATTCCACATTTATACCTGAGATATTATCCAATTTTATTCTCCACTCCCACACTCATATAAAAGAAAACCTTGAAATAGGTTTATTTATATAGTATTTATAAACTATAAGATATAAATGAATGGGGCCGCCCCTTTACATGGATAATATAAATGGTTAGGGACACATGTTACGTTTAAGTTTGAATACTTATTTTAAAAAAATATAAAAATTATATTTATTTTGTTATAGAAATATATTTTTTTATAAATTATAAAAGATTACTATAGTTTTAAGACTATATAGTATTACATGAATTTATTAAATAAATAGGAAGGACCCTATTTCAAGGGAGCTTGACAACTATAGATGACTCCTTGATAAAAATATGTAAAAAAAAATTCAAACCAGAATATTGGAGCAACAACATTATTTTGTCCCATTCTATGGGTCTTTAACCCTGAGCCAATAGGAAAATTTTAATTTTCCTATTCTCGAGGAAAATTGTCTCCGTATGAGAGACCTTGTGATTTTAATTTTTACATGTTTACCCTGCAATTTAACCTGGGCCTACATATACATTACAAACTATACGAGAATTAATAAAATATTTCTTAAACATTTTAACCTTTACATATGATATTCATGCCGAGGTAAAAAAATTATTCTGGAGCCCCTTTCACCAAGGGTTTCAAGGACGGGGGGTCCACCACAATTTTCCTGCAAATACCAACTCTTCACAAAACACACACAATTTTAATTTGCACAAAAAATGTAAGAAAGAGGGCCTGATCAATTTAAATACCCTTTCGACTTGGTTAAAAAATCCATATAAAAATTAAATAGATTAAATACAATAACTTAAAACTAACCTATTTAATTTAAACCATGCTCTGGTACCATGTTAGAATTTAGAGGATTCTAATTATTACAAATTTAATCAACCAATGCATTTAAATAGTAACATAAACCATAAAGCATTAAATGTTAAACATTATACAATGTAATAAATAAAATTACATAACATATTAATTAAGTAATACATACGAAAAGTAAAAACACAATGACACAGTGTTTATAGTGGAAAACCCCAAATAGGGTAAAAACCACTGTGAAATAACCTTTTACTTTTCTAAGAACCAAACTTACATCCAGTAACTTTCACCTCTTCCTTTCAACCCTAATCACAAGGGTAAAATAATATTCACCTTTGATATATCATTTGAACATATCAATTGAGGACCTATAGTCCTTTTTATATTAGGTGATCAGGTATGTCTCCTGACCCACCTTTTCAACCTTATTGGTTGACACATATACCTAAGTTTATAATATTTAATATTAGAAATATAATCATTTCATTATATTAAATATTTAACCGAAAGTATATACCTAGGTTAGCATATTTAATAATTGAAATATAAATATTTCATATTATTAAATATTAACCTATATATATATTAGTGATGGACCCATATACATTAAGGGTTGGCCAGACAACTTAATCATTATGTTCCAACAATGTGATCATATTGGCACTTTCTAAGTGGTGAAAGACACTAGATAAGTTTTCTCCAAGCGGATTGAATTTTTTCACCTAAATTCCTAAGTAGAAGCCTCCTTACTAGGAATGACGATGGGTTGTTTGTTGGGTTTATTAGTTTTCAGTCCACTATTTTGGATATTTTGAACATACCGAGAATTTGTAACTCCATCATTGACTATATTTTTATTCTGATTAAAGAACTTGGATTTATAGTGATTTTGAGGGATATCCCTAAGGGGTTGGTCCTTAAAGGGTGTTTTAAGTTAGCCCTTATAAATGAGATATTTCTCAATTTGTGTCCCCTTTTCAATAACCTCTTCAAAAAAAATTAAAAAATGCATCTACATGTGAAATGATAACTCTGAATTGAGGTTTAGAATCAAGATGTTGACTAATTTCCTTACCCGTATAAAGCAAGTTAATCTACTTACGATCCCTCGTCATCATTGTAGAAAGGATACGAATATTTCTTTTTCCCTTTGCTTATTGTTGGAAATGTCAATCTTGGTTACCTCAAAGTCTAAGTTAAAGGAGAAATGTTTTAAAAAATTCATTTATATATCTACCAAATTTATGATGGACCCTTTAGGAAGATGAAGGAACCAATATAAAGCATGTCCTCCTAACCTCTTAGGAAAAAAACATAAAATATATATCGTGGTAAGATAATTCTTGAAATTACATGAAGACCTCCTTTACATGTTTGTGTGGGTCATCTTTTCCTTTGTATTTATCAAACTTGGGAGTTTTGAAGGATGAATGGAATGATAAACATAATATTTCTTTGTTGAATGGATAGGGATAGAGTTATTCAAAATAAAATTGTTTTGACCATTTTTGTAGCCATTGAATAGTTTCTTTCATACTTTTCCATTCTTGAGTGAATGGAGAGTCATGTGATGGGGTATCAAGGACATCGGTAGTAGGTTGCTCCATATTGTGATCATGTGACTTTTTAACTCTATAATTCATTTACGCGAGTTGTTTTTTCAACTCTTGGATTTTGGCTAATAAGTCTTCATTTGAGGCATTATATAGGTCATTTGGTGTTTTTTGTGGTGAATTGATTCACCATTATCTATAGGTTTGGATAAGTTTTTTGTCCCAAAATCGGGAGGTAGCTTCGCTCCCATGGCTAGGATGTGAAGTAGGTACTCATTTTTGTTATGTCCTAATAGTTTATCTACATGTTCCTGCTTTTCTTGACCAAGTTCAGGTTTTGTAACCTCTTCATTGTCATTTTCATGATCTAAGTGACCATTCAAAGGGTCTCTTTGACAACGCATAACTACCATGGTTAGATAGGTATGTATCTAATTAAAATTAAAATAAGATAAGATATTTGGTCCAACGTGATTTAGCATAAGCTAGTATGGACTCATTTCAGATTTGTCTTCAACAATCTATTAAGTGTTGATGGAAAGAGTAAACTCAAACAAGTTAACTTGATATGGGTGTGATATAGCTCAAAACAAGCTATGAGAAGATTCGTGTTGGGTGTAGATTAAATAATATATACAATTAATGACATATAAAGTGAGCTCAATTAATTCACTCGGTATTATTTATATATAGCTAAATAAACTATGAGGGATTCATTTACGGTGTAGCTTAAATAAGCTATACAATTGATGAAATACAGAGCGAGCTCAAAAAATTCACTTGTTATTGGTTAGATATAGCTCAAATCAAGCTATGAGGAATTCGTTTGCAATGTAGCTTAAATAGGTTATACAATTAATAACATTCAGAGTGATCTCAAACAAGTCACTTGGCATTGGTTGGATATAGCTCAAAACAAGATATGAGGGATTTTTTGTGGTGTAGCTTAAATAAGCTATATAATTGATGACATATAGAGTGAGATCAAACAAATCACTCGATATTGGTTAGATATAGCTCAAAACAAGCTATAAGGGATTTTATTGTGCAGGGAGCTTAAGCAAATTCAATAATTGATGATATAAAAAGTGATCTCAAACAATTCACTTGATATATGTTTAATATAACTTAAAATGAGTTATTACAACTTTTTTGATAGCGTAAGCGAGCTAATGGGTTGAAATCAATGTAAGGTTTTTTGTTGTCTTATTGATTCAATTTTTCTATTTGATATTGAGGTGGTTTTGAAATTTTTTTGTGGAACACAATTAGGACTTGAAATCTACAACAATCACATTTGTATAATCCAAGTTTAATGATACATAAAATGATAAAATAACTTATTTACAAGCAGTAAGCAGTAATGTTTATCTTACGTTTTGGCTTAAAAGGAAGATCCATTGGGAATAATCATTGTTTTATATATCATGCAACAAGAAGTATGTTATGAAAAGGGTGGATGTAAGCTCTTATCACTCCATATAGATGTGTCTTACGATATATCCTAGTCCTTATATACCCAAATATATACGAGGAACCCTTAGGATACTGGAAGAGACTCACCAATTCTTACTAACCTGCTTCGAAGTGAATCACCACATCCAAGGAAGGATTTGTGAAAAGGTGGAATTTTATGGGGGAATGAAAGTGTCTATGGTGTCCTTATTACTCCCCAAAGATTTATAGGGACGATGCTCAAAATTTGTTGTTACAACTATTTAGACGTTACTCATAGTAGTCCCAATCACAATAACATTACCTATAATCGAGGACCATAGGTAAGGTAAATACCAAACGTTGTTTTGAGACTAGGTCTCAATTTGTAATGTAATTTCAAATGTTGGTGGTGTGTGGTAATGAAGTCCACGTCATTGGTGTAGCGTAGGTGATGATGAAATTCACTTTCACTAGGTGCTAATGTAAAGGATGAAGTGATTAACAACAAAGTTTTTTCTAAATTGAAAGAAATCACTAGCAGAAAATGATAACATACGTTAAGTGTGCTATTTTTGTGTTTTTTATTTTTTTAGAAGTGTTTAGATCGTTCTTTGATCAAGGTATTCCTGTAGAAAGTGTTAGAAGTTTTCTTTTTTGTTTGATAAATTTATCAACAATGCGGTCGTGTGTAAAATAGGTTAGTATTTTATCATGCATAAAGAATGTTAGAAAAAGAAAAACTAAATGATCGTGGTATTTTTTGATTTTCTAGATCGCTTGAAAGCACAAGAAAAGAGCATACACAGTCGTGATCGGATAAGCTATTAGAAATGTAAATAAATATAGCAATTAATCAAGATTACATAAAATGAAGTTGAAAATAATAAAATGTGGTGATTAATTAAGCTAATTGTAATGGACTAATTAGCTAGCACAAGAAATCAGCAAGAACATACGCGTGATTACAGTGTAATTAGCCTCACAAAAATAATGACGAAAAAATAGAAGCCCCAAACCGTGATAAAGCAGCAGTGGATGTCACAAAAAGATGAAAGGTGGACAAAAGGTTGCGAAGAAGTGAAAGAAAATAAATGAGATCATCTAATAATCCTATAACCGCAAGTGCCACAATTAAACCATTAGCAACAACAAGGAAACAATCGAATAATGAGAAAGACGATAATTTGAGAAAATGAAGCTAGCGAGATATTTGTATAAAAGTAACTTTATTGTTTCAAAATGAGGAAATAATCAACACGAGATAACCTAAATAATATTTAGCAAACTATGAACCATTATCGTCGATGTCGAAAATTTGAATGAAAAGTAAGAAAAAATTATTTGGCCGGGTTCGACTGGCTTCCAGTATTAAAAATGGCGTAGAACATAGAGAAACACAAAATAAATGGTTGACGATACTATGTTGGTGAAATGTCATTGCTAATGTCTTGCAAGATCAAGATTAGAAGTTTGCACCTGCACAAAATGCTATAAGAATTATCTTGAAAAAAAGTAATATGCTAAAATCAATAAGTACCATACAAAAACCACAAAATTGATCTCGAAAAGTATTCTTTAATATCGTGAATCGTCGTACAAGAAACCACAAAATCAACATAAACAAGATCAAGCGCTTAAAATTTTTAACAATTGCGCATAAATACACCAAAAGAAATGAAAATTGTTAAACAACCCAAAAATTGATTTGTAACTAGTTGATGGTGATTAAATTGATTGAATAGAAGAATTTGAGTGAAGTGTGAAGAGATCTAAAAGGCTTAATTAGATAAGAAGTTAATTAAAAAGTTGAGTAAAAAACAAGCTAATTAAAAATAATAAATAAGGACAAGCCTATAAAATTGGATGGATTATTTAAATGTAATAGAGTAAGAAAATATCTAATATTAACTATTCCTACGACCTAATCAATATTAACAAAACCAACTAACCTTTCTAATGACCTAAATGTATGACTGAAATTGACTATGGGGTGATCCTAATAGCATGGTGACGAAATGATAACGAGAATTGATTTATAACGAGGTGACATGTAAAAAGGAAGTTAATTAAAAGGCCTAGATAAACAAAAAAATCAATAAAAATAAGCAATCCCGAATCTAAAAAAAGGTTGAGTGACGATTTTAATCATAAAAAGAGAATAAAACACTTAAGAAATCAAGTACTTTAAAATATCACAACAAATAAATACCTTAAAAGATCATATCAAAATTCGTGGCAATATCGATGGTTGGGATGAATATGGTTGGATGCAAAGAAAAGGAAAACCAGCGTTCCTTTTCACAGTGAGCTCGGTCTCTGGGTGATGAATAAAAACAATAAAGACTAGCGTTCCCCCTACGTCATAGGATGGTTGATGGGTTGTGATCCCCAACGGTGCCCATGCTGTCGCTGACAAAAATTATCCTTGAAGACGTCAAGAAAGTATTCAACACCAGCACTAGCACTTCATTGATAACTCCTACTATGGATATGAGTGTGTGAGAAATTTCTAAATTATGTTGTCTTTCACCTACTTCTCATTTCGTGGGTATCATAGGACTAAAAATGGAAACCAGATGGTATGACGATTGAGTAGGATGGACGCTTTGGATGGTTTAGTTTGATGGATCAATTCGACACAAGGTGGGGCAAGTTGGATGCTCGGTCGAGGGAGTAGATCAGGAGGAGACGAATGAAAAAGGATCGGTGATGAAATTTAGGATAGATGGGGCCGATAATTCATCAATATATTTACAAAATTTTATAATAATTTCATCTAATATAATAATTTGATCCAAGGGAGAATAATAACGGCTTGGATTCTCATCAAAACAAAGGAGTGAATCAAAAACTAAGACACATTGATTGGCAATGCAGAAAAAATTGGTGAAAAACATGGTAACTATTGTCACTTAATAAGTTCTTCCAAGGAAAAGGAGATGTAGGTGTAACTTGTAAGGCTCTCATGGCTTCAAGGACTATATGAATCTATAGTTAATTAAAGTAAACTTAAATAAATAATTGCATGTTACTTGAATCATATAGAGTAGAAAGATATCAAAATGCAGATCATTTAGAATGCTAGTTTAGAGATGTATAATTTTTTTTATCATCAAAACCAAAAATCAAAAACCTTGTTTAAAAAGAAATACTAACATTACTCCCTGAGTCACACTAGATCTAGTTATAGTTAGCTAGATTAAGAGGAAATTCAACTGATATAGAGAAAAATATAGATCTAGTTCACTGCAACAGTCTTGTTTGTGCAAGCGCGAAGAAGACACCAAAAACACCGAACACTAAATACGAATGTTAGTAAAATAGATCTACTTTTTTTTGCTATGATAAAATCTTGCGAACAACGTAAGATTATGAATAACAATGATAAAAAAAACCGTAGATCGATAAATACTCAAAATCCATTAAAGCATATGTAAGTTAAATGAAACTGGACATACTAATAAAGAAAGGAAACTAGATTTTGAGAGTATCGAGGAAACAAGGAAAAACAAGAACTACATGCTCTCTAGAACCACTAAGCGACAACACTTCCAATGTGATCCACCGTTATCTGAATCTAGTAATGAAACACCTGTAAACACTTGCACTTGTATAAAAAACACAAACGAAACTTCTACAATGTACAAGTTAGTTGAACGTCGATATTTTTATGTGAACAATCATCATAATAACAAAGAAATGATATACAAGACAAAATATTTAAGAACATGAGATCAATAATGAAGGGTGATGGTTCATCCCACTAAGCATCCCAGAATATGAGCCCCATAAATCACCAATAATAAGAAAGTACTAAAACTAAACTTATACCTCCTTTCACGTCTCTCCTTCGTAGACCTCAAAATGGGAAATGACTTGGACAAGCCCGGACTACTTGAAATTTAGGTGAGCTCTCCAGCGTGATAAATAACTTCGCTACAGTGATGATCAACTCACAAACTTTACACCAAGGGATGCGAGGATGATGGATTTAGGAATGAGAAAAGTGGGATTATGTATACATTAGGATTATATGGGAAAGATGCTCTATGCAGTAAGAATGCAAGAGCTCTAACAATATTTTTACTTGATTTTTACTTAGGAATTAAACATGAATTTTTAATTCGTAAGTAGGGGGACATGGAGAATAATGACATGTGAGGTAGATTAATTAGGCGCTGAAAAGGTTTTATTAATTGACTAATGTCAATTACTTTCTCATGGATTTTATGGGAAATGGAATGGGAAAATCACTTGATTTAGGAGAGGCATGTAATTGGGGTGTCTACATCAGTTACAAGAATTGGATGACACGATGTTACTTGGTTACTTCAATGGGAGTGGGCTTAAGCCGTATTATAAATAAGACTCTTATGTGTTTGTAAAAATGCAGTCTTGCCATTTAGATTAGATTTTTCTTTCTTTTTTTACTTTTCTTTGTTGTAATAAGCATGTTCATGTGAAGGAGATGATTACTTTATTTTAGGTTGATGTGCAGAGGACCGCACATGCTTTTAGTGTGGGGTGAAGCAGTTGTAGGTGCATGACATGAAAAATGAAGGATAAAATTTGTTGGGAGGGTGGTGAACAAGTGTGTGATGGGTAAGATGATGGTGTGTGATGGAAAATGTGTTGGTTCAAGAAATAAAGTTTTTTGAATGGATGGATATGGTGCGAAGTTTTCTTGAAGTTGATGAAATTTATCAAATAAAAAACAACATGAAAGAAGAGTCACGTATTGTAACATGAGGGAGGAAGTGAAAATATAGGCTACTTGCCAAGTAGAACAGAAGGATATGTGTGGCACAAAAAGATGAACATAAGAGGGTTTGTAGATTGGGAAGTAGTAAAGTGTTAGAAGGTTACGGATTGTCACATGCAAAAGGAACTCTTTGAGGTAGAAAACATAAGAAAAAGCACGGGAAAAGTAGAAAATCACTTTAAAACTAAAAAATGGTGGTAGGTGAAGTGTAATTAATGCAGTTTAAAATTGTAAAATCTATAATAGGGGTTCAAATTGAATTATTCTTACCTTTCTATTTGAGAACTTGTACAAAAGAGATCTCAATTAAGACAAAGTGTGAAGCATGAAGAATGAACCAAAGAGCTACAAACGAAGTGTGAACTAGGACGTATTGAAGTAAAGAGAGAACGAGCAAAAAACCTTGACAATAATGGGATCCTTGTGAGAAGAGGAAGATAGGTGAAGTGTTTGAAGAATAGGAAACAATCTAGGGTTTACAGGTGAAGATGTAGTGCTAGGGCACAAAGTTGAAGAGAAGTGTAACGATTTAGTAAGAATTTTGGAAGTCCAACACCACAGGGACAATTTGAACAAGTAATTAGTTGATTTATAGCACCTAGGGAACACAATTCACATGATTAAAGGAAGTAAAAGTTGCAGGAAGTGAAAAAGATAAAATAGCACCAAAGAACAAGAATCTCGTGGAAGAGTCACCTAAATAATGATTCTCTGAGATGTAGTATCCACTGGAGGTAGTGGTAGAAAAACCATGGGCATTGTAACTTAGAAAACGTAATATTGGTGAATATAATCATCGGGTGCAAGCGCATGATGTAGACATCAATAAGGATGTCTTGCGAGAGTTGAATATAAGGACTACATAATGGAATATATTCCTTGACAATACAATATGCAAAACCTTGGAAGGAGTAGGGGTACTTCAAATGTATGATCTACCTTTCTTTAGGCAGCTTGGACACCTTTTTCAATGGCTTATGTCATGCATGCATGAAGAGTATTTTTACTTCATAGTAAAAAGGATGGAACTAACTTCTAAGTTAGTTAAAAGGATGACAAGGTTGTATGACACTGGGGAAGAGATACAGTTTTACCTGTGTGATGAGATAAAGATAGAGGAAACAACCTTAGAGATACAATATCATAGGGGAAGCTGAGCCTTCAACATTGATAATATTTCTGACCCTAGAACAAGAGTATTTGTGTACCTAGTTAGCTACAATTTGGGAGCCTCTAAGCACTGGATAGAGGTAAAAAATAAATTTCTGCATAACATGCATTATATGACACACAAGAATAGGTACAATATCACCTTGTATATCGCCAAAGGAATTATAGAGGAGGAAAAGAGATAAAATTACTTTGGGTTCTATCCTTATCTTCATTGTATTTTGGGAAATTAGGGTGCCAGACAGGCCAAAAGACAATATGTGGGATCACCCCATCGAAGACAAGTCTCTAGAAAAAAATTTCGTTAAGTATACGTGAGATGCCATAATTGCATATCCTTACAAAGCACACCTTGAGAAGTGGTATAGGAGAATGCAAGAGGAATTCAAAAATGAAAGGAAAGTACCTCATAAATTTCCATCATTAATGAATGGATAGGAAAATTTTGCAGTGATGCAACACTTCAGACTTGCAAGATTCTTGTTGAATAATAGGGAAATGGGGCCATGGTGTAAACTGCCATTTGCATTCACAACCAAGTATTTATAGTATGTGTTGAATAAAATCAAGGATGTGTAAGAGTTGAATTTAAATGCAGAAAGGGTTGATGCAGACTACCATATGATATGTAATAAAAATGGGTATGTATCAAAGGCAACATATGTGGAGACTATAGAAATTAACAGCATTGACCTTAGTCCGATTATGACCCTAGTTGTTGGAAAGGAGGTGTGTAGATTTTATGACTATCTATGACCAAAGATGAAGGATGGGAAGGAGGTCAACTTGCATGACATCCACATGCTACAATCGTAAAAGAAGCATAGGGTAAAGATCCCTAAATGAAGGTGCAAAGAAACTCCTCTGGAGGAGGAAGAGGAGGATTTAACTGAGGAGAAGCTAAATCACAATAAGAGAAAAAATATGATAGGATAGCACCTGGAAGAAAGAGTCTTGTCTACAAAGAATGAGACCCCAATTGAATAGGATCACAAGCCGAGCATGACATATGAAGACAACTCCCACATCGTCCATAATTTGGATGAGGAAGACGAAGAACAACCATTCAAAAGGAACCGTGCATGATAAATAAACAAGAAGAAGAAGTGGAGGAACATGAATAAGATCATGCATTGGAAGAATAACATGAATGCCCTGAACAAGAAGAGAAGACACACGATGCACAAGAAGAAGAGAATAAGGACAATGGAGAGCATGAGGAGAAATAAGAGGGTGATGAAGAATAAGTAATTGGGGAAGGCCAAGGTATTAGAGGGGAGACGATATGAGATCATTTCAATATAACACAAGAGACCCCACTGAAGCCATACGTAGGAGGGAGGAAGTGACAGAAACCTCCACAAGCACCCTCGATGTCCTACCTTGATGACCGCTTAAAGGATCTAATGGCTATATTTCAAATTTATGTACCAATGGAATACCTATTACGTTGGGAATTATTTAATAAGGATGAATCCCTCTCATGCATAATAAATATGATCTCTTGGAACATGTAGAATCATATGGATGACTCTGAGTTTGAGGTAAGAAAAGATTCATTCTCAAAGATTAAACTAAATAAGGAACCAAGAGGGTGTTCCCTGTTATTGAATCCACCAACCTATCAGATCAACAAGCATGAAGAACACTAAACAAAATGGCCACTGAAGTTAGAAGAAGAAATGTCAACAAAGGGTCCATAGTTAAGAGGATGCAACATGATATATAGTGAAAAGGGTAAAGGATCCAATAACTTGTGGAAAAGCTGAGTGGTGATAAGAATATAACAACTAGTGTATACAATAAGGTTATTGATATTGTAAACAATATCACACGCACGTCCCCGGAATTGGTAGCACAAGCCAAACCAGAACATGAAATAGAAATGGAGTATCTTGAGTAGGTGGTACACTTGTTGCCAATTAAGGCAAGAAGTGGGCCAAGGCCTACAATAATAGAGTTGGCAAAGGTGAATAAGTAGAATGTGGAAAATAATATTGAATATTATGTTACTCTTAATGCATGGCTAAAATATGCCACATATAAGGAAGATAAAATTATCGATAACTGTCAAGACTTTACGGCAATTTTGAACACATGTACCACAAATGATGAGGTAGAATTAAGAAAGTGCAAGCCATGTTGAAGATAAATAAGGATGAATGTGAGAATCTGATGTAAGAAGTTGTCTAAAAGAGTGATATGATGAAGTAAAAGTGTGATACAATTGAGGAAATTCAAATAAATCCATCTTATGGTAATATGAAGGATGTATACTCTAGAGGGTCTTTCCTCAGACTTGGATGTGGTGGTTAAGGAGCTATAGGAGAACGTTGGAGAGATAAAGATTTTTTCCTTTTTGTCTTAGGTTTTCATCAATGTCAAAGGAAAATGATGGAAAATGATGTTTAAGTTATTTAGGAGTATTTGTGAGGTGTGAACCAAGGTCAAGTCTGAAGGTTGATTGGTAGTGTCTAGTTCTGGTGAAGGTCTATGTTATCTTGGCGCATGGTTTAGCATGCATGGTCATGGTATGAAGCTCCAAAGTTGGTAAAAGATTACCATGAGGTAATAAATGGTTGGAATGATATGAAAACATTGTCTAAGGTTTTGCAATGGGTCAATAAGGTTAGTTCATGTGATGTCATGTGTTGTTGCCGTCATTTTAGGCCTATTTCTAGACCTAATGCATGGTTTTTGCATAGAAACACAAACTATGGATCAGGAAAGTCATTTATGAGCATGAGAAGGCATTGTGACATTTCATAGCATGTTTATGAGGAGTTTCAGGTCGGTAAGCATTTGTTTCATGATGTTTCATGGTCTTTACGAAGAATGAAGGTGAAGACTATTCAAGAACACATAGGTAAGTCTTATTTTCTAGATATTTTCAAGCATATTTGAGTATGGATGAGAATTGGGTTAGTTATAGGAATTATCCATGATGCTTTAGGTCAAGTTTCATGTCAGAATGAAGATATTTTCTCAAGTTATGATGATTTTGGAAAAACTAAGTTCTAAAGAAGCAAAATCCAACTCGATATGGGAACTTGAAATGCTCACCCACTCACATAAAATTTGTATGGGACCCTGTGTCTTTGGGGGATTTTTTTCATGGAGTCTATAAGGATTTACAAAAAAAATGGAATCAATTGATTGTCATACATTTATGAACAATTGTTAAGAAGTTAAGTTGGTCAAAACCCTATCTAAAACCTTCATAGCAGAGTGACTGGAGAAATATGAATTTTATGGGAACCAAATGACTTGGAAATGAATTTTTTATCACTTGGTCTTGTAGATAATATTTCTGAGATAATGTTGGCATAGGTTTCATGATTTAGTTGTTCTGGGAAGTGGGAAAAAATCACTTATTTTGTTGAAATTCATAGTTTCAAGGTTGAGATGGAAGCTTCAAGATTTTCCAGACAGCCATGAAATTTTTTAGGTAGGTTTCTTAAATAAATTTTGAGTTACATGCCCTTAAATTAACATTACCGATTTTGTCCTAGAAGGGCTAAAAGATAGTCTTTTGGTTTGAAGTGAGTTTGATAAAAAAAATTTTTTTTTTGCTACATCTAATGGTCATGGATAGTTGATTGACACTTGGTATGATGTGATATAGTCCTTGGTATGATTTGGAGTGATGGTTTTCAATTGAATACCTAATGCCCCATAAATCCCTATTTGGCTTTTCTAAAAGGCTTAAAGGAACAAGTGTGTTTGGATGAGTTTCTCCACATAGGCTATGCATTATAGTGCTTGAGCATTTTGGTACAAGTATACTTTATGTGCTCGAAATTATTTTTGATATAGGGAGGGTTTTTAAGGTGATGGAGCATGTTTCTCTCAAGATTGGTTCTTGACTCCAGTTTTGCAGTTTTAAGTAGTTTCAAAGATTGGTTGTGTTGAAGGCATTGCACTATGAGTTATAACTTTAAGTGAATTGTTTAGGAAAGTAAACTCATATATATATCAATTGATATACTACTTGTTCCTTGATGAAGAGTTTATAGGTGTGAACCAACTCAGTTTTGAAGACCTATGGTTGAGGTCTTGAAGCCAGTTTTAGAAGTGTTAGAGAAGGATTCATTTTGTGGTTTTTTGTCGTGAACGAAAGGTTATAATGAGTTTCATGAGTTATATGACATAAATAATTTATTTTTTATGTGTAATTTATTTTATGGTGATGATTCTTGGTACTACAAGTCATTCACTTTTGGAAGGTGATTTTCAAGAGTTAAAGACCTAGTTTGAGATGTTTTCTTCTTGGACAGATCCATGGTTGAGATGGCAGTTGTAGATGTTCCTGAGCATATTGATGATTCTTGGAGGTTTTTCTTGATGATTATGGAGTCTTGAAAAAATTGTTTTATTCCTTTGTAAGACCTTTGCATTCATTGGATCTTGGAGAGTGTATTTTGAGATAGTTTGAATGTCTTAGTGCTTGGTGGAATTATCTTTACCCTTGCCAACCTAATTCGGTATTTTGGTGTGTTTTATGTTTGGAATGACTGAAATTAGTGTTCTTATCTTACTTGTGGTCATTATGGGGTGTGTCAAGTATAAAAGAGTAGTATGTTTGGTCATTCATGAATTGTGAAGACATAGAGGATGTGAGTGTGCTATAAGAGGTTAATGAAGAGTGAGGATAGGTATAAAGGACTGAGGAATATTTAATAGTAGGTGTGCAAGTGAAATTGATATATTCATCCTATGAAAAAGAAGAATTAAGTGAGTTAGTCCAAGAGGATTTTGAAGAGGGTTTGGTGTATTTGGAGCTGAATTTAGATAACTATCAGTTGTGTGATAAATATATCATCATTAATAATCCATTTTCAGGTTTTGAATTTGCTTCTTGATCACCTTATGGGGTTTTATCCTCCTTGTAAGATTGATGTCATACTAAACTAGGGGTTGGTGCCTCACTAAATAAATCTTGCATGATGTGTAATATTCTTGTAAGTCATTTTTATGAGTAAAATAAGTAGAGATTTCAGCGGGTTTTTTTCCCTTGAGGATTTCCCACTTTATATTCGGTGTTCATGTGTACTCCCTCTTATTTTTGTTCTTTGAATGGATGTTACACACATAATAAATTCATAATTAGTTATGGATGTTGAATGGATGGTTTGAATGTTGATTGCATATAGTGGAAAATTAAATAAAGGTTTTATAGGACTGATTAACCCCTCCCCCTCTCAGTCCATTTTGATTCTAAAAATTGCTATCATATTTGGTCCTTATGAAGCAAGTTTGAAAAATTGAAGGAGATCCTCTTCAAGCATAGGCATGACAGATAGTCAGGATCAAGTTGAATTTAATCCTCTTGTCAGAATGAGAGCATGCCTGAAACCATTAGGCTTTTATATTTGATAATTTGTTCTTGTTTTTTGCACTCCCATTTCTAAGTTTCCACCTGATTTAGTTGATGAGAAGTATCATAAAGGATATATAATAGGTTCTCATGTTTTTCTTGAAGCATATTTTCCTTAAGGTGAAGAATAATAAGTTAAAATAACCTAGGAGTAAAGATTAAAGGTATTTTAGATGTGTTTGAATCCGTAAATTGAAAGGATAAAATAGATGTGTGTCTTGAAGACCTAGCACTTGAACACGAAGATGACCTAGATGAAGCAAAATGGTTTGAACATATAAATAAAAAGGAGTATCATGAAGTTTTAATCATGGATTTAATCTATGAAGTGGTAAATAGGTTTATGTAACATTGACTCAATATGAGATGAAACTTAGTGTGTTTGAGGTAAACAATATGGAAGTCAATCCTTATATGCCCAAGGCCTATCCAAGTAACAGTGATCATGAGTGTGAATATGTATACATCACCATCAAGGAAGAATAGAAGAAAATACTGACATTATTCTAATCTTTTGTTTATACTTTGTGTTTATCATTTCTTGTTCAAGAAAAGTGAACACATGTTTGTTAATAAAAAGATAAAGAATCATATGTAATCTCAAGTGTCAATGTATGCAACAGAAATCCACTAATAATAAGAAAGTAAAGTAACTACTATTATACATTCTCCTCCATGTCTCCTTCGTGAACCTTGGATCGTGTTATGACTCGGATGGGCCTGAAATGATTGGAATGTAGGTGCCTTCTCCAATGCGAGACAACTTTGCTACATAGACAATCGACTCAAAACGTTACACCTAACAAGAGAGGATGGAGGATTTAGGGTTGGATGAAGTAGGTATTATGTGGGAATTAGGAAAATATGGAGGGGATGCTCTATTCAAAAAGAATGCAAGAGCTATGAAAGTATTTTTGCTTATGTTGAAAGGGGGTAAGGTTCTATTTATAGCCTAAAAATTGGATTAATTTGAAGTTTTTAGTTAATCACAATTTGTAAAAAGTAAACATGATTAGGTGAGTGGGGGAGATGATGAGTGATGGGAATTATAATTTAATTTTTAATTCGTAAGTGGGGTGACATGGATAATAATGACATGTGAGGCATATTAATTAGTTATTGACACGATTTAATTAATTAACTAATGTTAATTAATTCCTAACGGGTGTTTGTGGGAAATGGAATGGAAAATTTAATTGATTTAGGAGGGGTTTGAAATTGATTTGTATACATTTTCCCCTCTTTGGAAGGGTACTAGGAAGTTAGTGTCCTTTCAAAGAAAGTAGATGAAATGGATGAATATGCCCTAGGTGGTAGGATTTAAGGTTTTGAAGAGTTTCTTCTTAATGAAGGTGTTCCTTCAATACAAAGTTATTGGAGGAAGAAAAGATATGGTATTCTCTAAGCAAAAAGTATAACAAACTATTGCTTGTGAGAATAGAAGAAATTATTTGAAGAGGAAAATAGTATAATTGTACGAAGGGGGAATAATTCAATCTACCTTTTCTAGGGAAAAAAATAGAAGAGGAAAATAGTATAATTGTACGAAGGGGGAAGAATTCAATCTACCTTTTCTAGGAAAAAAAATAGAACAAATTCTTTCTTGTGAAAATAGAAGATGGTTGAATATGAATGTTATGGTATCATCTAAGACAAAAATACCATGGGAAGATTTGATTAAGGATGGATATGATGATTTCCCCTCAAGAGGGCTGATGAGAATAGAAGAGATGAAAAAGATCTTGAAAAGAGGAGAGGTTAACACTGTAGAGAGGAGGACGAGAATGGGGTGGAAGGGAATGGAGCAACAGAGGTGTAAAAATGTGGAAAGAATGCAATCAGCCTTGAATGTTAAATGTGATGATGTATTGAAGGAATTAATGAGTGAGACTGGAAAGAGAAAAAAAAATGAATGGACATGAGTAGTGGTTAATTATGAGTAGGTGAAGAATGGAGAAAAGAAACACTAGAGGTCATGACTTAAGGGAAAAAGGATATGGAACAGACTGTATGAAGAGGGAGGAAGAGGAAAGGAGAGAAAATAAATAAGAAAGGAAATGAGGAGGAAGGACAAGAAAAAGGTGAGGAATGAGGTGAGAGGGGTATGAGAGTTAGAGTGGTTGGCTTAAGGAAAAGAAAGGGTGTAGATAGAAAATGACCGTGGGAGAAAATGATGGAATGAAATGGATGTCAGGATGAAGAGGAAGAGAGAAGGATGCTAGGGGTAGAAATGAAAGTAGGAAGTATGAAAGAGGTGGGAAAATGAGATAGAAGATGACTTGACAGATAAATGAAGGGAATTACAGGAAAAAAAATAAAAAATAGAAAAGATGAGAGATAGTGAAATGGAGATAAAAGTAGTGAAAAGGAGGGAAAATGAGATGAGAGACAATGATAGAGCAGATAAAATAAAAAATTATAGAGTCAAGGGAAGGAGGAGGAAAGGGGTGTATAGAGGAAGGAAGACGAGATGGGGGTGAAAGCATAAAATGGGAGAGAAATATGCAAAATGAAGGTAAGATACTAAAATATAAAAATACATTATAGAGAGGTATGTATAAGAGGAAGGGAGAGAAATGATGGAAAAATGAAGGAGATGATGAAGATGAAATAGATATGAAGAATGAATAAGGAAGAGATGATATAGAAGATAAAAGAAGAAGACATAATAGATGAGGAAGTTTTGGAGAAGAACATAGAAATGAAGAGAATGTGGCACAAAAAAAATGGAAATGTTAGAGGTGGTAGATAAAAGCATGGGAGGGGAAGAGGAAGGTGAAAATGATAAGGGAAGAAGAGATGACAAATCAGATACAGGGAGAAGATTGGAGGATCCAAGGCGTTGTGGGAAATACTATAAAAGGCACATAATAAGAAACACAACTCATGGATATGCATGTGGAATATGAAAGGATAAAAAAGACAGGATGACGATAAAGAGACATGATAACGATGAGGAAGTAAGTAGGAATATTGAGGGAAAAAGGGAAGAAAATATAAGGAGAAAGAGAGACAATAAGGAAAAGTGATAAGGAGGAGAGGAAAAGAGAGGAAATTGTGCAGAAGGAAGGGAGTCGGGATTGGGGATATTTTATTGAGATTGGCTAGCATCAAGAACGTAGAGAGAAGAAAGAGGGGAGGAAATACATGGAGCGGAAAAACCATGGAGATGTGTGAGATGAAGATAAGAAGATTATGAGAAAATAGATAAAGGACGTATGATGAAGACAATAAATATATGGACAAGGGAGAATGGAAGATGGAGAGATGGGTAAGAAATGAAAAGAAAGGGTAGAGGTGGAGAAAAGGTAGGGAAGGAAAAAGTGAATGGAGGATAGACGATGAAATGTTAGTGAAATAATGTTAGGGGGAGACCAACAATGATTATTTTTAGGGAAGACTAGGGGAAAGAGTGGATAAAATATAGAGGACAAATAGAGTGAAAATGAAATGGAGAATGATGATGAGGTAATCTTAAGGGGAGACCAACAATAAATATACGTGTGAAACATGAGTGGAAGCATAAGGATGGGGATTGAGGAAACAAAATATGATGACAAAAAAATGTTATAGGGAGACTAAAAATAATTATGTGTGTGGAACAGGGTGTGAACAAGTGGGATAATTCGAGAAGATGTAGTGGGAAGAGTATAGAAAGGGTGAATGATGATTTGTGACAAAATGAAGGAGAAGACATGATGCAGAGGAATATAAGTAACGAGATGAATGTGAAGATCTGATCATGTGATCATTGACAACTTCTTCCAGGTGGGATGTTATTTAAGAATATATGTATATTCAAATTTGTGTGGTTTGGCAAAGAGAGAGAAGAGATAAATGTGCTTTCTACGGTTCAATTTTTCAACCATCAGTTAGGCATGACTTCCAGCATATAGGTTGCCCTCATTTTTAAATGTGAGTTAAAATGCAACATATAAGGATGAAATGCAACAAATTTTAAACCCAAATCCATAAATTATATTCGATGAGAGAAATAATGAATAGGCAAGAGTATGTCTTTCACTAATGAAATATAAAAATAAAAAGAAGTGTTCTTTTTAATCCAAACTACAAGTATCACTAAGACAAGTAGGAGGAGAAGAATGTTTCCAAGGGAGAAGATTTAATGTGAAATATCTTTCAAAAATAAATTAGCACAAAATGATTCCCTAAGAATGATCAATGAAAAGAAACTAAATGGGTCCCACTGGGCATGCCAAAATGTTTCACTGAATAGTGTGCATACATAAGAGAAAAACATATAAGGTAAGGGTAAACAGGAATACCTGTGAATGAAGGTGGAATGTAAAGTGTCCATGTTCTGATTTTCCGATCCAATGTTGATTTCAAGAACTTTTTTTCTAGGAGGAACTACCTGTGATTACAAATAAGACCACAACAGGAATATTAAACAATAAATGTCAGTGGACTACCTACTGTATGCTAGATCCGGGAAGTGTGGTACTTCTTAGATGGTTGTCAATCCACTGTTTAAAACAACTTAATGCAAGAAATAATATGAACCAATAATGTCCTACTGTAATTGATATGATTTAGGTATCTCATTCAAGTACAATAAATAAATCTAATCTAACAGGCTAGGTTATGATCAGATCTGGAAATTAAACAATAAATAAAGTGGTTAGGACAGGTCAAGGTCAAACTTTAAATGATTTGGGTTGTTTGGATGAAAGTTCTGAGGTCATTTTTATATGAAGGTTTATCAGATACAGAGATCAACATTGATAGGGTATGACTAATGTCAGTAGAGAGGAAATCGATGATGGTTTGGGTTAACTGGCGGCGGTAGGGTTGAGCTGGTAGAAAATTAGTGAAGGTGAATTTTGGTGATTCTCTTGGATCTCCTAGGGAATGGAAAGATAATGTGGAGGTAGATGACAATATTGGGGGTAACCATAGGTGTCTGGTGTCATGTATGGGAGGCTGAGAGATTGTAGGTGGTTGGGTAAAGGGATTTCTAGGGAGGTGAGAGGTGATGGGATACAAAGAAGATTAGAACTCCCAAAATAGAAATGAAGAAGCTAATCTAAATAAATATCATAAGGTACAGATCCAAATGTACTTACTGGTGTTTGTAGACCTGATGGTTAGATGGAATGTTACCTTAGATGGAATGGTTAGATCCAAATGTACTTACTATTGTGCTTCCTGGAATGTTACCGTGAATGATTTCCTTTCAAATTAGTGCTTGGTTATTGGTTCAGGGTGTCTGGATGTGCCAGAGTAATCTTATGCGTGCTTGTATGCATATCTCTCTTCTCCAAGACTTGAGTAATTCTTCCAACCTCTCAAAAAAGGTTACCAAAATGAATATATGGTAACCGACAATGGTTTAGGGTGACCGGCATCGGTTTAGGGTTGACCGAAGTCGATTAAGGCCGGAAATCCTAGGTTGACTAAAAATGACAGATCTTGGCAATCTTTTTTTCCAACTCTGTCTATTATCATGGATTAAAATGTAATGTTGTGCTTAGATAATCAAGAAAATGGTTAAAGGGAGAATAGGTATGTGATTTTAGGGTTGAACTAAGTCTTAGTTAATTAAGGTAGGTAGGACTAAGTCTTAGTTAGTTATGGTGAGTGGATATTGAGTCCTAGTATAAGGGAAACGTGCTAAGAATAGGTTTATGATGAGGTGTCTAAGTGAGGTGCTAAGAATAGGTTTAGGAATTGAATATTAGGAGACTCGTAGTTTTTTAAAATGAATTTATTTAACAAATGAGCTATAGATAACTAATGGAATTGGAGAAAGAAACCAACCGCGCATTCTCCGTTAAAGACTAATGCTCTGTAAAATAAAGTAATTGAAGTTTGAACAATAGGAAATTTTACACCTTATGTGTTTAATTTTGTTGAAAACTATAAGGTCTTACAATGGAAACGTAAATGTAATGAATATGTAAACCATGAAAAGGCCATGTCATGGATTATTCCTATCCTATGTTTCTTACTCTAATTACATCATTATCTTTGTTTACGACATTTGAGTACGACATTAATGTGTACCCTATGTTATCCTATTGTATTAGTGGGTTCGTGTTTGTGTAAGTGTCCTACATGATGTTAATTTTATTTATTTAGATCCCATGTGGTGTTGTGTAACATATAATTAAAGTCAAAAAAAATTATTCCAATAATTTTATTGTTGTATTTTTGTGTGTCAAATATGTGGGCATGTTACTTATGGTATCAGAGTTAGGTTCATACTCTTGAATCTCTGTGATAGGATTACAGTTGTGATGGTATATGGCATGGTAGTGGTGGAGATGGGGAGAGTAATGTAATATATGTTGTGATGTGAACAACATTGAAATTTTGATATTATGAATGCACATGTTGTGCGTGTAACTTTTTGTGTATTTCTTATCAAGTTGATGTGCTTGTGATGAGATTACTCACTGTCCTTTTCATGGATTCATTGAGGATTTCATGTGGGATGTGGCACCTCGTTGTGTGTGAAAATAATGCTATTGCAGTATTGTGGAGTGTTGGAGTGTTTTGGTTATTATTTGATATGTACGTGTTTTTCTTATTCTATGATATGTAGGTGTGTTGAGGTGTTGTATGAAAAAATTAGTGTATAGTGAATTGAATTGTATCATGATGTCGCCATCATATTGTGATGAATCATGTGTGTCACCATGTTGTATTTCAAGTTTAATATATGTTGTAATGTTAGTCATTGTGTTCATCATACATGTAATTTGTGTAATATGTGATGGGTCATGTCATGAATTAGGGGATAATGGTGATCATATGACCCCTATTATATAATACTTGTACTTTAGATGCATTATGTGGAAATGTGATGTATTGTAACCTATGAAAGTAATGATTGTGATATGTCTTGTATATATACCATGCATAAGACACTATAGTTAATGTGTGTGAATCATCATCGTATTAATAATGTAGTTGTGTTATGTTTTGAACCTTACACTAATCAACCCTAAGGGAAGAAATCAATAAAAACTATATGTTTGGAGAGAGGAAATGAGTACCGTTTACCAGTCACTTGAGCTGAGTATGAGATAGGAGGTGGAGCCTTACATAGAATAAAAATCCACCTATATTTGTTTAATATGTATGGCACATTACCCAATGGGCACCATATATATTGTGTTTTGTGAACACCTTAGGCTTGATAGATGATGAACTCTACCTTTTTTCTCTCCCTATATGGCTTTCATATAAATCTCCTATGTGTACCTTAGCATTGGTGTACCATTAACACTCACTCAAGACAAGTACGAGATATGGAGTGGAGTCTTACATAGATTTAAAACCCACTTCTGTTCATTTTGAATACATGCCTTGTGGGACTATCGATGGAAGATTAAGGCAAAGATTATGACACTTATATTTTTTTATATGTTATTTTATGAGTTGATGCTCGATGTCTAAGTCCCAACAACTCGATGAGTACCCCTTTGCTGGCCGTAAAAGGCCACATAGTGATTGTGATGTGGTATTTGTCCATATGTATTCTATTCATAAATTTAAGTTATCTTTTCTCTCCCTTTTTAGGAACTAGAAAATTGTTTTATTTAACTTTTGTTTGAGTTATTGCAATTTTGGGCATCTTATTTGGTTTTTGCACTAACATGTGGGTTGTTCACTAACTATGGCTATTTAGCCCATTTTTTGCATAGTTTTATAATTTCTTTTCAACTTTAAATATGTTATACCCTAGCCTACGTATGTAGATTTTCTCCACTTGGCATTTGAAACAAATTATTATGCTAGTTTTAATGTTGTAATGTGTTGGAATAGGGTCATGTGATTCACCATGGAGTGGCTGGACCTATGGACCCACTTCATTATATGGGGTATGCCCCAAAGGGGTCATAGGACAATTTAGTTTTTGAACTACGGGTTAGTATTCCACTTGGGTGAGGGTGAAAGGGATCTATGTGCCTAGGGCCATAGGGTTACCAAGCCACATTAAATAGAAAAACAAGGAGATGGGAATCTATGGTTGAGTGACCATATATTATTGATGGAGATCTATGGTTGAGTGACCTGATATGGAGAAATAAGGAGATGAGGGTCTATAGTTGAGTGACCTGATATGGAGAAATAAGGATGTGGGGCTCTATGGTTGAGTTACCCGATATGAAGAAATAAGGAGATAGGGTCCTATGGTTGAGCAACTTGGCTTGGTTTTTGCACAATGATTCTTTCTCTTTAGGAGATATATAGATTTTTTTTGTGATGTTTTTTGATGTGTGGAGTTAGTGTTATGAATTATGTATAGTCTTGTGAGTCTCGTTAGGCATTGATATGATTGAGATTTGATGATCCCCTTAGTTAGTATGTATTATTATATATTGAATTGGCACTGTGTTGGTATAGTCACGGTCTTTGGGTCATGTGATACTAGTTGTACATGTATCAATGTGATGATTCTTTTATAAGTCACATGTGTGTGGTGGATTTATGCCTATATCATAATTATTGGAAATTATTCATTATGTGGACTACATGTTTGTATTTCCATGGTGGAATTAGATGTCTTGTGATGTGATACAGTTGTGAAAGTATGTAGCAATATGTATCATGGGTCATTTGTGTTGTGATAAGTTTTGTGTGACACCTCGAGGCCAATTAATGTTGGGCACCCACGAACATAAGACAATTGAAATTCTAAAAAATGAATACTAAGAGATTGAGATTAAGAAATAATGTAAAGGAAAAGATAAATTATGTAATAAAGTAAAATATAACTAACTACCAATCTTCAGATAAAACTAAAATTTAAGATATTTCCAAAAATTAGTTTTCTTCCTTGTGGTTGACTTGTACCAACAACTTATTTTGTTAAACTACACGTGTCATTATTGAACTTCTTGCCTACATATCCTTCAAGCTTCATTATTGTGTTGCATCAAGGATGATGGTATTATAAGGGGAGGAAGATGTAATTCCCAACTTTTCACCCTCTCTAATAATCTATAATGGCCTTCATTTATTTCCTTATGCTGAATGGTTATAATTTGATTAAAATAAAATTTAAAAAATAATCAATAAATATGTGAATAGTTCCTGAGAAGTGTGCAAGTGGGAGGAAAGTGTTAATGTTTAATATTTTTGTTTGTATTTTCTTGAGCCACCCTTTTTAGACTCCTCATTACCTGCGCCATTTCTTGTAGAGATTGGAGAGAGAGAGACATCCACAACTTCCTTTCAAAAATAGATTTTTCTTTGTATTATAATACAACCACTTTATTTGACAATATGAGGTGTTAACCATGGTAAAACCCAAGTTAGCACTGGAAAATTTAGCAGAAATTGGTTAGTTGCAGCGAGAGTATAGTTATATACTCTCATAATTGAAATAAAAACAATGTTATAGGAGGAATGTGATGAATATATCTCTCACCTATACCTGCCCCAAAATCATATCCATTATGAGTTAAGGAACTAGTGCAAAAAGATACATATCTATAACCGTGAAAGGAACAATAAACAAATTGTTCCAAGTCATGATGGTAGATGATAATAGCACAACACATTATATTTGCAAAATAGAAGATCTAAAATATCATATATGGAAATCCATTATAATCCATAATGCTCAATACATTACAATAGATCACATTACATTGCTCAATAAGAAGGATGTAGATATATGAGGAGGGAAGCGTAACTAATACCTAAATTAGTAGTGAATAAATCCCACTAAATTATGCTGATAGTTAAGTTAACTCCATAATACTAGTAATCTAACTCCACATAACTAAGAAGCTAACTAATACACAACTATTAAGCTAACTCCGCACAACTAGTACACCTAAGCAAGCTAATCCAGCAAGTGTAGGGTTAACACAACTGCAATAATTATCCTAATAAACAAATAAGAGGATAAATAGTAACCTACACTAAAACCCCCATAATCGTAGCTTAGGTGGGTGGAAAAGAAGGTGGGTCTCGACAACAAGGCTTGATGAGGTACCCACGTACAAGAATTTAGAAAATTGGACACCTTAAGGTACCCAAAACCAGTAATAACAAAGTAGAGAGAGAAAAATATGCTCCAAGATATCACAAGAAGCTTGGATCCAAAAAAATTTACTAATACTGAATATGTTTGGTGTGCACTGTGGTCTAAATCCACTTCTTGATCACAAAAAAAATAGACACTTGGCTTCAGCAGAATAGCTCCATACATGGACACTGTCAATGGAGTGATGCCGAAAGTGCAAAAAACACCAAACATAATTGATTAACTTCTACAAATAGGTGTGCCATGATCCAATAATAATAACCAAGGCAACAAGGCTGAAGACAAAAACTCTATAGAAATTAGAGTCCCACAATCTAAGAAAAGCCAAGGAAAGGACACAAAACTTGAAGAAGAAAGATCAACTACTACAAATACTTGTGCCACGATCCAAGAAAAAATAACCAAGGAAACAAGGAAAATAAATGAGATCTAAATAAATAGGAGTGCCATGATCTAAGAAAATTCAAGTTAACAAGGAAAGGAAGTGAAACCTGAAGAATCAGTATCAACATGTAACAAGACAAGGTCATGAAACCCGAAGAAGAAATATCAACACCATATCCTCTCATACTACTAAATCGGTAGAGTGACATAACATATCTATATGAGTTACCTAAATCAACAACTTAAACACTTAAAGACTAATAATGGGCTTCACCAGAATAGCTCCTCCACAAGAGAGATTGTCAACACGCCAAAAAAGTGTTGAAAATACAGATCTAAAACATATTAACAAACAAGATTGATATAAATGGTGCCAATTTATGATTGAGTGTGTGTTACAAACATGATCCTTTTAAATACCATTAAAGGAATGATAAAAAGAATTTTTAGTGTTGTGAATATCTTAGATGAGTGATGCAAAAAATCTATATATCTCCTCTTTTTTTTGGTATACCATTGACTAATTTGGATGTATACCGACATTTTCAAGTGGGTTCATTTGTCTTTGAGAGGAAAGGAAACTGTTTCCTATTGTGAATTTTGTAGTTGTATGCAGAATAGGATTGAGAATCAGAATGCATTTCATTCGAGCATATGTCTATCTGTAATAAATTTTCTTCTTATGATTTTGATCTCGTATGTTGCGTGAACTATAGCCTTTACCAGAACTAACTACAAGATTGTTTTTTTTTGCCTTTCTATCTTTTATTAGAGTATTTGTTGTATTGATTTAGGAATAGAAATTACCTTTTTATGCTATCCCACGCATTTTATCTACAAGATTTTGTCTTTCAGTTTTCCTCTCTGTGAAACAATTTATTTTTCTGTTCTTAGGAACAAAATAAAAAATCAATTTTTTTTTGCAAGAATCATTTGTTCCTACGTAAAAATGGGTACTTAGAATGCCTTAAGATAGTTCTAGACAAGTAGTATGATAAGTGTAAGTAGGCTGCACAACTGTTGTTAACCTCCTTGTCACGCAAATTCCTGGAGCTTATTGTGGAGATGTACAGTTTGTTCGTGAGCTTGGTATCCTTTACAATGTTCATTCTCATATTATTCCAAATGGAGAAGATGATAAGATTGTGATAGGATAGGGTTATCCCTTATGGTGGATGATATTAAAAGTATGTTCTATTAGTCACTCTATGATACCATACCCAACTCTGATAATCTCAGTATCTGGGGTGGGGAGATCTTGAATGGTGGCATGATGGTCATTGAGAATAGTTTTTCAAAAAGAAGGCTATATAATTTCATTGACTGGAAGAGAAGTTTTATAACTATCTTTACTACTTGCTGATTCATGAAGATTTCTAAATCTTGGCATAAAATATGAACTTAGGCCAGTGTATCGTGCTTTTGGTTGTCAGAACATGAATAGTATGAGTGCGATAAAAACTATAAAATGGAGAAAGGTAACAAATCTATAAAATATGGAGGTATTCACATGACAAATAATGAATTTTTTTTACCAAATCCTTGAGACACGTGTTTATATGGGTCATAAAGTTGTTAGTGATGAAAAGTGAGGAAGCATGAGAAATCCCGTAAATTATTTTCAAAATGCCTAAAGATGATGTGATCTCGTCAAATGTGGGTGTCATGGGATTAATTTAAAAGGTATGGACCAATCTTCCTCTCACTTAAAAATTAACATTTGATCATTTATTTTTTTAGTGTTGGATTTCAATATGTTGTATATTAAAAAATGCAAATTGTAATGAATGATATGAATTTTACCTTTCCTGAAATATTTTTCTTTAAACTTTTAAGCAAAAAAAAAATTAGACCTTTGGAACCATGCACATGGAGCACCATCTCGAAGGGTTAATGGGAACCAAAACCTCAAACAAGATCCATTTTGACCCAATACACCATGAAGTTTCTTAACCAATATGGCTAACTCTGATTAGATGCCTTAACAAGGTGAGATTTGATACACTTTTAACACTTCACTCATTTTTGGTGAGATTCGCACATTATAAAATTGTGATTGGTCTTGGCTTACAAATGTCGTATCAATTTTGTGTAACTAGAAACCATCTTCACCTACCTCTAGCACTCTTACGTGAGAATGTAAACCAACTCTCAGTTTCATAAAAATAATTTCATAAGTTAGAGTCTTAAGTGGATGTTGGGGCCCACTGGTCATTCGTACAATAAGTGTTCGATGTGTTTACAATAAATGGTCTAGAATTCACCTTCACAAATCTGACCCTTTTTTAAAGTAATCTAATTCTGTCGAATCTGATGAGTTATTTTTTTATAGGGGAGTAGGTAGGAATCGATGGAATTTATGTTTGAACTTAAAACAAGTGGCTTTCGAAACCATATTGTAAGAACTTCAGTTGATTTTGGTCAATTTTTGGATGGTCACAATTTAAGATAGAAAATATTTGTGAGGATCCCATTGGTTTAGTAAATTAATAGTGAAACTTGTTTTATAGATGCGAAGTGTGTGTAGAGTATTATTTAATCAATTACTTTGTATGAAAGTGTATTTTGTAATTTATAGTGTTCTCACTCTACTCCATCTCTCTCTTAAAATAAATTTGAAATTTTGGTTAGTCTTGGAAATGTGAATGGATTAAAAATGCCTATGAGTTTGAAATAAATTTAAAATGGTTATGAGTTGAGAAATAGTCAGAATATTGTTAATAGAAAAGAAAATATTTTATAGTTTCTCTCTCTTCCCTACTCTCTCTCTTGAAAAAAATGTAAATGAATGTGAAAGTGTGAATGTGCAAGGAGATCTATCTTTCCTCTCTCCTTATCTCTACCTCTCTTTGTACATTTTTTGAAATTACTTGAAATGATGAATGTCTTATTTGTGCTTGAGTGTAAGGGTTTTCCATACTCATTCCTAGGACTGACACAACGTTGGTTGCAGGTACTTTGAACAAGAGGAATTTTCTGGATGTGATATGTTGTAATTAATGAGTTGTCATTGTAAAGTTGTATTTATCTTGCAATACATGTATTACCATAGAATAATGATATGTATTGTTGTTCAAAAAATTGTTCTTGGTATATTTTGAAAAGGGAATACCAATGTGGCTATATTTTATAGTGTCGAATTGGATGTGAAGTTGTATTCAATGTTGTACCTATGTTATAAATATATTAAACTAATCTTTTGTTATGTTAATTATTGGTATATTTCCTTAACACCAACAATGCTAGGTAGAATCTCCTCTCATCAAAACTAACGAAATTAAAAGAACAAGTTATAATGCCTATTGTACTTCCTCCTCCCATTTGAGTCTTTTTCTAGGGTATAAAACATTGATCGTGTTAATAAAATACTCTGACCTCACTAATCATATCCTTATTTTTCACCTAAGACATCTTATTAAGGACTATTTCCTTGATATTTTATGAGGTGGTGCATATATGTTGTGAAACCTATCATATTGGGAAGAGTGAGGTGATCATGTCTAGGTGTTGTAGGTATGACCATATCATGAATAAGTTAACCCCCTTGTGCATAATTTCCCTTGGTACCCTAGTGGGTGGCCAAAGCCTTACATGATAGTTGGTGGTTGTACCTATGATTGATCTCTTGTGAGATCTAAATTATGTGAGTGGAGACTACGTTTAAAATTACTTGTGTATTTACCCAAAAATTGAAATAGGTTCTTAGGAGGCTTTTGTAATGCTTAAGATTATTTGGGATATCTCTCTTGCAATATAAACTTAATACTTGCGTGTCTAAGAGAAATGAAATGAGTTGTCTTGTGCGAGGTCATACTCCTTGTAGTCTTAAATCCCTAAGTGTTACGTAAGTGTTATAGGAATAAATTTGTTCCAAAATGATGTTATACAGGACCAAAGTAACGTGCATAAATGTAGTTAGTGAAAGGGTAAATAAGATTAAACTAAGGAATGGCCACTATGAAAAATGGTACACCATTAAACGATGTCAAAACCAACTAAAATGTCAAATGTGATCATAAAATGAATGTAATAAAGTAGAGCTCAATGACTAATACAACAACCTAATAAATCAAAAAACCAAATATGATGCATGATCACATGCTTTGTTTGCATAAATGTGGATTAAACAATGATGCTAATGAAATAATAAAATGTAGCCTTGAGAATGGGATAACTTCAGTTGTAGCCAAGGTCTTGTGAGTTAAGGAAATTTCACTCTAGTTGGACTTGTAAAAGTTAGTAGAACCCTTGGCGTAGATAGGAATATATTAAACCTAGGATCACTCAAGAAGTAGAAATTTATGGTCGAAACATGTAATTAACCCGTTGCTATTAAGAGTAAATCCTTAAGATGATGAAACAAAAGTAGTTTGAAATGTGAAATTCATCACTTAAATTCAAAGAAAAATCTCTATAACGGGAACACAGGTGTAATGTACCCTTCCATGTGCAATATGATTGTGAAAATATGAATTCCTAATTGGAGCAACAAATTGTGAATCAAGAATGATACAACTTAATTAGTTAACCTACATATTTGGTTGTAATAACTTGAAGATTAAAGAGTGTATTGTTAGTATTAAACAATGCTATGAAATGAACTCGGGATAGGTTTTCTATAGATCTAGTAACCTTTTTTAATCTTCCTGTGAACTTTCCTCCTTGCAATGAAAGTAAACACGGATCTCTCAAACAAATCCTTATGTCAAATATTAGAATATGCATGTGTGTATATACGTTCCTAATCACAATCATGGTATATAAAGTTATTTCCATAACAGAAACGAGTGAATTCTATTAGGAACCACTATAGGTGAAATGTTAAAGAAAAACATTGTAGCCTAGTTGTAAGAGGAATGATGGATCCCATGTTATGTTTTCTTCAGATAGTTATAGTCAACTAATAAAAATTTTGAATGTAATAAATATCTCACCATGAACAATGGTGTTGTGGGAATTGAATATTAGGAGACTCATATATTGTTTAAAATGAATTTATTTAACAAATGAGCTATGGATAACTAATGGAATTGGAGAAAAAGTTGTACCGCGCATTCTCCATTAAAGACTAATGCTCTGCGAAATAAAGTAAATGAACTTTGAAAAATAGGAAATTTTATGCAAATGTCTTTATGTGTTGATAACTATTATCCTTACAGTGGAAACCTAATGTGATGTTATGTAATCAAGCAATGTAAGCCAAAAAAAATTATCCATGTTATGGATGTGTGTCTATCTTATGTGTGTTACTATAATTGAGTCATTATCATAAGAGTTGACAACGTATTGAGTACTGACATTGATGTGTACCCTATGTTATCCTATTGTATGAGTGGGTTCATGTTTATGTAAGTGTCCTACGTGATGTCAAGTTTCCCATTTATTTGGATCCCATGTGGTGTTGTGTAGCGACTGCAATTTAAAGTAAAAAAAATTATTTGTTAATAATTTTATTGTTGTATTTTGGTGTTGAAAATGTGGGCTATTACATACACCATATTTATTTTCAAATCTTGCACTAAAAGAAAATTATTAGTGACCTCTATTCTCTATCACTATGAGTATGATATTCTAAAATGATATTCAAAGCCTGAATTCAGTCGCTAAGAGATAATTTTAATTATTCTGCTTTGAAAGGTAGTTTAAAAAACATTTGAGGTTAGTGGGTGCTAGGATAATTCTTACATTCCATACAATAAAATGATGATAAGAAGCTGTTTCATACTATCCTATTTGTAAGATCAAAATAGCGACCAATTAAAGGGATGCACATGGATTGTCCTTCTTAAGGAGTATAATTGGTATGTTAATACGTGTAAATGAAGGTTGATCTTGAGTCATAGAAATGAACATTTTCAGTGAACACTTTGGGATAAGTTCCGATTAACAATACGCATTTGTTTCGGGCATGTAACCAAATATTCATGATGGTACTTTGAAAGTAGAGCCTTGGTTCCTGCAATCTAACCAGAAATGCAGAACTTGTTAGATCCTTTGTATTTGTATCTGATCACGCTTGTTGATGCCTTACCTAGTGACACACTAAGCTTTAAATATCTTACATTGGGATTGTGGTTTAAAGTGCATGGACTAATCATGTATACTAGTTGAAATTTCTATGTACACGACATATTTATTTTCAAGCTTGCATAAAATAAAATGCTTAGTGACCTCTAGTGCTCCATTACTATGAGTTTGGGGATATTCTAGACATGATATTCGAAGCCTAGAAATCACTAAGCTATTGATTTTGATTATTCGTTCTTCTTATTCACAATCTAAAGGATCGATTTGAGTCTCTTCCATCGCCCAGTCCGATAGGCTAATTCTTACATTCCATGATTCAAGAAAATGTTAATGAACACCTCTGAGTGATAGCTTTTCCATACTATCTATTTCCGATAAGATCAAAAATCATAATTAGCTAGCCACATGTCCAACACAAGCATACTCCATTTAATACATGCAAATGACAGAGTTGATCCTTTCAATACATGAACATTTTCTTGACCATTTCGGGATAAGCTCCATTAGTCCCTGATTTGTTTATCGAACTAAATATTAGGGCTATTTTCACAGTATGAGCCTTGTTGTTAATCTGCAGTCCAAAATAATTGTCTAGATCATTCACATTTATATTTGATAACTTGATAGCTGTATTTTCAGCTTACCCATAAAATAAAATGTCTTAGTGACCACTATGCTCCATTGGGACTATGATCTTACATTCCAACACTATACATAAAATAAGAAACATTTGGTCTTAGCGATTGAGTATGTCATATCCTGTTCAACAATGTTAACTTTATAACAAGGATTGTTTAAAAGGAGTCCATTTATCGAGTGCCGAGGAGAATCCTATCAGTGGCTAATTCCGTAGATAGTTACTAATGTAACAAGGATGGGTCTTCCATTCCCATATCGCTCCTAAGAAGAATCCTCACCGAGTCCTCTAAGGTGCCTAGATTTATGTAAGTTCACTTTCATACAATATAACGAACATTAGAGCTTTTCCGAGTCAATGATAATCACTATTTACTATTTTTTTAGGTCTCTAAAAATCGAGTAAAGAACCCTTCCACGCATTTATCTACTATCATGGATAGTGTTTTATATTGCACTTCTCAAAATATACAGCTGGAATGGAGAGCAAGCTGCAATACTTCATTCTTTAAACGTTCGATTGGTTAACAATAAAGTGGTATTCATGACACTGTTATCAGAGATTGTACATAGTACATCACAGTTTCCAGATAGACTATGGTTGTCGCTATCCTTTTCTTTGTTATAAATCCGAGCTCGGCAAACGCTACATGTAAGAAAAAACTAGGATAAACATATACGATAGTCAGGGTGCATGGAATGCAATGGTGAGTAATAATATTAATGTATTCGATTGAAGTTTAATTATATGTAATTCAAGTTAATTAACGGGTGGGCTCCTACTTTCTACTGTAATTTGCAGAGAATGAGATATGGATATCTGTCTGGTCAAAATTCATTCGCGTAAATTCCTTTTATTGATTTGGTGAGTGTTGTAAGAAAACCCATATGAGGACAACATCGTTTGCTGTAGTGAAATCCATTCCCTTGAGGTGAAGCATACCGATTGTTGACCTATGGTTACCATTAGTTGTGTGATGATGATGTAAATAGGAATGGAAATACAATATGGTGCTCTTATCCTGTAAAAATATGGTTGATGAATAGGGACATCGTGTATTCCAAATGACTCTATGGAATGCATTGGCAAGTTACGAAATCGAATAAGTGTCTTATTTAGTATATGGATTTGTACAAGTGTTTCCTTATACAGGAAACATAAATGAATGCCTCAATAGAAAATCATATTGAGATTCATGCCGTATAAATATGGTTGGAATTTGGGGATATTGTAATAGACCTTCACATAACCAACTATGTAAATGTCAATTGAAATTGATAATGACATGATTTCATTTCAAAAATTGTATAGATATGATAATACCTCTTATGTCTTTCATCATAATTGAATAGAAAATATTTGTTTTCCTCCTCAAACCGAACATGCCAAGCTATTTACGATAGGCATAAGATGGCATTCAATTTATCTGAATTACAGATAGACCCCTCTAATTCATTTTTTATTCGGATTAAAAATTGAATAATAAGTCGTGCATACAATGTTGAATAAAACAACCATTATATGTCGAGATCAGCAGAATCTTAAAACATCCAATATTTTAGGAATTTCGTAAATTTTGTTCAATGGTGATGTATCTTCCAATTGCCAAGTTTCTTAAGTATCCATGTAAGCACAAGTTTGGCCAGATAGCAATTTGATCATTCATGTAGATGAGGAATGAATGTTCACATTCTTGTCCATTCGAAATTATCGTTGATAAATGTTATTCCTAACATACCAGGGATGTAATTCAATTCCTCCCTTCTTGTAGTCATACATTAGGAGGTATGTGGAAATCCAAATTATAAGGATGACCTTGGAAGGGAGATGATGCTGCTATTTTTGACCATTGTACTAGATGGTCAACATAACAATATGTTCCACACAAAAATTTAGTCGAATAAATATTACACTTAGTATTTCACATTACTAGGCTGCATGTTTCAAAATTGCTACAAATTTTGTCTTCAATTTGCCATCTATTGTGAAGCTCATCCTGTAAATATTTTAAGCAACAAAGTATCGAAGGCCCGCACAATAAACTTAGATTGAAACCAAGTTTATTTATTTTCTGAGACAAGGCTCGAAATAATCACTATATGGAAATCGCTCAAAATATGTTCCTTAGATAACATGGAGTGGGAAACTATTACAAGATCAGAGGAGTAGAATCCGTTCACGCATACCACCTTCACTTCATCTTGATCCTTACGCCACATGCAGGCTCCAAATATTTTTTTAATTTTTTCAAATTAACATCGCCATACCCCAACGAAAATATTAAACATCTACTTTTAACTAAATATGACTCCTAAGACAACATAATATTTCACAATCCCTAAGAATCTCGGCTCTTTCATTTTTTATTGTCGTCAACTTCAACAAATACAATGGCTCTCCTTGAAACCCAAATAGCCCCACTCATGTTCCCGAACCACCAATCTCTAGAGGCGACCGCAAACAACTTCCTTTAAAAATGGCCTAGGCCCTTACAATCCACAAGTCTCGAGGCTTTACTTTACATCAGGTAATTGTAGATATAGGTTCTTCTAAATGGCATGGTCTTACGTTTACCGCACTTTCCAAAGTCTCCTCACTACAAGACCTACACATTTTACCTCCTTTCTCTTTTGAATGTTACTCCAAAATGTCCCTCACCCGTCACCTCCTCAAAATAAAGGAAGAGGCATCTCGTTTGAGAAGTCTTTAGTTCTCCGCTCTGTAATATAAAGTGCTCCACTCCATCTTCCCCCTGCTTCGGGTTACAACATATACATTCATGATGTGATTCCACGTTCCCTTCCTCTTGTAGTTACAATTTTTTAATACTTCATAAATGTTTACACTTACTTTCAATGTTGCTCTATTACTGTTTCATTGTTTATGTCTCCGCTCATGCATCGCATTTAAAAAAATTTGTACTTCTCCTTAGATCTCGTTCGGCATCCACATCACACGATCCGTTGTGCGATTGCTAGTTATTAAATAAATTTGTTCGTCATAACATTCTATGTGAGTTCATTTTCCACTGCTTCCACATAAGAATTCAATAAAGTAGTCATTTCTTTTTCAATGACGAGGCGTCTTTGAACTTAAGATTATTCCTTTGTCTCCTTTAGAAATACAAATTAAACTTTGTTTTTGTTGGTAATGGTGCATTGTTCTCAATTACAAAAATTGGATTGTCCTACCATCTAATTATCCAATTTGGAAAATGTGTGCTTTGTACATCTCATCTCATTTGGTCGAATCCACTAGTGAAAACCAAAACCAAGGGGAAAAAAATAAGAAAAAGTTAGAAAGAACAGAAATGTTTTAACAATAGGGTAGGGAAGAAATTGCTTTCCATGAGAGCTACGTACGGCTCTCATCAAATACAATCCACACTGAAATAAATGTGCGTTCTTGTCTTTTTTTCACTCCCTCATAATTGGTGGTTAGTTTTTCAACGGATTTTCCATGGATTGAATTGCAATAAAATAGCAATTCATGCGATACTCGTTTCCTCCGTTCCCCATATTATTAAGATCCATGTGACTTTCTTGTTCAAAACCGGACCAGAACAAACCTTTCCAATTCAATGTGAACTCCATTCTCCCACAGACATTACCATTTCAGTGAAACCTCTTTTTTGTCGCCATTGATGCTCATGGCATATACTGTTTTGTGGGGCCAAACAGTCTCCACCATTATAGAGAAATAAAAAACATCCCCGTGACTAAAATATAGCTAGTCAAACAAATGTCTGTGTGTTGTTAGTGCCCAACCGCTATCACCGGCTTTTAATGCGCCAAACATGTCACATGGTCTTCTTTCTCACTTTAATTAAAGGAAAAAGAAGATTACGCATTACCGCGCGCCAAATTTCCAAGGAATGATTTTGGTGGGGAGTCACGAAGATCGACGGGTGACGGGACCCGATGCAAAATCAAAGTTAATATGGGGTTCCACATCATTGTCCAATCTTGTCTTTAAATTGCAGGGGAGTTTCTTCGATTGTTTATCATTATCATCATCAGTGTGAAATGATGAAGACATTTCCGTTACTTTTAGTTGCGGCGGTTGCAGTGAGTTGTTGTTGTTGGGGTTTCGAGGAAGAGGAATTGGAATGGCGCCCTGCGACTGCTACCTGGTATGGCAGCCCCGACGGAGATGGAAGCGACGGTAAAATTCTTTTACTTCATTATCTGTTTCATGCTACCTATAGAGATCTGTAATGGATGATTGTTTGCAGGAGGTGCGTGTGGATATGGTAGCCTTGTGGACATGAAACCCTTTAGAAAGAGAGTGGGCGCAGTGAGTCCGGTGCTGTTCAAAGGCGGCGAAGGGTGCGGAGCGTGTTACAAGGTGAAATGTCTCGACGATTCCATATGCGCCGACAGAGCTGTGACGGTGATTGTGACGGACGAATGCCCTGGCGGTTACTGCGCCTTTGGCAGAACCCACTTCGACCTCAGCGGCTCCGCATTTGGTCGCATGGCCGTTGCAGGCCAGGCCTCCTCCCTTCTCAACACTGGAGAAATCCCCATTCTTTACAGAAGGTATACAACACACTACTCTTCTTTCTTTCTGTTTTACAGAAATCTTAAGTAATGTTAATGCAGGACAATATGCAAGTATCCGGGCAGAAACGTCACTTTTCATGTGAACGAAGGCTCCACCGACTACTGGTTTTCCATTCTCATTGAGTACGAAGGCGGCGATGGAGATGTGGGAGCCGTGCATTTAAAAGAGGTATATTTATACTCTGCATTAATCGGATGTGAACTTGGTTACAGATATGAATCATTGTTTGGAATTGGTACTTAAGTGCAGGCAGGGTCGGAGTCGTGGATGGAAATGAAGCATTTGTGGGGAGCAAACTGGTGTCTGTTAGGAGGGCCAATGAAGGCGCCATTTTCTCTGCGCGTCACCACCTTGTCTTCTCAGAAAACGCTCTCTGCAAGGAACATCATACCGCACAACTGGTTTCCCAACGCCACTTACAAATCACGCCTTAACTTCGACGACTGAACCGAAAAAATAGTGAATAGATTGAGTGCCGCTCGGTGGCAGCGCCAGCTATGGTGCTGCGTATCAGCAGTGGATGGAGTTTGAATTGTAAACAGCCATTTTAATTCACTAAACAATGTCTATGCTTTCAGAAAAATATATCAATTTACAGCCTATTCTCGTCCATGAAAACTTACTCTCGTCTTTTAAATAGAAAAATTTACAGTAAACAACTGATCCGCACAAAAAATAATGGAAAGAAAACACGCAGGGACAGTGACAGTGACAGTGAGAGTGGCACCAAAAGCATAGCTCGGTTATGAAATGACGGGACAAGGCACGCTTTAAATTTCTGTTGCACCGTGGGTCCCGTGATTTCTGACTGCGGTGGAATGTGCATAATATCAATGTCTTGGAAAACATTTATATACTTGATGCTTTTCTTTTTTCAAATTGATTAAATACGTTTTTTTGTTCCAAAATATATACTCATGCTTTTCTTTTTTTCAAATTGACTAGATACGGTTTGTTAACGGAACATCCCCGGTAAAATAACGAACATGTGAGAGCGGGGCGTCAAATGAACAATCGTGCATTCCACTTTATAATTTCTTGCCCATTTGATGTTATTTTCGAAATATATATATATATATATATATATATAGTTGCAATTAAGGAAGGAAGCATAATTTCGCCCTCGTGACATAAAAATCCCTCCTGGCGGCAACGTTAGGTCTATCCTTACGGTAACTTGATCATCACCCTTAAAAGTGACCATAATGGCATCTATGAGGTGACTCTGAAATTGTTATTAAAGTTGATTTGTTTTGTTGGAATAGTAGTATAAGATAGTTATAATAAAAGGTGATAAAAAAGAGTCACCGTCTTATAAAGACATATAATACAATACAAAAAATAAAAATTAACTTTGAAAATTTGAAAATGCCACAGAATAGGTGCAATACCTATTTTTGTATAAATACACTACAAATGATGGCTCAACCCGCTCTTTCTTAATTTTTTGTTTTTATTTTTATTTTCATCCAACCCTCAATGGGAGGGCCTACAATAACATGTTAAACATCACCGATCATAAAACAACCTTGCTCCTTATTCAATTCAGAGGAATCCATTTTATGAAATATCTTGGTTCCCCCTAATGAAAAATCCATTATCTCTGACTACTTTCTCCAAGGGCTTCCTTGAATCAAGCCATTGTCATTTGTCTTTGTGGATACAACTTGCTAGTTGCTAACTCCTATATATACTCTACTATGTTATTTAAAGTACCAAGGCCGACCTTCTAATCATATGAAAGCATAAATAAATATGATATGTCGTGTTATGAGATAATGTTAGCCACATATTCACTATACACATTATCTGGCTAACATTATATGACCTAGGACTAAGGGCGTACCATGTCACTCCCCTTTAAAGCAACATTGTTTCCAATGTTGACCATTTCAAGAGGCTTCTTCAAATAAGTATAGTCCTCAATGTTGAATATCTTTGGATGTCGGTGTAAGAAATCTTCCTCCTCCCATGTTGCAGCTTCATTGTCTTGATTCTTCCATTTGATTAGATACTTAGTAATTACTCTCTTTCTCACACTCTTAATGTATATATGAAAAATGTCCTCATGTTTCAAACTAATTTGGCCTTCTTTATCCCACTTAGATAACTCTATAGCGCATGCAGAAGAAACATAGGATGAAAAATGGATCCTTGTAGGTTATGGTGAGGATATGGTGTTGGGAAATGTTATTGTATTACTTTAGGTTCTCCCCAAGCCTATAAAATGACATATATATTTATAATCTTATTTACTTCACAGGGTATTGTATAAGTTTCCATCCCTTAAAATACTCTGGACTTTCATGGCTGAATTATTGGAACTTGGATACTTTCCCCTATTGAAATTATTTTTCTTACACACACACACACATACATACATGTACATTTTTATACTTACATACATACATACACATGTGTGTACACACATATGTATCTATACACACACGCACACGTGTGTGTGTGTGCGCGTGCGCGCGTGTGCATGTGCGCGTGTGTGCGTGCGCTTGCACGTGCGCACGTGTGTGCGCGTGCGTGTGCGTGTGTGCGTGTGTGCGTGTGTGTGTGCGTGTGCGTGTGCGTGTGTGTGTGTGTGTGTATGTATATGTATGTATAACACACATTTTCAGATGTTCTCATTTGGTTTCAATTTCTCTCAAAATTTGTATCATTTTGCACAATTGTTTGAAGCTTTTTCATATGAGCTCTCAGTATGTTTTGTCACTTTGCACACATTGTGGGGTCATTCATTTGCGCGCACATTTGTTGAAGAAAAGATTTGGGATTTGGGGATGCATACAACTTTTTTCACTCTAATAGTTTATTTTTCATGTCATTCACACATTATTATCCTTGAGTGTGTTCCTTAAGGGGCATACCAAGAACAAACAAGTTGGTTAGAAGTACATTGAGAGATTCATTTACTTCATGTTCCTTAGATCATCATAAAATGCTTTACTACCCTCTTATATGAAAACCTTCACACATACTTACAACACCTTCATATTACCTTCACATCTAATGTTAAGTATTTGTTGTACTTCCTTCCCATTCCACTTTAGGACCTTCATGCTAGCAATTACTAGCTGACAGTATCATCCATAGTCGATATTGTCTAGTCTGACATTATGTTATCTGTTGCATCGAAAATAGTTAATGACTTTTTATTATGATCCCTTATTAATACACAATATTGAGGTCATTTTATCATACAACACATCATTGCTTATTGGTTTTCGAGTTCTCACCAAGATACTCTTAAAATTTTTAAAGGTTTAGAGGATTTTATACTTGAAGGTATACTTTAGAGCATTAGGCTACTTGGAGCCACAAGAATAGGAGATACACTAGCAAGGCATGTCAAGTATTTTGAGTCCCCAAATTAGATCCACTTAGTTCTTCCACCTATCCCTTTTGTGATCCACCCACAAAAATTCTCTCATACTTTTCTACTAATCCTAGGGGTGGTTAATGCGTCAATAATTCCTTCAAAAGGTAAGTATCTCTAACCTTTTATTCTTTACATTTGGATTTATTGATTATGATTGATGTACCGCGTTATAGACTAAGATATAGTAGCATGTTATGACATTATTTTTAATATCTACCCTTTACTTACAGCCTCCACTTGGTCTTTACAACTTGTTGGTGGTTAAAAGTTTATTCCTATGACATTTCCTTCACTTTTAAGACACCATGTGAATGCTTCTCAAGTATCTTACTTGTTACTTGAAGAAAACCTCTAGAGCGATTTGGTTCTCATCTAATTCCTACTCGTAATGCTATCATTAACTATTCTAATCTAACAACTACATGGGAAAAGGGAGAAGGGAAACAAATAAAAAGAGTCGATGATACATTAAGAGTAAAATGGATTCAATGATGCCTTCCTCTTCTTGATTCAAAACAATACTCCATGAATACAATAAAAATGAAAAACCACATTATAATAAAACATGTAAGAGGTAAGAAACACAATTAATTAGAGGGAAAACAAGAAAGAGCTACAATAATACATTAATATGAAAGTATACACATCTAAAATTTTAAACATAAAATTTAGAAGCTCGTATATTTAGTAAAGTAATGTTGGAAGCAACATGAAACAAAATGTGGTCCAATCACATCCAAAAGAGTAGATCCAAAGAGTCCTAAAATATAGGCAGATTTTCTCTATTCATACAATACATAAAAGAAATGGGAGAGGAAACAACATTGCATCACAATCACTCCACGATCATAAATGTTCCCATATTACTTCCAAATATTAAATAAAGAATCTTAGATGAAGTGACCCAAAATATCCTTATGAAAACCAAAGACTTTGGTAGTAATAAGTCAATTTGGAGGGGATAAATTTTTTGAATTAAATGTCAGCCCAAAATATCTTATTTCGTTTCCTAAATGTTGGAAGATAAAATTTCATTGCATTTTATTTGACAACCCCATTGAAATTTTTTCCCCTTTTTGGTCAAATTGGCCAAAATAGACAAATTTGTCAAAATTGCTCATTTTTTAAAGTTCAACTTTTAGGAAGGGTTTCAGGAGCCTCAAAGCATTTCATAAGTTTTGGTTATAGTCAATGGTAAGGTATCATAATTTTCTCTGCATTGTATAATTTAGCAAGCATTATGGGAGCTTTTGAATAGTCTTGGGAGAGATTTCTTCCTAGGCACTTTTTAGGGAAAAGGAGTGTGCATGATTCATTGAAGATTCAACTTCGGTGAAGGGTTTTAGGAACCCTGTGTGGTGTTGGGATCTCATATTGTGGGAATTGGAAATATTTTGGAGGCTACTACATGGTGGAATAAGTAAGATAGAGTTATGGGAGTATAGAAAGTGGAATCCTATCTGACACTGGCGCAACATGGTATTTTTACACATGAATTTTACACTGAAGGTTTCAGGCACCTCGAGTAGATTTGGAAGCCTAAAAAAATCTAAAGTGAGATTAAATTCAATGCTCTTCATGACCCAAAATTTGGTTCGACTCGTGTTTGTTGAAAAATATTCCTATAACTTAGCTCATTAGTAATCACTTCAGGTAAAAATGGAGGTATAAGAAAAACTTACTGAAACAATCATTTTAATACATCCTAAATAGGTTCATTGGATTAATTTTCCTATTTTCGTGTGAAATCATATATTATACGACAAAAAATCATCAAGTACGGATCCCAAGGCAAAGGAAAGTCTCTGAGAGAAAAAAGAGGTTGTGCAAATGAAGTTTCAAAATACGCTTTGACACACTAGCACACTTTTCTTGCACCATTGCACCTTAGGCACACTTTTGAGGTGCAGTTGTACCCAAAAAGTGTACCTATATCTAATTGATGGAGAGAAATAAAGTCAAAAAATAAAAAAATAAAACAAATTCATGAAATATGAAGGTAAAGTCAAGTGTGTATGGCATGTGGGCCCCCAAACTTACCCAAAACACACATCTAAACCCCATTTGAACCTTGGGTGCACTTTTGAGGTGCAAGTTTACCCCAACAGTGCACATAAGCTTGGTGGAAGCACACTTCTCATGTGCATTTGCACCATGCACTTCCACTTCCCATTTCCACCACTTAACTTGCAAATAATTTGTTTTCCCTCCAACTATCCATAAATTGCATTCAAAAACTCTTTGGGAGACATTAAAACCCATTTAGAGATGGTTTTTCATCCTTGCATGCCTTTGAAACTCATCATGTGCCCTAGGTAGCTCAGAATATTTTTCTTCATATCTCATGATCCCGTGGATGTATTAATTGACTTGATTAATTAACTAATTGCTTATTCCTTGGATGTATTAATTGACTTGATCAATTAAATAATCATCACAGGGTAAAAAAGGACCCTTATTTAATTGATTCAATAAACTTAATATATCTCATTGGTGTCCCTATTTAGTTAATCTTTTAATTAATTAATAAATTTATACCATCCTTTTCTTGGTTGGCTCATTTCGCTAACCTAACACCATAAAATCTCATCCAAGTATGTCATATTTACACTATAACAGGTCTCAAAACTCCTCTCAATATTAAGCTTCATTTCCTTGATGAAAAGTCCAACATTAGACTCAAAATGTTGGTTATAATAAACTCTTATGCAATATATCCATAAAATAATTTCACTTATATAATTGTGAGATGAATATCAAATCATTAAATCCTATATCACCAAAACCTCTACAAATTAGAAGGTTTGGAGGAAAAGAGATGGGCCTCTGAAAAAGGAATTTATTTAGAGAAACCATGTCAAGTTTTTAAAGAGTGGAACCCATCATGGCCAATCACTCCCTTCTATGAAGACATGTGATGGAGATGGGTCTCCCCCTAAGTGAGGGAGTTATTTTTTAGCACCCCCTTTTGGAGGGGGTGTAATTAGAAATTGAGGAGTGTAACGCTCAAAATTAAAAGAGCTAAAAAATGAGGATTTTTTTTAACACATAAACATAATAACAAATTACACAGCTGCAATCTTACATATTTATTTAATCAAATTCATTAATCAATTTTGCTATTTTGATCTATCTGATAACATCCATGTAAGCCATGTGCGGTTGAGAAGGGTGTATCCAGATCTCCACGATTTCCCTTCGTCACTACTTCGAGTGACAATGCTTACTAACCTTTCGGCTCAACCTTTTAAAGGTCATGGGAACTATGTGAAAGTCCTTGGGTCTACCACGAAGCTAGTTTCCCGACTTCGTATTCTGATATCTGACCATTATCTACCTCATGTTTAGTATTTCAACTTCCCGTGATCATGTTACATACAATTTTATTTTATTTTATTAGAGGACTAGGTAATCAGACAATGTACAACCATCAATGCATTACTTTGGCTAAAGTTATCCGCCATGCAGGTTACGGCTAAAATCAAGACAACACACTAGTCTTATGAGTTTTAAGTCTTCCACCACCTCACAACTATCCCTTACATAGTTATCTAGATCTTTATAATTTGTTTTTATTTTATTTCCAATTAAACTTATCTTGCAAGAGTTTATATTGAGATAGATGCCAAATTCCAACTAGGATCTTTATGAGATAAGTACATTCATTATGCTAAAATGTAACTATATCAGCATTCTGCATGTACTCATCCCTTAATATGCCTAAAGGATCTTTTCATCTATTTATCATCCTTGATTTAGTCTCTTTTTTCTTGATGTTTGATTTTTTAACTTTAAATTATCATTTACAACGATACTCTTCCATTTTCTATACAACGGGATTTACAATCTTATCATATTAATACCAAGTTTACCGAAAGGCCGAATTAAATATATATTTAAACATGTATATTTAATTATTGCTTCCATTAGCTATGCCACTAAATAGCTTATTTAATTTAGAAATTAAAGACAATTGATTGTTACAATAATTGCCCAATTATCGGCTTCATACATTAATAACTATCAAATAAATGTATTCAAAAATTTGTGAAAAGTAAGATTTCACAACTCAAGTATTCATCATTTACTCATATTGAGATATTATTACACATAAAGTAATCATCTCTTTATTAAAATCATATATTACATATGTCGTTAAGGCGAAATATATATTTGGTATAATAATTCTCACATAGTGAGGTTTGAATATTTACAATGGGTCCAAGATCGCAATAATTCGGCCAAAAATTTAAGGATATCATCCTTTCACCAATTGAAATCCAAGTATCTCATTTAGATCCATGCTACGGTAAAACTTCACAAGACATGAGTTTCCGCACATTCGAATATAACGGCTAATGGTCTCGCAAGACTGGAGTAGTGGTATGATGTCAGTTCAAAATGAACTGACATGAGTATCAACTCCATTTTATGATGCAATTAATTAATAAAATATGAAAGGATATACATGTTGTTTTATCAACAAGCACATGGTAATACAACTGAAAATGTATTACTACTTGGTTTCTATAAAGATACATCTATGGATGCACACAAATAGAACAACCAAGTTCTATTTCAGCGATCATGTTTCCCTCTAATCACAAAGGTCAATACATCTGTATTCCAGCTTCAATCAATAAGCATTTGACATTTAAAATTTCTACATAACTTTGTAAAAACAATATGATTAAGATGAGTATTTGTTCAATCAATGAGCAGCTCTACAAATTAGCACAAATATCACCATATTTACATCACTTTAACATGTTCTGTTTGGCAAACAAACATCCCAACCAACAATATAGCAGCACCAAAGGTTACATCATTCAAACATACTCTTTTTAGTAAAAGAACAACTAATAATTTCTTCCATAAGATATCATTATTTTAAACCCAATCATGTCTCCAATTACTCCTTGGTACATCTCGGTCAAGCTTTCCTGGCTTTCATGCCCTTACCAAGACAAACAATTTCTTTTTTTCACAGTCTTACAAGAATCCAAATCATATTGCCAAGTTGGAAGTTACAGGCTAAATGCCATTTTTTTAATTATTCACACATAACAAGACACCCTCATTTATATATGAACCGATTTAGTGGTCCATAATAATAAAATTTCTGGAAAATGCAGCCCCATACAAGAGCTTTGACACCCACAAATTATCATTCAAAAGATCTCAATAAATTAAAAATTAGACCTGCATATAACAACCAAAAAGAAAAATGCAAAACCCCAATAGGTTGCATACCCATATTGATTGGGTTACCCAAATCGATTCCTTTATGCAAATCGATTTGTATACGCAAATCGATTTGTTTACAGTAAACAAAACCAAATTTTAGTTTAACAAAATGAAAACCCACAAGCACAAATCGATTTTAAACACACAAATTCACAAAACGTTTTCCTTCTTCCTGTACAGGAAAAAACCAACTCTTTTCCTTTTGGGTATAATTTATTATAATGTAGAGAAGGACTTTGTAACCTTTCTTTTACTTTATTTTTGTTGATCAAAACCCAAAACCCCATTTGCGTATTTTTCTAGGTTAGGTTAAAACCACACAAAGAAAACTAAAAAGAATACAGAATCCATCAATTTCCTTTTCATACTTCATCTCCAAACAATTAAATCAAAATTTGTCCACAATTTCCTTGATTGTCATTAAAAGTAGATTTTGTATTTCCTTTTTTTTTTACAAATAATGCAGCAGAGAAAGGAGAAGATATTCATGCCTGAAGTAAACCTAGAATCGGAAACCTTCTACTCTTCCCGCTCCAATAAGTTGAATCCTTCTTTCCTCCAAAAATCACGCAGGTATTCCGGAAGGGGAGAATGAAAATAGACGAAGGAAAAATATAATGAAAGAACTATAGTTGGGCAGCATAGTGAAGAATTTTCGGGCTTCCCAATGATGGTACATGTTTTAGTTCATGCCGCACACTTGTGCCATGTGAAGGTGTTTCACTTTATGAAACCCATAAATTTCAATAACTAAATAAAACTTTTGGCTTACATGCCCAAATCCCTCTAATATATATATATATACATACTAATTAATATTTCATACATTTTTTTTACTTTATTAGTATGTATGTATGTATATATATATATATATATATATATATATATATATATATATATATATATATGAAATATTAATTAGTATGTATATATATATATATATACATAAAAAAATGTATGAAATATTAATTAGTATATATATATATATATACTAATTAATATTTCATACATTTTTTTTACTTTATTAGTATGTATATATATATATATATATATATATATGAATATTAATTAGTATGTATATATATATATATACATAAAAAATGTATGAAATATTAATTAGTATGTATATACATATACATATACATACTAATTAATATTTCATACATTTTTTTTACTTTAGTTGTTACCCAACTTAATGGTTAAGTTAAAATTAACCTTCATAATACAAGTCCACATATTTCCAACAATATATTACCATAAAAATTAGTTGAATTTACAGGTTTATATAAAACATTCCAATATGAAAATCACCAAGTCCGTAAATAATATTTTGAATATTCTCATAAAGCTGGCTTGATATAGCATTGTCAAATTAAACAGAGACAATTATCATCGTGTTCATGCAAAAGTCGAACAAAACAAAAGATGACCAAACCGATTAAAATAAAGTAACCGGAATACAAATAACTGAAAGATTCACTATCAGTTATGAATCGTTTTACCTATGATTAAGGCCTAATCATGCTTTAGGAAGGATCATCAAGGTGGGTGTAGGGTTATTTGTTCCACAATGTCATGCCCCATAGCATAAGCTGTGGGTCATGATACGACGAACCAAATGAATTTTACACCCAATGATGATCTTGTCTAATCATGTGTAGACTTAACCGTAGTTAATTTAACTTACAAGAAATTTTGGGATGTTACAAGGAGGATATGAATACATGGTTCTTAAATGTTCGAAAAGGTGATCCTCCCCTTAATTGGTCAAGAAAAAAATTAACAATGGAACAACTTGGTGCCATGACCAAGAGTAAAGGAGGTAGGTCTGAGGTCAAAAGAAAAAAAATGGAATATGAGAGATTGGTGAGTGTTGGGTCACAAAGAATGTTAGAGGATCTACTTTCCCATTATGGTAAAACTTATGGCAGTTATCTTTGTTTCCACCTTGGGTGTGTTAATGGTTGTCTTCTTACTGACCCTTTTCTAGTAGTTTATTGTCTTTTGGTTGATAGTTTATTGACGGTGGTCATTTTTAGTGTTTTTCGGACGCATTTTTGTTTTTTGTTTATTCACTTTGGTACTCTTTGTTTCTCTAAGGATTGCCCCCCCTGGTTGTGTCCCACATCGGTTCATAGCTATGGTCAAAATTGTTTACCTAATAATAATAATAATAAAACAAATTCTATATTAAGAATTAATAAGCAAAAAATAATAATTATACCATAATAATTACCTAGTCTCGTACGGTCGCGGCTAATATCTATAAAAAATGCACCAATGTGTAAACATAAGCACATACATAAATGAGGTTGATGTGATAAGTTTGATGTGTTGTCAATTGTCACGTCAACCCAAAATAAGATTTATTTGTGAATTAAATGATTTTTTTGTAAACCATTACATCGTTTTAGTAGTAGTTGAGTTGGTCAATGCATGCCCTGTTAAAGTTGGGTAATGGGTTTGAATCATAATGGATGTGAGGTTTTTTTTGCTGAAATATAGTGTATTTTTCAACAAACTATTTTTTTTAAAACAATTTCGAAGAAAGGGGAAAAAGGAAAGAAGAGATGGAGAGTTTTTTCCTTCATGAAGAATGTATCCTTCTTATGGATGATGGTCTTTCCCGTTTGGCTCTCTCGGGTAGGTGGCCTGAAGTTTACTTTCATTTGATTAAATATGTTACTCTAGATGGTAAATTTAGGAAGCTACACACCTACCATCTTACCTTGTTTAATCAGTTTAGGCACCATAAATGGATTAGTTTACCTTATTTTCTATTTAAATCCCTGAGTGCCTTGGATAGGGATTTCTAGGCCGAAAATATTGTGTATCCCTTGCATCATGCCTGATTCTACTTCTGTATAAGGTGGTTAGACCCAAACTTTGCAAATAGGTTGAGCACAATGATCTTAGTGAGGACTCAGATGACCATGTGCCTTTGGCTCATCTCAAAGCCAAGCACAAGGCCCATACCCTCAACCTTGGGGATGGTGGGAATGATTGTCATGTTGTGGCCAAGGCACTATTAATTAGTAATAAGCAAAAAATTGTTTACCTAAATACAATATTTAAACAATTGGCTCTCCCAGGTAGGTGGCTTGAAGTTTACTTTCATTTGATTAAATATGTTACTCTAGATGGTAAATTCAGGAAGTTGCACACCCACCATCTTACCTTGCTTAATCACTTTAGGAACCATAAATGGATGCATTTACCTTATTTTCTGTTTAGATCCATGAGTGTCTGAGATAGGGATTTCTAGGCCGATAAGATTGTGTCTCCCTTGCATCATGCTTGATTACGCTTCTGTATAAGGTAGGTAGACCCAAAATTTGTAGATAGGTTGAGTGTAATGATCCTAATGAGGACTTATATGATCATGTGCCTATGGCTTAGCTCAAAGTCAAGCACAAGGCCCATACCCTCAACCCCGAGGATGGTGGGAAGGATTGTCATGGTGCAACCAAGGCTTTTGCAAAATCTTTCCATGGTTAGGAAGTTCCAAAGGTAAAATTGTTTGTGGTGAGAAGGTTATAGAATTTGATAAATTTTCTTCTTTTGAGCATCAAAAGAAGAGAATTGATCTCTTGGAAAAGGTGGTTAACTTGCTTTTGAAGGTTAATAAGAAGCTCATTAAAAAAGTCAAGGCTGACTATGTGGTTCAGGAGTAACGCTTGTCCATCATTTAGGAACAAATGGTGGATGGGATGAATAAAGGTAAAACCATGAAACTGACTATTAGCAACTTGGATGAGGAGGTGGTCGGTCACAACCCTGAGGAGGAGATTGTGAGTAAGAAACAAAAGAAGTATAATGGGTCGTGCTCTCACACTAGAGGCTATATCAAGAAGAATATGTCTGAGATCCGACATTGACTTATTGCTGAGTTGCGGCTTCCATTGGTCTTCTCAGCTAGCTTGGGGTTTTTTGTTATTTTTTAAAAATATCATTATAGTATATTCTCCTTACCATTAGGGGTTAAGTCCTTTTGAATGTTGTGGCCTATCGGTTCAATCTCTTGTGTACCTTCTTGAATATATTTCTTTTGTTGTAATGACCCTTGGAACCTTTTTCCAAATTTTACTAATCATTTTTTAAAACAAAATTAAATGACAGAAAAAAGATAATATGTATATATCATACACGCATATCAATACATTTTGTATAGAGAATAACCAATACCATTTGACACAACTATCTATATGCTATGCTCATGCCCTATATATAGAACTGAGGCCGAGGGGGAGGGCGACTATAGTAGAGTAGAATAGAGTCAGTCGACACTCCACTCTAGAACTATGGGCGGCCTAATATACCTACTAAATCTAGAATATAGAGATCAAGTCATTTATGCGTGCGCCCCAGCCACCTAAGAGAGATACGATAGCTCAAGGAGGGAGGGGGGGAGGGGGAGCACCCATCCAGATCTATAGAGATGGGGTTGGAGGGTTTGGGGCCCATATTACTTTTAGTGTAACTATTATATTGACTTCGACACGATCTGTAATATGATAGCCTTGTTCTCTAGCGCCCCTTTAAATGGATAATTTGCTCTGGATTCCCATTTCTATCCAAATATTTAATTTAATTTAATTTAGATATTAATTTCCACAGAAGACAAGAATGGCCTGTGGGACAAAAAATACAAACCAAGAACCAAAACATAAAGGGAGTGTCAAAACATCTCCAGAAAAAGGAAACAACAAATCAACCGCTAGAAGGTTGTAGATATTGAAACCAATAGAAAGTGTGTTGTCTGACACATCTGGACCAGGTTGTCTGCATATGAGATCTCTTTAGATTCCTGAAATCAATAATTTGGAAGTAAGAACTGATATTTTTGTACTCGTTTGTATTTGAGGACTACAATTTGAGTGTTCTTTCCTGAATTTGAAGTATCTCACGAATAAATAAAGCTAAGCATTTCTGATCTTCATATCGAATGAGACTCCTTAAAGATCCATTGGAATCTCTGAAAAAACAATGATATCTTCCACAAATTTTATAGTACATGAGACACTTGAATATAAAATTCTCTTCATTTTCAGGTTCTAGAAAACACAACTGACACATCCGCTCATGTTGTGGAAGGCTATGATCAGATTCCATCTGAATAGGGCAAGAGCAAATGCGAAACTGAGCTAAAGGGATCTTTAGGCATGAAGGAAAAAACCTCTTCATGTATCTGGAATTTTGTTTTGATCTTCATGAAGTAGGAATAAAATTGAAAATAGTGAAGAAGTTTTGGTTTCAAAGACTCTTTTGGAGAAAACCATGTAACTTTCAAATAAGACTTAGTGAGCTCCTCTCGTATACCCCTGTTAACTTCTTGTTTAGTGAGTTGAGGAACATTGATAGAAAACCCAAGAGGAGGGAGTCTATCTATATCAATATTTAGCTTCTAAAGGAGAGTAGAAATTCTTGCATACCACCAAGATTTGCAACCCTTTTTGGCAAGTTGTATAGAAGATTGGAGTGCCAAATATGGATACCTGTTTTGACCAGAAATTGAATCTTCCATGCATCGAAGTTGATGCATCATAGTGATAACATTGAAAATCAAAGAGATAAAGAGAGGACATACCCCAAACTCGAAAAGAATAATTGAGTGAGGAACTGTTCTTTTGGCTCGAATATTCTTTGATAACACGGAAATGAAAACTCTTTCCATACGATTGAAATCATTTTGTCTCAAATATGGACCCCAAACATCACATCCGTATAAAAGTGCTGGTGTAACCAATGTACGAAAAAGTCAAATCTTTGTCTGAATATCTTGAAATTGGAGTTGAAAACATTGTCTTTCCAAGACCGTCAATGTTGCATACCCTTTGCTCAATCTTGCTTCTATTGCCGAAACAAAGCTAAAAGGTGGACCAAAGAAAACCACACCCAAGTTGGTATAAGACTACACCACCTCAACTTGTTTTCCTTTGTACAAAAAATTCATTGTAGATGCTACTTTCTTGGTTGTACTAAATGCCATGAGTTTTGTCTTTGCAAGATTTACTTCCAGGCCTTTCTTATCACAAAATCGCTCAATGCATCAAGTTGATTTTGAAGTCCTGTAATTGTGTGTGAAAGCAAAATAATGTCATTTGCAGACAATAAAATAGCAATGTAGATCCCAAGGAAGCTACAACCATTCATGGTACCTAAGTCTGTGGAGATAAGATCCTCTAATTCATCAATATAGAGCCTAAAAAGTGTAGGTGATAGTGGATAACCTAGTTTCACACCTATGTTACTATGAATGTCATTAGTAGTGCATAATTTGGTATGAATATGCCCGAAATTCTTCTCATATAAAGTCATGACGAGAAATTACCATGCCAGGAAGACCCAAATATTTTAGCCTCTGAATCAAAAGATGTCTTGGTACTGTATCAAATGCCTTACGGAAGTCCACAAAACAACAATATACCTTCTGTTTTTAGCCTTTGCTTCCTCTATAATGGCAACCAAAGTGAATATGTGATCATTAGTTTGGTGATTCCTCCTAAAACCTGCTTGACATTTTCCCCTGATCCGTTTCTTTTCTGCCCATTGTGAGATATAATCATCAAGTATTGTAGCAAAAAGCTTAGCCAAAGTATGCCCAATCATGATGGTACGGTAGTTCTCTGGTTTAAGAGAATCTCCAAATTTGAAGATGGGATGAATAATATGGGAAGTCCAAGAGGGAGGAAGACCATGAGGAACAATAAAATTAAAAAGATTGGAAATATGGACAACAAGAACTGGACTATGATGGAAGAATTCAACTTTTAAAATTTCCACATCTTGGGCTTTATTGGAATTGAGTTTATAGATGGCTTTAAGGACCATCTTATCGATGAAGAAATGACACTTGGGCGGTTTAGGATTCAATTGAATGGAGGGCTGATTGGGAGCATCATAGAGAGAGGTAGCATAGGTAAACCAGGTATGTGGGTCGGTAATGGCACAAATAGATTTTTTGGGTAAAAATGATCTCCAGAAAGACTTGGGATTAAACCGAATTTGGTATATGGTAGCTCTTTGTTTATCATACAAGTATTATTGTTTTTTCTTTCTAAGAATGATTCTATAAGGCTTTTGGGCCAGCTTGGCTTTAGAGGGAGTTTCGGTCATAATACGTTTAGTTAACTTGTGAACATTTTTACAATCCACATTGTACCAAGAATTTCTCGGGCAATGACCATGGGGATGGAGTTGTGAAGTATGATTGGAGTGGGGGAGAGCCTTAAATGCAACATCCATAATTCCCTATGATAGTCTAGTAGCCCTCTCAACTGGGTCTAAGATATCATAAATGTTCATGAGGCCGGTTTTGAGGATATTAGTGTAACTCTCATCATATGCATGGTCAAAATGTATAGCAATACGTTTTTGTGAAAGTACATGGGAGGATGTTGTAATAGATGTGGCAAGAAGTGTACGAAAAGAGAGAATGACATGATCCTTGAGAGGTGGGGGAGAAGTTGAAATTTGGAGATTATATATACTTAAAGAAAAAGATTTGTAGGATATAACATAGTCTTCAACACTAGCTCCACTAGAACAAGGGGAACAAGTAAAGCCTTTGAAATTAGGGAAGTGTTTTGTACCATTCAAGATAACAAGACCATGAGATTCACCCAATTTGATTAGGTGTTGTCCATAAGCATTCACCGTAGAATCTACAAAATAATGTTGAAGCCCTAATTCATGTTGATCAACTTCATAAATCATCAATGGGTTGTTGTGAAGATCAGGATTAGTACAGTGAAGGTGGCCAATCCGGGCATTGAAGTCACCAAGAAGAAGAAGAAGAAGAACCTCACCAAAAGCCAATAGGAAGTGAGATAACTAATCGATATTTAATGTGGTTACGTCAATGAAGTGGGTTCCACGCCGAGATTAACGGTTGTCGGAACTCGGAAGTTAAATGAAAGGTTTTCAACTTATTCTCCACTTCCAATTTCAATTTCGTTGTCGTTCAAATCAAATCAAATCATAGGTAGAACTTTATTTGGCTGCGGATATTAGTAGTGGTGCCCGTGCGACTCTTCATTTCTAGTCCAAACCCAATCACGGTTAAACGGTGATGGGATACCTAAGATGGGCCAACCGCCAAATTGATACCCTTTCGCCACCAAAAGCATTCAACACTTTTCTATCTGACACGACATGCATCGAATTCCTCTTTTGGATTGGGCCCTCTACCTACCTTCTCATTTGTGATGCATTAAATAAGGATTCCCAAAGATTTGCATGTTTTTCTTCAATTATTGAAATCTAGTCCCTCTACTAAAAAGTATGTTATATAGAAGGGCCCATTTGTTGGGCACTCTATGTTCATGATTTAAGTTTTGATGTATAATTGTATGAGTATTCTTTATGGCGAATATTTTGTTTGAAATTTGTAAGATGTATAATGTGAGGTTATTCTTTAATTTCAATATCATAATATTCATATTTTGAATTGTTGATTGTCGACTTAAAAATTAGACATATTTTAATATATTTTCGAAAAAATCATTTGAAAGAGAGTTATATATAGAGTATACCATGGTTTATAGGACTCAATATTCCATACAATTATTGTTACTCTTTATATAATGGTCTTTGGTATCCACTTATAGACAGTTTCTTATAACTCATAATATTATTTAAAGTAATAACGTTATGTGATTTTTCAAGCATTACTTTGATTCGTGGAAGAGAATGTGCACTTCTAGAATAATTAGTCGCTCTTCAAAACTTCATTTTCCTAAGCATTCCTATGGTTATGTAGTATTTGTTTACAAAAATAGGGCATTTAGCTCATTTCTCATGTGTACACTACCACATTTTGCATACTAGGACACTCTCAACTACATCTAGTGAAAATCACATGTATTCATAATACTTGGATGGACATCTCCAACCTTTTTTTAATGCTCCCATTTTGGCACTAGTTGGGAGGAGGGTTGTAAATGTTGTGAACTCAAACATTAGATTTGTTAAATGAGAAGTTATGTATGCACCTTAATTTGACATTTATGTGGTACCTAAATAGTGCCACATCAACATTTAAAATTTATCCCATAATTAATTCATTATCTACTTAATATATATTTTTCTTTTAATGTGTTGAATTAAAAGGTAAATGACATTTTTATTTGATCTAAAATATAGAATTTTAAATACAATAAAAAAAGGTTGGTCTTAAACTTACATATTAGGAATCTAATCATCGTTAATATTATGTGTAATAGTGTTATTGACTATTTCGCACATTATTAATGGGTACAAGTATAAAAATATATAAATTGGACAACTTTCCATTTCAATTTATTCAAGCATTAAATATATGCTTCATGTTTAATATTTATTTTTTATATAAAAACACCTAACCAAAATCTTAATTAGGGGTAGTGCATAACACAATTTGGGAGGGGATTGCTTTCCCTCTTAATCTAATTTCTAAAAGGGGCTTGTTTGTAGTAAGAAGAATGTGTGGCACTTCTTCAACAAACCCTTTCTACATAATATCGTAAAATTTAGCATTGGCAATGGATGGCATTAGCATTGGCATTATATGAATATAACTGGAGTGTTTGGAATTGTGCATTGTCATTCAATCTCCTCAAATGTCACAATGAAACGTTGTTATTCAAATTACAACATTGATTAATTGATAGATAATGAGAGACGTTGATTAGTTTGTCACAAGAAATATGGGTGTAGATGTATTCAGACAAGGTTTGTTGAGTTTTTTAACGCATAAAACTGTGCGGACTGTTGCTTTTAGCTTTGTATATTATTCGGTGCAAATTCTTTCCTTTTCACCTTCCGTAATGATAGAAAAAATTCAATTTTTAGCTCCATGAGGTATTTTAATGGAAATCCTCTAGATTTTTAAAGGTGACGAAAATGCATCTCACGGAACAAATATTGCAGTTCCCAAAAGCCTTAAAGAGTGTATGTGGGAATTTTCACACATGTATGCTATATGCTGTACTAACACATTGTTGTTGGCTCTATTATGATCTAGCATGTTTGATTTCCTACGAAGTAAAAGCATGGAAACACTTCTTATGAACAGGGGCGGCTCCCAAATAGCTATTATTATCATTCAACTATTTATTCTATTATTAAAATTTTATGATAACTTGAGCTGTAGAATAGTAACATAGGTAGATGAGCTATGCATTAGATTGATCACCCCTGCATTTTCTGATAGATCTCAGCCACCATGCCTTTCTTTTGATCACACTGGATTGATTTTCTTATACTTTCGAAGTTGGGTTGATGCTTTATTTGGGTTTTGTTTTATCTTGACATTTAATTAGCAACCCATGAGCTATGCATTAGATTGATCACACATTTTTTGATAGATCTTAGCCGCCATACCTTTCTTTTGATTACACTAGATTGATTTTCTTATACTTTTGATGTTGGGTTGATATTTTACTTGGGTTTTGTTTTATCTTGTCATTTAATTATGTTGCTAATTTTCATTTCTGAAACATCGTCGTTGTAATTTTCGTCTGATTTATAGTTCACTATGATTGTGTATTAGTTTTCTTTCATGTGTTTCCTTTGTGGACTATGTCATAAATTTGAAAAGTTATAAGCTCGGTTAAATAACAGTTGACACGAATGTTGATATAAAAGCATTAGTAACCATGGTAACATGGAATATTATATTGTTTTGGGTTTGGTCCCTACATGGTATTGCATTTTGTAATAATTTTGTGGATGACCTTGCATAACAAAATCCACATGCAACTTGGGGCATGGATTAATCATGTAAAGTGTTTTATATGACCCAAGTAAATATTTTTTGTATGATGGGTAAAATATGGTTTTTGAAAAGCTTTAGACCCATATTACAACCGTACGAAAAGAAAAAATGTAAAAGGCATATGAACATTATAACCTAGAATAAAGATGGAAACAAAACCATCTCACACACAACTAATAGTTATCCCTACAAAATTGTTAGTGCTTTGTCAACAAACCGCCCTCACCATAAAAATGAGGGCATATGACCCTAGAAATTGAACCTTTCTTTAAAACCAAGATTGACCCTTAAAATAGAATTGAGTTTAGTTTCTAAGCTACTAAATTTTATTGAAAACGGATAAGTTTAAGTGGGTCAAACAACTTAAATACCAACAGATGCTCCTCTTTTTGTTAAAAAACATAATAGAGTGACTTTCGTGACCCCCACCATTTTTTGAGTACCATTTAGTATTTTTGAAAACCCTTTAGTAGAAAGATAGCTATGAGCATCTAGTTTGGGATCCATTTTTAAAAGATTTTTTTAGCAAAGATTTTTTTATTTATGATTTTTTTAGTACAAAAAATTTATGTTTTGAAAAATAACGGAGTTCCGACCATGCCCCACCCCTTAACTACCTCAAAAAATATCGAAAATTAGATTATTATTTTTTGAATATGTATAGAATCATGCCTAGTTTGGGCTAGTATAATTTTTTTAAAATTTCGATCACCCAAAAAAATGATACACCCTGAAAGATAGACATATTTACACTTCAAAAAATAGCTAAAAAAGGCATAGTTAGAAAATAAATAATATGGAAACCTTATATTAGTCAGAAAATTTGAAAAATTATATTTGTGCAAAGAAAAGACTTTGCTCTACGTCATGGTATAATTTTTAAAAAAATGGATTGATTGTTTTATTTTGATTTATCATAGAGGAAGTGGTTTTTTTACATTTTCTTGTAAAAACACGGTGTTTGCTGTGTTTGTGCAGGTCCATGCCTCAGGCTTGGGGATCCAAACTGGATCCCAAGCCTTGAAGCATGGTTGGGAAAAAAGAAACGCAAAACATGTACACGTTATAACGCGTACGTGTTCTGTGTAGTATAAACATAAAGCGTACGCGTTATAATGCTTATGTGTTATGTGTAGTATAAACATAACGCGTACACATTCTATGTAGTATAAACATTATGTATGTTTTTGACATACTTGTATAAGTTTTTCATTTATTATTATTTATATTTTATTATTTCTAATACTTTAAATTTATTTATGTAAATATAAGAAATTAGGGTCACTCTACACCTTATGGAATTAGTCTCACAGCTCCATGAGTCATGGTTTAAGAGATAGTTTTTAAAAGTATAATCTGGTCAGTACATAGGTAATTTTTCAGGATTTCAACATTCAACCTAAATCTTTTAGCACTTAACTTCTACAATCAAAACCCTAAACCATAGGCCATAAACCTAAACACTAAACTGTAAACCTTGAGCCCTAAACCCTAAACCCTAAACCTTTAACCATGACCCCTAGACCTTAAAACCTAAACCCTAAACTCTAAACCTTAAACATTCAACCCTTACCCATGAGCCCTAAATCCCGCGTCTTAAGCCCTAAACCCTAAGCCATAAGCCCTAAACCCTAAACCATGAACCATGAGCCCTAAATGCTAAACCCTAAACACTGTACCATACAAACTAAATCCTAAACCCTAAACCCTAACCCCTAACCCCTAAACCTTAAACACTGAATCCTAAACCCTAAACCCTAAGCCTTAAACCCTACACCCTTATTCCTGAGCCCTAAAATCTAAACCCTAAACCCTAGACCATATACCCTAAGCCCTAAGCCCTAAACCCCGAGCCCTAAACCATAAACCCTAACCTTAATCCCTAAACATTAAATCCTAAACCCTAAACCCTGAAACCTGAGCCATAAACCCTAAAACCTGAACTGTAAACCATAAACCCTTATCCCTAAACACTAAATCCTTAACCCGAAACCCTAAACCCTAAATCCTTAACCTCGATCCGTAAACCCTAACCATAAACACTAAACCCTAAACCTAAAACGTAAATCCTAAACCATAACCCTAAACCTTGAACCATGAACAATGAACCATCAACCCTAAACATTAAACCCTGAACCATGAGCCCTAAACCCCAAACCCTAAACCCCAAACCATATTTCATCAATATTTCCTAGTCTCGTGCCTAGAACCATCATTAAGTGTGCGTATAGAACTACCTTGTTTATGAGAGGTGGGACAAGTAACTAAATGGATATTACATCTACCTTGTGCCTTGTAATGCATATATTACACATCTCTTCCAAACTTGTTTCTCCCCACATATACTTGTGCTCTTGAATGTAAATTTATTCACACTCTGAAACAAATTTCACATTTCTCATATTTCCATGTACGGTATTATGCAAGCCAGGATGACCCATTGGAAGCTGGAAAAAATAACCATCACAACAAAAAATTAATCTTAAAGGAAATAAAAAAACATATAGAATATATCAATACAGAGGTGTAGGATCATAATTAAATTTGACAGAACTTCTTAAAGTGTTCAAAATAATCATAGAAACAAGGGAATGGCTAAAAACACTAAGGGGTTATCAATCACCTAGTAAATCTTTCTTGTTTAGTTCTAAATGGGAGTTACTTGGGCTACGACTTAATGACCTTCCATTCATTGATAATTCCTTATATGATAAACCCATGGATGTTTTCAAAATCCCCTGAACAAAAAGATAGGGGTAGTCATCAATCCTAGTGAAGGGTGTGATTTGATTTCCAAGAAACTTGAAATTCATATAGATTTAGAGGTCAAAACACGAATTTACAAATATCTTTATCATTATAAATGGAAGCCAAGTAACAGTGTCTCCTTGTACATCTAAGGATTGAGGACTACTGGGGTCTTTGGAAGGATTGGACAGTCAAGAATATGACATTTCCCTCCTTCAAAATATCAATAGATGAAAAACATCAAATTTTGATGACTCTCTTTGAATGTTCTGCCTATAAATTCGATGAACCCTGAACTCTATGACCTAAACCCTTAACCCTCAACCATGAGACCTAAACCCTAAACTATAAACCCTAAACCCTAAAACAAAAATAATAAATCATAAACCCTAAACACTAAATACTAAACCCTAAAACCTAAACCCTAAACCCATAACCCTAAACCCTTGACCCTAGACCCTAAACCCTAAGCCTTAAGCCCTAAATACTAAATCCAATGCCCCGAGCTCTAACCCCCAAACCTAAAACCAGTAACTCTGAACCCTGAACCTTAAGCTATAAACCATGAACCATGAACCCTAAACCCTAATCCCTAAACCATAAACCCTAAACCTTAAGCCTTGAACCCTACACCCTAATCCTTGAGCCCTAAACCCTAAACCTTAAACCCTGAGCCCTAAACCCTAAATCTAGAGCCCTGATCTCTAACCCGTAAACCTTAAACCCATAACTAACCCCTAAACCTTAAACACGTAACTCTGAACCCCGAACCCTGAGTCATAAACCTTAAACCATGCACCCTAACCCCTAAACCCTAAACAATGAGCCCTGAGCCCTAAATTGTAAACCCTAAACCTTAAGGTCTGAATGTTAAATCATAAAGGTCCCTAAACCCTAAACCCTAAAAAATAAATCATAAACCCTAAACCTTGACCCCTAAACCCTAAAATCTAAACCCTAAACCCTAAGCCCTAAACCCTAAATCCTAATCCCTAAGCCCTAAACCCTAAACCTTGAACTCTGTGACCTAAACCCTTAACCCTAAAACCTAAACCCTAAACCTCGAGCCTTAAACCTTAAACCCTGAACCCTTTGCCATAAACCCTGAACCCTGACCTTTAAACCTTAAACCCTAACTCCTAAAACCTAAACTATAAACCCTAAATTCTCAACCCTAAACCTTAAACCCTGAGCCCTAAACCCTGAACCCTCAACTCTCAACTGTAAACCCTCAACCTTGATCTTTAAACCCTAAACCCTGAACCCTTTTCCCTAAACCCTGAACCCTGACCTTTAAACCTTAAACCCTAACTCCTAAACCCTGAACCATAAACCCTAAATCCTCAACCCTAAACCTTTAACCCTGAGCCCTAAACCCTAAACCCTATACCATAAACCATAAGCCCTAAAATCTAAACTCTAAGCCCTAAACCCTAAACCCTAAAATGTAAACTCTAATCCCTAAACCCTAAACGTTGAGCCCTAAACCCTAAACACTAAGCCCTGAACCCTAGGCTCTAAGCCATAAGCCCTAAGCCAAAACCATAAACCTTGAACCCTCAAACATAAACCCTCAACCCTAAACCCTAAAAATTAAACCCTGAACCCTAAACCCTAAACCCTAAACTCTTAACCCTAAACCCTAAACCCTAAACCCTAATCCCTAAACCCTAAACCTTGAGCCATAAACCCTAAACCCTTAACCTTGACCCCTAAACCCTAAACCTTGAACCTTGAGCCCTAAACCCTAAACCCTAAACCATTAACCCTTAACCATAAACCTTAAACACTAAACCCTAAACCCTATACCCTAAACCATGAACCCTAAGCCCTAAGCCCTAAACCCTAAAATATGAATTATGAGCCTATAAAACTAAACCTTAAACCCTAAACTCTAAACCTTGAGTCCTAAACCCTTAGCCCTGAACCCTAAACCTTAAGCCATAAACCCTAAACCCGAAATCATAAACCCTCACCCAAAGGAAAGTCCTAAAAATATCATTCAGTGTGTAGGGAATAGTGTTTAAGGTGATCGATCGACTCATTTAGTTTTTATGAGAGACTACTTCCTTTGAAGGCCTAAAAAGGAATTTTTGGCCATTTTGTAGTTAATTGAACACCCTTCAAAACAAGCTAAAATGAGCTAGTCATGTCACTGAGTTATCAAGGACCTTTATTTGTGAAGTATTAAGGCATTGTTTGTCTCCATAAGAGACATATGAGAAAAAGCATGTATGAGAACCATGAATTTGATTCCATGAAAGGATGATTTTAGAGTTAGGAAAGGTGAGGGGATGATCTTTATATGGAGCACCATGTTTCTATGAATGAGCAATCATCTGAGTTCACTTGATGCAATTCACTTGGTACTATTCATAACAACTCATTCAACACCTAGTAGTGTTATCAAACCTTAAGGAGGAGGCACATTGCAATCACCTCATTTTGGCCATAGGACATGAATCCCATTCAGGGAACAATCCTCTATCTACAAAGTGAGGATCTCTTTTTAGTAAGAAGTAGACAAACATCATAGAGTTAATTCATGGTCACTAAAGTGAATTATGGACGAAATTTAAAAAATAGTACCAATTCAAGTAGTGGTAGGGCCAAAATCCATTTTAGAAGGTTAAAAAACATAAAAAAATGACTATGTGCTTTCGCAAAACAAAGACTGACTACAATATATATGCCCTGAAAGTTTTAGGTCATTTGTTGAAATCCTGAAAATGAGTAAGTACTGACCAGATTAGATTTTGAAAAACTATCTTCTAGATTATAACTGTTGGAGCTATAAGACCACTTCCATAAGGTGCCGAGTGACCCTGATTTCTTATATTTACTAAAACAAATTTAAAGTATAAGAAATAATAAAAGAAATCTTGTACTTCAACATTTATTTTTGTAAGTATACACCACCAAAACACATATGCATGGTCCATACTTCGACATTTAAAAGAAAACTTTGAAATGCGTACGCGTTATAGGTTATGTGATTACCAAGCCAAACAAATTAAAATGCGAGCGCATTTTTTTTGTTTTCGGGTTTTTGTCCACTTTTTGGCCCCCCAACTTTGTGCACTTACCCTGGATATTTTTAAAATGTTTTTTTTGAAATAATCTAGGTTGGGAGTTGACTTGGAATTGTGAAATTATAGCTAATTTTACAAGGATACTCTCCCTCGAAACCATAATCATTAAGCTAGTTAGCTGGGATGAAGTGGCAGTAAGAGTGGAGATGAAATGTGGAGTAGGAAGCAAGAAATATTATAAGTAAAACTATAATAATCCTTTTTTCGTTTGATTTTTTACTCGAATGGTGGTCTCTGACCTCTTCAAAGGGTGGAGAAGAGAGAATGTAAAGTTTAAAGGAGAGAAATGACAACATAAAATAAATATTTGGAAGAGGAGGGAGTACAAAAGAGGAGATCTAGAAGGGGAAGAGGCTTGGCATGGGTGTCCCTTAACATATTATTCTATATTTTCATTTGTTAGTTTGTAAATGAAGGGAAAAAATATTGTTACAATATTTTGGGAAGGAATGATATATTGGTGTATAGAGAAGTTGATCTCTTGGGATGAATATTAATCTTATCTTTCTTTCTTACGTCCTTCCTTTAGTGATTGCTCCCATCTCTCTTATAAACTAGGTTTTTCCCTTAATTTTTTGGTGATATGAACGCTCTCACTCAAAGTTGAGTGCTCCCCTTCTATAGAAACTCAAATTTTCCAATTTACCTTTTGACACTACTAGTTGTGAAAATGCTTGTTTGCTAAGATAAATATCCAAATTCTATCATTTCTCAACACATTCTATTGTCTCTGTCCTAACTTGCTTATTTATACACACTGATGTGCCATCACATTTTCAATATAAATGTATAAAATAAGTATTCAACCTCTACTTATCATGATACATCTTCCAATTGCATACATTGTTACCTTGTCTAAAAATGTATAACATGGTCATGATGCAATATCTATTCCTAGTCAACCTATACAATCTTGAATTGATACATCCTCCAATTTTACTTTTAATTTGATTATCTTTTTTGGATCATTTTATCCTCCTAGTTCAACCTTGTCATAACAAATCACATTAAGAATCCTATATAAGTATGTTAATATCACTTCATTTATTACCTCAAACTCTCATGAGCTCTCACTGCAAATACTAGCACATAAGGCACTCAAGGATTCATAAATCTTCCCAAATTTGATGCATGTTCATTAGGGAAATCACCAATACATTTCTCAAGCACTCAACTAGGTCAAGGAGATTAAATTCCCTCGCTTCCAAGAATTTAGATCCCAATTCAATGTCTTTGCAGGAGAAAAATTCATCCCAAGCATTGTTAAAGTGGTTCAAGTTACCAATCTAATTGTGTCCAAATAGATATCACATGCTAGGTGGAGAACTATGCTGGCAAAATTTGGTGCCAAATTGCAACTAACACAGGGAAAAACAAATCCAAAACAAAAAAACACACAAATATAACAATTATATTCAATTTAAAATATTTTACAAAATCAGAGCTATGACTCTGCAAATTTTATTTTCTTTTTGTTTCTCTTCTTGTGTCTTTTTCTCAGTTTCTATTTCATACAATTTTTTTTTTTTGCCTCATGTTACTGCATATGTATTTCTTCTTCTACAAAAAACTTCAAGCTATGGCTCTTTGTCTTTTCTATATTCTCTTTGTATGTTGTTGCATATATTTCTTCTCCTCTCTCTTTCATTATTTTTGTCGAGTCAATTATATAGCTCCCAGTGTCTTTCAAAAATACATTGATTCCAACATGGATCCGAACATAGATTAACTATAGCTCTTCACATCTTTTAATTATGCAAAAATCCATTTACATAAATTTTACTTAAATGCCTCCACATGTATTTCTTGCATTGGTTGCAGTGTAGGGCTTTATATATCCTCCATTCTTGTACTTAGTCAGAAACATGCCCACGCACCTTCTTGTCCTTACTCAATATTCTGAGGCCCAACATACATAGTGAATTATCTATTTTTGATTCTTGAATGCATGGTGTTAGTAAAATATGACTGATAAGCACTGAGAAGATGGTTTAGGACTGGGAAAAAGTGTTCAAGGTGATTTTTGGCCATGATAGCAAGGTAAGATGCTCAAATATGTGCTTGTTTACTAGAAGTGGTGGTCTTGAGTCTGGGGGGAGTGATGATTTGCTGAGTCACGAGTTGAGTGAAGTTTGGGAGTACATTAAAGTTGGTCCTAAATATACTGAGATGTCTGATTATGGACATGAGCCCTTAGGGTTTTTTGGAGAGTAAGAAAGTTCATTGAAAATATAATGATATTCCTAAACAAGTTTGTATGTGGTCAAGGAAGAAGTTAAAATGGTTTGATATGCTTATTTTTAACATTGTTGGCATGATCTCATAATGTATGGTTCATATAGTACTCTGCTACAATTGATTCATGAAGGCTAAAATAGGTATGAAGTAAAAAATAGATATTTTTGCATGCCTAGAAGGTGATAAATGGTGTTTTGGCTCGAGGCAAGGTAAGATGATACTTTCTTCATGTTTTATTGATATATTCATATGGTGTAGATGTTTGGCCCAAGGAGAACATGGTGTTTGCATTCTCACAAAAAGGAAAATAGGGTTTCTGTGTGAAATTTTAAGGTTCTTGAGCTTGTATGAGATATTTAGTTGATATTTATAACCAAATTATGATGCTAAGAAGTTGTGGAATATGAAGAACATGTTGCTACAGGTATGCCTTTGTCATTAATGTAAAAAGGGGAGAATTTCACGTAGTTTTTCATCAATGAAAAAGGGGGAGATTGTTGGCATGTGGTCCTATAAGTGTTTTCATTGATGCAAAACCACATTAGTGACAAAGTGGATGATGTTGATATGATGGTTCCAATGTGTTCATGATGATACAAGGAGATTCAGTGAGGATTATTTGCTCTTGCAAGACCATTCAGGTGCCTAGGTGATTTTGCATGGGTGTATGAGCTTCTTGGTTTCTTGAAAATAATTTTAACATGATGGATATAAGTTTTGAAGAGTTCTTGGGCACTCACGTCAGTTGCAGGGTATAGATATAGGTGATGGACTATGTTTCAGATGCTCATCTGGAGCAGATATGGATGCTAGGAGGTATTAGGATGATTTTGGGAGATATATAAGCTCATTTATGCTTGTATGCAGCTGTATTGTGATGTATTAGGTATGTTTGGATCATTTTGAGTGCATTAATGATATATTATAGTTTTTTTCCAGTTGACCCTAGCTTCTATAGTGAAAAACCCTAAGGAGAAGCTATGAAAATGAGATAGGTTGGAGAGTTTGAGATATGGTGATGAATTTAAAATGATTGGAGATGTTATTATTATGTGTCATGGTGTTTTGAGAAATTTTTTAGGATGTTAGGATGTGATTTTTCAAGTTATGTCAGCTTTGGTGAGATGGGGGTAAAATGATTGGAGATGTTATTATTATGTGTCATGGTGTTTTGAGAAAATTTTTAGGATGTTAGGATGTGAATTTTTCAAGTTATGTCAGCTTTGGTGAGACGGGGTTAAGAACAAGGCCATTTCCAATTGGAATTATAACTTCTGATGCTCACCCTGAATTGTGTGCTTTGTATGGGACATTTTGGATTTTTAGGAATTTTTATAAACTAATTTAATAAGGATTCATAAAAATAATGAAGTCATTTCATTGTCACATTTTATTAATGAATGTTAAGACGATAAACAACTATTTATGAGTTTGAAACCCTAGCTTGAAAGTGGTGTAAAAAAATGATTCTTAAGTGGAAAAAATTGCTTCCCAGTGAAAGGATGATGATTGGAACATGTTTATGACTCCTTAATATTTCCATAAAGGTATGGTAGAGGTTATGGTGATGAGTGGACTCCACTCAAATAAGTCAGTTTATGAAGAATTCTATTTTGGGACAAGGTTGTCTAAATAAGGTATGAAATAAATTTCCATTGTGTGATGTATGTGAGATTATATTTATGTATAAATAGGTTTAAGGACATGTTGATGAAATTTAATTATCAAATGAGCTCCATTTAGGTTGACCGGTTAAAGGGTAGTTTGAGACTATAAAAACCAGTCTTCAATGAAATGAGCATAACAAGAGCTACATGTGGATTTAGGAGATGATTAAAGTTTTTGTTATCCAAAATTCACCCCTCAAGGTAATTTTGATAACATGCATCAAATTCTTTAGTCCCAAGCAAATAGATTGATTTAAGGCAAAAAATCGTGTTTCTGGGGTCCCCTTGGCTTCTTTCTAACTCTCTTGTCCAAGAAGAAGACCCAGCAAGTTTTAAAAATGTGAAAAAATTGCAAAAGCCAAGCTTGGTGCCGAAAAAATGAAGAAAATCAGCTAAGTCCTAGTCTGCGCAGCAGTTGGGACAGTTGGGACGTCGGGGCGTGAATCGGCCGAAAAGCCGCCAGGCAGTCCGCAGAGCAGTTGGGACGAAAGGACGCGCGGGACGCGAAAAGGCGAACCGGCCGAAAGTGGGAAAATTTGCCAAGTTTTGTTATCGCGCGGTTTGGGATAGTTGGGACAAAAGTACGCGGAGGATGTGAACCAGATGATTTGGCCGAAGCAGGAGTCTTTTGTCCAAAACAGTTTGGGACATCCGGGCCAAAGGTACGCGTGGGACGCGAACCGGTCGAAAAGGCGAAAAGGCAGCAAAAGAGGGACAAGGAAGCCCGAATCGGCTGAAGCAGGAGTTTTTTGTCCGGGACAGTTAGGACAAAGGGACGCGAGGGACGCGGAAAGCTGAAGCGGCCGAAGGCAAAGAAGAAAAGTCAACGTTTGACCCGTGAAACTTCAAACGGCCATAACTTTTGACTTCGAGCTCCGATTTTCACAAAATTGGACTTTCTGGAACGAGCACGACGTCCTCTACGCCACAAAAAATAGATTTCTTATTTTTAATGAGGGTAGATATATTTAAATAAGATAAACATGTTCGGCTCCAGTCAGTTAATGCTCATTCCCGTCAAATGACAGAAAACGCCTGCCAGACCCAAAACAGCTGCCCGCACTCAGAAGGCCATAACTTTTGCATTTCTCAACGAAATCACACAAAATTGGTACCGTTGAAATCGTGGCTCCGAGCCCGACACACAGCAATAAAGAAATTCTAGATTTGATGAGAAATTGGTCGAGATTTTTTAGAAAACGTGGCTGGGTTCATAACAGTGTTTCATTTGGTGGTTGGGAGTACAATTAAGAGGCATGGTCATCATTCTTTCTTTGCTGCAGCACCTGGGACAGTATGGGGAGCCTTTTGCAAGTAATATATAATCATTTTACTCCATTTAATGCCTCTTACAGGTGGTTGAAGGACAGATTTCGGGATTTCCATTTTCCCTTCTCTTTCCCTTCTCATTTTTCTATAAATTGGAGTGTTGGGCTCATTGTAAAGAGGAGAGTTTTTTTTTTAGATAGCAAAGCTTTGTCAAAATTGCTTTGTGAAGCCAATGTGTTGCAGGCCCTTGTAGTGGACTCCTTGTATGGTGATCCAGGCCCTTATCTTGTAATAGACTGAACTGTGCATATCATGAAGCAATAAAATATCAGTTTGTGGATGTATCTTCCCCTGCTGTGTTTTCTTGCATTCTTCTTGCCCCTTTAATCTTTCTACAAGAATATTGTGTCTATTATTATGTTCTTGCAGGGATCCATTATCATTGTGTATGCTTGGAATATTGTTGTGAATGCATTTTGCTAGATTACGGAGAACTTTCATCACCTCTTCTAGTGTGTACTTTATTTCTGTATTTCACACATTTGGAGACTACTCTCACACCCTCCTTTTCTGGTGTATCACCACTTTAGTGTAGGCTTTTATTTTATGCACTCTCTCTCCCTGGTCCCTTGGAAATTTAGATTAAAATAGTTAGTTTCCCCTACATTAGTGTAGATTGTGGCAGGTAGTTTAGGAGCAAGAACCAGCTTTCTCTGGAGGTCTATCTCAAGTAGCAAGTCCCACAACTTGGAGATAGTACCCATGTTATCCAATCAAACCGTGAGTTCAAGTCTATGCACTTGTATAAACACAGGGGTGCTGTGATTCACTGATAACAGTTTTATTGGAAAAAGGATTCATATAGATTTCCATTTATATTAATTTTATCTCATGATGATGAGTTTTTCTATGGTTTAAAGGTAAGTGTTCGGACAAGAAGATTTTTTCTAGTGTAGGACATGACTAGATCTTCTAGATGTTTTGATTTGATTGGAGCATGAGATGGATTAGGTGATGCTTTATATACTAGGAGAGTGAAGCGGGATGAATTTGGAATCTAATGAATCTATTTATAGGTCGTTATTGTTCTAGGAAAGGTGCGAATTACCTGATCTTTGAGATCAAGTTTTTGGGAAGGTTGATTTTGTGAAGAAAAAAGTTGTTGTGGTTTGAGCACGTGATTGTTTCAAGACTTATAAATTGATTATAATTGTTATAAAGGTCAGGGGATTTCCATAAATTTTTTGCATGACATATTTTGTATGTTTTGGAGTGATTTAGTGGAATAAAGATGTTTTTAGGGTCCCAAAGGAAGTAGGAAATAACTATTTTTAGAAGAACAAAGAACAATGGTCCCATTAAATAAAATATTCTGATTGGTTGGTGTAAATTGAGACCCTGTATGATGTTTAAATTTTAATTTTAACATGTTATATTATTTATGGGTCATGACAAAGTATGGTTTTGATGTTAGGGTAATTTTATCTTTGTGTACATGGGGATTTGAATATTTTTGGAGCATATAATGATGATTTTGTCTAGGCCGACCTACTTGGCTCACTTATGACTGTTGTGATAATTTTAGGGGATGTTTTTAATTATGCATTGGTATAACCAAATTTTTAATACCGATGTCATTTAGGTTAGATGAAAGAAAAACATATAAAAATGATGTTTTGGGTTTATTTTTAAACGAGTGATCTTAGAGGGAAGAAATGCAACCTAGAGGATAGTGATTTTCAGGTATGTGTGGATGATTTTAAGGTTGAGGAAGAGAATAAAATGTTGAATACTGATTAAATACATGATAGTAAGATATTAGAGCCAAATAAAGATCAAGAATAAAAATATAACGAAAGTTTAATGTCCTAAGGTTTAAGCTAGGGTTTGTGAGCTGAATATGTCATCTCTATCAGTTGTGGTAGTAGAAAAATTAGAGATAAAATCTCTTCAGGAGGATGATTTGGTGCTTAGTCATCCTAGGGGGTTGTAGCCTTCTTTTGGAGTGGGTGATTCACTAAATTAGGGGTTAGTGCTCCTTGTAGGGTTGATGCTCTACTAAATTAGGGGTTGGTGCTCCTTGTGGGGTTAGTGCTCCTTATAGGGTTGGTGCTCTACTAAATTAGGGGTTGGTGATCCTTTTGAATTTGGTGTTTCACTAAATCTATTTTCTTTTTGTAATATAAGTAGAGTTTCAGTGGGTTTTCTTCCCCATGATCGTTTCCTGTAACACTCTGATTTTGTATGTTAACTTGGTGAATGTTTTACATACTGTTATAGCTCTTGGAATGAAAGAAAACATGTTAAGATACATTTTGATCTTAAGAGAATGTGTTGCTAATTTGGATTCTTACATACTGTGATTTATTGCATGGGACAGCAAATATTGTACTTGTGTGTTTGCTGATGTGACGACAGATTGTCGTATAATTGCTTGCTCTTGTGCTGATTGACAGCATACCCTGAATCAACTCCATTGATTCAAGTATGCTGAGGTCCTCTTGTGTTTTCTATGTTAATTCACACTTGAACTGGACTAGGATTATTATGAGCGTGCAGCACCTGATTACAGGTGTGAATAGCTAGCACGAAAATGCCAACGACAGGGGTTCGATTCTTGAACCCTGTACTGTCGAATTCGGGACCTCGTGGGGCCCTCGTGGGGCAAGAAACGCCTGGACACGGGTGGCCTTGGCCTGTAATCTGAAGGACGGAATGTCCTGCTCTGCGTTAACGTGAATGTTAGTAAGGGGCTGGAAGGAAGTTGTTAGTGTTAGTGGTTAGTGTGAATTAAACCTAAACTAACCCTAAGACCTAACATACATCCTACACTACTATCCTAAGTGGATTTTTAAATTACAAAAAAAAAGAGAGGGAAAAATAAATCTAAATTCTAAAACCTAAGGTTTAACTAAGACCTAGGTCGAATGAGTTATGTAACCTAAACTAATCCTAAACTAAGGGGTACGCAGACCCTTGGGAAGAAAGGGATAAGGATGGGAAGGAGGCATTCATTGGAATTAAATGAACTGTCCCTTTGTGGACGGCGCCAGTTTTGGCGGGGCAGGTAAGGAATTTAGAGGCATCTATTTTGAAATAGAGCCAAGTTCAGTTTGCTTGGAAAATTTGAAACTTAGAACTTGCCAACCCAAGTGGCGGTGGCGCGGAAAGTGAGGAAAAAGGCAAAGCCTTTAATGCATTAATGGTTTTTGGTCCTCGCGACCAGTTCGCCTTTGAAATAGCATGAGGAAAAATTGATTTTCATTTTTTTTGGTTCGAGCCTTTTGTAAAGTTGCTCTGCATTTGGTTTTTCTGACCTGGTTCGGTCGAACCAGCTCTTGGCATTTGACATTTTGTGGAGATTTGGAGGCTGTTGTTAAGCCTGAAGAAGGAAGGAAGTGTTGGAGAGATTGTGCTGTTGCTGTGGAAGGAAAAACGCAGGCAAACAACGTTTTCTTCGAGTTCTGGAAGAGAGAATACAGGCACGTTAAGCCCTTCTCTTTAAAATCTTTGCTTGATTTAAATGTTATCATTAAAACAACCCTGCTCTTGGGTTGGAATTGCATGATTGCTGTTGGGTTGATTTTGAAATGGATTTGCGGATTCTTGCCTTCTTTTCTTTGGAAAATGATAAGAAAACGGCCCTGGTTGCTCGGAGAAAACGGCTCTGGTTCTTAGCGGCCTTTATTTGTTGTTGCTCAAATTGGGTTGGAATATGAATTACTGTTGTGGTTGCGTACAGTGTTGTGGAATGAAATAAACATTTTCTTTCTCTGTACATGTAGTATGGAGTGGACAGGCTGTTTAATCTTTTCCTTATAGTGTAATCGTTCTCCTTGTTGTTGTGCTTGGAACTGCTATTACATGTGAAGAGAAAAATGGAATTACAATCGTGTTATATTGCTGTCATTTTGGAAATAATATGAATTATTGTTATGGGTCGCTGAGTTCGACTGTTCTAATATTCACGGATGAAATGATTCCTGTCGTGCTGTTCGTTTAACAGTTAGCAATAGCTGGTTTAAGCTGTTCTTATTGAAACTTATAAGGAAATAGATCCTCTTCCTTTTACTATTATGGATTTTAATGAAGATGGTATTTGGGTTTTCTATGAGTATCTGATTTCGCTTGAATGAAGTAATTGCGATATTTCCATTGCTGTGCCTTTTCTTGTTTAAGAAATGAGCGAATACGTTTTGGTACCCGTGAAAATAGAGAAAAGGTAGCTATTTTTCCTTCTGAGGTTATTGTTGGATTATGTTTTCTCTTTGCTGTGAGAATGGGTTGGTTTTATGGTGATTTAATGATGCTGTTTGGTCTCCCTGTTCGGACTGTATACACAAATACAAATTGGGTTGTATTCAGTGCAGTGAATGATTATATTTCTTTATGCTGTGATGGAAAGTTGATTCCATGGCGACTTGTAGATGAGGTTTGACCTTCTGTTTGAATTGTCTTGTGAATGTGAACCCGACTTGGATTTCTGTTTTTAATAAATGGAAAGTGTGGGAATTAGCTTGTTTTCTGAGTCTATTTTGACTGTACCAAGCTTATGCAATTAACCCCCTAAACGGTTTGTCCTTATAGAGGTATTGATATATGAATGTTATATTTTGAGTTCTGTACCTCCTTAAGAAAATGGAAAATGCTGTTTTGGAATTAACGGTTGATCGAGATAGAACTCGAATTGGTTATTCATTGTTGAGGCATGATTGGATTGGTTCTGTACAGGCTATGTGAGTTGCTATTCATTAAGGACGACTGTTCTGCTATCTTTATAATTGAGTTGTCTTGATTAGAAAAACATGATTTGAATGTTTTTACTTCATTCTGAATACAATGATTGTTCTTAATGAAATCGTAGAGAATGAATTCTTCTCTTTTTGCTATTTGGGACTCTGAAAGTGACATTGGAATTATAGTGCCTATGACTCGGTCTTGCTGTAGGTAACAACAATGTACCACTTGTTATTAAGAACTATATGTGTTCAGAGGTATAAAAGATTATATGAATATATATACTTGCGTGGTTGCATAATTGTTGTTGGTTAGCTATACAGTGTAAGAAGTAGGGAATCTTCTAGTATAGCAAATACCTAGTATGCATATTGATATGGCTTGCTCAACGATGAATATAATGTCTTCTAACCTGCTTGGCATTCATATGAACTGGAAATAAATGAAATTATTCTTGCTGCCAGAAAGTGAATTCCGAGTGGATCTTGTAAGTTTCACTCTGAACTGTTATTTTGATTTGTCTTTCGTATGGATTTCACTGTTAGGACAGTCATGTGGAAAGAAATAGAGATATGAATTAATGTTTTAGAAAAATGATCTTTCTTCTTTCATTCAGTTAGAAATCTGGAATTCGTGAATGAAGAATTTTATAGTGCTTAGATGGGAGCTACTATATGCATTGCTGTTCGCTTTCTTGTTTGTACTTGAATGCTTTAAATTTAACATGCTTCATGAACAAAAAGGAACGTAATGGATTTATATTCAGTTAGTTTCATCCTTTGCATTTGTTATTAATGAAAGGCATGGAAAGGATAACTGTATGCTATATAGGCAGCAAACTACTTGTATTCCTAACGTTACAAATATTGTAAATTGATACTTGCAATGATTATGTGGAAACGGGACAGCAGTCCCTTGGCTGATTGTGATGATATTTTTCTGATAGTTCAGTTGTTATGCTGATCTCTCCTTTGTGCTTATTTTGAGATTGATGTTTTTCTGTCGTTTCATAAAAGCAGGGTTCTTTTATTGAAACAGTTAGTTGAAGCATCTTATTTTAAGGATAAGTGCTTAATGTGCTCAGTTCATTGAACTGACCCGTGCAATTCATTTTGCAGATGGAATTTGATTAGAATGAAGGCTTGGCTGTTTTCTGATGCCTCTTGATTAGATGTAAAATAACTTGTAATTATTTCTTTTACTCCTCTTCGAGGAATTGTGAAAAGAAGAAAATATATTCTTTTGTCCATGAGTTGAATGGATGCTTTGTATAAACTATACCCAATCAGCTGGATTGGCAAATGTACAAATTATGTCTTGAAATATTGAATACAATTACAGGTGTGATATTTTCAATAATTATATCAGTTGATTTTGTTGTTTAAATTAGAAATATGATGTTATTTCCTGATTTGGAATTGTTTCATTATCCTTGGATGGATGTTGAATTGAAACTGATATCTATTCTTACTTAAATACAACTTTTAAGTTGAACAATGCAATTAGTTCATACTTGGGTAAAGATGAATTTTTAATTGACATTAAAAGGATTAAGAGGAATATGATTTCATAATCAGAGGGAATTCAGGATTAGCTTGGAGCTAAGGAATATCAATTTAAATTGGGAGTATTCGAACTTCGTTTTCGAACCTCATTAATGATCCCGTTTGATAAAATTCAGAATAAAGGATATAGGATACATATATCCATAACTAATGATCCTTAACTATATAACGTTAAGGGGAACAAATGAATTCATTTCTCGAAGATTAGACCTCGTTTGAATGACGTCTAATAAGTTAATATTCTGAAATTAGTTGCAGTTGGAAACATCTTGGCTAAGTTTAATAGGTTAAACTTATTATGTCCGTCGGTACGGACTACTTAATCCAATGATTAAGAAATAAACCAAGTAAGGAAATGTAGCCCTTCGATACAAGGAGACGATACTTGGAAAATTAATGGACAGTTTAGTCCCTCTTAGTTATATACAACTGCAACGGAAACGAGGATCAAGGGATCAGCGTGGATGCTGAAAATTGCTTTAACTATTAACTCGTGGCTAAGTCACTTGGGCAGGATGTGTATTCCCGAATTAAAACATTTAGAATACATAGGCTGAATGTGTAGATCTTAGCTGGGGTGGGGATAGGGTATGATCTGGTATACGGAGTGACTCCGGAATACTAAAGATAAGTAGACACACGGAGTCGTGGGGTAACGACACCGTATGTCTGCGTATCTTTAGTTACCAGGAGTGCCTTCCTATACCCGTTCATATTACTAGTTGGAATTGAAAAGTTTAAAACTGAACTTAAACGTTGAGGACTGGTAGGAACCAGGAAAGACCATTCTAGATAACAGGTGAAGTGAAGTGAAGGACGTATTCCGTAGATGTGTATCACATCCAGGAATATGATCATGCAAAGCATGTGAAAATCTTTGGCCAAAGTATCGCAATTGCTGGTTGCGTTGTCCTTATCACTTAATTTAAGATGCAGGATGTCAGATGAATATCAGTAACAGATATTCAGATAGGCTTCTTAAATGGATCACTTCGATAACCGGGGAAGGTTATGAGAACAAGTATATAAAATATACTATGCATAAACAAACATGAAGGATCAGTTGTTGCTGAGTCATGTACATGAAGGATCGGTTGTTGCCGAGTCATGAAATGAAGGATCGTTGAAACTCCGAGCCATGAAAATGGAAGGATCGGCAGTTCATCGAGTCATTTACAGCAGCATATAGAATCTGTTATAAGATTGAATGGCATTGAATGTGTGTTCCATATTGTAAATATGTGAACAGGGAACATTCGTTTTAAAAAGAAATTGTATGATCCAAACTGTGTTGTTTGGGTAGAGAACAATTATTAAATCTTGAACGTGTGTTTGAATTTTATAATTCATAACAGAGAACGTTATATATATATAAAAAATAAAAAATAAAAAAATTTCCCTTGTTCTGATGTTTTAAAATGGGGATGTTACATTTCCCACTTATATCTTGTGTTCATGTGTATGCTCTTTTGGTTGTGCTTATGTGGTTGATTGTTTCATTTTTGTTAATAAAAAATTGATGGATGGATAAATGTTAATGATTCATGTATGATAATCTAAAATTATTTTAAGGGTTTAAATACCTGATTCACCCCTCCTCCTAGTTCATTGTGCTTCAAACAAACTGAAAATACCAATATCAAATGTCGAAAATAAGATCAATTACAAAGAGGACACATGAACCCAGGATGGACAAGAGTGTCAGGCATTAATTTCCAGTGTTTGTTGCTAGTGTCCAGAGATAAGTGATGATAAATGAGTGAAGAATGAGAGATGGGGATTGTTGTATCCTATCTAGAACTGTGTATGTGAGTAACAAGTGTAAAAGTTAAAAGCAATAAACACCAACAAGACAAACAAATGGAATATGCAATGGGTCAGCAGTGAATACTTTCCTTACGCAAGATCCATATATAATAGTAGTAAGTGCATGATTTTGTGTCTACATTTTCCCTCACTTTATTTTGGTTAGTGAAATTTCGGTAGCATAAAGTAGATAGAGATGCCTACTTGAGTGAATTCTAGAGAAGCCCATGTCATTACAATACATGAAGAGTGTAGTAGAAGTATGTGCCGATTAAGAACATACAATGTGAGGAACCATGGATTGATGTGTTGGCCCATGTGGTGTAATGAGAGATGTGGAACCGTAATGAGGAACACTAAACGAGATTGATGATTTTGATGTTGAGTGATTGGAGATTTTATTTTATTTTCATCAATGATGGAGATGTGTTGGTGTTGGCAGTGATCAGATTCCAACCTGATCACGTGCATGAAAAAAGGAGGATTTGGGTGTCTTGCTGCCAGAGAAAGAGTCTAGGTAGATAAGTCTAGTGTTAGCCTCCAACTTTAACTACATCCCCAAAATATCTAGCCATTGCAGACAGAAAAATATCATATTTTGTTGATTTGGATCCATTTTGATTTGTTCAGACATGATAACACATATAAGATAAGTATAGGAAAGGAAATGATGTCTCATTTCTCCCACTCCATGGGTGTCATTTAAATGTATTGCTTCCATGTGAGGTCATCTAGAATAAGTTAAAAAATGTAAAGTAATTTTCCATGTTAGGTCATCTGGGAATGCGGTGATGTAACTCTAAAGTTAGGTCATCTGGGAGGATAAGAATGTTGTGTTGTGTCGATTTGATGAATGTGTTAGTAAAATTTTTATTGAATGTGTGTGATTGATTGATTGGTTACTCATGAAGACATTTTATGCTTGTTTCCCTCAGGCTAGGTCATTAGGGGGATTCATTAGAAACTGATGTGAAATATTGCATGGTGTACAAATAAATGTCTAATAATGGTGTATTAGAAGTGTAAACTAAAAATGTAATGGTGTAAGTGGAATTATAATATGACCCCAATTTTATGTCCCCCCTTTTGGAGAAAGAGGGAGTAATGATGAGAACGAATGTTGAGCTGAAAGGAAGCGTGTAATGAAGTGATAGTGGATATATGATAGATATCACAAAAGTGTGTGTCTATTGAATGAGAGAAATGTCAAGAAGAAGTATAGTGTGTGTGAAATGTGTATGATACTGTATTAGGCAGAAATTTGAAAAGAATGTCGTAAATGAGAGAAGAATCAGAGTGAGTATGATCAAGATATGATGAAACCCATAGAGCCATATTAGTGTGAACAATAAGTGTGAATAATGACTATAATGTGGTAATTAATGAATATTTACTATAAATAGTAAATAGAAAAAGTGAATAGGTATTTCATTTGGTAATTGTGTGAGTGTGATTTTGAGCTCTAGGTGTGTGAATATGCCTCAAGTGAGAGCACCACAATCAATTTAGTTTGAGATGGTGGCAGTAGTTGTGGCGTAACGCATGACAAAAAAGCTAGTAAGTGTGATTTTTTTCAAAAAAGGTGTCGAAATTGGTTGTTTTTTATGAATTGTTACAAAATATTTGTTATTAATTTTCTTGGAGTTTGAGACCTAGACAAGAGTGATGAATGCGCTAACAACCTTCCTGACAAAAATTCCTAGGCATGGACACTAGTGACCTACTCCTGTGTGCCCCAGTCTTACTCCTCGACATTGACATCCTAGAAAGCTTGGGTTAAGTTGAGATTATAATAGATGTGAAAGTTGGTGTTTGCTGATGTTAGAAGTAGGTGTGTTTATATTTGTATGGTGATTTAACATCATTTTTGATGTCATTTTGTGTTGTGTAGAGGGATATGCATTTGAGAGAGTTTTGTGGTGGCCATCATTTGAGTACATTGCTAAGACCGAAGTTATCAGATGAGGAGTGGAATGTTCTAGATTGTGCTGGCATGCATCATATAATGAGGATGGGGGATGTGCCCCATAATATTCCTATGCTTACAACTTTGTACGAGAGGTGGTGTGTAGATACTTGCACCTTTTGGTTACCTACAGGGTAGATGAAAGTTACTCTAGAGGATGTGTATCACATACTGTGATTACCTATTATTGGTGAGAGGGTTCAGGTTATGATTGTGGATGATACATAGAGATAGATGAGAGATGCTAGGTGGTACTATATAGGGCCTTGAGTACATACTGAGGTCCAAATTAGCTTGGATGCTATATTGAGGTCAGGGGTTCAATGATTACATAAGTTCATTTGCATGGTGATTGTGTCATCAATTGTAGTCGAGGGAGGTGGTGTAGGCATCTTATATAAGATGCATGATATTTTCCATCATATAGAGGAGGATGAGACGAGGTATGTATTGGCACATTTGTATAGGAATTTTTATAGATTCACACATTAGGAGCATGGGAGTGGTATTGGAGATATGACATTGTTACATGTATTGGCCTATGAGCATTTTATTATATTGAGGCTGGTGGGTGGTCCACAAGGAGAGTGGGAAAGGATAGACATTTATTGGGAGATGGATAGACATTAATGACAGGAAAATGGATACAGACACTTACATAGTGATGATAGATCATATGGGGCTAGAGGCCATGACTTGGAGGCCATATCGGTATTATAGAGGATGTCCAGAGGATGTAGTATAGCTATAGTGTATACAACAGACTATGTGGTTGAAGGAACAATTTCACGGAGTGGCTAAGTTATTTCAAGTGGAACACGTATCATGATAGTTTTGTATGGCCCAAGATGTGACCCCAGAGCCATATATATGGTTGAGGGCTATTAGGGCACCGAGGAGGGCTAGAGCTAGACCAGGGCCTATAGTAGCACAACTAGTACCTTCCGAGCTAGACGAGGCTGATGCAGTGATAAAGCCAGTAGATATGGATGATGCAGTGTGTACAGAGGCCTACCGTGCATGGTGAGTGCCACATTGATGGGTGTTTTTATTTCTAGTTTTTGTTGATGCAACGAGATTACCACAGGGAGGAGTATAGGGACAAGCACACCCCCCAGATAGCATAACGGTAGTGGTAGTGGAGAGTGAGTATTTTTCTAGTGATGTTTAATGATTTTTTATTTGGTTGATCGATTATTTTTGTTTTTGTCTAATTTGTTATTTTACGGGTGTAGGTGATTCTTGTTGGTCATTGATCATGGACACACATGTCTACACATTGACGTCAATTATTTCCACTAATGCACTTATTGGTGGAGGTATGCTAGGGCATGTAGATGATATTGAGGGTGAGCATGACCATTTGTTTGATTAAGTAGTGATAGTAGCAGCGGCATGTACCGTGTTACTGAGTGAGAGGGATGAGGCACGCAAGGGACGCGACAAGATAGAGAGGTTATAGGTGGTGGTATTTTAGCACATGATGTATTTACATGGTACAAGGAGCTACAGGGTCACTCCATAAAGCAGTTGACCAAGAACAAACTATTGCATAGGAAGATAGAGATATAGGGGCTGTGATCAACAACATAGATTTAGCAGTGAAGCTTCTAGTTCTAGAGCTCTTGTAGTGGTAGATAGTGATAGCGATGATGAGATATGACATATATGTACTCATGTAGCGATGTATGAGAGCTTTCCCCTAGTATTGGAAGTTTTTTAACTGTGATGGTGATTTATATTTATATAAATGGACTATTGGCACAATTTTGTTGTACTTGATGTGTTATTGATGTGCAGTGTGATGATGTGTTTGATTATTGTTGTGATATTTGATGTGTGGTATTGTGATGAATGTTTTATTGATATATTTGATAATGTGTGGTTGTTGATGATGATTAATGATGAGATATTATATGTAACTAGTGATGATGTATGCAGTGTAATTGTGATGTGTAATAGATAAATGATGAAAAGGTGTAATGTATAAATGATGTAATAGAAATGAATAATGTGAAAGAATATGAAATGGTCGTAATAGTTTAGTGAATCATTTGTTAGCATGATGAAGAGAGGAGGGGGGATAGTGATTCCCCTTAGTGTGTAGATGAGTAGGTTCATTTCTATACAAGACCCCTCAACAATCAAGATTGAACCGTAAAGTGAGAGTGCATCATCGAGAAGTGATATGATAGTGTGTGTGAGATAGATTGATCGATAAGGAATGTGCCACAAGAGTGATGAGAGGTTATTATTGTAACAAATCCCTCAATAATCATGTAAGAACCGTAAGAACAGGAGTGCATCATCAGGAAGTATGGTGATAGAAATCACCTACTAGAGATTAAGCCAATGTGGAGAGGTGGAAGCATGTGGAATGAAAGTAACATGAGTGTATGATCCAAACTGAATGTCATGTGGAATGGTGTTAGCTATGGGTGATGTAGTGGTCATAAGTGAAGATGCTAAGGGTTATGGAAGCCAATGTGTAGTAGCAATATGACATGGTGGATGAGATGGTGTAGCAATGGATGGATGTGGTGGTAGATGAATAATGACCTTAGCACTAGATGAAGTTGATAAATCAATTAGAGTAACTGCAAACTTGCATGGGAGTGGAGAGATAGAGTGTTCTTGAGAGTGAGAACCAAAATAAATGACACCTTTCTCTTCTAATTTTTGTAAGAAATCACAAAGGGTGCAACATTAGTTATCATAATGACCATTGATATGATGAAAGTTGCAATAAGGTTTATCATGTTGGCGTTGCAAGAAATTAAGAGGATGATGTTGAGTAGAAGGTAAATGAATCATATGCTTGCCAAACATGGTACACAACACATCATGAGGTCTAGCATGATGAGAAAAATTGTAAAAGCTCCCATGAAGGAGATGAAGAATGTTTAGGTGGAGTCCGACGTGGTGGAGAAGATAAAGGACGCTTATGCAATGGAGAAGATTGATTTTTTTTTGCAAAGTGGAGGAGATGGAGTCCTAGGAGGACATTGAACATATGGGAGAGGAGAGGAACTAGGTGATGGAATAGTAGGAGAACTAGGAGGAGGATATATAATATGTGCAGTAATGAGATCCTATTCTAAATCAATGACCTTATTGAAAAGAAGTGTGAATGACTCACATGTATCATATTACAAGAACTCCTTTAAAGAGGGAATCAAGCCATGAAAAAAGATGAATTTATTTTCTAAGTCAATAGGTTGGAATACTAATTGATGCATGTAAACATTGAAGTGTAAAATATAATCAATAACATGATCTGTTTTTCCCTTGTGTAAGCCACGTAGATGATCATATGTGACTTTAGGGCCATTGTCGAGTATAAATCATTGCAAAAGTTTTTGTTCCATCTCACAATAGGTACTAATAGATCCAAAAGGTAAGTGAGTGTATTATTAGAGAGCATCAATAGTAAGACTATGACGAAAGGATTTGAGAAACAATAGATCATTATAATATGAAGCCATGGAAAGATGGTAATGTTTGAGATGCAAATATGGATATCAATACCATCAAAAAATTAAAATGTAGGCATAATGAAATCCTCAAGAAATGTTGAATTGTGAATCTTTTTTGGAATACGGTTACCATAAAAAGAATTGTTATTGATAGAAGCATAATATGCCTTGCTTTCTAATGTGAGACATTGGAATTGATATTGTAAGTGGAAACCAACATGCATTAGTGATAAGATGTCCTCTAGAGGGATGATATAAGATGGAAATAGTGTATTGAGTGGTTGCAATTTTTCATTATGAGTGATCATGGGAATATAAAGAGGAGACTTAGAAGATGTCGATGCTAAGGGCACACTAGATATGGGTACAAAAGAAGTAATATGTGTTGAATAACATGGAGTTTCAATAGAAGGCATAATACTAGCATCAAAAACATCATTAGGAGATGGAGTGATTGAAGGAGATGAATTAGGCATACTATTAGAAAAAATCTCTGAAGAAGATGAAAGCAGAGGGGGGGATTCACATTTAGTCGTATGTAGAGAAGTAGAATCATGACTATCAGGTGTCTCATCAAGATTAAACAAATACTCAGATGTAAGGATTTCATTAAGTACATCATGAACATAGAATGAAGGAGGAGGAGAACTAGTATGTGATGTGTCATGTAGCATTTTATGAATTAGAAGGAGGATGTGATGTTGTTATAGAATCATTTGAACTAGTATGAGAAACAAAAGCATGTACATGTTTATTGTCATCAAGATTAAGCATCAAACTAATAAGATCATCATCTGGGTTATTATTAGAAATAAAAAAAGATGAAACATGGTGAAATGAATAACAAGGTGTAAAACGATTAAAGTTTTCCGGATCCTCAACAATGCTAACAGTGTAATTATCAAAGCTAGTAGGCACATTGCATTCACTAGCTAAGATATTATTTTGAGTATCATATGGAAGAGTGACGTTGCGATATAGAGCGCTAAGTTCAGCTATGGTAGCCTCATCATAAATAGGATTAATGCTTACATGAGGCATTACTATCCTAGGAGGAGAAGTGCTATGCTTAGCAATTAGGGTTTTACTGGATCATAGGGAAAATAAATCTAAGCTACGGGTTCACCAAAATGATTTTATAAAATATGAATATTTTATTTAAATCTAAATGCAATGATCTGATACAAATGATATAAAATGAAATATAAATGATAATAATTTATTTAATATTAATTATGAAAGGAAATGAGAAGGGAAAGCTACTTATCTAAATTTCACCTATCCCAAAGTTGATCTGGGCAGGAGAAGATGATGGAATATATGTATGGATGGTCACAATTAGATACATAAAAATGTAGAGATTCTCAAAATGGTGAGACAAGGGCACCTGGGTAGGGATAGGGGCACCTGTGGGAGGTCATGTCCTCTCTATAGGTGCCTGGGTCTATAGAAAAGGTCATGATTTGGTTCCAAAAGTGTAGCTATGACTTCACAGTTATTCTCCTTTTGTCACTATGTGGTTTCACAATAATCGTCGGAGCTGCTATAAACCAACAATTAAATAATTACTGAAAAAACCTCAAATAGACATCATATCCTAAAAATAAAAGATGTAAAATGAGGGGTGGGATTGTCCTCAGCTGCCACAATGGTGGAATTACAATTGAGTGTTACACTACATCTCAGATCTAATGTAGTTTTGTGTGCTCGTGTGTGTAATAGTGATCCTAGGTCTCCCTCACACCAATGATGCCAAGATAACGAGTAATAGCTAGATAAGATGCAAATGCATGGATGGAAAAGAATGAACTCCCTTTCCTATGCAATGTGTATGCAGAGTAATGTTCCCAAATGAAGTTCCTTTCTCTATGTACATAGCTAGCCATTGATAATATTTTTTTGCCCCTATAATGGTATGTATGTTGTGTTTATATAGGGATTTCTTATTTGAATTTCAACACTAATGACCCGATATGTCAACTAATACCTTAGGAGATGAGAGGGAAAATCAAAAATACTGACCTCAAATGTCAAAAATAAGATAAAATACAAAGAGGACACGGGTGCCCAGGATGGACAGGAGCGTCAGGTGCTAATATCTAGTCTTGGGCGGTAGTGTGCAGAGACAAGTGGCAATAAATGAGTGAATATTGACTGAAAGGGATCCTTGTAACTTGATCAAAACTATGTATGTGAGTAACAAGTGTAAAAGATAAAAACAATAAAGACCAACAAGAGAAGTGGATGGACTATGGAATGGGTCATCAGTAATTACTTTCCTTAGGTAAAATCCAGATATAAGAGTAGTAGTTGCATGATTTTGTGTCCACACGTGTGCTTTGGGTGAGTGTTTAATTATAACTAAATGAGGTATCGGTGTGCATAGATGATGTGCATACAAATTAAAGACTACATTTGGGTTCTGTTGTCAGGATCGATTTTCAAATTATTTGTTAGGATGTTGCATGCAGATGGCGTATCAATTATCTTTTGAGAGGATTGAAAGTTGGGTAGAAGACAACCAAGATAATTTTTCATAGAGGTATATCATTGGACCTGATTTCAATGCATGAAAGTGATTGGATGATAGTATTTATCACAAGTTGTATGAGATTTTTTCAGCTTATTTCTAGTAGAGTTTTACCAGTGGTTGGCAACTTATGCATCAAACAAAATTTACTATTCCAAGCCAAGGGTTTAGACGTAGGAATATTATCAAAATATCTTTGATGTAGATGAGGATTGGACTAGATTTGTAGATCACTAGTGGGCAGGTGTGTTGTGTAATTATACGTTGGAATATGAAATTTTGACGTATCATTGTCTAGAGAAAGCTAATTTTAAGTTCTTCCATGTGCCAAGAGGATCCTATTTACATGTTAAACCCTTAGCTATCTAGATCTTGATATTACTAGGATTGGAGAGATTTCCCATGGCTATCTAAATCCCTACCACACATAGGGCAGGAGCATGTGTGGAGAAGGATGGTGGCCATGGTAGGAGATAGACAAGGAGAAGAAAGATGGATCAAGTATAATGAAGTGCGAGAGAAGGAAATTGAAGTAGCACATGTTATATTTTTCTCGTTTGTTTCAAATTAATGATTTTAGCTACTAAATAAATCTAAACAACTCAGAAAATGGAGGGTTTAAGGTACCTCAAATGTGTGATAAGGAATGAACGGGCACAAAAGTGAATTGATCCTCACTATAAGCTTGATAACCTGCAAATAAGAATCACTAAAAATTGATTAGATGATATATGCGGGGGCTTCCCAAAAAAGCTAGATCCAAGAAGTGTTACCTTCCTTTTATGGATGTCGACCCCTATTTGATAAGAGAAAGAGAAGTAAATAATAGACGATATAATAGCATGCAGAAAAAAAAATACTAAGGAATCTAAAAGTACCTGAGATGAATCTAAATGTTGATCTAATTTGAATAAATATAAATAGAATGGTACCTGATTGGGTCGACGGTGACCCAGACTGTGCAGAGGTAGGTTGACGGTGACCTAGGTATGTGAAGATATAGACAACAAAGTAAATATATAGACCTATAAGGATATGGATGTAAACTGCATGTAACAAAATCTTGTGGATGTTAGGGAATGGCCTATAGAAGAATGTTTGGGACAGAAAGGTAGAGAAAATGGAAGAAAATAGTGACCAAGATGGAATGGTTGAAAAGTAGAACCATAGTTGATGGACTGAGTGTGGGGCGATGATTAGGGTGGTGCAACGGATACAAGAAGGAAAATGGAAGAGAAGATAATGGATCCCTGAGGGTAGAACATGGCCGAGAGTAGATGGACTGAAAAAATAACATAAGAACCTGTAAGTAAGGAAACTAGAAGAGAAGGCTTATAATGGAGCCTTGAGTGCTGGTGAAGATGATATGGTCCTGTTCACCAGGAAAAACTCCCATGGCATGGTGGGGTCTAACAAGATACAACAGATAGAAATATGTTATAAGATAACATAAGAAAGAAATATAAACCTATAAAATTCAAGTGGCTGATCAAAACAAGATTCCAAGGACTGTAAGAGGGTTGATGATGTTGCTAAGATGCTCTGGTTTAAAGATGGATTTGTAGAATGCAAGAAAATCAAGTGTTTTATTGTGCCTGTGTGTTTGTGTGTCCTTTTTGGAAAGGGAAGAACTCAATCTTATAGGGTCGATGGTGACTGGGCTGGGTCACCACTGACTACGGGGAAAATTTCCTTAATGGGGTTGATTTTTTGATTTAGTCGAGATTTCAGGTCTTTAAGAATGGGAAAACACTTTAAAGCTTGTAGGTGAGAAGATGTTATTTAGGGATGTGTCATGAGTAGTTATGGGATAAAGATAGGTAGGATAAAAGCTAGAAAAGTGTAGGGATGTAGATTTAGAATAAAAGCATCCTAAAAGGAAAGTTGATTAGGGCTAGTTAGCTAATGGATATTAATTAATTAATTAATGAAGATTAATTAATGAATGTTAATTAATGAGGATTAAAGGTGATGGGATAATAAATGGGCATTTAATTAAATTAATGTTAAGGGGATGAATTAAATTAAGGGGGTCTAGCTAGGACCATGGTGAAATATGCACATGCGGGCAGATAAGGGTAGAGATACCGAATTTAGGTGTCTACATTTGCCCCTTTTTTTCAAGTGGTTTGTGTTAGCAAGCCATGAGAAAAAAATTATGAGAGACAAAGATTATGATGAGGATTGATGAAAGGTTGATGATGAGCTCCCCCTCAAATGAGGGATTGATAATGCCAAGGGGAAATTGATGACGCGTTTGAAAAAGGTAGATGATGAAGGGCGGGTGGGTGAAGAAAAATGGGTAAAAGGATAATGCAAGGAAAGATGCCCCAAGCAAAAAGGATCACAATAACAATAAAAACTATGGTGGTGACTTTGATATCATGTGGGTAGGGGACATAAGGGCGGTCTCAATGGAGATGGAAGCAATGTTGTACGAGCCAGTGAGTGGTAAAATCACTATGAAATGGAGAGAATCCAATGGGAAACATCTTGAATGGATGTGAGACAGGATGACCAATGGGTCATAGGTAAACATCAAACCATGTAAAACTAAATGTGAAAATTATGCAAAATCCTTCGTACATGAGGAATCGAGCGAAAAGGTATGTGTCCACAAGGGATGAGGATGAAAATAATGGTGCCCTAGTATAGGACACAAAAAATGGCCTGGAGGGAAAAGTGAAAAATGGTGGTGAAATAATATGCCCCAAGGGGGAATAAGTATGGCCACAAAGGAAAATAGGGAAACTAATGGTGAAATAAAATTCCCCAAGGGGGAATAAGTATGGCCAGAAGGTGGAATTTGATTACAAGTTGATAGAATTGTGAAATAAAAATACCCTTAGGGGGAAATAGGTATGGCCACAAAGGTGGACTTTGAGAGTAGAAATGGATAGAGTGAATGTTGAATTAAATGCCTGGAGGAAAAATAATATGGCCACAAATGTGGACTTTGAGATGATAAGGGGATGATTTGAAATATTGAAATAAAATTCCCTAAAGGGAGAATATAGATGGCCAAAAAATTGGACTTTGAGAGAATATCCTAGGAGAGGTCAAGAAAAGGAAAGCGAAAGCCAAAACAAGGGCTACTAAGGTAAGTCGATGATGACTAGGGCCAATTGACAGTGACCCAAGGGGTTGACAATGACCTCATTTTGGTGGCTATATAATCCTGGAAGTCATCTGATGATGCTCATTTTCATGTGTAAAATTGACGAGAGAGATAAGAGTGATTAAGGAGAAAATTTAGAAATGAAGGCTACTGGAGCAGTGAGGAAACGCCAGAGGGTGCAAAGGATGGTGAGTAACAAAGCCCAAACTTGTTTTTAGTTTAATTTTATGTTTTATGTTTTTTTTACATTTTTTATAAAAAGTGGATGATGCCAGGGGCGATCGACGGCGATCCAGATGGGTTGACGTTGACTAGGCCCTTAGGCATGTCAATTAACCCCTAAACACATCGACCCAACTTGGGTTGGTGTCGAATAGGGTTAGATTGGATGATTTAGGATTAAGGTGGATTTTGGATGTAATCTTAATGACTTTCAAATGGATTCGGATTGGGGATATGATGTATGTATGTTTTGTTAGTGATTACAGGCTAGGGAGATGATGTACTTGAGTTACTGAGCACTAGCTCTATATGAGAAAATCGGAGGGGATGTGATAGATATCAATTGGAATCGTCTATCTATAATGGGGTTAGGGGGTTTCAAGCATTATCATAGGATCCCAGGAGATGTGGGATTGATGATCGCATTAGTGGAGATATAGGATAGACAAAGTGCTACATTTTTGTTTAGAACAGGGGAGATGACTATCACCCTAGCGGATGTGTATCACATACTTCGATTTCCTATTCAGGGGGAGAAGATAGTCCCCATCATAGGTGACAACAGATTTTTAGTTTTTACATGGCTAATAAGAGTTGATGTGCCTCATATTAGATTCTCTTTAGGGGCATTCTCATATGAGATGATGTACGATGTAGGCATACTTTGTAATTGTTTGATTTTCTTGGTCATGATGGTTGTATCTTTTTATACATTTTTGGACTCAAGAGGAGCACAGTTTCCATGGGAATTGGATGGTGTGGTTGTAGACATAGTGGATCACAAGATAGTATTTTATGTTGGGACTTCCTTGTTAACTCAGGTGTACCATGAGCTATTGGTGTATAGGGCAAGTAGGAGATCAACATTAGATGTAGGATTCTTGCTTCACTGTTGGGCTTACAAACATATTGTGGTGATTCATCCACCAGGGCTTCCATGGGTCACTAGAGACCATATAGAGTTGGCAGTAGGATTTTTGAGATGGAGGGCCGATCATGCCTTCAGAGATAGGGGAGAGGAGTGGACTAATATGTGGATCGACTTGCAGAGTTGGATATAGATCAGATCAGATGATGGCCATACCAAGATTTTCCCGCATGGCCAGGGGTAGATGCAGAGTTGGTCGGTATGAGGTGGATGAGGTGGGTATAGGGGAGATGGCTAGAGATGATCGAGGTCATACAGTTTAACCAAGTGCGATGACATATTGGAGTCATCCAGATGGTTCCTAGGGATCTGATTTTCTATATGAGAGAGGAGCTAGACAAGGAGCTGATAGCTTCTGACATGGTAGATCTATTGGAGGAGGTGATAAGTGCCTTAGGATGACGACGACGACGTAGGATTCAAAGTAGGATTCTCTGACTGGATGACATCTTCTTGGGTAGATCATGTGGTTGTTGAGGGAAGAGAGGAGGAGGTAGAAGTTATGGAGATTGATGTAGATGCAACTCCAGGAGGCAGTGGAGATGGTGGTACAGGAGATTCCTGGAGGTGGCATGATTACGTGCCAAGTTAGATCAGATGAAGGTGGAGAGGGATATGAACTCTACAATAGAGGGATGTGTTACATGTAGGATAGGGACTGGTACCACAGGTAGAGGGAGGCCTATAGGGTCCGTTTTGGAGATCTTGCTACTATTCTGGCTACCGAGGCTGTGGGTGGTGGACAAGAAGCACCACAAGGAGGAGGAGAGATGGCACCTCCTCGTATGATTTCAATAGATAGATATAGATCCTTATCCATAGAGGATAAGTATTATGATGGGATCTTGATCAAGAAGCCTCCAAAGACCCTATGATATTGGGAGAATCTGTAGAGGTGATCTGCAGCTAGAGGTGGGCCATCTGGGAGCACAACAAGTGTGGCTTAACTGCACCGAGGAGAGGGCCAGGGAAGAGGTGACAAGGTTGATAAATAGATAGAGGGACTTGCCTCTCAGGGGAAATATTTGAGACTTTCTGATGTACAATTTACTGGTTTTACTGATATCTTTACTTTGAGAGAGGACCCTTAGAGGTCGATGATGTATTGATACACTTCATTTTGATGATATATATATATATATATTTTGACTTGCATTATACTTGATTATATGTTTATTATATGATGTGATGAGCTGGGTTCATGATGTGATGATGATGGTATTATATATGTTGTTTTAGACTTGATGATGTTTGAAAATACGTGATGATTTTGTTATGATGATATAGTTTAAATTAAATGTGATGATGATGTTGTATGTTTGCTTTAATTTATATTTGATGATGATGGTGAAAGAAATGCATGATTAGATGGTTGGTTTATAATGTATGATAGATGATACACATAGATGATGATATTGGATGTAAATGATGATAGTAATATGTTTTGTATTGATGATGATGGATGTATAGTTATGGATGGTATGTGATGTTAATAAAAAGGGTAATTTGAAAATAGATGTGATGAGTGATGATTAAAAAGATAATAGGTAAGAATAAATAAGTAGATGTGAAAGATGTGGTTGTGATAAGAATTGTAGATAAAGAAGGATGTGCTCGTAATAAAAGAGAGATAAGATAAGAGTAGATATATTTGTATTAAAGGAGGGATAAAAGATAGATGTGAAAAGAAGGTTTAGGATAAAATGCAACTTAACGATGGTGACCCATGGGTACAAATGATACTACATCATATCAAGGATCATGTGAGGAAAAGATGCCTCCAATCGCATTGGAGGTAAACAAGAGGGGGATCTAGGTAACACAAGGCACATGCGACTAAAAGATAGATGTTAGCATATAACCAATGATAGTTAGTTATACCAAAGATCATGAGAAAAAAAGGATGGAATGAACTCATAAACCTAATGTCAACACATGAAAAGGGATTTGTGATGCAACTTGTATGCATGGGAAGATGGTTCTCCATGAGTGGTGTTCCCTAAATCTATGCCCCATCTCTGGGAAGGGGAAAGAAAACTGATCAATGCGGGAATTTTTCTAGAAGAAAGTTGATCAATACGGGAAGATTTCTTAGGATGTTAATAAAATGGAAGGTTGATCAATGTGGGAAGCCTTCAATGCCATAATACAAAAGAGTATCCATCCTTTGAGGGTATGGTCTACTTTATACATATATGATATAGATGGAAAGAATGATATACATGATAGCCATCCTTCGAGGGATCGATCTATTTATTTGATTTGATTTTGATGCTTATTTTCTTTTCTTCTTTTTTTATATGAACAGTTGTCCTTTAAGGGAGCAGTTTGTTTTTAATAACTTTGATTTTGATAAGAGTATCCATTGATTTTTGACTTTAACATGGGGAATAGATGGTGATAGCTACGTAGACCACTTAGGAGGGAAAAATGAATGTACAAGAGACACCCCTGAGCCCTTTGCATGGTTTCAAAAGGTAAACAAGGGGTGATGGATGTAATGATCATGGAGTTCTCACCAAGAAGGGAGAACCTATCCATAAGGAAAATGCTATGGGCAGAGCCATGGTGCCCATATTTAAGGTCATGTCTAGGAAAGTGATGGTAGACCACATAATTCCAAATCATTACAATGATAGATGGAAGAGGCTAATGATGGAAGGATGATCTAAAGATATGACTAAGTGCTCACTGGTAATGTGCTAACAATAGAATGGTCACAAGTGCAATGCGTTAAGAGGTTCCACTTCTAGTTTACCATCAAGGGAGGCCAAATGATAGGCTCCCAACCCATACTTATGTGTGATAATGTATGGTCCAATCCAGTTAGGGAAAAATTTCCACGTTGGCTCCTTTCTAGAGTAGTAACATTCTGATTTTCTTTAAGGATGAGGTTGTCGACTTTAAATTTGCGTTGTTTGAGGTGATTATTGTAATAACACTCGAGGCGTTCTTGATAAACATGATGCTTTTCAAAGGGTCAGGAGATTACATTCATCTAAAATTAAAGAGTTGTGCTAGAATGCTCCTGGCGATAATCTTCATCAGAGATGAAGTCATGAAGAGACACGTGCAAGGATGGAAGTTGAACTTTGAGAGGAAAGATGGCTTCAAATACATACATGAGAGAAAAGGGAGTAGCTCTCATGGAAGTGTGGATGTTGGTCCAATAATCCTAAAGAGTGAAGGGGAGATGAAGAAGATTCAATCAAGACAAATTTGGGTTTAGGTTGTTTAAGATAAGTTGGATGAAGATCATAAAATATATGTAAGTAACACAGCAATTGTCACTAAAGTGGTCTAAGGGTGAGATTATATGCCCACAATTGATGGTATTTAGATAAAGCCACGGTGTTCCCAAGGGAAGCACATGTATGGCCACATAGGTTTTCATAGGAGAAGAAGATGAGAAATATATTGGCTGAAAAGATCAGATGAGATGAGTTAGATAAGACAAGAGGATGTTAGGTATGGAAAGGAACTAATCCGGAAATAGATCGATCCTAGATTGAAGTCCCCATAGCGTCAAGAGAGCCATGGGGATAAGATCTATGGATGAGGAAGAATATGTGAAAGGATCAATGAGAAGGGGGGATGCTCCCCCAGTGAGAGAGATGTGGATGAGCTAGTGGATGTTAGAAGAGATGAAATGGGGTCTCTAAAAGGGATGTTGGTGATAGATAGTCGATGATCATAGGGGTGGTGTAGTAAGGTGAAAAAAATCGATGAATAAGGGAGGTCCCTCTATAGGAGGAATGGTACATAGAGGAGTGGTTAGAATGGGGGATGTGGATGAAGGAGAAGAGCTAGTGACTCCTACAGATGGGAGGTAAAAATGGGAGTCGAAATGGTCGTAAGTGTGGATGGAGAAGGAATGTCCTCGAGGAGGTTGCCTCCCTTAATAAGATTATGGATGATGGTTTGAAGGGCCTTACGATGCTCAGTGTCATGACCTAGAGTATGATGGTAAGTGCAACTATGGTGGGGATCAAACCATGATGGTTTCAGACTGTTTGGGTTAAAGGCCTTGATAGGCGAAAGTGTGATGGCAGATTTTTGGACTAAGTGTTGTAGAAATTCTGCATAAGACTCAATGGATGTGTTAGGAGAGGTCTTTTGTGATATGATGTTGATGTCTGAGGATGAAGGTGGATTGTTTCAAGGTCTTGGTGTTTTAGTTTCAGCTTTGATGGTGATTGATGTCTTAGAATAAGAACAATTGGATGACTCTTGCTTGGACTTGTTGATAGGTAGAAGTTTTCTTGATGAAGGAGCTGGTCCTATGAGGGATTCAAGCTATTTAGATTTGGATTGATTGATTGATTGTGATGAAGGAGGTGGTCTTAGGAGGTATAGCTTTGGCCCCAAAATGGAGGATGTAGATTTGATCTTGGTTGGAAAAATGTCTATCTTTCTGTGGGGGTGCACAAGGGATTGTTGTGGAAGGGTGCCAAGGTTATTGGATTTGGATTGCTGAGGAGTACCCTTAGTAGGAATGACAATAATTTCAACTAGGGGATCTGAAGGTTGTGTTATGGCCGATGGAGGAAGTAATTTTTGCATTATTTAGTCTAAGGAAGGTGAGGATTGGCTTGGTGTAGGAGGGTCTGATTGTGTGGATGAGATGGGAGGATCACCTATAGTTGCTGTAAGTTGAAGTGCTCTCCAATATTATTTGAATGATGAAAGTGATGTGGAAGAAGAGGGAGATGATGGAGATGTGGTCACGATGGTTGATGTGGTGGGTGTGGGTAGAAGCACAGAAAGAGGAACCGGTATTGATTCTAAGGATGGTATGATGGGTAAAGGTGGAATAGATGTAGGTAAGGTGGTCAAATCTAATGAAGTGGATGAGGTAGATGCGGGTGTGGAATCAATGATAGGTGTGGATGTGGAAAGAGAGAGAGGTGTTTGGATGATGTGATTGATGATGTCTATGTGAGAGGGAGATGATGTATGTTGTGGATGTGTTGGTGTAGAAATGAGGGGTTCTGTGGAAGAGGTATGAATGCCCTTCATATTTGTCTTAGGTGTTTCAAGAGGCATTGTTGATATGTTGGTGGATTGAAAAGGTGTGACTGGTGTGATAGTACATGTAAATTATTTGCCCCAAAATATTAGCTAAGTACAAGAAGGTGCGTGGGCATGTGAAACCTATTTGAAGAAGGGTGTGTGGGTTGAAGGCACGTAGGGTAGGGTTATAATAGTTTTTAGTAGAATACACAGTGCACACATGTAAGACAAGGTGGGTTTTTGGGACTTAACAATATTCAACGTTCTAGGAAGCACATGAGAAAAGCGTGACTTGTCTAGCATGCGAAGCGGATAAGGTGCCATCTTGACGGCTTAATGGTCAAGGAAGGAATATTCCATGCATGTAATAGAAGGATCTAGAAATACATCATTGTAAAGAGTGGAGAGCTTAGATCAAAGGAAGCATGCTCCATTGGAAGACCACTTGGACACTTGGCAATCGATCTAATACCTCATAAGCAATGGCGGTGAAGTAAAAATTCTATAAATAGAGATGTGCAGGTAGTAGAAGAAAGAAGTGGCAGTGGTGGTGGAAGAGAGGTGAAGCTTTGCATAAATATCATGGAGGATTCTATGGGTTGGGATTAGAGGACATATAGGGTTGATGGCATATTCAGAGGGATGGGTCTATGTTTATCCTTGTAATATGAAGGACTCTACATTATTATATGGGTCTATTATGGCCTTAAGTGAATGTAATGTGGTTATTGAACTCATTAATATGAACATAAGGTTTTGTTTTACAAGATATATGTATTCATGAGCATAAATCCTAGTGGATTTCCTTTGTGTTATGAATCAATTTTATATGTTATTTGATAATTCTCTTTTGTTATTTGAATGGATGGATTGATATGATAACTCATCCTAGGTTCTCAGAATAAATGCATGGTTCTTTTCCATTATTTTACACTTAAGTATCTGTCATAGATGATGTATTCTCACAAGAATCACATAAAGGAGGGGCTCGGCACCCATGTGTGCCTTGGGTGAGAGCCCAATGCCCACTGGGTGATAGGTCAGTGCACACATGATTAGACTATTGCTCTAAGGGTATAAAAATGACTACATCTTGGTTCCATTGCTGGGACCTATTTTCAAAGTTATTATGAGAAATGGCATACATATTGGTCCTTGCGATGCGTGATGACCTTGGAAAGTGTTGAAGCATGGTTCAAGAGCATGGAGGACATGTTTTCTCAAAGATTCAACACTGGACCTAATTTCGATGCACGTAGATGGAAAGAAGAGAACCCATACCATGGGATGTACGAGTCATTGTTATGCTATTTTCTGGTAGAACTATATGAATGGATTTTAGCATATGCATCCATATCGATCCGGTACTACAAATCACACGTATGGACCCAAGATGACTACCGGAGGCTATAGGATGTAGATCTGACTTTGATGCGTGTTGTTGATCACTTGTGGAAATGAGTGTTAACCAATTATACTCTAGAATGCACCATTTCTACATATTCTTTCTGAGAATTTTCCAAGTTTGAGTTTCTGAGGGAGCCCAGAGGATCATTTTTGCGTGCTATTCCTTAGGCTATGAAGATCTTGGTCATTACCCTAAGTTTAGAGGCATTTCCCATGTCCGGCTAAGCTTCTCTGAGCACTAGGTGAGGAAGCTAGGGTGGAGGAAGATGACGGACATTGCGGCTAAAAAGGAAAGGGATGAGAGACGAATCAAGTATAGTGAAGCTTGTGAAAGGGAGATGACTAGACAACATGAGGTTACAAGTGGTATGGATCTATGAAGGTAGACATTGTGGGAAGGATTTGAGGTTCACACAGAGGACGTGGAACCTGAGAATTCTATGTTACCCCATCTTGGAAAGCATGGGAGAGAGGCCCCTTAGCTTCTAATGAGAGTTCATCGCATGGAGAAAGGAGAGCCATCGGTGCGCATGTAAACCCACCTTGTGATGAACTTTGGCGTTTGGTTTTCCAAATCAAGGGAGAAGTATTGTTAACCCAGTTGGTATCGGTGGGAGTAACTGATCTACGCCCAGGAGATATAATTTATTATTCAGAACATTTGTGGCTGTGCAAACCATTATGGTATTTGGAGGAATTTTTAGATAGGGTGCTAATACACAAGGTTTGGGTATCACATCTAGAAGTGGCGTGGGCCACATAACTAGTAGTGGGAAAATATCACAAACCATCAGCGCGTTGTTCAGTGGGACATTGGGAACATTAGGTGTGACCACTTCAGGCCATTTTCTAGCTACAAGAGGAGGATCTGGTGGTATACAGGCTAGGGGACCTGGTGGACTTAGTGGATCTGGTGGGTCAAGAGGAAACCAAGGCTCTGGATCAGGAGGAAAAGGGTTGTAGCCACCACCACAAGTATTTTTTGAGATTTATTTACATTTACCAGACTACAGGGGTATTGATAATGTCACCGAGCATGTCCACAAGTGTGAATTACTATCGCGTGCAAAGGATATCACTACCCTCGAGTGGAAGGAAAGTTCATTTGCATTGACGTTGCAAGGGAAGGCACATAGTTGGTATTGGAAATATGACTCCCATCAAACGGTGGTAGACTAAACTGCATTAAAAAATGGCTTTCTAGCAGAGTTCCATATCCCTAAACTTGAGCAGAAGAGCATCAACACTCTGAAGGATATCTAATAAGGAATGGTAGAGAGTGTGCGGGATTTTGACGTGCGGTTTAAGACTATCTTATCGAAGCTATCCTATGACATCCACCCTTCTCAACATGCTAAATGGTTTGTTGGAGGATTGATAACACCATTTAGAAGGGCATTGTGACACAAGAATTTTATAGACCCGCACGAGGCCTTGGAAGATGCTTTGCGTGCTAAGGCTGTTGGGAACATTGATATTGGTGTTAGCCCTTTTTTGGAGGCTCAAATTTTTGCAATAGCCAAACAGTTGGAGAAGCTGTCTAAAAATTTAGTGCATGAGGTTCGTAGTGGGATGTGGTGTACAGACTGTGAAGTGGAAGGGCATGCAAAGGATAGTTTCCCTCGGAAGTTGGTACGCACCATGGTGGTAGAATGTGAGATTTGCCATGGGGATCATGATGCAAGTAGGTGTCCTCTACTACAATGTGTAATACGCAAGAATATTTCTTTCTTTTTCAAGATCTATATCCGTACGACCCATGATACCAAGGATTGGAGATTGATTAACCATATTCATAATGTTATTGATCTTGGTGTGCACCAGACAAGTCTTGCAAGTAGTTCTAAGGATGACGATCGTCTCTATGAAGGGCACGTAGATGTAGGAGCGTGTGGAAGAGGATTTTATAGAGGATTTCATGGTCGTAGTAATCACGTTGGAGGACAAAGTGAATTCCCACAAGGAACTTGCTATAACTGTGGATATACAAAGCATTACAAGAATGTGTGTCTTAATCTATTGCAATGCTCATGGTGTGGGAAGAAAAATAATTACAAAGAGTGTCCAGAGCTTTATGAGTATATGAACCAGTAGCACCAAAAGGACAAAGGTGTTGGGATGGTAAGAATCAAGAAGGTTAATACTCAGTGGATGCCAAGAATGGAATGTAAGTTAGGAGTACAAATTGTATTGGTGACAATGCGAGAAGATACCATTCATGCTAAGGAGATGCCAAGAAAATGGATACTAGTTTCTAGAGAGGAAGTGGTACATGAAAATTATCCTGACCCTGCTCATCAGAAGGAGGTGTATCAAGAGACTATGGATGTGATTCTGAGTTTACAAAGGGGAGATCCAATGTCTAAAGAAACAATCAAAGTAGTTGGGGCAAAGAAAGAATGCTGAGACACTCCGAAGGAGGACCGAGATGAAGTCAAGGAAGTATGTAGGATATTAAGGCAAGAGAATATTATTTACTTGCTAGGAGAATGGCTAAGGGAGAAGGTACCACGCACTGAGGGAGAGCACGAAAGGTGGATTTTTCATGCAAACCTTCCTCCTCATAGCCTTGATTATGATAAGGAGATTACTTTGAATGCATTTGTTGATGGCTAGATTTTGAGTAATATCCTCATCGAAACAAGAGCAGAGGTTAATGTTCTCACCTTAGATGCATGGCATCAAATGGGAAGGCAAACATTAAATCCATCTTCAAATGTGTTGTATATGGTGAAAAAGGAAAAGGTAATGCCCATTGGAGTCTTGAAGGATGCGGTTGTCACTATTCAAGGGGCCAAGTTCACTCGATACTTTGAAATCTTGGCACTCGCCTAGGCGGATAATTTCCCAGCATTACTTGGGCGCTCTTGGTGTTATAAGAACAATGTTGATTTGTGATTTAATAAGGGGTATATCAGCTTCAAGAACAATGAAGAAAGGGTGTTTATCCCTTTAATAGATGGGAATTCAATACCCTATACTGAGCCCTTAGGAGAGGAATTCCTCGATAGAATCTTTTTTTTCTCCATCAAAGATCTAGAGATAATTCATCCCACAAAGGGAGATATCTAATTTGAAGATGCTCAGTCCTTGAGTGATACCACTAGCATGGCATGTGAAAATTGGGTGCATAGGACTTATGAGCTGATTGGGTGAAAGATGAGAGGATCTGTAACAAGGGTAACAAAGACACATTTGGTCAAACACCTAGGAGGGAAGAAGCTTCCAAGTTACTCTAGAGGAGCATACTCTGAAATTTTCTTGCGAGAAATAGAGGCTCAATGGAAGAATGAGGATGGGAGAAGAGGAATACTCAGTTATAACCTACTCAGAACTAGAACACATTGGTGGGATGCTCATTGGGAGAACCTCCTAGAATGGCATGAGGTAAGGGTCACATTTTCTATTAGGTTCTCCAGGAGTAATGCACCCATTGTCATACAAGATTACCATGGTAAAAAGACCAACTCATTTAATGTTTAAGCATGTGAGGAGGCCTAGATGGGAAGAAAATAAGTGTTACCACCTTTGTTATGGGTGCATAAGTTGTATTCCACCTTACAAGGCTGTGCACACACATGGTATATTCATTCAGAGATGTGCCATCAAACAGGTAATTGGAAGGAGTTGGTGGCTAATCTCATTCAAGATTTTGAGTATAGGAGCACAAATCCATCAGTGGATAAGGAGTTGCAAGTAATCAAGCACCTTACAATGGGAGATAGTGCTATGGCAAAATATAGGCTACTAGAGTTGCTGGGTGAGCCGTATTTGGAGATGCACCTCAATGAAGAAGAATTAGAGGAAGTAAAACTTGAGCTCGTGTGCATGGAAAAGGAAAAAGGAAAAATGGCCTATGTAGTAGATGGTGAAGAGATGGAATTTTTTGATGTTAACCATTCTGAAGGTACCCAAGAAGTCATAGATATCGTTGATGAGTGAGAATGCACCTACCATGATAAATAAAAAACAAAGAAGGTTAACATTGGGATGGAGATAGAACCTAAGGAAGCTATTATTGGGGACTATTGGTTGGAAAAGGAAGTTTTGAAGGTCATTGATCTATTACACGAGTTCCAATATTTGTTCCCTTACGAGTACCATGAACTCCAAGGAATCCACCATTCCTTAGGGGAGATGAAAATAAAGTTGAAGGAAGGTGTGTGCCCGATCCATAAGAGGCCTTATCAGATGAATTTGAATTTGCACGTACGGGTAGAGGAAGAAATAGAAAAGATGATAGCATCTAGTATCATAGAGGCTATGGAGGAATTAAAATGGATAAGCCTAATGGTCATCAATAACAAGAAAGATGGAAGAATAAGGATCTGTGTGGACTATAGGGACATAAATGCAGTATGTGTGATTGATCCTTTCCCAACCCCCTTTACTGAATAAATTATGGAGGGAGTAGCGGGGTGCAAAGTCTACTCCTTCACGGATGGGTTCTCAGGATCAAGTGGACAAGGGCTGCAGCTACCACCACAAGTAAATTTTTGCCACTGAATGGGGAAGATTTTCCTACACTATCATGCCTTTTGGATTAAAATATGTGTCTGATGTATTCTCGCACATTATGGTATAAGCATTTCAGAACTTCATCCAAAAATTGCTTCAAGTCTACCTGAATGAATAGACTGTGTATGGGTTAGTAAAATACCATTGTGATCATTTGAGGCTAATGTTTGACCCCCATGTCAACATTTGAGGATATCAACTCAACCGCATAGAAGAACACCTGTCCTAACAGACTTCCATCTGTAACCCTGAATTTTAGACATATTATATGTAAGGAATGCCCTACTAGTGAGATCCCACCAAAGAATGGCAGTTATTGTGGTATTGGGGGAGCCTACTGATTCAACACGGTGCAACATGTGGATTCCTATGGGCATATCAGGGTACCTTCAAGAACATTCATTAATGGTTTTTATGCGAATATTAATCACACGCGTCCTCAGAAGGGAAATACTAAAACATAATATTTCCTTTCATTAGGGACCTTTGTGAAACACAAGGTATCTTAACACTTTGCATGGATAAAGTTGTTCACTAGCATTGATACTGGTGCTTAGCCTTCTTGGTATGGAGCCTTTCCAATATGCATGTTGATGCCTCAGGAGTAGCCATGGGAGCAGTACTAGTACATCCTGGACAAGAGGCTTGCAGTTTTGATCACCCCTTGTGTTTTACAGATTATGAAGTTGAAAAAGGAATGAAAAGGATACTTTACCTTGGACTAGTTGATACCCATCGATGGTGGTAGTCAATGGTATCTACCATGGGGATCATGCATGAAAATTTAGATAGTACTCTATTGATAACATGCCCTTTATATTCTATATAGACCATGTTTCATGGCTATTGCAATACTGGTACCTCTAAAACCCATAATTTGCAATGGTGTATATGACATTGGGTCACTATTATTCAAAGATGTTATGAGTTCAGGGTGTTTGCCAAACTGGTCTTACAAGATAAATTCTAGGGCTGATGACCATCGCTACCAATGATTGACTCGGATATGGAGGGGATGCACAAATCATTGAGAACACCATGTCAGACATGCAACTGTTTAGGTTGTGATATGCACCCTTGGACTGTGGGGGATGATCATTGTATTCTCGAAAAAAAATTTGGCACCGAAAGTGGACATGACAACGCTTTGTAAGCAGGAGTGTAATTAGAAATACTATTTCACATGCTTACGTGTTGATTAGTGGAGATTTGTATAAGTTAAGATGTGATGAGTGTTCTACGTTGATGCGTATTATGAGCATGTGAGCGCATGGAAATTACTAGAAATACAGAGGCATTGGGATGGTGATTGTAAGGAAGGACGACCCTCAGTGTATGCCAAGATTCTATAGTGTAAGTTAGGATTCTAGAACCTGTATTAGTGACTTTGCAAGTAGATTCTCACGTGTGCCAATGAGACAATAGGGACAATTGACATTAGTTTTAAAACAAGACAGTGATACCCCCAGTGTTAATTTTGTCAAGTCCCTGCTCATTCCATGACACCTCGAGGTCTATCCAGTCAATCCAAAAAACCTCCTGACTCAGATGTTATGCAATGGGAGATCCCCCTATGTGATTTAGGAGCAGTCTATGCAGTCCCCCTAAAGGAAAATTTATAAAGGCTTCTGAAGGAGGACTTGGATTAAGTTAAGGTAGTATGTAGGATGTTAAGGAAAGATAATAGTATTGCCCTTCCCAGGAGAATGGCTGAGGGAGAAGGTACTCACATGTTGAACCAAAGCAGTGGAAAGGTAGGGTTTGCATTCAAACATGCCTCCTGAAATAAAGACCTTAAAACTATCATAAGGAAATCATATTGAATGCTATTATTGATGGGTGGAAGTTTTAAGAAACTTGGAGCAGTTTGAGACAAAATTAGAGGTTCATGAGCCTTGGCATTACACTTTGATGCCTAAAATCAACTGGGATAGACTTCAGAAGATGATTTTGAACCCTCTTTGAATGGAGTTAGATATGAAATAAAAACACACCTCCAGAAAGATGCACATTTAAATACCTGAAATTATGTGGTGAAATCACTATTTTTCACAACACCTTGGCGCATATGATTCGTTAGGTAGTTTTTAGTCTAGGTGCTAACCAAGGAGTGATCAAATTCACAAATACAATTTTTTAGGGTTTCCTTAGATAGATTAATCAGATACGTTGATAACCAAGACATTGGATTCAACAAGGGGTCCATTTCCAGCTCTGAGATCATATAATGAATTCCACCAGGAGCTCAAGTTATCTTCTTTAACTAATGGGAATTCAATGCCCTCTCAATGGCAGTTCAGGACTTAGGTCATTTTTTGAGAGGACACGTCCTTAGCACTAGGAACCTATGTGGGCTCCATTAGAGATCCTGAGATAATCCATCCCATGAAGGTCAGGTAAACCAACCCTTTAAAAATTCTTCCAGTCCTCTGAGTGATGACCTCTTGGACCCCCATGTGATAATTGGGTGCATGGGACTTATGATTTTATTGGGAGAACACCCAGAGTGCATATTTAACAAGGGTAACAAAGGTTCATTCCCTGCTGTCAGGTGCCAAGGAGGGACCACGTGTCCAAGTTACTCTAGAAGAGATCACCTTGGAAGAATATGTCCCTTACAAGTACCTGGAGGCTGAGTGGAAATAATGAGGACAACAGAAGGGAAATGTTCAATCTATCCCCTACTGGGAAGTGATTTATACGCCCACGTGGACTGACTCATGGGGAGAAATTCCCAGAATGGCGCATTTTTAGAGTCATCCATTTTCTATCAAGGTTCCCCGGGAGCAACACACCCATGTGTGAGCTCCAAGATACTACCGTGGTAAACTAGATTGCCTCATTTCATGTCCAAGCATGTTAGAAGGCCTAGATGGTAAGCCAAAAAGTGTTACCACCTTCTTTATGGGTGCATAAGTTGTATTCCACCTTACAAGGTTGTGGTCATGCATGGTATATTCATTCAAAGATGCGCCATCAAATAGGTAATTGACAGGAGTTGGTGGCTGATCTCATCCAAGTTTTTGAGTATCTGAAGTACAGGGACATTAGATGGATAAAAACGTTATAAGTAATCAAGCATTCCTTCACGATGGGAGATAGTTCTATGGTAGAATTAATACGACTACTGGAGTTTCTGGGTGAGTTCTTATTTAGAGACATGACCTCAATGAAGAATGATTTTCATAGGAAGTACAACTTGCTCCAGTGCGCTTGCATGGAAAAATAAAAAGGAAAAATGGTCTATGTAGTAGATGTCAAGGCCTTAGATCGAAAGTATGGATGTTAACCATTATGAAGGTACGCGCGAAAAAGTCATAGATAGTGCCACTGATAACTAGCGAAGCATGCACCGATCAACCATGATCCATTGAAAACAAAGAAGGTTAACATTAAGATCGAGATAGAAACCTAAGGAAGCTATCATTGGGGACTATTGGTTGAAAAAAGGAATTTCAAATGGTCAGTGATCTTTTGCACGAGTTCCAGGATTTGTTCCCTTGTGGGTACCAACTGAACTCAAAGGGATCCTACCATTTTCAGGGGATAGGATGAATATCAAGTTTAAGTAAGGTGTGCACCCCGATCTAGAAGAGGCCTTATCAAATGAATTTGAATTTACATGTGTATGGTTCAAGGAGTAAATATAAAAATGATAGCATCTGGTATCATTGAGGCCTAGTAGATGAAATCATAATGGATAAGCCAACCATGGTCATTAATATCAAGAAGTATGGAAGAGAATAAGGATTCTATGTGGAATACAGGGACATAAATGTAAGTATGTGTCATCGATCCTTTCCCAACCCCCCTTTACTCCAATAAATTATGTTGAGGAACTGGCCGAGCGTGAAGTCTACTCTTTCTATGGATGGGTTCTCATCGTATCACCAAGTCATGATTACAAAGGAAGACCATCAGAAACACAACTTTCTGCCACTGAAATGAGGAATTTTTCCACGTACATGTTTATACCTTTAAGATTGAAGAATGTGCCTAATGAGTGTTCTCATGCATCGTGGTACAAGAATTTTAGGACTTCATCCATAAATTTCTTCAAGTTTACCTAGATGACTGGACTGTATATGGGTTGGTAAAATACCATTGTAAAAATTTGAGGCTAATGTTTGAGAGATGTTGGTAATTTAGGATATCCCTCAACAATAGAAAGGTGTCTTTAACTACTCACATTTGGAACCTTATTAAGACATATTATATGTAAAGAAGGCTTACTAACTGGATACCACCAAAGTTGCAGTTATTGTGGGATTAGGGTGAGCCTACTAGTTCAAAGCGCAGTGTGTCAGATTCCTTGGGCATATCGACGAGGTACTATAGGAAATTCATCAAGGGGGGTATGTCCAAGATCTCTGCTTCACCTTTCAGAGGAATTTCTAAAACACAAGAGTGCCTTTAATTTTGTTTTGGGAGAGGTAGCAAAAAAAGGAACATTTAACACTTTAAAGGATAGGCTTGTCACTGCACCATACTACAAGTTTCCTTCTTAGGATAAGCCTTTCTATGTGCATGTTTATGCCTCAGAAAGGAAAGCCATGGGGAGAAGTACTAGCACAACCTGGTAAGGGGATTGTTTGATCACCCTTGTGTTTTTCAAGTAGGAAATCTTGACACTCAGCAGAATAGAATTACACAACTACAGAGTGTGAGGCATTAGTCTATGATCTATGTACTGCATAAGTTTAGGTATTATCTGTTGGCAACACCATTTTTATTCTACACTAACCACATAGAATTGAAGTAATTAGTCAACAAGCTAGTTATGAAAGGGAACATATGTCGTTGGGTCCTATTATTCCAATATTTTGAGTTCATCGGTGGTCCATAAAACTGCTAGGGAAAGTAATTCAGGACCTGACCACTTATCTAAGGATTGACTCAGGGGAGGACGTGTACGCAAATTATTAAGGATAGAATGTCAGATGTGTAACTATTTATGATTGCGTAGCATGTGCCCTCAGAATTGGAAGACATTTCCCAGTTTTCTCAAAATAGGTGTGGCACTAACAAGGGATTGAAGGCTTTAGGAGAGGAAGCAATGGAGTAATACACGTTGCATCCCTACATGTTTATTAGTAGAGACCTATATAAGTTAGGACATGATGAGGTTCTACTTCGATGTGTATTAGAACATGAGCACTTGAAAATTATGGAGGAAGCACATGGTGGGATTGCAGGAGGACACTATGCATGGAATGCTACCACATGGAAGATTTTACTAGCAGGGATTTAGTGGGAAACCATCTACCAGGATTGTATTGAGTTTTGCAAGGCTTGTGACCATTTCCAGTGCCTTGGAAAACCTAGAAAGAGGGATGAAATTCCCTTGCAACTAATAGCCAGCACTAAACCATTTGAAAAATGGGTAATCAACTTTGTAGGGACAAATTTCTCCAGTCTGTGCAAAGGACTGGTTCGTGATATATCATTACTTGCACTGATTACTTGACATGATGGGCAGAGGCAGTTCTTAGGAAGGATTACAATGCAATGAAAACTACTAGATTTTTATGGGAGAAAATAATCAGTAGGTATGGTTGTCCTTTGAGCTTGACAAGTGATAGGGGTACACATTTTCTCAATGAAACGGTTAGGATTCTGTTAGCATAATTTATGGTTGCCCATCACAAGACTACCCCTTATCAACCTCAAGTCAAATGGAAAATTTGGAAGCATTTAACAAAATACTAAGTCACACATTGACCAATATCTATGACGTTAGAAGAAAATATTGGGATGATAAAGTATCATCCGTTCTATGGGCATACAGGACAACCTATAAAGAGGTTGAACAAGTCCACACCATTTCAATTGGTGTTTGGTGCACAGAAGTTATTTTTCTAGTTAAATTCATGTTACCATCACTACGTATAGCATGCGCAGGAGGATTGGCTGATGAACAAGTGTTGGAAGAGAGGATTGACAAGTTAATATAGTTAGATGAAAGGTGATCACTTGTTAGATGGATTCAGAAGACAGAAAAAGGAAGACAAAAGGCATGCCATGATCGTCATATCAAAAACAAGAAGTTTGAGATTGGGAAAATGGTCCTTGTTATATAATTCCAAGTTTCTGTCGCCATCTTGGGAAGTTGAAATTCCATTGGTTGGGACCTTACATCATCTCGTACATCCTTGATTTAGGTGCTTTCTAGTTACAAGTGCTAGATGGGATGAGATTACCAGGTCATTTCAATGGGAGTAGGTTAAATCCCTACTATAAATAAGTCTTCTTGGTGTTTGTAAATAAGGTAATATTGCTAGTTATCTTAGAATTTCTCTTTATTACTTTTTCTTTTCTTGTGTTTCCCTTTTTGGTTGCTTGTTTCTTTATTTATTTTTTTGTTTTGCACCTTGTGCACCAGTAACCACATTATCTTTCTAAATTTTTGTATGCACAATAGACTGCGTATTTATTTTCTTGTGGGGTGGAGAAGTGAAAAGTAAATTATAAGCCAATAGTAAAAGTTGAGTGGCCTAGTATAAGGAAGGGCACGTAAGATTGAGAAAGCACATGGGGGAAATGGTGGATAATGAATTATGATGTCAAGAAGGTTGTAACAAAGACCACGTATAAAGGATGAAGAGCACAGGAACAACATGAGGTAGGTGAGGGAAAAAATCAGGTAAAGGAAAGAAGAAGTGCCTTCGGCACTATAGACATGCACGCGTAAGAGTCTTTCAATCAGATTAGATTTTTATGCCCCATAGAATTGTAGAAGGTTTTTTGCATAGGATTGGGCATGCATGGGTAAGGGTGCTTTAAATTCAGCCTAGTGGAAAAACCCACATTTAATGTTAAGTACATTGGTAGGTGGTATAGCATTTATTGCTAGATAGGAGAGAAAAACTATAAATATGAGGTTGGGCAAGTCATTATTTTACCTTGCTATTACGAAGTTAAAGAGCTCTTGCGAACTAGGGCATCTAGAGAGATTTGTGTGAAGGAAGAAGAATCCTAGAAATCTAAGTGTGTGACTAGAGTAGATCTGTAGACCAGAGTGGAAGGAGTACACGGGCATGGGGAGAATTAGTTTATAGTGCATCGTCTTGTGGAAGGTTTTCCTAGTTAGGGTTTGGCAGCTAGGGCATGGAAGAGAGAAGGATTTATTCACAGGAGTTAAGCCTTAGAATTGAGAAGAGTAGTAGAAGAGAGAGAAAGGATTTTTAAATTTTAAACCTAACAAGAAGAATGGCACCAAAGAAGGTGATCATTTCACTAAAGAAATAAAAGGGAAAGGGCAAAGGAAAACAAGCCACTACCATCGCTAGCTCCAATGAGGAATGGTATGTAGAAATGTAGTACCCAGATGGAGTGTTTTTGGGAAACGAGTGGGTATCACACTTGAGACAAATGGTCATGAGTGATTACAACCATCACACGAGCACTACTAGAGAAAGAAATGGTGTTGGAGTTGGTTTTCGTCCAACTAATAAGAGGAAACCAGATGGAATGCCAATATATAGCGACGAGGTGAAAGTAAAGTTGGAAGAAGGTAGGGATATTACAACTATATGTGTTGCCTTATTTTTGCAAGCTCAAGTGGCTATATCAGTGGTTGATGTCATGCATACATGAATACAATTTCTACTTTACAGGCCATAAGATGCACATAACACCTCAGTTGATATCCAAATTCACTTGGCTTGAAATTGTGAAGGAGAATCCATAGATGATGAATTTGAGTGATAAGGAGGCCATCAAGGAAATAGTAGTAGGCTTATGACTACAAAAAGGGTTCACGGTACTTTGACATTGTAGAAATGTTCAGACCCTATTATGAGGATGGTCCGTGCTTGGTCACCAAGCTTAATGATCAAGAAATATGGATGCAAGTGAACAAGGAATGGTTGAATATATGCCAGAAGATATTAGAAGGGGACCATCTATAACTTGTCCACCTTTATTGCAGATGAAATCATAAGCAGCACACAAGGAAGGAGAAAATATCTTATTTGAAAACATCCTCCTCACCATCATCTTCTCAGATATTGGAGTACCAGATGGGCTAGAAAAAGTTCATTTTGGGAGTATCTAGAAGAGAATCCCTCACCTGTACAAAAGATTTGGGAAGTATACTTGTGAAAACCATGATGGCCTCGCTCATAAGGCATGCCTAGAAAAATGGTATAAGCGAATGCATGATGCATTTGGGGTAGAAGTGGAGGATCCCAGAGAATTTTCCCATGTACTCATGGATGGAGAGGTAGATTTTATAGTTTATCAACATTTCTACATTGGCAGGTTTACATTGAAAATGGGACTAAGATCCCATAGTGCAAGCTACCCTTCTCCTTCACCACGCAATACTTCCAAGCAGGGGTCAACTCCAGTTTAAGGAGGCCAAAAGGCTAAGTTTCAACCTTAGTGAGGTAGACCAAGACCACCACGAGCTACGCCTGAAAGCTTGTATACCCTAAGAAGCACATCATACATGGATAAAGTATGTCTCCCATGAAGTACAAATGATGAATCTGATAATGTTGTCTGATCACCAGAAGGGGTTGCAACAAGGGTATATCTACACATAAGGCCTAATTTTGAGAAAGGTGCCTATATGGAGAGTGATGTCTCCATTCCAGAAGACCCCACAGGTTAGAAAAATGCCACGTCCAAAGAAGAGAGAAGAGAATAGGTGCAGGAGAAGAAGGCACCAAGTGTGCAAACTGACACAATCGGTGGGCATGCTGGAAAAGTAAAGTGCATGAAGCCTAGCACTTACATGCATGTAGGAAGAAGTCCCCAGTCAAGGAAAAGACCCCAGAAGAAGAGGCACCAGAGCATGAAGATCCCCTCACACATGAAGAATCACCAAGGAAGATGTCACCTATTAAGGAGAAGGAGAAGGAAGAATCTCCTATACTAGAATCACTAGTTAGGAAGAAGCAGAAGGTGGTAGAAGAGGTAGACTCAGAGGAAACAGAAATATTAGAGGCCTACATTGGTGACAGGGATGATGATGATCCTGAAGGAGGTCAAGACCATCTAGTATATGATGTACATGACTCTGAGGAGGAGGAAGATGAAGAGAAGATAACATAATGACTAGGAGGAAGCAGAGGATCAAGGAAAGGGGGTGAGCGAAGAGGTAAGCACAAAAAATTAGAGAACCCTAAGCCTCAATAAGGAACAAGTGGAAAATTCCATGAAGAGAGAAGTGGCAGGAATCATTAAGGATTTTGGTGGAGTATAGAGTTGGAGTGGAGTACAGATGAAATTTTGAAGGAAATAGAATAAGAGAGTGTTGGGAAAGAATATGGTAGCATGGGTGGGAATCCCAATTTGGTGGTAAGCTTCCCAAAATCTTGTGCGTGAATAGGTGGGAAGGGCATAGTGGTAGAACAAGGGAAAGGAATGAGATACATTAATGATCTAAGAAAGGTGTTATGTGCACTTCTAAAGCACTGTACCAATAGAAACAACTCCTCAGGATATGTCTTCATTTGATGAAGAAGGTGCATATCCATGAACTAGAAAGATGTTATCTTAGGCATTCGAGTCCCACATGGATGAACCTAAGTTTGAAGTAAGTCAGGGAGCACTGATGAAGGTGCCAGAAAAAAAGGAGTAAATCCCTTGGTGAATGCTTAACAATTATCAGATGAGAAGGTATACAATGCACTCAACAAAGTCTCAGTTGAGATTGAGGCCAGACTATTCAGAAGGAATGATAGAGTGAGATTCCTAGAGGAGGAATTAGAGAAGGAAAATAAGGAGATCATGGAGAAGACCTAGGAATTGAAGCAATAAGAGCTTATCAGTGTGCAGTTAAGGCGTGAACTGAAAGAGGAGAAAGTAAGGGTGTGTGAGCTACACAAGAAGATTGAGATGATTACGGGTGCTATTGTTTTAAAGCATCCTGACCTAGCACCACCACTTAGGAAAAAATATGAATCAACCTTGCAGTGTCTTAGAGGATTTGACTCGCATCCTCACGATGGAAAGACATCCACTTGCTTTAGAGAATATAGAAGAGGAATTGGCATGCCAAGAAAAGGAAGAGAAGTTGAAGGTTGTCAAGATTATTTCTCAATATAATAAACTCCTTACAGAGGTAAAGGCTCGCCACACAATTTGTGGAGAAGCTGCATATGAAACTTAAGTACCAATAGAGATAGAGTGGACAAGCATCCTGGTCACCACACATGAAATGGAACTCAAGGAGTTTCAATAAAAGAATAAGGGGAACATGGATGGGAGAAAGAGATAAAATCCTAGCCAAGGTATAAAATAAGTTAGAAGCAATCAAGACCTTGCAAGGCTTGATCAAAAGATGGATAAAGGAACTATACCCCCAGATCACCCAACATGGATGTGCTTGATGACTTGGGAAAACAATTGGAGGTTATTTTTGAGACAATGAGTGCCAAAGGGGAGGAATTAAGTTTTGAGGAGGTCGAGTGCCCTTAGTCAGAGACCTCTGTCAGCAAGCACAGAGTGAGGTTGACACCTGAGGAAAATCTATAGAGGTAGAAATAGGGAAGGATTTCCCTCTCCTCCTTCAAAAATAAGCAATTTTCTCTTTCATTTTCCCCATTATTTCATTCTTTCTCCCAATTCTTCATTCCTTCATTATTTTTCCCACTATTCAGAGCTCTACCATTCTTTATTCATTAAAGAGAAGTGTTTTCGAGGATGGAGAACAGGCATAGTGTGGGGTGATGTTGGGATCTAGAATATTGGCTAAGTACAATAAGGCATGTGGGTGTGCAGGACCTATTTTAAGAAGGGTGTGCAGGTTGAAGGTACGCAGGGAAGGGTTCTAGCAAGGTTTAGCAGAACACATGGCACACACACATAAGACAAGATGGGTTTTGGGACTTATCCATATTCGAAGTTCCAGATAGCACACAAGGAAAGTGTGACCCGTATAGCATGCAGAGTGGATAAGGTGCCAGCTTGACAGCTATAGGATCAAGAATGGAATATTCCATGCATGCGATGGAAGGATCTAGAAAGACATAATTGCAAAGAGTGGAGATCTCGGATCAAAGGAGGCATGCTCCATGGGAGGACCACTTGGACACTTGACAACTAATGTGTTACCTCAGAAGGCATGGAGGTAAAGGCCACTGCACAAGTTGGCAAAAAACTATATATAGAGATTCTGTGGGTAATAGAAGTCACCACACATGTGGAGAGATTCAATGATTTTCAAAGTAGTGAAGTGGAAGAGAGATAGGAAGCTCTAAGAAATATCTTATGGAGGATTCTATGTGTTAAGGATTAGAGAAAATATCAGAACCTGATCGGGACCTTTATAGGGATGGGTCTATGATCAAAAACTGTAATGTGAAGGACGTTAGTACCCCCAGATCACCCACAGGATGGATGTACCTTGCTGACTTGGGAAAGATTATATAGAGATTATTGTTGCGACAATGGAGTGTCAATTGGGGTTACTGAATTAAGTTAATATGAATAGAAGGTGAGTGCTCTAGTCAAGCATACCTATGTGTTCATGAGCATCATGCAGAATGCAGGTTGACGCCTAGTGAAAAGCTAATCATTAGAAATAGGGAAGGATTTCCCTACTTCTCTTTCGCTATCTGAATGAATGCATTAATATGATAACTCATCATAGGTTCTTAGAATGAATGCATGGTTCTTTTCCATTCTTTTGCACTTAAGTATCTATCATAGATGATATATTTTCACAAAAATCACATAAAGGATGGGTTCGATGCCCTCCATTCTGCCTAAGTTCGTTGAAGCACCTAGCACCTGTTGGTTTATAGAGCCATCACACACGAGAACAGGTTGTAGTGTCTAAGGGTGATAAAAATGGGCCTACAAAATGATTGAGTCTAAGTACATCGAAAGGATTAACGTGGGCAAATGTGGGACCTATAAGTAGTATATGGGGATAGTTACATCGCAAGGTGAAGGAAAAACTGTAGGGAAGGGTTCTAATAGGTTTGAGTAAAGAACAGTATATAAATTGCATGCTACGTAAGACAATGATAAGTTTTGGGAAATTCTTAGCCAAATGTGCAAGAGTTCTAGAGGAAAGCACATGAGAAAAGATGTGAACCCATCTAGCATGCAGGAGTGGATAAGGTTGCCAACCTAGATTGAGAATCTTGGAAGTAGGAACAAGAATGGAATAAGCTCTATGCATGCGATGGATCTAGAGTATCCACAATGACATGGGACTGTAGTGAGTGGAGAGACTCAGGGCAATCACAAGGAATCACTGCTCCATTCGAAAATTAGGCACCTTGGTTTATCGACAAAAATTGGAAACTGATTTGTTATCTCAGGAAGGCATGGCGGTGGAGATTAAAAATATCATATGTGTGTCGCATTAGATGCTCTTCCCCATGAGAAAATGTTGCTGAGAGATATAAAGATGATGTAGAGAGAGAGAGAGGAGAGATTAGAGAGAGAGAGTATAAAAACACTAAATAGATGAATCTCTGCAAATGAATAATGGTTAGGACTCACCTGGGTTTTGAACCAAGTAATAATGGGCTTAGTAGTGACTGAGAATTTTTACTATAGAAGGGTTTGTAACCAAATATAGTTATAAATGTAATGTGTGAAAAGCATAGTGCCCTAGGTTCATCATGTGCTAGTTAAACTTTGTGAAGTAGTAAAACATTAACTCGTATGTAGAAAATGTAATACGTCCCCTTAATGAATGTAATGTGGTTATTGAACTTATTAACATGAATCCCAATTTTTTGTTCCAAATGAATTTTTTTTTTCATAATGTCCTAAAGCCCTAGTGCATTGTCCTTTGTGAGTTATGAGTCAGTTGCTATATGATCTCCATTGCAACTTCTCTTGGATGCATTATCTAGAATGGAGTGCATAGTAGTGATATGATAACTCAGGTCAGTCATAATGGTCTTAGAATTAAAACATGGTTATATTTATAGGGTTCTCTTGTATCTAAACTGGGTTTAATTAAGGATTTAAAAAAGACTGACCCACAAGAAAGTCAAATGATCTCAAAGGTGGGCTAGAAAGATCCCACAAAGAGGTAGGAAAGTACAAAAAGGACTGAGTGCCGCAATTCCTCGTGGGTGATCTTAGAACACCACGTGCATGGGCACCCTAGTACTAATCATGGTGCCACCAGTTGAGGCTATAAAAATGATGACAATAAGGTCTGTAATGACAGATCCCATGCCATAAGTAATATTTATGTGTTAGAGGTTTGGCTAATGAACAAATAAAATTAAATAATATACCTTAAGTTTAGATGAATTTCCTATGGTTAGTACTAAGCTTTACTCAAGTTCCTAGGTAAGGATAGCTAGGGTGGATGAAGACTAATACTAAATAATTCATCTGAAAAGTGCATAATTTTGGAGTCTATGACTAAAGTATAGAAAAAAGCTCATTTACATGGAGATCACTAGACAATGTGAGGTTACAAGTGTTATGGATCTAGTGGCTAGGTTGACAGTTGTGGGAAGGAGTTGAGGTTCACACTAGAGGACATGGAACCTAAGAGTATGTGATTACCCCATCTTGGAAAGCATGTAGAGAGAATCAGGGAATCATCTTCTGATGAGAATTCATCAGATAGAGAAAGGAGAGCCATCAAGGTGCATCTGAACCCACCTTGCGACCAACCCCTAGCGCTTGGTTTTCTAGATCAAGGGAGAAGTATTGTTAACCTAGTTGGTATAGGTGGGAGTAACCGATCTACCCCTAAGAGATCTAATTTCTCATTGGGTGTGGAACATCCATGGCTACTTAAACCATTCCAGTAGTTTGGAGGAATTTTCAGACTAGGTGCAAATACACATAGGTTTGGGTATCGCGGAGGTCTGAGAAGTGGCATGGGACACAGAAATGAAGGTGGGATAACTATCACAAACCATCGGCACACATTTCAGTGGAGACCTTAGGAACACTAGGTGACGACCACTTCAGGCCATTTTTTAGCTACAATAGGTGGATCTAGTGGTATGGAGTTGGAGGACCTAATGGATAGTTGGATCTAGAAGTATTTGGGGTTCATGGGAACAAGACCTGGTGGACCTAGTGGATTTGGTGGATTAGAGGAAACCCGGAGGCACACTATGCTCTAGGGAGGAAAGGGACCTACAGCCACCAGCCATAAGTATTTTTCAAGATGTATTTAGCACTTACCAGAAAAGCTACAGGGGTATTGAGGATGCGGTAGAGCATAAGGTGCACAAGTTGGAAATTACTATGGCACGTGAAGGGTATCACCACCACTGTGAGTGGAAGGATCCAAGTTAGTTTGAAAGTGGAGAGCATTGCAAGGGACATGCATGCATAAAGTTGGTATTGACAAATATGAACCTCCATAAAATGGTGGTAGACTAAACTACATTAAAAAATGCCTTCCTAGCAAGAGTTTTATATCCCTTGAATTTGAGTAGAAGAGGTCGCAGTGACATCTAAGGAGATCTAACAAGGAATGAAGAGAGTGTACAAAGTATGATGCACAGGTTCAATGGATTCTCATGTCAAAACTATCCTATGACATTCACATATCTCAACATGCTCATAGGTTTGTTAGATGATTGATAACACCATTTAGCTAGGGAACTCCATCACATAAGACTTTCACAGACCCATGTGCGAGGCCTTGGAATATTCCTTACTGAACTTGAGGCTATTTAGAGAATTGATACTGGTGTTATCTCTAAATTCTTAGAGGCTCAAATTGTAGTTCAATCGCCAAATAGTTGAATAAGTATGTCTATCAAATTGATCAGTGCTCTGATGTTCATAGATGGGATTATGGTGTACAGACTTATGAAATCTCAGAAGGGTATGCAAATGATAGTTTCCCTTTTTCTAAGTCGGTAATATGACATATGGTAGTAGAATGTGATCATTTTCCATGGGGATCATGATGCAAATAGGTTTCCTCTAATACAACATGCAATCTGTAAGAATGTTTCTTGCTATTGTAAGATACGTATATGTACGATCCATGATACTAAGGCTTGTAGAGTGATTGACCAGATTCAATGATGTCTATATGATATTGATATGTGCCAGACTAGTCATACAAGTAGTTCTAAGGATGATGATTGTCGTTATGAAGGGCACAAAGATGGAGGAGTGTGTGGAAGAGGTTTTCGTACATGATTTCATGGTTGTAATAACCTCATCTTAATGGAGGAATGAATGCATGAATTCCCTTTTTCTAAGGACACCTATTATAATTGTGGATTCTGACAGAGGATTACAAGCGTGAGTGTCCTGACCTCTTGCACGCGCTCATGGTGTGGGAAAAAACATAAGTACAGAGGAGTGTCCCTTGAGCTGTTATGAACATATGATCCAACAACACCAGGAAGGACAAAGGTTTGAGGATAGTAAGTTATAAAGAAGGTCGAACCCACAGTGGATGCCAAGAGTGACACGTGAGTCAGGATTAGAACCTGTACTGGTAACAATGCAGAAGAGGCTGCACATGCCAAGGGAGATGCCAAGACAAAGGATATTGGTTTCTAGAGATGAAGTGGTACATAGAAAGTATCCAAAACCTGATCATTAGAAGGAGGTCTATCCAAAGACTACAGATGTGATTTGGAGTTTAAAAAGGGAGATACAATGTCTAAAGGAGAAGTCAAAGTAGTTGGTGTAAAGAAAGAATGCCGAGACTCCGAAGGAGGACCTGGATGAAGTCAAGGAAGTATGTAGGATGTTAAGGATTAAGAGAATATTATTACCTTTCTAGGAGAATGGATGAGGGAGAAGGTACCACGCATCAGGTCAGAGTGTGAAAGGTGAAGGTTTTACATGCAAACCTTCCTCCTCACATCCTTGACTATGATAACAGAGATCACAGTTTGAAACCAGTTGTTGATGAAGCTGAATTCTAAGGAATATCTATCATTGGGAACATAGGAGTCAGACATCAATGTTTATCATCTTCAGATGCATGACATCAAATGGGAAGGCCCACATTACAACCATATTCAAATGTGGTGTATATGGAAAATAAGACAAAGGAAATTCCCATTGGATTCTTGAAGGATGCGGTTATCACTATTCAAGGGGCCAAGTTCACTAGGGACTTTGAAGTCTTGGTGCTCACCGAGGCAGATAATTTCCCAACATTACTTGGGCACCCTTGGTGTTATAAGAACAATTCTGAACTATGGTTTAACAAGGGGTATATCAGTTTGTAGAATAAGGAATAAAGGGTGATTATCCCTTTAACAGATGGGAAGTTAGCACCCTATACTAAGCCCTTAGGAGAGGAAGTCCTTGATAGAATCTATGTGTGCTCCATCTAAGATCTGGAGATAATTCATCCCACAGAGGGAGTTATCAAGTTTGAAGATGCTCAGTCCTTGAGTGATACCACTAGCATGGCATGTGATAATTGGGTGCATGGGACTTATGAGTTAATTTTGTGACAATTGAGAGGATTTATAACAAGGGTAATGAAGGCATGCTTAGTCAAGTGCCTGGGAGGAATGAAGTTTTTCAAGTTACTCTGGAGGATCATACCCTTAATGATTTCTTGTGAGAAATGGAGGATCAGTGGAAGAATGAGGATGAGAGAAGAGGAATGCTCTAGTTATAACTTGTTCTGTAACTACTGCGTTCCTAGTTGGTAGTACTCATCGGGAGAACCTCCTAGAATGGCACAAGGTAAGAGTCACATTTTCTGTAAGGTTATCCTGGAGGAATGCACCCACTATCATCCAAGACTACCATGGTAAAGAGACCGCCTCATTTCATGTCCAAGCATGTGAGAAGGCCTAGATGGGAAGCACAAAAGCTTTACCACCTTTGTTATGGGTGCATAAGTTATATTCCACCTTACAAGGCTATGCACACGTATGGTATATTCATTCAGAGATGCACCATCAAATAGGTAATTGGCAGGAGTTAAGCGGTTGATCATCATTCAAGATTTTGAGTATAGGAGTACAAAGCCATCGGTGGATAAGGCATTACAAGTAATCAAGGTGCCTTATAATGGGAGATAGTGCATTATGATAGAAGATAGGTTACTAGAGTTTTTAGGTGAACCTAGTTTGGAGATACGTTTTAATGAAGAAGAATCAGATAGAAGTACAGTTTGAGCGCGCGTGCATTGAAAAAGGAAAAAGGAAAAATGGTCTATGTAGTAGATGGTGAAGAAATGGAAAGTTTGGATGTTAACCATTCTAAAGGTACACACGAAGTCATAGATATAGCTGATGATGAGCGAGCACATGCCTACCATGAGCCCTTAAAAACAAAGAAGGGTAACATTGGGATAGAGACAAGAACCTAAGGAAGCTATCATTGGGGACTATTGGTTGAGAAAAGGAAGTTTTTAAGGTCATTGATCTGTTGTGCACGAGTTTCAAGATTTTTTCCCTTGCATGGTACCATGAACTCAAAGGCATCCACCATTACTTTGGGGTAGATGAGGATCAAGTTGAAGGAAGGTGCACACCTGATCCAGAAGAAGGCCTTATCAGATGAATCCAAATTTACGCATGTAATGGGTCAAGGAAGAAATAGAAAAGATGATAGCATCTGGTATCATTTAGGCTGTGGAGGAATCAAAATGGATAAGCCCAATTGTCATGAATATCAAGAAGGATGAAATAATAAGGATCTATGTGGACTATAGGGACCTAAATTCAGTATGTGTGATCGATCCTTTCCCAACCCCCTTTACTGAAGAAATTCTTGAGGGAGTGGTCGGGACGTGAGGTCTACTCCTTCACAGATGGAATTCTCTAGGATATCACCAAGTCAGGATTGTAAAGGAAGACCAGAGAAAGAAAAATTTCTTCACTGAATGGGGAAGTTTTTCCTACATGGTTATGCCTTTTGGATTGAAGAATTCACTTGTTTTGTTCTTACGTATCATGGTACCAACATTTGAAGACTTCATCCAAAAATTTATTCAATTTTACCTTGATGATTGGACTCAATATGGGTTGTTAAAGACCATTGTGACAATTTGAGGCTGATGTTTGAGATATGTCAGCAATTGAGGATATCCCTCAACATTAAGCAATGTGTATTTTCTACACCATTTGGAACCGTTTTAGGATATATTATATGTAAAGAAGGATTACTAGTGGATCCCCACCAAAGTTGCAGTTATTGTGGGATTAGGGAGATCCTACTAGTCAAAGTACTGTGCACGGATTCCTTGGACATACAAGGTACTACAAGAAATTCATCAAAGGGGTATGCCAAGATTGCATAGCACCCTTGGAGGAATTGTATAAAACACAAGAGTGCCTTTCATTGGGGAAAGGCATAACAGAGGGCATTTGACACGTTGAAGGATAGGCTTGTCACTGCGTCTATACTACGTTTTCCTTCTTGGGATAAGCCTTTCCATGTGCATGTTAATGCCTTAGGGATAGCCATGGGAGTAGTACTAATACAACCTGGTGAGAGGATTTTTTATCACCCCTTGTGTTTTTCCAGTAGAAATTTGACATTAGCAAACTAGAATTACACAACTACTAAGTGCAAGGCACTGTCAATGATCTACGCACTACATAATTTCAAGTAGTATTTGTTGGCAAAACCATTTATATTCTACATGGACCACATGGTTTTGAAGTATTTAGTCAAAAAGCCCATTTTGCAAGGGTGCATATTCCGTTGGGTCCTATTATTCCAAGATTTTGAGTTCACATTGGTTGTAAAACCAGGGAAGAGTAACTTAGGACCTACCCACTTATCAAGGATTAACTCAGGGGAGGACGTGCAATGCATTCAGGATACTGTGCCATATGAGAAACTATTTAGGTTGAAGTGTGCACACTCAGACTTGGAAGACATTGTAGTGTTTCTCAAAATAGGTGTGGCACTAGAAGGGATGAAGGCTCTGGAGAGGAAGCAGTTAGAAATACGTGCCGCACCCTACATGGTGATTAGTGGAGACTTGTATAAGTTAGGACGTGATGAGGTTCTACGCTGATGTTTATTGGAACATGAGCACGTGGAAATTTTTAAGGAAGCACGTGGTGGGATTTCAGGAGGACCATATGTAGGAAATGTAACCACATAGAAGATTCTATTGGTAGGGTTTTGGTGGGAAACCATTTACCATGCATGTATTGATTTTTGCAAGGCCTGTGACCATTACCAGTTCCTGGGAAAACTGGGAAGAGGGATGGAATTCCCTTACAACCAATAACCAATGCCGAACCATTTGAAAAATAGGAAATTGACTTTGTAGGGTCAATTTCGATATCCATGTGAAGGACTGGTTTGTAGTATATCATCACTTGCTCTGATTACTTGACACAATGGGTAGAGGTAGCACCTATGAAGGATTGAACTACATCAACAGTTGCTATATTTTTATGAGAGGACATAATCAACATGTATGGTTGTCCTTTAAGCTTAACAAGTGATAGGGGTACAAATTTGCTCAATGAAATGGTTAGGATTCTGATAGTATAATTTATGGTGGCCCATCACAAGACTACCCCTTATCACCCTTAAGTGAATGCAACTGCTAAGGAATTAAAAAAAATACTAAGTCATACGGTGACCAAAATATGTGACGTCGGAAGACAAGATTGGGATGACAAAGTATCAACTATTCTATGGGCATATATGACAACCTATAAGAGGTTGGACAATGCCACACTGTTTCAATTGGTGTTTGGTGCAGAAGTTATTTTTCCGGTTGAATTCATGTTACCATCGCTGCATATAGCACACGTAGGAGGATTAGGTGATGAAAAAGTGCTGGAAAAGTTGATTGATAAGTTTATGTAATTAGATGAGAGGCGATCACTTTCTAGATGGAGTCAGAAGACAAAAAAATAAAAACAAAAGGAATGCCATGATAGTCATATCAAAAACAATAAATTTGAGGTTGGGTAGATGGTGTTGTTGTATGATTCCAAGTATCTACGCCATCTTAGGAAGTTGAAATTCCATTGGTTGGGACCTTACATCATCTCGTACATCCTTGATTCAGGCTCTTGCTAGTTACAAACACTAGATGTAATGGGATTACCACGTCATTTCACTAGGAGTAGGCTAAATCCCTACTATAAATAAGTCTTCTTTGTATTTGTAAAGAAGACACTATTACTAGTTAACTTAGGATTTCCCTTTATGCTTTTCCTTTTCTTGTGTTTCCCTTTCTCATTGCATGTTCCTTTCTTTTTGTTTCTTTTTGTGCCTTATGCGTCGGTAAACACATTATTTTCTAAATTTGTGTATGCGCAGAGTACCACACATTTGTTTTAGTATGGGGTGGAGTAGTGCAAAGTAAAGTATAAGCCAATAGTAAAGGTTGAATGGCCCGGTAGAAGGAATTACGTAAGATTGAGAAAGCACGTAGTGAAACGGTGGCTACTGAATTGAGTTTTCAAGAAGGCTGTAACAAAGACCATGTACAAATGATAAAGAGCGCATGAAAAACATGAGGTAGGTGAATGCAAAAATTTGGTAAAAGATAGAAGAAGTACCTTCAACACTATAGACACGCATGTAATATTCTTTGATCAAACTCAATTTTTTTACACTCTAGAAGGTTGTAGGATGTTTTTCATGTAGGATTGGGTGCATGGGTAATGACGCTTAAGGTCAGCCTAGTGGAAAAAGCTACAATTATTGTTAAGTATGTTAGTAGGTGGTATATTATTTATTGCTAGAGAGGAGAAAAAACTATAAATATGAGGTCAGGAAAGTCATTATTTTACCTTGATATTACGAAGTTGAAGTACTCTTGCAACATCTAGAGAGATTTTTGCAAAGGTAGAAGAATCCTATAAATCTAAGTGTGTGACCAGAGTATATTTGTAGGCCAAAGTGGAAGGATTACATGGGTGTGTGGAGAATTAGTTTGTAGTGTGCTGTCTTGTGGAAGTTTTTCCTAGTTAGGGTCTAGTAGCTAGGGCGTAGAGATAGAAGAATTTATTCTAGGAGTTAAGTTTCGAGATTGAGCAGAGTAGTAGAGCAGAGCAAGGAGTTTTAAATCTTAAACTGACAAGAAGAATGAAACTAAAGAAGGTGACTGTTTCACCAAAGAAACAGTCAAGGGAAAAGGAAAACAAACGCTATCATCGCGAGCTCCAAGAGGTGGGCACAATTAAGGCCAATGAGGATGTGGTAAGGGTAGGACTGGATGTAGATGTGAGAGAAGTGGTAGAAGTTAAGGTGGTTGGTATGGTTGATGTGGGGATACATTTTGAAGGAGTCATAGGCACAATATCTAAGATGGGAATAAATAATGATGTAGGTGAGATAGATGTGGGGGGAGGTGTTTGGTGTATGGTGTTGATTGAAAATGGGTTAAATTTGTTTGGTGTGGCTAGTGAAGACTAATTTATTGGTGGTGGATTAGGAAATGGTTGTCTTAAGATGTGGAGTGGTGAATATTGGACTGGTTGTTAGGAAGTAGGAATACGATAAGGTGATTGGGATTAGATGGAAAGATCTGATACATGAGGAACGAGAATGTTGGATGAAGTAGGGATGGTATAAGGTGATGGGGGCATAATAGGATCTACTGGTTGGTGTGATTGAGAGGTGGTGGATCTATGGAGTAGGAAGTCATGGATGGGGATAGAAGAAGGCCTAAAAGCTGACAAGGGTTTAGATGGGATATTGACCTTGGTAGAATTTTGTTGATTTTTTAGATTAGACAAGTCAAGCAAACCATTTTTTTATGTTTTTGATTTAGAAAGTATGAAAAAGAAAAGCGGATGGATAATAAGGTACCTAGGAAAAGGCAATCTAGAGTTGGTTTAAGGCTGATATGAAAGTCTTGGGAGGCTTTGTGTTGGGTGATGAAATCCCAGTTAGTCCACTAGGTAGGAAGATATGTTGATTGATGTGTGATTTTTAGGTTGTGTGTGATATAATGTGAGATGCAACTGATTAAATCCTATTTAAGCTATGTGATCAAGCATGATACAGAAAAGAAATGTTATTTTCAAACCAAATCTAGATGTGATCTTTCGATGAGGACACACACAAGAAAAGGTAAAATGTGATGCAAAAAGGAGAAAATAGGGAAAGATGAGGAATACCTAGATAATGATTTTCATTTTTATATGAAATTTAAGTGAATAGAAATCTAGGTAGCCAAACACAACATGAGCAAGAAAAAAGAGAAGCCTTGTGCTGCAGTGTTAACAGAAGATAGAAGAAGCATAAAATTGAAAGAAATGCAAAGGATCATCTAAAGGGTGGTCCCATCAGGCGTGTAAGAATTTTTTTATAGTTTTCTTGTTCATTTCAAATTAATGATGCTAGATACTAAAGAAAGCTAAAATCAGATAAGGGAGGGTTTAAGGTACTTCAAATTTGTGATATGGACCAACGGTTGTGAAAGTAATTGATCCTCGTTGTAAGCTAGATAAAATTGCAAAACTAGAATAAAAATTGATTAGATGATATATGGGAGGGATTCCCAACAAATTTGGTTCTAAGAAGAGTTACCTTCCCTTCACGGATGTCAACCCTTGTTTGATAAGAGAAAGCAAAGTAAATGATAGAAAATATGATAGCATGTAGAAACATAAATACTATTGAATCTGAAAGTAACTGAGATGAATCTAAATGCTAATATGATCTAAATAAATATAAATAAAATGGTACCTGAATGGGTTGATAGCGACTCAGAATATGTAGAGGCAGGTCGATGGTGAGCTAGGTATGTAGAGATTTGGACAAAAAAGTAAATATGCAGACCCGTAAGGAAATGCATAAAAACTGAATATAACAGAAGCATGTGGATGTTAGGGGATGAACTGCAGAAGAATGTATAGGATAGAAATGTAGAGAAAATGTAAGAACATAGTGACCGAGATGGAATGGTTGACAAACAGAACCCTGGTCGATGGTGACTAGGGTGGGGTGATGGTGAGTGTAGTAGGGTAGAACAAGGCCAAGAGTAGATGGACTAAAAAAGTAACCTGAAAGTAAGGAAACTAGAAGAGAAGGCTTATAATAGAGCCCTGCGTGTTACTAAAGATGATCTGGTCTTGCAAAATGTTAGTTCTAACAAGATAGTGATTGAAATAATATAAGATAATACATGAAAACCTACTGAAGTAAATCAGTTGAACAAAACAAAATTATAATGGTTATAAGAAGGTTAACGTTGTTGTTGATACACTCTGGTTCGAAGATGGATTCGTAGGATGCAAGAAAATAAATCTTTTTGTCACATCTATGTGGTTGTGTGAACTTTCTAGATAGATAAGAACTCATTCTTATAGGGTCTACGACAACTGGACTGGGTCTCCGTTGACTGCAGAGAAACTTCCCTAACAAGGTTGATTTTGTAATTTAATTGAGATTTAAGGTCTTTAGGAATGGGAAAAGTGCTTTAAATCTTGTTTACAGGAAGAGGTTGTTTAGTGATGTGTCATAGGTAGTTAGGAGATAAATATATCTAGGATAAAAGATAGAAAAATTGTAGGGATGTATATTTAGAATAAAAGCATTCTAAAAGGAAAGTTGATTATGGCTAGTTAGCTAATGGTTATTGATTAATTAATTAATTAATGAAGATTATTTAATTAATGTTAATTAATGTTAATTAATGAGGATTAAAGGTAATGGGATAATAAATGGTCATTTAATTAAATTAATATTAAGGGGAAAGAATTAAATTAAGGGGGTCTAGCTAAGACCATGGTGAAATACATGCACGCGGATAGACAAGGATAGGGATACTGAATTTAGGTGTCTACACTGTAGTTGATGAGAATGATGGATCAAAAAGGTTTTGAAGCTCTTATGGAAGGTGAGGAGCCTCAACATCATGTCCTCATGACCTTGGGAAAGCATAGTATAAAGTCCCCATCGGCTTCCGATGAGAGAGTATCACAGGACAAAATGAGAACTACGGGCGCACATCTGACTCAACCTGGTTACCTATCCCTTACGCTCGGTGTTCCAGATGTAGAGGTAGTTTTTGAAGGGAAGTATAGTGAAGGTAAGTAGGCAGATATCAGTAGATATCATTTTTTGTTAAATCAAGAAGTGCATCAAACTAGGAACACAAACATGGAAACATATCAAGCACCAATGTCGGGAAGTAAATTGTGGGGATTACTTTTAGGAGCGTCATCAAGACATTGTATTGGCACACATAGAGCTATAAGTATTTTTTATAGGTGCTACAACAACTCAAATAGTGGGTTTCCAGTTCAGTATCAATACTGGGACATAAGGGAGTTCATCAACTAGGTCGTAGCCTGCGGTAAGGGGCATAGGAGGCTCAGGTGGATCCTGTCAGCATCTGCTTGGAGGAAATAATGGTGGAGGATTTGAGTCTAGTCCTAATCCAGGGAAAGAACCACCACCACAACAACCACCACAAAACTAACCTCATGAAACACTACCACAACAGACACCTCAAGTCTACTTTAATATGTCTCTTCACTTACCAAAGTACATAGGTGTGGAGGCTGTGGCAGAGTATGTGCACAAATGTGAATTACTATTGCACACAAAAGGATTTATATCTTCAGAAAGAAAGTAAATATAATTTTCCATTATTCTTCAAGGTCACACATAGTTGGTATATAAATTATGACCCACACTAGACTGTGGTAGATTACGATGTTGTGTGCACATAATTTCTGGATGAATTTCACATTATGGAGTTTGATAAATAGAGCATTAGCATGCTCAAGGATATCAAACAGGTTTTATCATAAAGTGTGAGGGAGTATGATGCGTGCTTTAAGACCCTCTTATTAAAATTTTCTTATGATATTCATCCAAGTCATCATGTATAGTGTTTTTTTGGAGGATTACTAACTCTATTCCAAGAGTTTTATATTATAAGACATATATGGATCCACTCGAGGCCTTAGAAGTACATTTTCATGTTGAAGTAGTTAGAAGTGATGATACAAGAGTGATTCCATTTTTGGAGGCATAGATAACAGATATGGCTTAGAAATTAGAGAAGATTTCTATAGATTCAACACATAATACATGCAATGGAATATGGTGTACAACCAACGATGTTGAATAAAATACTAAGGATAGTTTCCTATGTAGGATGGTGCATGCAATGTTATAGTCTTGTGAAATATTTCATAAGAATCATGATGTCTAGAACTGACCTCTCTTGTAGCGTGTGACAAAGAATAATATATCCATGTATTGAAATATTTTTGATGTGCACACTCATGATACGAAATATTTCCAACTAATAAATCAAATTCATGAGGCCTGCAAGACTAGCTTACGACAGAAATTTATGGAAAACAACTCTCAGATGCAAGAATCCCATCCTTATAAATAACGTAATAATAGAGGAGGTGGATTCCATTGGGGATATAGGAGTAGAGATTTTGGTGGTAGAAGTAGATTTCCATGTGGGACGTGTTACACTCCTGAATCCCCTAATCATTACCAGTGTGATTATCTGTAAAATATAGTGTGTACGTATTGTGGAAAGAAACATAAGGTTGAGGATTGCCCTGAACTTTTTGAGCATATGTGCAAGAAAAATAAGAAGCAAAAAGGCATGGAGATGATAAAGGTGTAGCATGTGAAGATTTATCAATGGATGTCTAATCCCGAGTTATAACCTATGTTGGTCACTATATGCTCTAAAGTAGCATGTGCATGTAAGCCTTTTAAGGCCATGCCACTCATTGAGAGAGAAGAAGTGATGCATGCCAAATATCTAGAAGATGTACATAAGAAGCAAGATTATCATGAAACTATGGGAGCCATTAGGGAGATGCAGGGTGAAATCTAGTGCTTAAAAGAATAGGCACATGAGAGAGAACGTGTGAGGAACATGGAGCTTCCTCAGAAGGATGTGGATGCTAAGTAATATTTTGATAGATATAGGTGATGAGGTGAATGTGCTCACTTTGGATGCATGGAATCATATGGGAAGACTAACATTATAACCATCTTCAAATGTGTTGTATGTGGTAGAAAAAATGAGGGATATCCCTATTAGGGATTTAAAGGATGATTCCATTACAATTGAGGGAGCTAAGTTTACTGGAGAATTTCAGGTATTGGAGTTTGCTAAAAAGTAGAACTTTCCATAACTACTTGGAAGTCCTTGGTGTTATGAAAAAAATGTAGACCTATGCTTTAATAAGGGATATATTAGCTTCAATAATAAAGAAAAATGCATGGTTATACCTATGGATGAGGAAAGAGATAAACCTTATGTTGAGCATTTGAGTGAAGAAGATATGAATAGGATTTATGCATACATGGTGTGATATCATGAGACTATGGAACCATCTAAGGAAGGCGTTCTTCAATGGGAATAAAATCAGTCAGTCAGCAATACCAAAAGTATTTCTTGTGATAACTGGGCCCATGTCACGTATGGAATGTTCGGGAATGATATGAAAGGGAGAGTAACTAAAATGATCAAGCCACACATGGTTAGGTGCATTGGAAGAACTTAGTTACCTAGATATATTGGTGAAGAAAATCCTGAGTCTTTCTTGCATGTTATGGAGGAACCCTAGAAGAACAAAGGTGATCAAAGGAACACGTTGATTTATACCTTGTATTGAAACCCAATGCCTTGGTGGGAAACACATAGAGATAACTTGTTGGGATGGAGATAAGTGAGAATCACCTTTTCATCAAGGTTCACTTAGAGAAATGTTCCTACACATATCTCTAAGTATGATGGGAAAGATCCTACTTTGGTACATGTTCATAAATATGAGAGACAATGGATGCAGGGCTTGGAGGCTTTGCCACCATCCATGTGGGTGTATAATTTCTATTCCACCTTACATGATTGTGCGCACATGTGGTATGTTCATGTTGAGATCAAAAAAGAAACTACAAGTTTGGGAGATATGACTGCAGGTTGGTACATACATTTGATTATTTTCTAATAAACCTCCAATCTAAGAAGATTTGTAAATCATGAAGTACATCAAATTAGGGGATAACACAAAATAAGAAGAGCTCATTCTTAAGTTACTTGGAAAACTTGACTCCGAGGTACACATGGATACTAAGGAAATAGAGTAGATACAAATGGACCACATGTGGAGGGAGAAGGAAAATAGTAAAATGGTGTATCTCATTGATGATGAAGAGGTTGAGAACTTGGAGATTAACCACACAAAATGTGCACGTGAAATAATGGACACTACAAACGCAAAGGAACACACATATAATACTCCGATAAAGACCAAGCTGGTTAATATTGGCACTGAAGATATACCTAAGGAAGTTATCATTAGGGATTATTGGTTAGAAAAAGAGGTAGAAAATATCATTGAGCTCTTGTGCAACTTCTAGGATTTGTTTCCATGAGGTTACCATGAGTTGAAAGGAGTGCACCCCTCTTTGGTAGAAATTAATATTAAGTTGAAGGAAGGTGCACACATGGTTCGGAAGAGGCCTTATATGATGAATCCAAACTGTCACATGTGTGTCAAAGAAGAAATAGATAAATTGCTTAAGTCTAGAATCATTTAGTTGGTTGAGGATTCTGAGTGGGTAAGCCCTGTGGTAATCAGTATCAAGAAGGATGGGTGGATCAGGGTCTGTGTATATTACAAGGATCTTAATGCATCATGCATTACAGATCATTTTTCTACACCATTCACAGAGAAAATCCTTGAGGGTGTCACACGGTGTGATATTTACTCATTTACTGATGGGTTTTCGAGATATCATTAGGTGTGCATTGCATGCGAGGTCAAGAGAAGACCACTTTCACCATTGAATGGGGAATATTTGCATATATTGTTATGTCATTTGGAATAAAGAATGTGCTAGCTATATTTTCACACATAGTTGTGCATGGTTATCATGATTTTATTCACAAGTTCTTACAGTTTTACCTTGATTATTAGACTATTTATGTCTTGGTTAAGGATCAATGTGATAATTTTATTATGATGTTTAAGAGATGCATATAGTTGAGCATTTATCTTAACATTAAGATGTGTATTTTTACTAAACTATTTGGCACTTTTCTAGGGCACATCATTTGCAAGGATGGGTTGTTGGTAGATCCAGTGAAGATAGTAGTCATTTTTGGGTTAAAAGAACCTACCAACCTGAGTGAAGTTCTTGTTTTTATGGGCATACTGATTAGTACAGGAAATTTATCAAGGTATATGCAAAAATTGATGCACCCTTGGAATACTCACTAAAGGAAAAATAAAAATTTCATTGGGGGTATGTACAACAACATACATTTGACACGTTGAAAGAGAAGCTTACCATTAAACCAATCTTGCAGTTTCAATCATGGAACAAACCCTTTCATATACATATTGATGTTTCAGGAACTATGATTGGTGCAATCTTGGCACAACCTAGAGAGGGTAATGTGGATCACCCCATATGCTTTGTAAGTAATAAGTTGACACCCACAGAGAATAATTAAACTAGCACTGAGTGCGAAGCATTGTCTATGATCTACACACTTCATAATTTTTGATAGTACTTGTTGGCTACCTTGTTCATCTTTTATACAGATCATATGCAGTTGAATTATTTTGTCAAAAATATCATTTTTCATGGGCGAATCTATAGGTGGATATTTCTTTTTCAGGAATTGTATTTAATAGTTGTTTTAAAAATAGGTAAGAGCAATTCAAGGCTTGATCACTTATCAAGAATCAACTTTGGTGAGGATGGGTAGAGTATTGAGGACACTATGCCTAATGTGCAATGAAAATTTTAAGGAAGCCATAAAAAAAACTTATAGAAATTGTGGCGAATCTTTCTTAAGAAAGATTCTTTGGGATGAGGATCTTACAAAAAATGTTATCTGACTATGGTGAAATTGAAAAAATCATTATAAATGGTTGTAAATGTAAAGGAGAATCCTACCTAATTTTTTTATTTTAAAAAATATTTTGGTGAATTTTAATTTTTTTCCTTTAGGTTAGATTTCATTTTTATAATATATTGATGGGGTGAAGTGATTTATATAAATTCCTTACTTAACTAAGAAAAATTATTGAGTTATGAAATTTTCACCCATTTTCCCCAATCCTTCCTAGGATTTAACCTTGACCATTGATTCATCCACCGTATGTCATAATTTCATGTTATTTTGGAAAAATCCATGATACCTTAATCCTTCCTTGTGAATCCTACATTATTTATGTCACATCCACAGATCTCTGACACTATGAAAAAATATTATGTTATTTTGGCTCTGATGTCTCCTGCCTTAGTCTTTCTTTACTTTGACACTTTTCAACACTTTTTCATAAGGTTTCCCATGAAGCATTTCCTTAACCATGCTAGGAGATATTTTTTCTATATATAAACATATGCATTTAACTCCTTGGAAAATGTAGGATAATTCCCAAAATAAAAATTACAAATACATCCATTTTCAAGGCTCAATATGATTGTTAGATGAACCAATTCAAATCAACATGAAAACAATAGAGTTTTATGGCTTAAATGGTAAGTAGAATTCCTTAATTAAATCATGTCACATAGAATAAAGTGCATATTCTAATTTTAAGATTAGGTAATCCTTTAATTGAATAGATAGTTAACTTGGTGCCTTTAGTATATTTTATCATATCAACACACACACACACATACACATTTTTACATACATACATTTATACGTACATACATATACGTGGTGAATTTATTCAAATTTCAATTTTTTCCTTTAAAATATTAGCAATTTTATCCAAGGGTGCATAGAATTCTTGGTAATCCAAACATGTTTTAAATCAAGTTTTTTCGATTTAGAGGTGATTCGTTACAAAACACGTATTTATATTAGAATTAATTTGTCCATGCGAGTGGGAAATATTAACATTTAAGAATATTTTTGGTGAATATTGGGTGTTCATATGGTGTCTAAATAGTCAAATGGGACTTTCAAATTTTCCAAAAATAGTCAAATTATGAATATCAGCCATTAACGTTTTTCCCTACTAGTGTGCAGTTGTTTAGGTTGAATCACGCACATGTGAATTTGGAATATATAGCACTATTTTTGTGCATAGGATTGGTGCCATTAGGGATGAGGACATTAAATAAGAAGAAGATTGTTATTCACGCAGTGACCTATCAAATCATTAGAGAATACTTGTACAATTTGGGCCACAATGAAGTCTTGTGCATGTATGTCTTAGAACTTGAGTGCAAAGCTATTATAAATGAGGCTCATGGAGGTATTGCAGGAGGAAACTATGCATCAGATGTAACTATGCACAAGATCTTTCTAACTAGCATATGATGGGAAACCTTGTAAAAATATAGTAAGGATTTTGTGAAAGCATGTGATCATTGTCAGTGCCTTGGAAATCTTGGAAGTAGGGATGAGATGACCCTAAGACCTATTGTGAGTGTGGAACCTTTTCAGAAGTGGTATATTTACTTTTTAGGACCTATCACACCACCCACTCATAGGACTGGTTCACACTGCATTATTACTCACACATATTATTTGACTAGATGGGTAGAGGTGGTGCATATGAAGGATTTTACTATAACCACAACAATGAGGTTCCTTTAGGAGAATATCATTAGCAGATACATTTTTCCATTAAGATTGACCAGTGATAAAGGAACTCATTTCTTAAATGAGACTATTAGAATTCTATTTGCAGATTTTATGGTGGCACACCATAAAATTACCCCTTACCACCCTCAAGCTAATGGTACTACCAAAGATTTCAAAAAAATATTGGGCCAAAATTTAACAAAGATTTGTGATGTTAGAAGGAAGGATTGGGATTGATGTAGCCTAGAATTGTTAGTTAACACCTAGTCGCAATGGCACATCACTCAGCCTAGGATAAGTGCTCACCTGAAGTACGTAAGGTACCAGGTCCCTCTTAGTAGTTGTAGTAGTAGAATGGTGGTATGATAAAAATAGTAAACATATATTTTAGGAACTAATCTTTCCATTCACCATTTATAGCCAACCACATCTATAAGCGCTAAAGGTAAATCATCATGAAAGTAATAACATGCATTGATAAAACACATGACACACTTTGTTCAGCCAATTTCCTTTATCTGTTCATTGAACCAACAATACAGTAGCTTCATACAATACCAGGTATGCGTGCACAGATCTGTTACAATTATCCAGTCGCATGTACTTGGGTTTTTCCATTCCTCCAAACATATGGTTCCATTCTTATATCTATGTATGTCTCTATATTCTCTAAGTAATTATTTATATATATATAGGGTGGGGAACTAACCCTTCACCACTTAACTCTATGAAAAATAAGTCGTATGCTAATAACAGCCACATGCCTTTTTAGAATTATAGCCATACATGTAAGTATGCTATCTATAGATTGCTGATAGTTAACTGAAGTGATGGATCTATTCTTAACTTATGCCCATGTAAGAGTGATTTGACATGTCCTTCCAAAATCTCCACGAAGAGTGGCGCAAAAATCTTGGCATTGCTTTGTGTACTCCACACACCAATCTCTAAGAAGAGACCTGATCTCCAAAATTGGCTAAGTCCTTGAGAGTCTTACTCTAGACCTCCACACGTGACACCTTCCTATACCTTCACACTTTTGCTCCTGTGCCATTCTTCCACGTGGACTCTGTGTGTAAGTTCAACTAAGTGTTTTCTCTGATGAACAGGGATGATACAGTGTCCACTATACTTTGGGCTTATAGGACTGTGTATAACAGGTTGAACAAGGATATACCCTTTTAGTTGGTATTTGGCATAGAGGCAATACTACTTGTGTAATTTTTTCTACCATCCTTGTGTATTGCGTGCGTAGGTGGATTTTCAAATGAACAGGTTGTAAAAGAGTGCATTTAGAGACTAATGTAACTATATTAGTAGTGTGCCAGTTCATGTTGGATCCAAAAGACTAGGAAATCATGATAGAAGGCTTGGGATGATAGGCACATCAAACACAAGTCATTTGAAGTTAGAAATATGGTCCTTCTCTATGAATTCAAGTTTTTGTGCCACCCAGGGAAGTTGAAGGTGCATTGGTTGGGACATTTTTTAGTAACGAAGATACTTTAATTAGGTGCATGTCAATTATAGGAACTGGATGGAACTATGTTTCCCAGTTACTTTAATGGAAGTAGGTTAAATCCCTATTATAAATAAGCTTCTTGGTTTTTTTAATAAGGAAGTATTGCCGCTTAGATTAGATTTTCCTTTCATGTTTTTTGTTTTTCTTTTGTTTTTTATTGTAATAAGCACACTTGCACACATGAGGTTGATTACTATTTATTGATTTCATACATAGAGGAGCATGTATATTTTTAGTGTGTGGTGGACGTAGGTGTCTTAAAATAGGTATTTATTGGAAAAGAAAAACTACATGTTGTAAGATACTTTGAATAAAATATGGATATGCGTGTGACATTTATGAATACACAAGTTCTAGTGAATAAGAATTTAGAATGCACAAAGGTAGAACAAGATGTTATAAGCATATAGGTAGAATGGTGCATTTTTGGAGTTTCTTAGAAGGAAATCCATGCAAATAAGAGGCCACATAGTATAATGCAAGGAGGCAACAAAATAGTTTAATACTTGGGATATGATGCAAAGGAAGATGGATTGAGGTGAAAATAAGTGTGCGTATGTATGTTTGTAGTCTTGAGAAGTAGTAAGCATGCCAAAATGTTATGACTGATGTGTGTGCAAAGGAAATGCATTGAGGAAGGTAAAAAGTTCCTTAGACATAAAACAATGTTTTAAAACAGAAAAATTACTTTAAAATTCAAAGCAAGAAAAATTGTTTTAAAGGTGAAAAAGTGAAGCAGTGGAATTTTTAAAGTATGAAAAAGTTATAAAAGGGGGAAAATCAAGTCAATTGTCACTTTACATCTGAAGTGAATTGATAAATCAAGTGACTTAGTGTGACAGAGTGAATTGAGTGATGAGAAAACCAAATCAGCATGTAGAATACCTTAGGGCAGAGCTCCTTGTGAGAATTTTGAGTGGAACTAGAGGCAATAATGGAGTAGGGTTTGCAAGAATTGGAAGTTAAGTGGTTAGGGTTTGTAGGGCTTGGGTGTTATGTCAATAAGGGGAAAGATTAAATTTTGTAGTGTAGGATACCTAGGTCATGAGTTTTCAATAAATAAGTGACCACAATGACACGTAAGAAAGTAATTTCAGCATCTCTTAAGAATGAAGGAAAGAGTCAAACAAAGAGGGTTGAGGTTGAAGACCCATTGGAAGAAATATACTTAGAAATACAATATCCTCCTGGGGTGATTATGGCATAAACATGGAAGTCGAAGCTTGCGATGTGTAAAATTAGTGAGTTTAATAACCAAACATTGGGGAATGAGGCAACATTGAACAAGGATTTACTGAGAGAGTTGTTAGGAAGGAAGTCAGAGGGATAAATATTGATGGACGACTCAGTAAGGAAGAGTATTAAAAAAGTGGGGGTTTTGTAATTATTTAAAATGTCATACTTTGGGAGACCGGAACACCTTTTCCAATGGTTTATGTTGAGGGTGCATGAATATTATTTCTACTTTGTGGGTAGACAGTTGAGGATCACATCCCATCTGATTGGTCAAGTAACAGGGTTGCAAGAGGATGGTAACGAATTAGATTTGTATCTTTGTGATGATACAAAGATTGAGGAACTGGGAAATTTTTTTATAGTATGATAGAGGGGGTCAAGCCATGCATGTTAAATAATTATCAGACCTTGTAACTAGGGTAACAACCCATCTGGTGAGTTTCAAACTCATGGCTATTGAATAGTGGGAAGATGTCAATAATAAGTTTGTCTACATAGCACATAAGATGGCGCATAAGACACACTATAATATCACCAAATTCATTTCCAAAGGGATCATTAATGAGGAAAGGGAAATAAATAAGTAATGATAATATATTACATGGGGTTCAATTATTTTGCTCACTACATTTTGGGAGGTTGGTGTTCCTGATGGAACAAATGAGGATATGTGGATCTACCCTCCATAAAATCATTATTTGGTCATTCTTTTTATAGATTTCACATGTGAGGTTTTTTATAATAAGTACAAATCTCACTTGGAGAATACATATAATAGAATGCATGCAGATTTTGAGAATGAGTGGTACACACCCCAAGAGATACTCGAGGAAATTGGGAATCAGGAAGAGTTTACAGTTATGTAAAACTTCTTCCTTACAAGGTTCATAATGGCTAATAGAGAAATAGGGCCATGGTGTAAAATACCATTTTAATTTATAGTTAAGTACTTTAAGTGAATAGTAAACAAGATTAAAGACATGTAAATAATTACCTTTGATGTGGATAAGGTGGATTCAGACTTGTATACCTTGTGCACCACCTATAGATATGACTCCAAGCCTGCATATTTAGAGACCACAGAGCTATACACCTTAGATCTAAACCCTATAATGAACATATAAATCAAGGGAGTAATATGAAAGGTATTTGTGGTTTTTTCCCAAGGACAAAGGATTGGGAAGAAGTATAATTATGTGACATTCATATTCCACAGATGAAGAAAAATGCTACACCCCAGCCCGCGAGGAGTCTAGAGGAGTCTCCAATAGAGGAAGAAGAGGAAGGTTGGATAGATAAAACTTGAAGAAAGGAAATGCACTACAAAATGAGAAGGCACATTGAGGGTTCAGGACCTTTGCATCTAGCCCAAGAGAGTCCACTGAACACAACAAGAGGAAACAAAGGGGATTAAGTGATCTCTAGTTATGAAGATGTGGAAGAGAAAGTGGCAGAAGAGTTAGAGTGCAAGATGCCTACGTAGGAGATAGAGAAGGATCCACCTATAAATGTGGAGACTAGCCCAAAGAGGTGAGATTCACATAATATTATGAGTAGAGAGAAGTCACCGGTGCACAAGGAAGAGCAGACAAAATAGCTATATATGGGCCATGTGATGAGGTCTAGGTCCACATGCAAGGATGGTGAAAAGGGGTGCATGAAATAAATTTGAGATAGTGTACGAAGGTTCACACCCGGTCAAGAAAATATGGGGACTTAGCCAATTTCTTCAGTATGTGGCTAAGAATAGAAGAATAGAGGAGGAGTGGCATCCAAGTAATATCTATAACTATACCATACCGAGATGTCTTAGAATGCACATAAAGGGAATTGAAGTTGGAAAAAGAACATGTAGGGACTAAAATAATAACATGTACAGGTCAACCTAATAATAGGATTAAAATCAGGTTTTGTCTTTAGGTTAATCTATTATTAGTTATTGTTGTAAAAATAATACATGCTTTATGTGTATGGCTATTTTTAGGGATGCGGTGCATGTTTTCTATTTTTAGAGCACGGCTAATTTTAGAATGTATGAGTAGTGAAGGGAAAGTTCCCTCTCCTATTTATATGTAATGTATGTACTGTAAAAAAGGACCGTGTGGATATGGGGTGAAGTATGCATGAGAAATAAATATTATATTGTAGGGTTTTGCACCTCGATCTATGAACTAATGTAACAACTGGTCATGCATTCATCTTCCTTGTTATGTAATGAGTTATTATTACAATGGATAATTATGGGCGGATTATAATTGTGTATGTCTCTGATTATGGTATTGTGATGATGTAATTGATCTTGGTAGTTACATAGATTGATCTTCTTCCTTATTATATGTGTTTCCAGAGTGAGTTGAATGAAGGAATTTTTCATGCTTGAATGGTTTCATCGTTAATTAATACAATTACCTTACTTGATAACTTCCTAGAAAGAAATAAAAAGGAGGGACTTGATATCTGCATGCGCTTCGGGTGAGAATTTAGTTATGACTGAATGAGGCGGAATTACACATATCTTATGTGTTTACAAACTAAAGACTATAATCCCACTTAAGGGCATGTAGTGCAACTCTTAAATTCATTCAGCAGGGGTTGACCACCAAGGATGGTTGAGCCTCACCACATACATGATTGTTTTTTTATCTAATGCTTTGATGAAAGGTATTGCAAACAAGAATCACATATAATAAGGTATAGTTCAAGACAAGTTAATTACACAAAAATTTAAATAAACTCGTTTTAGAAGGGTCCAAGACTATATAACCATTTGTGTCAGATTGGTATGGTCCTAATAGGGTTATTCTCTAGTTTTGATATCAATAAATATGAATTTATTATATCACCTTGTTCCACCCATCTACACATCCAAATCTATTTTGTTCCAATCTTTACATCTAAGTTTTCATCTCTTCTTATGTATTTAAGATATCAATCTATTTTTTCATTATTGTTATAATTATTCATGCATTTTTATGATTATGCATGGTTACTTATGAATTAATTAGATAAAAATAGCTTCATATAATGAACCTTTTCATATTCATAAAATAATTTATTTAGGCTATAAATAGCACCCTAATCCAATGTTTTTTCCTAAAACACTTTGAAGGTTAATTTTCCAAATGTACAGGTTTTTAGGGTAGCTTGGATAACAGTCAATTGAGTGGGAAAACATATTACATGTGTCAAAAATAAAATCAAAATCACCTTAATAATTTTAAGGGTCTTATCTCTTATATCTTTGGCTATCTAGGGAGTCACAAAAAAACCAAGAGAAGGACTACCATTACAATATCACTCCTTTAAGAACACCAACAAGATACCATGTCTAAATACATCTTATTACATGGATTCCCTGGATCACTAACACATGATATAAATTAAAATAAAGATCATTTACAAGTTGTTATATGCTTTATTATAATATCACCAACACATTTTTTATTGCACATTTAAACAAATCCATTGAGAGGGAGAAAATGTGTGATGCTTGATCTCTCATCTGATAATTATTATATAGTACAACTCTCATCACACCACTGGGGGTGAGGTCAAGTTATTTTATTCCAATTGGACTAACCCATTTTTTTTAATATCTTCAAGCAAGGGGATGGATAAGAGCTCATAGTTAGCTACAAATGCTTGATCAAAAAATTAAAACACATATCTAGAACCTAAAGACAAAAATATTTTAGGTGTCATAATTCAAATTAAGATGAGAATATAAAAGGTGAAAATGTGGTAGAAAAATGTCCAAGTATGATAGGAATTCCTAGATATTTTTCCCTATTTAGGTGATCCTACCTTATACTCAATTTATAGTTCCATAATTTTATGTGAAGTTTAGTGACACTCTACACAACCCATTTAAACATTAACATTCCTATGTTCAAATTATAGGTCTTATGCAATAGTGATATATTTCTATAAATTAAACTATACTTTCATTTATCAAATTTCTAGGGTTTGTAAAATCCAAATATGGCCATGACATGTTTTTAGGTTTTAATAGTTATTATATTTCTATTTTTTAATTTTATATTCATAATTAACACAAAAATTATTGGCAAAATAATTTGTTGTAAAGGAAAATTAGCGTGTTTCACCAACACTTCAGAACTGAGTCCCTCCTCATGTGAATAGGAAGGCTCTTATTTATTGAATGTAGAAAAAAAAATTAGTGGGTGGCAGTGAAGCTAGAGATCACACATGAATACTCCACTAGATCTATGGAAAATTTATTTCACTTACTGCAAGTAGAGGAATTATATTAGTGAAAGGAGGTAGATGGGAGTAAGAATATGGTGATGGAAAGTTAACTTTATAAATAAGAAATTACATATTTTCACAACATTAATTAGAGAAAATTTACACTCAATTAGAGGAATTCAACCTTGTGAATAATAATAAGACTAACATACCATAAACACACATATCTATTGATTTATTTATAAAATGCACCAAGTACTTTCTTAGTTTTACAATATCATTATGTTTACAAAGTTGAGTATGTAAAGAATAAAGGAAACATAGAAAAAGAGGAAATGGAAGAATTTAATATCTTTCCTGTATTTAGTAGTGCAAAACTATCTACTAGAAACTCAAAATTGACAACCCTTTAAAATGAAGAATTCATTCCAATTTATAGCCTTACACAAAGTATTTTGATCTACCCCCCACATGATTTTTAACTTCCCCTCATTACTTGTGATATTTCATATTCTTATGGAACAAAAGTGAGTCTTTTCTCATTAATTGAAAATAACTCATACAATGTTAGACTATAAGTTACTAAAGTGAATAGGATAATTAATGAAATGTGCCTCCCTATTAAAGAATTAGAAAATAGGGAGAGAGGGAATGAGGGAGGAAGAAGAGGAGAGATGATCACTCCAATGAAGATGAATCTTCTACTGATGAAGAAATGATTGTTGTGGAACCTTGTGGGAGTACTCCTAGAAATATTTCTTCACCCTTGAATTCCTTATTGAAATGAGCTACCGCAGGGGCCACTTTTTCTTCTTTTGGAATAATTAAAAAGATCAAATAATTGATCCCAGTTTCATAAGCAATTCCAATCGTCTTACATTGATTGAACTAAACTTAAAGATTGTAACCTAGATTCTACCCACAAAATCCCAAGGAACGCTGACACATCACTCAACCTAAATTGAGCACTCACTAGAAGTGTGCAAGGGTACCCGGTCCCTCTTTTATGTCAGATTTTTCAAGGATTTAACATGATTAAATAGATATTATAGATCCATAAAAATTAACCAAATATATTGTAGTGCATAAACCAGATCTAGATTTTAACCATATGCAAGAACAATTAAACAAGAACCAAGATAAAATTTACCATGCAAGATCCATTCACAGATGCGTTTACAATCAATATCCAACCACAAAGATACATTATATTAATTGTTGTAAAACACAGAAGATTCATACATACATAACATAATCACCATAGTCATGCACGTCCATAAAATTGCAGCATAACTCTACCAAAAAAACATAGAACTCAAAAATATTTAAACCGTGCAAATCAATACATATTTATAGGGGTGGGGACTTGCCCTTCACCACCCATGAACCTTCAAAAATAGGATACATGGTAATAATATCCATGCACTACTATAAGATAAGTACAAAAATCATGTAAACTCTATAACAATAGATCTACTTCAGTTATCACTTAGTTTAGATCCTATTATTAGCTTGGGGTCATGCATGTCGTTTGATCTTCTGTCTACCTAAAATAGCCTTTGTGTGTTCTTCAAGTCTTCTAGAAGACATGTTACACACTCCATGTCTATCTTTATCTCTTCTTCCAAAATTGGATAAGTGTTAATCTATTCTGTGCAACCTTTTCCTATCTCTATGCGTAAACCCTCTCATCCTCATGCGTGCTTCCTCATGCATCTTTCTCCTATAATGTCTTACACATGTGCTAACATATGTTCTGGGATTTAGTCATTTTTATATACTCAACAAATATCCTTAACAATATTAGAAATTGAACATCTATTTTTTTTAAATACTCCAAAGTATCTTCATTGAATGAGAAGGGATCTCCCGCCTCTTTTTTGACCAATTCTTGGAATGATTTTTTAAGCTCTTACATTGATGAATTTTCACTTATTGAAGGAGACCCAATATTTTTCACACTTTTACTAATAATTTCCAAAATATGTGATGTCATATCTTCATAAGAATGAATCTCAAATATAGCATAAATAAACATGTCATACGAAGAACTCATTGTTCGAGACTAAATAGGAGATAATTTACTATTTATGGAAGTGAACACATTGTTACTCACCAATCAATGAGAATCAATATTATTAATTTATAACACCAATGGAAGCACATTATCCCAATGGGATTTATCCTTCTCAATCTCCTCCTTAGTCATTTTCACTTTAGAAGTGGTGATGAGGGAAAACTCAAAAAATGAGTGAGTCTCTAGAAATAATGTTTTTTCTTTCTCAAGGATATTTTCAACCCACATGTCATTATCCCTTCCCTGCATTGAGTAACCTTGAGATTTATTTATTTTTTCAAGGTCAAAGCTACTTATATGAGTGATGGATTCTACGAGTGAAGGTGGTACTGCACTAATATCTAATAATGCTTGCACATAAGTAGTGAGAGTTCTCACATTCTCTTCTAATTTTTCCATTGTTTTCTTGTATTCCTCATTTTGAGAAAGCATGCAAGTAGAATATTCCTTGAACATGTGTGCATCACCCTTGTGCATAGGTTGACCCAATGAAATCCTTATCATCTCAAAATCACATTTCTTCCATATTTTCTACAACCTTTGGTCAAGAAATATCTACTTATTGGTCACCAGAAGATTTTCTGAAGAAAAGAGAGGCTACCTGTGCCTTCTTTTCTATCCTAAAATTTATGATATTTGAGATAGCTCAAAATTCAACTATAGATGCTTATTAGATTGTTCTTGACTCACTCCTAAAAAAATCTTGAATCCAAGGGAAATTCTATGCCATTTTGGGCTCAATATCAAGCATGAGAGAACTTTTAGGTTCATGATGGGATGACTCATCTACTAAAAAAGACACACTTGAAAACCCATGCAAAACTAGAGATTGTGAAGGATCAATCTGAACTTGCTTAATAGGTTCAATGAGGATTTTAGTGACTTTAGATTTATTATGGATCCTCTTAGGGTGAGAATCTTCAATGTGCTTTTCCTCCACAATATTTCTCTTTGAGGTATCTTTATAGTGAGTGAAGCTCATGGTATTCTCAGATGTCTTCATAGAGGAAATGTGATATTCTTGTCTTGATAGAATCAGGAGGTCACCAAACTTGTTAAAATAAATTATTTTTATCTTGAACCATTCTCTTGAACTCTAAATTACCATATTATTTATTTCATTGATGTCTCCTACTTCTCTTGTATTTCATGAGATCAAAGGAAGTTATGAAATTTTCACTACTTGATACTTGGGATCAAACAAGTTTAATCGATCATCCTTTATTTCCTTAATGAACCAATCAAAGTGGAGGACCCTCATTTAATCAATTTCCATCTGCATATGGTACCTCCTTCTCACTTTAAATTCATCAATGCAATTAGCCTATTAGTCCTCAATTTCAGGTGTGTGGTGGAATCTAGGAAAGGTGACAGTTTCAGGATTTCTCTTTATATAAAAATCAAGCCTATATATAATGGAGGGAAGTAAAAGAATATTTAATATTTGATGCATCTACAACATTCTTACAAGAATATATTCCTAAAGAGATGAGGAAAGACACACCTTTCATTTTGTTATTTCTATACTTGGTATGAACATGAGCAAGTTGTCTACATAATTCACTCATTATAATTATATGACTAGGGTACCGGGGTAGTATATGAGGAGAAAGATCGAAGCCTAAAACCATGATGTAGGTGAAGGAACTCCCGTATTTCTTGATCATTACAACTACTTGAGAAGATATCCTCATCTCTATATTCCCCTCAAGAAGTCTAATGACAAATATGATGAATGCATCATTCACTCTGAAAAAGTGATGGTTGTTTTCTCTGTGAGTAATTTACAAGTACTTCATGTAGGAAGGCAATTTTTGGGATAAATTGAGAGACAAATTCAATCCCTTGAAGGGTCTGGTAAAGGTGAGATCATATATCATGTAGTAAGTCATGGTGAACTTCCTGGTGGAAGGAAAATGAAGAAATTTTTGATGAATATTGCCACTGATAATCTTCCCCCAATCTACTACTTAGTTACTTTCAATGGAAACAAGGGTAAACAGAGCCATCTAGTCCTAGAATTCTTTTTTCATTTCCTCACCTTACTCAGTAGAATAATGCCATCTAAATAACCTTAATATAATTCACTTCTAGAAACATTCTTGGGAACAAGAGAAATTTTTATCCCTTTCCTAATCCATGAAATGAGTGCAAGGCCTTAAAAATATGAATCATTGTTTACCCACTCTTGTAATGAAAAATACTTAGTGATGATAACCATGTTACTACTATTGGGAATCTGCATACATTGATATATACCCTTGGGATTGAAGAAAGTAAGGATTGAATTTTCATCTACTCATCCTATCCTAGGATTAGCTTCATAACGTTGTACATAGGACATGACCAATTTGTTTCTTTGAATGGACATTAGATGACCTCCTACTTGAAATATCTCACTCGAGAAGATCTTATCTTCTACTGGTTCATGAGGTCCACCTAGCATCTTGTTTTTAAAGTCTTCAAGATCCATGTGAGTGACATCAGTGTCTCGCACACTAGGATACTTGATGATTAGGGTTGAAATGGGTTCTAAAAATAAATATTTAAACTTCAAAGTGCTAAAAACCATTGAGATAAGTAGAATAAGAGTCACCAAAAACATTCTGAACTCAAATATGAAACTTTCTATTTTTAGTAGGTCCTATCAAGGATTGATATTTATAGTAAGTTTCCGCTATTTTATCATTCTAAGGTTTATTCCTTATTCAGAGTGACACAAATGTTGAGGATTTACTATTTTAGAAACTTGATATTATTAGAAACTCATTTCTATTAATACTTTCTATTTTTAGAAATTTCTCTTACAGGTGTCAGGTTGTTACAAAATGAATGTCAAAATTTTATGTTTTACTCCAAGACCTTCTACTATGAATTTCATGGTTTTTTTCTGCTGGATCTCTGAAAAAATGAAAAATAAGTTTAAGATTTTGATATTTTAAGATATATTGTATAAAAAATCTAGAGCATCAATGGGTTTTCTTTGACAATCTTCCCAAAGGTGTTTTGAAGAGGAGATTAGAGGTAAAATTTTGAGGTATACAGATTCCCAAATGAGGAGATATTATCAAATATTTATTTTTCCAATTATGGATGTCTAGAAAAAATTTAACATGTCTAGATGAAAATAGAGTTTTGGAGGAAGTTACAATATCACTTTTCAAGAAAATTTACTAAATGTTTGAAAAATGGAGAGTTAGTGAGATTTTTTTGTATTTATTAACCTACCTAGAGCTGAATCACTTAATCAGTGTTGGAATTGAGTGGATATTAGGTTAAAATTTGTGCAATGGGGACATAGAGGACACCAAGGAAACAAAAATGTGACCTACACCAAATGGTGACAAGTTGCATCTTTTTTTGTGGTGGATGAGATGCAGGGACTGGGAAATTATCACAGAGGACCTGGAGGTTGTCACATGGTGTCTAGTGGATACATGGATGAGAGGGTCACACTTCTATGCCCCCTCATCTGTTGGGTGATAGATGGGATAGAGGGGATACATGGGTGTCCAAATTATAACCAGGGATAACGAGAGAGGTCACACTTTGGTGTACCCCTTGAACTGTGAGGATAAAGGGGACAATTGAGGCAGCTAGAAGTCCAAAGTGTGACTTGGGGGAGAGAGTGAGGTTGAAATTTGGTGTACCCCTTGTCCCATTTTCCCCTAAGGGATAGAGGGGACAAAATATTGTCTAAAGTGTGACTTGGCCAGAATAGGAAAGTAAGATTTGCCTTGAATGTCCAAATTGGACACCAGAACTGCAATTTCACCTCGGAAGCATAGGAAAGTATTTATGGGTCAACCCTTAGATTGTTTGTCATGGATATTAGAAGATTGGAAGCCAAAATATATAATTTGATCAAGTTCGAGTGATTCGGCAATTGTTCAATGGCTCACTCATCATAAAAAGTGATGGTTGACTCATAGAGGGATATGTTTAGAGCTCACAAATCTGAACTTGAGATGGAAAATGAAGAGCCAAGGTAAAGACTCATGGTGATTCCACACGCTTGTGGAAATGCAGGGATCAAGAGCCATCTAGCTAAGTTGGTGTGTGGGAAAGATGGCGTCAAGAGCCCAAATTCTGCCATTGTGGACATGTGGACTTTCGTGGTGTGGAAACCATGTCGAGCTTGGCATATCAAAATAGTGGTTGGTCTCTGAAGCCAAAAGATCTAATTCAAGGATATCATGCGCTCAACATCAAAGTCAAACAATGAGATGGCAAGAGAGACCATCTAGCCAACCATCTTACATGGGTTTTCCTAGATAGTTTTTGAGTCGATAAGATGGTTTTTAAGTTAATTGCAGTGACGAATCAATGCGAGAGTGGATAAGTGGAACTGACCATTGCGTTTAACATAGATGTGAGGATTTGAGGAGATATAAGGCTATGAACTCATTCAATGTGCAAGGTGGGTGTTGGTGAATGGCTCGATGTGGCAGAGAAATTTTTTGTGAGGCATTTTAAATGTAAGTCGCTAAACCATACTAATCATAACATGAGAGTTTATGGGTTTCAAAGGAAGAACAAGTGGTGGGGTTTTAGTAAACAAGGAGACCAAGATAAATGTCAGATTCTTGTCCAATACCAGGGGGATGGAACCATACCCAAATGACTCATGGACCAAGTGGTGGTTGATGTGATGGATAAAGGAGACCTAATCAAGGTAAACCATGACATGACAAGGTAGGCGGGAGGTCTCAATGTAAAACATGGAGCAGTGAATTCATGTGGTTCATATGCAATTCATGTAATAAATATCTTTCCATTATAAACAAGTAGCTTGTCATCCATCTTGGTTAGCTTGTTGGTGAGTCATTTTCCAAACCAACATTAAAACCCCTATTTTATAAAAAAAACTTGTGGGTCATATCAAAAGCTGAGGTGCTTCAAAATTTTATTAAAAATATGATTTTTATTACAATTAGGATAAATCCAAAATTTTGATTTTATGAGGGTAATATGGGTGGATAGTTTTCAAATGCAAGTAATGATGTAATTAATCATATAGGTCATCATGTGTTACATTCTTTCCCAACATTTAGGATTCCTCCTCTCTTCTCTCACAACTTGTATTTTCTATAAATGTAAATGAGGAACCCATTTCAAAGGGTTAAACATATTTTCAAATTCCTTTCTCTTTTCACAAGCTAATACTGTTGTGGATTTTGGGAAATTTCAAGCCTTTTCTCCAATATTGTAATGACAAACATTGCCTATTCTTAATGTAATGATGCATTGTGCACATGATTTAAGTAATAATAATTGTGCTTTGTTACTAATTATTGGTCCTTTCATCATTTTCTTGATTCGTTGTATCTTTCTCATGTTTGCAAGTATACTGTGCAACTTCAAGTTTCCACTATAGGTTTTGGGAGTTTTGTGCTTATCTGGGACTGAAGCCTTGTATGTGGTTGAGTTGTGGTGTTTTTTCATCCTTCTTTACTGGAAAACCAAAAAATTGTCTAGAAAAACCCTTTCTTGGTGCATCACCACTTCTAGTATAGGCTTTACTTCTTGAAAATATCTCTCCCTAAATCCCATAAAATATTAGTATAGGTCTAGTTAGTTGTTTTATTGTATTAGGAGTAGTGTTTTGTTTAGTTTAGGAAGAGGAAGTCATGCTTCTTTAGAGGTTCACTTCAAGCCACAAGTCCCACAACTTGCAATGTGATCCCATGTTACCCAATCACACAGAATTCCCTATCCATCACATGTCTATTCAGAGGGTGAATTTATTTGGTGATAACAATAATCTACCCTAATCTACTACTCAGTTCCCTTCAGTGGTAACAATGTTGAACTGAACCATCTCGTCCTGGAATTATTTTATTGTTTCCTCACTTATTACCCTTCTCAGTAGACTAATTAAATCTAAATAAACTTTATATAATTCAATCCTATAAAATTTATTGGGAACACAAGAATTTTTTATCCCTTTCCTGACCCATGAACCGAGCGTAAGGCCTTATAAATATGAATTAGTCTTTACCCACTCCTGTGATGAAAAATCCTTGGTGATGATATTACCATGAGATTGTAAGGATTAAATTTTTGTGTACTTGTACTATCCTAGAATTTGCTTCATATTTTTTTGCATAGAATATGAGAAATTTAGTATTTTGAATAGATAGTGGGTGACCCCCTACATAAAAATATCCTAGATGGAGGAGCAGGAGGTTATCACATGGTGTCTAGGGGTTGTATGGATGATTGGGCCACACATTTTTGTACCATTTTACCTTAAGGGATAGAGGGGACACCTGGGTTTCCAAATTGTAACCTAGGAGATAGAGGTAGGTTGCACTTTGGTGTCCCCCTTGTCCCCCTTGCACTATGGAGACAAGGGGGAAAAATGGCGGAGATGGGAGTCCAAAGTGCAACTTAGGTGAGAGATTGAGGTCGTACTTTGGTGTTCCCATAGTTTCCCTTATACCCTATGGGATAGAGGGGACATATGGATATAGGAGACACAATAGTGTTTTAACTGCAACTTGACAAGATTAGGAAAGTAGATTTTGCCTTGGATGTCTAAATTAAGACACCAAAATTGATGCTTTCACCTGTGAAGCATAGGAAATTATTTTGGGGTAAAATATTATATGTTTTTGACTCCAAAGAGCCTAATGTGATCAATGGAAACATTATTAAGATCTATTTTATCTTAAAATTCCAAATTTAGTACCTATTCTATCTTGAATTGAGAGGGGCAGTTACACAATTCTTAACTATCTCAAGAAAACCTTTGATCCTTGGAGAAAATTTAATGTTTACACCTTATATAGGATTGCAATTTATTTATGATTCATATTTTTGTGATTCTTATCCCCTTCTATAACTCCCTGAATCATCCAGAGAAGTTATTTTTCACCGAGGAGCTTTCATTCCCTTCACCCTGAATTACCCGTTGTTGAACAAATTGTTCATAAGTTAAATTTTATTTCTTAAAATTTACTACATTTACTTGAAAAACTTAAATGTTATCTAAAATAGCCCTTAAATTCCTAATATTTTCCCTAAATGCTTCCAGAGGGTGTTCAATTAGTTGTAGAATGGCCAACAATGGTGTTTTTAGGCCTCCAGAGGAAGATGTCTTTCATCAAAACAAAATGATTTTATCAACCACATTAGGAACTCTTTCCTTCACACTAAAACATGTTGAAAGAAAAATGGACTGCAGAGGGGTGAATCAATCCTTTACAACCTTTAACCAATTCAATTTAACTTGCATAAACCATTTACCATTCAACCATACATTAATGTAATCTTAATTAACATATAACAACCTTTCACATGAGCATAGCCATACGAGAGTACACAAGAACACAAGATGTAAGTGGGAAATATTTAAGGAGAAGAAAACCCACTGAAAATTTTGATTATATTACACAAACCAAAAGACTTGCATGAATATGACTCATCACACAAGATTTATTTAGTGAAGAACCCACTTCACAAGGAGAACCCACCCCTAGAAAAATTTGTTGATATTAATCACAAAAAAGTACTTATATGAATATTAATCATCAAACAAGTTTTTAATGAATTATCACTGAATATTTGTTGCTCACACAATTGATTGTGATCTTAATTTTAGATCAACATTCTCAAAACAATATTCAAACACACTCTTTCCTACTTCGCTCAATATTTCTCTTTCACGGGATGATTAAGAAAATTTCCCTTACACACAAGATCTTCAACACTCCTCCACACTTTGTGCCTTATCTCAGTTTTTTCTTAATTACCTCATACCTCTTCTACACTCATACCTAGCTTTGACTTTTTCCCTCTCTCCACACTCACTCAAATGAGCACACATAAGCCACCTTTATACTTGATATACACCTTAAGTGACCACAGGACGGATAAGACCATTAAGGTAATTTATTAAAAAAAATAAGACATATCTACAACTCCATATATATCATCATGAGAGACCCATATGGGTCTGAAATGCACCAAGACAACCAAAAAATACAACTAGGCCTAAAAGGCTAGTTCCTTCTTCACCGAGCACTCTAAGACCTCCAAGGGATTAAACCAGATTTGACATACCTTCTAAGGATCCAAACATATCTTATAAACATCCTTCACAAGATCAGGGACTTCTACATCATTCAATTCATTCATGACACTACAAAGTAGGAATGTTTCTCAATCAAATCAGGAACCAGTCTACAAAAATGAATACCAAATCAACATAAAATCAACTCAAATATTACATGTAACCACTAATTATAAATTCAATGACATGAGAAACATCAAAAATCATGGTAGACATCATGAATCAACCTATAAAGCAAATAGAACAACTTCTCCTATTAATAAATACATACTTCCTAGAAACCAACTTTGGAAACTTCACCATATTGCACCATTTCTATCACATTAATGATTTATAAATTTATGAAATAGGAAAAAAATTCATACCTCTTCACTATCCTATGGATATAAATCATTAACTAAGCCAAGATATTGGTCTTTCAGACCAAACTCATGTTGTCTTGAACTAGTTAAACTAGGTCAACTTGTGACCTAAACCATGCCACCTCATCTCACTTCTATAGCTCAAAAAAAGATTCAATAATGTCACGTGGGATGTGTAAAACACCCCTAACCATAAATATCAAAATTTTTTAAGCACTCCATTCTCCATGACTGATAAAACTGTCCTTTTAGCCCAAAAACCAGTCAACCTATTTTGACCTGTGCATGTCATCAAATTACATAAATAAGATTTGAAATGTCTTCAAACATTTATAATAGCTCCCCAAAAACTCATAACACCATTCTAGACATAGGGTCTAATGGAAAACTTGAGAGAAAACTAAACTTTCCTAGAAAAAGACACTTTAAGGTGGGCGCCACTAATTTTCATGATCTCAAACCACCACCAAATAAAATATAAGAGAGTCATCTTCATCCTATAATGAAATTTTTTTATTATCTAATCCATTATGGGCTCATACCTTGAATATTTCTCCCATCACTCATGAACTAGGGTTTCAAACCCATAAAGAGTAACTTACCTTCTTAGAAATTTTTCACAAATGTTATAACCTCAATTGATCTCATTAAAAATTTAAGATATTATTAAATCCATGAATAAAAATAATTTAAAGGCTCAAGGTCCCATGAAAACATCACACATTCCAACCAAGAAGATTTCTCTCACCTCGAGTTAAAAAATGTACTATCTTAAGCTTGATATGACCAATAACCTCATAACTTGCAAAATATTCTTCATATCAACATAATTTTTTGTCCACAACACCAAGAAAACCTATAATAATATCTCCAATGCTGAATTGATCATACATAGGTCTGAATATTCTCATACACTAGGACTTGCATGACTAGGCCTTAGGGTTTACCTAGTTCAGGTCACAATCAAGTGTTCCAAAACAATAACCATGCATGAAACCAATTCAAACTACCTATACATGTTTAATGTAGTATGACATACCTTCTTGAGTGTCTCAAAGGGCTCACACACTTCTACAAGTGAATATCATGCACTGATAGGCCACCAAAAGCTAGATTTAGGTCTAGTTTAGACTTAGACAAAATAGATAAACAAAAAACCAATGTATAAAAGTTATTTAAAAGATATTGAAAACCTTGAGACAAAAATTTTCACTTGTATACATAACTCATGATCTCACTTATCCATGCAGCTCATGACCATGCCTCATTAGGCCTCCAAGCACCTAGACTAGGTCTAGATGAGCACCTGCAAACCCTGTTATCACCTTACAATCATAATCTGAACCTATATGATCATCTTAACATATTACAATCATGATCTCCATGCCTCTACCATTAGTTTCAAGCCATCATGCATCTCAAACCATCATGCTCATCATACATAAAAACTAGGTCACCTAATTAGGTCATCTTGACTAAGTAGATCTCACTATTTTCACTATTACAACCTTGGAACTAATTTTTTGACCATTTAATAATCCTAAAACACTCCCTATAGCACTCCTATACCTCATACACCTTTTTAATTAACGTGTATTTACCTTTTACATCAATGAAAACTCTAACTCACTCATGCCAACAATTTCCCTCTTTGTCATTGATGAATCTAGTACTTCTCTCCGTTTTACATTAATAAAAAAGCAAATACCTAAGCATACCTTATTCATATTCATCAGCATGTTAGGATCACCATTTTTTTGGAAACATCAACAAAATTCATCATACAAGCACATAATCCTATTTTCTTCTTCTTGACCTTGTTTTTCACCTCTTTCTCATCATGGGTACATAGTAGCTCCCTTTGGGATGATGATTATCAAAGAAATCACACATTTCAAAAAAAAAATTTGTGTATGAAATATATTTCCTAGTCCTTTTTAGTCCAATCATAACTAAATATACACTCATTTGTCTTAATTTTACCATACATAGATTGCTACCAACTCTCAAGACTAAGAGCCCTAAAACATCTTTTCAAAGAAAATTTACCAACTTTTTCCTTTCTACAGGATCATACCAATATCATGAAATGACAACTTATGAATCCCCTTGTGATCATACCATCTTCCTCTAACTTATTAAGAAAAAATAAAATATCTTACCTTGATCTCATGTCATGTAGATAAATCAATAAGAACACCTCTTTCCTGAGTTGCCTTTTCAGTGATCATAGTCTTCTTTACATGATATTGTGACTTACTTGGTCATAAACTTGATCTCATTGTAACTATACATGTAAGCACTAATAAATTTCCCTAACCAGCCTCTTTGACACCTAAAACATATGTTTTAGGGTCATTACTAGCCCCCTTGCCTTAAGAAGCCCCATATATCTATAGGTCACTATTACAATGCCAAACAACCTAATGAAATTCATTATGATGCAAATATTCATTAAAAATGAAAGTCATAAACTACAAAATTCCTAAACCATACCTAACTTCACATCTCAAGGGAAGATATCACTTAATCTCCCCCTGAATTTATGCATTCATACTATACACCATGGTCCTTCATGTATAGACTGAGACAATATATTTTAGCCCTTAAAACATTGTTACCACTTCATGAATGAACTCAATAATCATACCTTAGTTATGATGTCTTTGCATATTTTTCTCAAACCTTTATCAATCTTCAATCCTTAATTCTATACCTAAGTTTCCTTGCATATCCTCTTGTCACTTCATACTATTGTTGAGACACAACTATAGACCTTAAATATCTACTCACATAATTGCAACACTGTTTAACCACTGAGAAAACTAACCTTGAGTCTTCCATATAATTTATAATACTTGTTCATCCATATTAGCTCCATGATACATAAACATTATTAAGACACCATAATCATGAATCAAGAACCAAAAACCCACTATGTAAGCCCAGTCAATCCACTGTCATACCTAAAAACAACATTACTCTACCTATGATGATCTGATCATACAAAATGATTGATTTTCACTTCTTGAATATAACATCATTTCACCATGATATAGCCTCAAACATCCTCAAGATAGATTTAAGACCTTCAAAAAACATAATTAACACCTCTTGGAAAGTATCGTTTTCAGGACGAGGGGTTGAATAATCATTAATTAACTATATTAAATGTTAGGTTACATTAATTAATATATAGAAATATAAATGTGCACATCATAGTAAAATTAAATAACAAGATAAAATAACATACACAGTGGAACATCATGTAAGGTGGAAAACCCCTAAATGGGTAAAAACCATGGAAGAATTAATCCACTATTTGAGAAACATTTTACACAACTAGTCCAGTAAGTCCCTCCTCACTTCTACTCCACGTTTTAATCACGATCAACATTCATATTCGATATTTAAATTTTATAATCCGATATGATATCTGATATCTTGAATATGACCTATGGTCATATTTAAATAATCCGAAGGGTTATGACCTTCTTAAGTGACGGGGCACACCCCGATTTATTTTTTTAGTTAATTAAATTAACTAACCATCTAATATAAAGTTTATATCTAAATAATAAAATATAAGTTATTCTATATTATAGAAATATAAAATAAATATTATTATACACTTAATATTATAGTTCTAACACTCCCCTTTAATATTAAGTGGGGATCCATATGCCAACATTACATGTTTGTACAACATGATTTACAAATCCATAAACCCTAAAGGTTTAGGCTAGCATATGTATTTGTGAGACTAAATACCACCATTTCCCATGGAAAAAATATTATACCGCATCTCTAGGAGAATTTTATAACACAAGGACCTTTGTTACAAATAGATGCACACTGGACTATATTTTCCATAAACTCTATTAGTTTACTTGTAAACTCTATCAATTTACATATATCATACAAGATCTTTTTGCAATGTTTTATACAAGAGTAGAAGTGTAGAGGAGAATGAGTCAATAACCGACCAACCATTAGGAGGTGGTATTTCCATGCACACTACCCCTTAATGGAAAATATAAAAGGATAAGCATTGCACACACTTGCTTTATTTTACAACACATAATGGCTCGTAAACATAACTGCAATCTTGATCTTCATATAAGCAGAAATGGACATCGATATCACCATAGAGAAGCTTCTCTCAGATAATATGCATATGAAATTTAATATGCTTCATTCTCTGATGTTGAACTATATTATTTAATAAGAGTAATACAAATTTGACCACCACATAGAAGAGAAATACTTTCTTCAACTTCCATGTGTATCTCTTCCAAAAACCACTTCAGCCACATGGCTTCTTTGCTTATTCCATTGTACTTATCTGCCTCAGTAGAAAAAATGGATATTGTTGATTACTTTTTCTATTCCAATTAATGGTTCCTACATCAAAACATTAAACATGTATAGCCAGTATATTTTATATCTAACACAACATCAGCATGGTTAGAGTCACAATATCCATATACAAATCATAATAAGCATATAAATATAAATCATTATTGATTTCACTTCCAACTAACTGTAAAAGTTAAACATTAGTTGTATAATAGCTAACATAACAATATTCTTAACAACTAACCATGTTAAAATACGTTGCAAAATTTCAACATACTACTCTTATAATATACTTATTAGATGTAATCAGTATTGGAGATCTCCAATACAAACGCAAGGGCGTATCCAAGTGTCATTTGATATGCATATAATAATATTTTAGTCATCACATTCTAAGATATATGAAACATATATATCTTAATTATCTTATTCTAAGTCTTTAGAAATGAGATAAGACTTGATAGATAACCAATCATTCAATAAGAATCACAATATTCACGGAAAACATAATCCACTAACTGTAGAAAATTCCCATGGAGTTTTCTTCAAAAGATGACATGTAAGCACCCTTAAATATATTTCATAGGTGGTAAATTTAAGTTTAGACATGTCATATATGATCATTTTTTATGACAAAAAAATGAACACAATTATATTTTTGAATAAACAATAAAAAATGAAGCAAAATTTTAAAACACATATAATCCATTTTGTGTATGTTTTTAGTTGTAGCTACTTCTAGTTGATTTTCACTAACCCATCTGAGTTGATTATAAAATAAAAACTCCCTTTTCAACGGTATATTAAAATAATTCATAGAATTTTCATTTAGAAGTAATAAAAGTAAATTATAAAGTTATTATATTAGCATTATGAATATTCTCATCATCTTCATCTTGATTTGATTTATTCTTGTTCTGAATTTTAAAATTTGAATTGTTTTTTGATTTACAATCTTCTTTCTTATGGCCAAAATTTTGACAGTTATGACATTTACCATCAAAACTAACTTTTAATTTTCTTGGTTTCTTGTTTTTACTAGGAATTTTAAAAGTTGATTTTTGATTCTTGTTGAACCTAGAAGGTTTACCTTTTAATTTCTGAGAAAGAAGTGTCTGTGTGGCATTCTCTTTTAAAGCAAAATTAGTCATAACCTGTTATTCCTAAAATAAAAGAGCACTAAGGGTTTGCAAATATAGAATGTCTTGTTCTATTTGATATTTAAAAATCAAATTTGAAATGAAATTTCTAAATTTCTCATGAATATTCAAATGAATAATGAAATAAAGCAATTTATCCTGAATTAAGTTACATTTATGCCCATCTAAGTGGGACTTAATATTTTTTTTGCTAAATAATTTACTAATTTTTCATCTCCCTTCATAGGAGTTGTCATAAGCTCTAAAATTAATTTAATAATTTTTGACAAAAGTGTACCTTCTTGCATCAATTCTAATTGATCTCAAGCCTCATTCAAACTTTATTCAATCACAATATGAAGCAGAAAATCATCATGTGCACTTTAAAAAGTAATGGACATCGCTTCTTGTACTTTCTATTGATATGCAGTGACATTGTCAGTAGTTTCTTGTCTTCCGGTAGGAGATCTCTCAGTTCCATTCACAATCACCCATAATTTGTGAACCATGAATTCTGCCTTAAATTGAATCTTCTAAATGTTGTAGTTGTTTCCATTCAACATCTGAGATTTATCAAATTGAAAATTTATTAGACCCCATTTTTGCATAAAATAGAAATAATTAATAAATAAGGATTAAAATAAGATTTTAATAAAATTCCCCATGTCGTATTTTAATCTTTGCAATCGAACACCGATTAGTTTATGCCAAAAAAGGAAGTCCTGTTAATTGAATTGTCTATACACAAACGTGTTCGTATGATATCAAAAATAAATTGAAATGTAATTGAATTTTTTTAGTTTTCTAACAAAATGACAATGATAAATTTTTCGTTGTATCACAAGAATATATCAAAAAATAAAATGATATTATTTTACTATTTTCACAAAAAATAATTTTCTAACAATTTTTATATTTTTGAGAAAAAATAAACAAATAATTCATATATATTTTTTGTAAAGGAAGACAAAATTATTTATATATAAAAAAAATTGGAGATTTTTCTCCTTTATTAGGTAAGAATTTCTTTCAACTCGTCTGAGCTGGCTAACCAACTCGGTGAGCCAATCACCGAGTTACCAAACCATATATCATAGTGGAATGTAAACCTAATATCATTTCCAAACCATATTTTAAACTATGCAATTTTAATCAACCATGACTTATATTCCAACCAACCAACTATAATGTTATTGAAATCGAGCTGCACACAGAGCTAACACAGCGAGCCAAACTTGCCCACGGCTGAGCCACTTCACAAAGCTCATAAGTGAGCCTCTTAGAGAGCTATGCACGTAAGGGATCAAAGCAAAATGGGATGGTGTGACCACAGTCACACCACCAATCTCGCACACGTAGGATTATAAATCTTAAAAACCTACCCTGTTGTCCCCATGTGGGATAATGTTTTTTCAAAAGAGAGGGGGGGGGGTCCCTATAGGAGGTTGGTGGTTGGTGGGAAGGGCCCGTGGGATATGCAGAAGGGTACACAGGGCCTACACAGGAGGTGCCAAGTGGCAAAAATATTAACAGGGGTGGTTTGGAGGGGGTCACCCCCATATAAACTTTGAAAATTTGGATATATAAAATTTTTAATATATTCCACCCTTTTTTTATTATATGGGGCATAGTATTTTTATAGTTTAGGTTTATATAAATATATATAAACTATAGTTTTATAGGTTATAGTATATATATATATATACATTATATTTTTATAAAATATGGAGGATTTCATAAAAAATAAAGATATAGTTTATATTGATTATAGACTATAAGTGTAATAATTTTTATGGGGGTCTATCCAGGACATGGAATAGGGTTTGAAATTAAAAGTGAAAATAAAATATGGACATTACCAGGGAAAAATATTTTTTAACCATCCAATAAGAAAATTCAAAAGACCTATTTTCTCGATTCTTGTATCCCCCTATAAACTTGAATTTCACTTGAATTTTTTTACTTTCTCGTTTGAATTCTTGAATTTCCTACACACATTTATAAACTATAGAAAAAATTTCTTAAAATTTATACATCCTTACGTTAGTTTCCATGGCCTGGGTAATTCTTGAATTTGAAATTTTCACGCACAGTTGAAATCTCCAAATGAATTTCCACTTGTGCCCATACCATCCAATCCAACTATACAGAGAGGGAATTGGGGGTTAAATATAATTTTAACCAACTAACCACCTAACTTCTCAATTTTTGTAACAATAGAACATTATGATTAAATTTGATTATTAATCTCGCTCTGGTACCATGTCAGGACAAGAGGTGGAATAATCATTAATTAAATTTATTAAATGTTAGGTTACATTAATAAACTATAGAAAATATTTCATAAAATTTATACACACTTACCTTAGTTTCTAGGGCCTAGGTAATTCTTGAATTTGAACTTTTCATGCACAGTTGAAATATCCAAATGAATTTCCACTTGTGCCCATACCATCCAATCCAACTATATAGAGAGGGAAGGGGGATTAAATAGAATTTTAACCAACTAACCACCTAACTTCTCAACTGTTGTAATAAAAGAACATTAGGATTAAATTAGATTATTAATCCTGCTCTAGTACCATGTCAGGAAAAGAGGTGGAATAATCATTAATTAACTTTATTAAATGTTAGGTTACATTAATAAAGTATAGAAAATATTTCATAATTTTTATACACCCTTACCTTAGTTTCTAGTGCTTAGATAATTCTTGAATATGAACTTTTCACGCGCAGTTGAAATATCCAAATGAATTTCCACTTGTTCCCATACCATCAAATCCAGCTATACAAAGAGGGAAGGGGGGGTTAAATAGAATTTTGACCAATAAACCACCTAACTTCTCAACTGTTGTAACCATAGGACATTAGGATTAAACTAGATTATTAATCCCACTCTAATACCATGCTAGGACAAGGGGTGGAATAATCATTAATTAACTTTATTAAATGTTAGGTTACATTAACTAATATATAAAAATATAAATGTGCACATCATAGTAAAACTAAATAACAAGATAAAATAAAATACACAGTGACACAACATGAAATATGAAAAATCCCTAAATGGGTAAAAACTACAGAAGAATTAATCCACTATTTGAGAAAAAATTTACACAACCAATCCAGTAACTCCCTCCTCACTTCTACTCCATGTTTTTACCAAGATCAACCTTCATATTTTATATTTGAATATTATAATATGATATGATATCTGATATCCTGAATATGACCTATGGTCATATTTAAATAACCTGAAAGGTTTGACCTTGTTAAGTAATGAGGCACAACCCAATTTAATTTGTTAGTTTTTAAAATTAACTAACCATATAATATAAATTTTATATTTAAATAACAAGAATATAAGATATTCTATATTATTTAAATATAAACTAAATAGTATGATACACTTAATATTATAGTTCTAACACTCAACATATTTCTTCATTTTTCATTGGTGTAAGTATAGTTTGTAGACCCTGAAAACTCCATGAAACATCTTCAAAGGCTTATAAATATTAAAATATGAGTATCGTGACACTTTGGACATCTCACATCTACTAATCACCTTATAGAGAAATAGTATCAATCCTTATATAACATCTCATCTCCTTGATGCATCATGCAAAACAAAACATACCTTTACGCCTTATTTGTATGATTAAAAATCTTGATAATTGGTTATTCTTATGAAATACCTCATACCTATGATGAATCAATAATCTCTTCACACATATATCTAAAAAGTAACAAAATTTAATGGTATGAAGAAAATTTTGACAAGATGATGGTAACAAAATGCCTTAGGACCTTCAAACAACGTTACACTTATAGAATCATCACTCTTTGTCACATCATCTTGCCATAATTCAGTCATAATATTTTTTTCCCCATGGCTATTCATCTCCCAACAAGTCATCATTTCTCTTTTAACCTCCTTGGCCTCTTTCTTTATATTTATATGATCAAACACATCTACTTCATCTAGGTCATTTTAAAGATTAGATATTAGGTTTTCAATAGCTTCTTCATTTTCACCTTTAGGGAAATCAACATCAAGGTTAATGCAATAACTTACTTGTACTCCTTCATGAGTTATTTTATCAGCAAAAAATGGATATATAGAGAATTAATAGAACACCTCAAGGATAAATAGTCATATGTAGACAAACAATAATTTAAAACTTGTTCTCATTCTGACCCAAGTAGTTGTTGCATCCTGAATTGAGCTTCCTGTCATACCTGTGATTCAAGAGGATCATATTCAAGTGATTAAACTTATTCTAAAGGACCTATTCTAATAACAATCGTTGGAAGAATAATAGAATGAGATTGGGGGTGAATCAGTCCCTTTAAACCTTTAAGCAATTCATGTGAAATTTCATAAACCATTTACCATTCAACCATGCATTAAAGTGAGATGATGAGCATAAGCATTATAGAATACAAAAAAACACAATATGTAAGTGGAAAAACCTTAAGGGGAAGAAAACCAATAATTGGGATTAAACAAAATTTGCATAATCCCAAAGAATTGCATGAATATGACTCATAACACAATATTTGTTTAGTGAAGCACCCACTTCACAAGGAGCACTCACCCCTAGAAATATTTGTTGATATTACTCACAAAAAATGAATTGTATAAATATATTAATCATCACACAAGTTTTGAATTAATGATCACTAAAGATTTATTGTTCACACAACTGATTGTGACCTCAATTTAAGCTCAATGCTCCCAAAACCATCTTCAAACACACACTCTCATACTTTTCTCAATATTTCTATTTCATGGGTTGATTAGGACAATTTACATCAAATAAAATCTCTTCAACACTGCTCAATAACTAATCAATTCTCTCAAATCTATCTTTATTCCCTCATATCTCTTTCACACTCTCACCTAGCTCTCACTTTTTCCCTCTCTCCACACTTACTCAAATGAGAACACATAAACCACCTTTATACTTGACATACACCTTAAGTGACCATGGTTCAGACAAGACCATTAATATTGGTCATTCCAAACATTAAAAATATATAAAAATCCATATAAATCATCATGAAATACCCATATGGGTTGGCAATGCACCAAGACAACCAACAAGCACAACTAGGCCTAAAATGCTAGTTTGTCCTTCATCGAGAACTCCAAGAAATCCAAGGGATTAAACAAAATTAAAAATGCCTTAAAATTCTCCACACATTTCACAAATATCCTCTCAACATCATTCAAAATATCAGGGACTTCTACACCATTAAATTCCTTTAGGACACTACCAAGTAGGATTGTTTCCTACTCAAATCAGGCACCTCTAGGAACCAATCTACAAAAATAAAGAACAAAGACACATAGAATCAAATAAAATATTACATGTAAACACTCATTGGAAATATAATGAAATTAGTAACATAAAAAATCATGCTAGACCTCATAATTGAACCTATAAAGAATATAAAACAACTTCTCCTCTCAATAAATACATACTGCCTAGAAACTAGTTTTGAAAACTTAACCTCGTTACACCATTTATGTCACATTAAAGATTTATAAATGCATGAAATAGGATAAAATTTCATCCCTCTTCACTCTCTAATGGATATCCATCATCATCCAAGCCATGATATTGGAATTTCAGATGAATCTTTAGACCAAACCCTTGATGTCCTGAACCAATCAAACTAGGTCAAATTTTGACCTCAACCATGTCACCTCATCTCACTTCTAGAGATCAACCAAATATTCATTAATTTCATATGGGATTTTTAAAATACCCAAAATGGCATCAAGCATCATCATAAAATTTCATAATTTCTCAAGCACCTCCATTCTCCATGACTGCTAAAACTATCCTTTTAGCCCAAAAACAAGTCAGCCTATTTTGACCTATGTAGGTAATAAAATGACCTCACCAAGATATGAAATGTCCTCAAACATGTATCATATCTCACTAAAAACTCATAACACCAATTTATACATAGGTTCTAATGGAAAACTTCAGAGTAAATTTAACTTTCCAGGAAATAAATACTTTTGGGTTGTCTCTACTGACTGTCATAATCTCAAACCACTACCATATGAAATCTGGGAGAGTCCTATTAATCCTCAAATCATAAAATTTTATGATACAATCCATTTTTGGCTCATAAAATGAATATTTATCCTACCATTCATGAACTAGGGTTTCAAACTCATAAAAAGTAACTTACCTTCTTAGAAGTTATTCATAAATGTTAGGACCTCATTTGATCTCATTCCAACTTTGAAATCTTATTAAATCCATACCTCAACATATATAAAAGGATTAGGGTCCCATACAAGTATCACACATTCCAAACAAGAATATTTCTCTCACCTCAAGATAGAAAATTCACTCTCTTGAGTTTGATATGACCAAAAACCTCATAACTTGAAAAATATTCTTCATATCAACTTGAATTTTTGTCCACAGTTCTAAGAAAAAATATAATAACATATCCAATTCTCACTTTATCATAAATAGGTTTTTATCTTCTCATCCACTAGGACTTACATGACTAGGCCTTAGGGTTTTGCTTAATTCATGTCACAACCAAGTGTTACAACAAAACTATACATAAAACCACTACAAAGTGATGCTACATGATAAATATAGTATGAAATACATTCATGAGTGTCTCCTAGGGCTTACACACTTCTTCAAGTGACTATCATGCACCAATAGGCCACTAAGCACTAGAATTAGGTCTAGTTTAGACCTAAGAAAAGTATATAAACACCAAACTAGTTCATAAAAACTCTTCAAAAGATCTTGAAAACCTTGTGAAAACATGTATCACTCCTTTTCATACCTCCACGATCTCACATATCCTTGTAACTCATGAACATGTTGCATTAGGCCTCTAAGCACCTAGAATAGGTTTAGATGTGAACTACAAACCCTGTTCTCACCTTAAAACCATTTATGAGTGTATCAACACACTCCAATCATGTTTTTTATGCCTCTACCATGCTTCTTAATCCATCACACATCTCGCACCACCATGCTCTATCACCCATGTAGATTAGGTCATCTTGACTAAGCACATCTCACTATTTTCACTCTTATAACCTTGACAAAACCTATTTGACCATGTCATCATCCTAACACACTTCCTCTAGCACTCTTAGAACTCATACACATTTTCATTAATGTACATTCAAATTTTACATCAATGACAACACTAACTCACCCATGCTAAGAAAACAAACTTAATACTCTTGTTAACACTTTTCTTTGATCCTAGATGAGGGTAGGATTGATAGTAAATTGGCTAGAGGAAGGATGTACAATGATTAGGAAATATAATTTTCAAATGTGGGATTATTTTTCATGTTGAAAAGTTTCAAATATTCATGACTCTAATTTTTTGTGACAACAAGTATATATATTAATTTAATTAAATCATATTTTTATATTACTCGTCCCTACTGCATAATACATGGAAAATTTCCTTACATTTTAGGTGAAGAGAGAGTAAAAAGTCATTTTGGAATAGTTATCACCAAATCACTATACCCCTCAAATGGCCACAATGTGAACATGACATTTGGTGTGATTGGGTAACATGGGGTCACCTCTCAAGCTATGGGAATTGGGCTCAAGGTGAACCTTCAGAGAAGGCCAGATTCCTCTTCCTAAACTAAACACAACATAACTTCTAATGTAATAAAACAAATAACTAGACCTATGTTAACATTTTCATGGGGGTAAGGGGGATATATTTGCAAGAAATAAAACATATACTAGAAGTGATGATGCACCAAGAAAGGGTGTTGCTAGACAAGTTTTTAGTTTTCCAGTGAAGGAAGATGAAAATGAGAAGGATGAACAAGCACCAAAACTCAACCACATACAAAACTTCACTCCCATATAAGCACAAAACTCCCAAAACCTGCAATGGAAACTTAAAGTTGCACAATATACTTGTATACACGAGAAATACACAAAGAAATAGCTAGAATGATGAAAGGACCAATAATTAGTCACAAAACACAATTTTATTACTTAAATCATGTGCACAATGCATCATTATATGAGGAAGAGGAACATTTTTCCATTACAATGCTGGAAAAGAGGCTTGAAAGTCCCCATAATCCACAAAACTTGTAGAAAGATAGAGGAATCTGGAAAAGATGTCTAACCCTTTGAAATGAGCTTCCAACATACATTTATAGAAAATATCTCTGAGAGAAGAGAGGAGAAATAAAAATTATTGGCCTAAAATGAAGGCACATGATGCCTACATTTATTACAGAATTATTTTCACTAGTTAGGAATATTCCATCATGTCTCATCAATGTAAGGATTTGACTTATCCATTTATTTAATTAAAAGAATATTTTAAATAAAATATTTTAATAATAAAAATATCATTTTATGAAAATGTTTTAATAAAAATACTAATTTAATAATTTTATGTGGGACCCCCTTAGGGTAAATTTTCATTTGAAGGGGCTTAATTTTCCAAAATGGACCAACTCAGTGGTTGGATTACCTGCCAACTCAATGAGTTAGTCAGTGAGTTGTTCCCCTTGCATTCCACCACATCGAGCTCCTTACGTTGCATCAATCAACGAGATCCTTTTTTAATTGTGAACTCGACCATTGACATGGCAAGTTGATTAGCCACTTAATGCATAGATTTGTTTTTTTACTAAGCTCTCACTCATCTTTGTTGAAATTTTGCACCAACCATACATCAACTATCATAATTCACTCAACTTCCATTTTACTAGCTCGTTCCATTCAAACAACTCAATGTCGAGATCAAACTAAGCTACCCATCTCATGGCTCGACTCCATGAGGTTCAAGCTTCAAAATATTCTCTCTTTGGCTAAGCTCTACTTACCCCTTCACAAGATCATCGAACTCCTCTCTAGTGTCATGCATGTATTCCTTTATGTCCTCATTTGAGATCCTTCTGGTTCCCTCGCATTTGAATTGGCATATGTGCTCAAATCACTAAGCACCCTGAATGTAATGGTGATTCATTTGTGATCCCAAACACCACATCCTCCTCATCACATTCTCAATCCCAACTCATCCATTCGAGTTGATATTCATAGAAAATCTTGATGCACATGCTAACATTCTCCATCTCCTAACAACTCATCTTCGGCATTGTAGAATTCATGCAAACTCGGTGAGCTTAATGAGATTAGATCTCTCTCTTCTATTGTTCCCACTCAAAACTAAGATCAATTTGAGCTTCCCACTATCTCAAGCTAGCACTCTCACAACTTAGCATTAGTGTGCTTGAGGTTAATGATCTCTTCACCTTTGTATTCACCAAGTGGCTTAGGTAATTTTTACACCTCTCGCGTTCCGAATCAGCAGATGAGTTACTGAACTACTGTGCATATGAGCTGGATCTTCATGTTTCACTCAACTCTCCTCTAGCTTGTCATCCCCTACTTTCCAACTCATCCCCGAGCCTTCCTGAGATGAACGTATTTCAAATCCCACCTAATTTTTTAGAGAGCCATTATTGAACTTGGTGTTCATGTAATATTGCTCAGAGTTATGCAAAGTTGAGCTTGATATCCTCAACTCAATGTTACATCCATATAAAAGGCTCACTAAGTCATTTCCTTAAGGAAATAGGATAGAGTTCCCTTTACAAGTCTTTCACCATGTGAGTAACTCGATAGTCGAGTCATTGAGCCAACATGAGCAAACTCCATCTACAAATTTTAATCATCTAGGTTGCTCTGTTTTAACTCATCTTCCTCAATGATTTTCCTGAGACTCCATATTCGAACTCAAATGTAATCTGAGCTTGGTCTTCCCTGACGTTTGATCCTAATCCATTTCATCATTTTACTCGGTGACTCCCAAGCTCATAATGGTTGCATGGTTGAGCCATTTTCTGGCCGACTAGCTGATATTATAGCCTTATATCGACAATGTGGTTTTTTCATCTCATAAATGGCTTACCTATTAACTTGGCCTTTGACCAAGATGTCTCCACATGCACCAGAAGGTTCAATATTCTATCTTCACAAGAACACCTCCTCTAATTTCTCCAATGTGCTCTAATCTCCCTGGCAACCCACCCATGTGGAAGTCTCATGATGACTTGTCATTCCAACATCCCCACCCAATAATCAGGATGAATTTCTCCCACGCATGGAAGTCTCATGATGGCTTTCCATTACATTATTTCCACCATGGATGTAACCATCGAAACTCCCAACTCGGGTTTCCCTTGTAATGTTTTACTAGATTCTCCCACATTCTTAGCAAGGCGTAGATCATTTTCTTACAACAACTTGGTTGACTGAGCCAATTCACAATGGCTTGTCTGATCTATACAAGACTCAACTCATATGATCAAGCTCCTTATGAACATGCTTACAAGTTCTTTCATAGCTTTATGTAGCAAGGTATCCCAACATCTATTCAATGCTTGAAATACTTCCTTGGGTCTCCCTTTTAAATGAGCTCCCTTTATTTGCATGGCCCTAAGTGATTTTGGTATCATGGTAGTTCATCCTCACCTGGGATATCGTCCATCCACCCATCGAGCCATGATTCCAATTCCTCTGTCCTCATGAAATTTTCTATTTTTGCATTGGCAGCGAGTTGAGCCTGTAATGTCGATGTGTCCTGAGTTATGCCTCGCCTAACAAGATTGACTCAGTGTTGCAACATTAAGTAAGCCTTTGGTTCCCTTTAATGAATCCTTCCTGAGGTCTACTGAGTTCCTTGTGTGCCTCTATGAGCTTGTTAGACTCTGAAAATCTCATCACACCATGTGTGTATTTTTGAACTCCATCTTAGCTCGAAACTAAACTAACTTCGTCGATCTTGAGCATCCCGTGGTTAGCTTGAACTAAAAATAACTAGGATCTACAGGATTCATTCAAATTGATCTCACCTTACGATCTTGTAGCTCATCCAAGATTTGTATTGAGCTTGTTGAGTAGCTCATCAAGGTACTCGGTGAGGTGGCTCATCCAATGGTCTATCCTACTACTACAACATGATCCTACCCTAATTTGTAAACTTCATGACTCTTTATCGACACTAAGGAGGTAATGGGAGAAAAATATGACCTTTTAAAAATTATTTATCAATTTTGATGTTTTTTGCTCGTGTCGAACGAATGTGCACCCGCCGGGGAAATCTCTCACTCTAAGAAAATATGCAACCTCCAAGACTCAGAAAAGGGTAAAATAAAACAAGATCCCACAACCTTATGAAAAAACATAATGCTCCTTAAATGCAAAATTTACTTAAAATGACCTGGAATGATCATGGATGACTATTTCCAGTCCCAAGATCCAATAGGACCTCATTGTCCAATTTTGCCAAGTGTGCAAAACTGGATAACATTTTTGATGACCTCTCGGGGATGATTACCTACTAAGCACCAGTATAGTAGCCTTGAGCAATCCATTGGGCATGGATTCAATGTTGGCATCCTAAAACTAACCTAATATTCAGGATGGATCATGAAGTCTCCTTCGGCATCGTTGATGTTGGACCTTGCAGTAATTCCAAGTAGGAAATATATTGAATCCGATGAATGCTTGGAATTATGGCACACTAGGGAGTTTTGAATGAAGTATTTGAGGAATTGGGATCTCATGAACTCTTATTGAAACTTGAACCTTTTACCTTCTTAAAGATGTCCACCTTCGATACATTATGCAAGGGCGATGAAAACACACAACACACACCAAGACTGAAAAACCATAAATTCTTCAAATGAAACATGCAGATTGTTCTAATCACTTATTCTAATGAAAGGAAACCTATTCCTACTCTATGTTAACTGGGGGGCACAAGTGAGCTAGACAAAACTTATAAATGGTTGTGTAAAATAGCTCCCTTTCCTCATAATGGGAAGCCATGTAGATGATTTGACAATGGACATGGCTGAAAATGATAGTGAAAAACTAGAACAATCCCAAGTCTTCACATGGTCCACCTAGGCAACAACTGGGAATAGAAATAATACCTCTTTTAATTTCTTTGCATTTGTCCTGTAGAGGCATTGCAGCTAATCCTTGGGATTGTGAAACTCATCCTCATATTCTAAAATGAATGTGATTGGTTCTGGCTTCAGCAAAGCCAAATACCTTATGGAACATGGTCTAACTTGTTGAATATTTCGGCTTCTCTGAACTTAAACTTTAACAAGAAGGTCTAGATGAAGACATCCTTGAAAAATATGGTTGTTCATGACATGATTTCCCTCTTGTTTCTCATTTATAAACAACTGATCTTCCACCTGGATGGATGGTATCGAAATGACATCTCCCTCATTTGACATGGAATTTGAAAATTCAAACCCTCTTATTTGCATCTTTTGAAGATTGTTAGGGGAAGAAAAATATTCAAGAATACTTTCTTCTATCATAGACTCATCAACCAAAACAGGTCCCATAACTAAAAACAAGAAGATCTCCATGACATAGTCATCGTTCAATGCTTGTGAATCAGTCCTATATTTTCCCATGTGTTCATTTTCTTCTTCGTTCCATGAGGGATGTGGAAGATCCAATTCCTCCAATCTTGGCTTGAGAAGGTAATTATAAGAAACAAGTTGTTCTTGAGCATTTCCTCCATAACACTAGGAAATTTGTGTTGGAAAATAAGTGACGTAATAGAAAATTTGTCAAATTCCATAGGCTCTTGTCCATCAAAACATTTTTCCAAATCTGGTAGATAATCTGCTTCTTAATTCTCCAGTTGTGTCAAAGATTCTTCTTCAATCTGGGTATCCTCTGAACTATAACTTCCTTCACCTTGATATTCCTCATTTTCGAATATGAAATTAGAAAGATAAAATTCATCTAAAAAATCAAATCCTTGAGAAGGTAGAGAGGGGAAAAGATTTGAAAGTCTTTGCATGACCTCATATGTATTAATGATTGCTGAGTTTTCCTTAGTCTTGTGAAACTCCTTATGGCTGATTTTAACATCCAATGAAGCTCTTGGAAAACTGATGCAATGTTCCATTAATGCTGAAAGTTCTTAACATGCGTAGAAATTAGGATCATTTCACTCATTAGAATCACCTTGTACACTTGAGAGTATTTCTTCTTCGGCGTACACATGATCTTCTTCTGGCAGATTTGGAGCTAACATTTGTTCTTCTAAAATTGGTTTTCCCAATTTTGGTGATTCAATCTCTTCTAGTATAATATGGATAGTGAATTCTGAGAAGGTAGACTTTTGGTTTTCATTCTTTAGTTCTGGATTTGTTTCTGGTACAAAACTAGTTTGTTCCTCTTATTTCTGAGCTTCAACCTCTGTAGAAGGTTTAGTAAGGAATAAATTTTTCTTGATGTTAAGTTTTTCCACTCACTCCTTCAGATTATTTACAAGTTCTTCTTTGCTAGTCTCACCAACCATATCCTTTTGTTCTTTGCTACCATCATCTTTTTGGTCCTTCCAAAATGTATTCTAAAATGTGAGAGGAGGGGTGAGTTGGGATTACACAGTTTCATTTACCACTTTAGGTAATGAATGAAGTTTATCCTCTTGTCTTGATGGCATTTATAGAAAGGAAGGAATTTTAGAATAACGAGGCACAAAATATTCATGATGAGATGGAGGAATAGGAGATGAAGTAGTGAATTACACCATAGGGGTAACAACTACAAGGTTAGGACCATGGGGCTCAAGTTGAAATTGTATGAATGGAAATATGGAAATAGGGTTAATATGTGGGAATGTTGGGACTTCCCATTGACATGATTGACTAACATTACATTATTGAGCATCCCTCTTCTTGATCCATTCTCAAACTTGAGTCATCATCTTGATTATGAATTGAAGCTTTTGTTGAGGATTAAGCTCACATGGTATAGGGCCAGTCCATGGGTATGGAATGATGAAGCCAATATGGGATACATTTTTCATTTCATTGATCCTTATTTGCACCATGTTATACTCCAAATCTTGAACCTTCTTCTATAAGTGGTATTCTTCAGGTGAAGGATAGATTCTAGAATATGCATGCAATATCCTAAATATGGAATGAGATGTCACTAATGCAAGTGGGAATCCCACTGTGGAAATAAAGCCATGATTGCACTGCTTCATAAATGAGAGAAGAATGGAAATATAATTGAATGGAAATGGGTAAACAATGAAATTATGCAACACAAAGAGTGAGTTACTTTGACCAATGGAGTCTCCAGTTGTGCTTGGGTATACCTCTTAAGGTTGAAATTTCAATAAGAGCACAACAACTTAATGAAATGAAGTTAACACAATACACACACATGTGAAAGATATAACTTGATGCAACCTAGAATTCATTAATATAAGCCGAATAAGACCCTAGACATGCTGACACATCACTCAACCTAGACTAAGATCTCACCTAAAGCGTGCAAAGGTACCGTATCCCTCTTTAGGGTTGCTTTTGTAGGATGTTAGCATTATGAAGACTTAACACATGCAGTTCCATTACTAACACATAATTCTATAGAACATGCCAGATCTATATCTAAGGGAGAAAAAAATTAAATATTAACCATGATGGAAACAAGAACATACTAGATTCAGATACACACAAAACTAACACTTAGATTCAACCGATATCCTCCATTATATTAAATGCAGTAAGTACAAAGAAGTTTCATTATAATAATAGTTGTCTATGATCATTCACGTAACAAATTTAGTAGCATAATCTCACTACATATCCATGTATGCATCTCTCTATCTACTATACATTTTACTACATACTTATAAGGGTGAGGACTTTCCCTTCACCACTTATATAATCCAAAAATAGGTTGCATCTTAATATTAGCCACGTGTCATTAAAAAAAAAGCCACACATGCAAGTGCGCTAATAATAGACTATTTTTAGTTAACTGATAGTGGTAGATCTATTCTCGGCATGTGTCCATGAAAATTGCTTCGTAGCTAATCCTCAAAAAATAGTCAATGCATGATGTGCAAGTCTCCAATCATTTTGAGTGCTCCACACGCTATCTCCAAAAAAATATCTTTGTCGTGAAAATGGCTAAGTCCCAAACCTTCTTTTTTTCCTCATGTGTGATCCTTTCTGATACTTCCATGCCTTTGAATGTGCTCTACTCTCCCATATGAACCTTCTATATTTTCTTCACTAAGTGCTAGGGTTTGACTGATCAACATTATCCCACACTAGTTGCATTTCTACCCCGACAATGGTTGTCTCCAAAATGAATGAAATAATATAAATAGAAGAATATAATTTTTTTTGGATGAATGAAAGAATGTTTTTAATAGGCAAATGAACCAATGACGCATCCTAGAATTCAATAATATAAGCCCAATAAGACCCTGGATGCACTGGCACATCACTCATCCTAGACTAAGAGCTCACTCAAAGCACGCAAAGGTACTAGGTACCTCTTTAGGGTTGTTATTGTAGGATGTTAACATGACGAAGACTTAATACATGTAGTTCCATTACTAACACATCATTCTACAGAGCATGTCAGATCTATATCTAAGGGAGAACCGAATTAAGTATTAACCATGATGGAAACAAGAACATACTATATTTAGATACACACAAAACTAACACTTAGATTCAACCAATATCCTCCATTATATTAAATGCAGTAAGTACACAAAATTTTCATGATAATAACAGTTATATACGCTCATGCACATAACAGATTTAGTAGCATAATCTCACTACATCTCTATGTATGCATATCTCTATCTACTACATAGTTTACTACATACTTATAAGGGTGGGGAATTTCCCTTCACTGCTTATCTAATCCCAAAATAGGTCACATGCTATTATTAGCCACATGCCATTACAAAAATATCCACACTTGCAAGTGTGCTAATAATAGATTGTTGTTAGTTAACTGACATTGGTATATCTATTCTTGGCCTGTGTCCATGCAAAGTGCTTTATAGCTAATCCTAAAAAAATAACCAATGTGTGACGCGCAAGTCTCCAATTAGTTTGAGTGCTCCGCACGCTATCTCCAAAAATAGATCCTTGTCGTGAAAATGGCTAAGTACCAAACCTACTGTTGTTCCTTATGCATGATCCTTTTCGATACTTCCACACCTTTGAATGTGCCTTGCTATCCTGTGTAAACCTTCTGTATTTTCTTCACTAATTGCTAGGGTCTGACTGATCAACATTACCCCACACTAGTTGCATTGCCACCCCAGAAATGGTTGTCTCCAAAATGAACCAAAGAATATGAATAGAAGAATAATTTTTTTTGGATGAATGAAAGAAAGTTTTTAACCTACAATTTATTCTTCTACAACCTGATTAATTAATTTAGGATATTCCTCCTTTATCTCAGCCTCCAAGGTTTGCCACTCAATGAGTGATTCCTCTACTTTTGTTGGAATGTCCACAAAAATGGACTCCAGTTCATCCTGTGTAATCTCTCCTTTCTCATTCTGCAAGACCAACACAATGTTAGACATTGCAATCATCCTTCCCTCCAACAAATCCATCTTCTGTGCAATGAGTTTCCTAAGCTCAACTAGCCAATCCTTGTGTGGGTCTTGGGCTACTGTCAGGGCCTCACGCTTCTATTTAACCATTGTTAATCTTTCTACGCAACCCAATGTGTCATCCTTCATCACTTTCTGGACCTCATTGTTCTCCTCCAAGGTTTTATTTTGATGAGCACCTCTGGAGCTATGCAGATGTTCACAACTTGGTCTACCTTCTTTAGTTCTTCCCATCGCGCTTTTACCAGTCCTTCATATGATGAAATCTTCCACATCATTGAATCCTTTTCTCACTCTACATATTATGTTGGATCCTTTGGTGCTGGCATATGCAAAGGTTCATCTTCAAACACACAATCCAAAAATGTACTTACATAATGTATTGTCGAAGCAAACATCTTTGGTACCTTTTGTTCTAAGTGTGGCCTAGACTTCATGACATTGTCACCAATTTCCCCTATGATGTTGATAAGCACAACATTCTTCTTATGTGCTAATTATCTTTCCTACATTAGGCATGTTATCTCCTCATCCTTATTTTTGATATCTTCCCTTAGCGCCCTAATTGTGGTAGCTTTGTCTATATTTCACCATGCCACCTCTATCGAGACTTTTACCAATGCATTGCTCACCTGTTAATCTTAACATAATATTAGGCTTTACTGTTATGTGTCTAGCCTAAGGTGTCTTTTTCAACCTCCTTGACATGCAAGAATCCTCACACACATCAAAATCTAGTTCATCCATGTGCGTGTGCATCGACCCTGATAATTGCTTCCTTATGCACACTATTACCATATCTTCATCCATAAATTCCCAGCCATATAACTCATTTTGTGTCAATGTGCTCTGGAAATAGGTGAAAACAATTTTACCTATGTCCTCAACATACCCCATGGCTAGTGGAATGTGCTCCCCACTTCTTCTTCTTTACCTAGGATGCTTAGGAACTTGAGCTTCTAGATTTGGGACTTGTGTTTCCATGTTCTGAATAATCTCAGTTGCTGTCTCATTTGTTCCCTTTTCATCCTCTTCTCCTTCCTTCATTTCTTCATCTTTTTGTTCTTATACATTCCCTAGATGTGTAGGATAATGGGGCGTGCTTTCCTTAGAATCTTCCGCTTCCTCATTCAAATTTAATTTCCTTCTCCTTTTATCGATTATCTCCTTCTATGGAGAGAGTCGAGGTGAACTACACATTGTTTTTGGAGCAACACCTTGGATCCTTATTCTCCTAAACACTCTCTTGAATCAACACTCTCCTTGGATTGCATCCAAGTCCTTATCATTTCCCTCTTATTGCTGAGGTGGTGTAGTTGTGCTCTCAACTTCATCCTTATTCGGAGGATTTCTTCTACCTCTATGTTCCAAACCACCACTATCTTCATGCTCATCCTCCTCATCCTCTACTTCAATTGTCTTGATGGGCTTAGGCACTGTAATTTTCTCCATGGTATGCTTACCCTATGATAGTTCTGGGAGTGTGAACTCATCTTCCACATACTTTTTTTTTTCCAACTTTGGATTTAGTTGGAGGTACACAAGTGCTGATCCAATGTCCCCAATAGCCAAACTTAATGGCTTTATGATCAACACATCTGAGATAAGCCTTTCAATATATGCATTACATCCTGGATATACATACTTCTTCCTCAATTTTTGGTAGTCTTAGTCTACCTTGTATTCATTGAATGTTAGGCAATGCATGTCTAAGAACTTGTCAACCAATGCCTGAAAAATACCTTGCTGTGAAGGCATATGAAAATTTACAAAATGGGCTCCAAGCCCCATCTATCACAAACCGCATGATGCAAAAATGTTGGTATACAACAAACTAAACTACCTTACCCACCACCAATGGTAAATCCTTTAGTATGTGCCACTCTTCTTCGAATGCTGCGCGGAGCCTATCATACCACTTCTCCGCCCTCTGCTTGACTTGTTTAGTCATCGATCCTTCACACAAGTACTTGTTGAATCATTTTGCAGGTGACTTGTTCTCCATAGGATACTCCCAGATCTTCTCCTTTTGTTCATTTGGCACCCCGATCTCTAGGAATACTAGAGACAACAAAAAAGCACCAAAACTAATCTTTCCTCTTGAATGCACTTCTTCGATGATAGTTTCTATAATGTAGCCTGAAATGTTATAGATCACTCCTTTAGACATCCTTTTAGCAACGTGTAACAACATGGTGTTCACTTGTGACCACCTCTCTTGGTCATTTAATTTTGTCACAAGGTGCACGACTTCTTGTATAACTGGGTACTTTTTCATCTTATCTATGTCCATGTTGTGTGGACCCTTAGTGTACCCCAGCTCCCTCCTAGTCTCCTGAATTGTGGCCTTGTCTGTTAAGTCCTCCTTGAGGTCTTAACCTTTAGCCTTCAACTGTGTAACTGTGGAGATCAGCGTGGCTGAAATCCTTACTCTACGTCTTGCAAAGTAGAAGAAGTCTTCATATACTCTTCTCATGAGACATTGGTACAAGGGCTCATATTTTTTGAAGTAGGGGAGCTCATATAACTGAGACACTCCAATATTCTTCAATAACTTATCCCCAACATCGTCAAAGACTGGCATGTCCTCTACCGTGCACTTGTTTGTCTTTGTATTCAATAGTTCATCTAGCTCCTTCTTGTTTTCTATGGTATGATGGTTGTACTCACTTATCTTGCTTCTCTGAATGTGGGAATCCCACTCCTGGCCTACTATAACCCCATCTGTATATTGCATCTCTAAAAAAATTCTCTCATGGGTCATTTCTTCTTCCTCCTTAACCACCTTCTTCTTTCCCTTAACTCCTGATGTAACTACCTTCTTTGGTGCCATTTCTACCCTGCAATCCTCTGAAAATACTCATCTTTTGAATTCTGCAACATGAAACTCAAACCCTAGCTCAAATCTTTGTGCCCTAGCTTGGTTGTAATGTGTCTGCTTTGCTTAAACCCTCCTCCTATGGGAATGCAAGCTTCTCCTTTGTACAAACCTCCTTTCTAGGTATGCTTTCACACTCTTCACACCTCAACACGATTTCTTAGCTCTTCACACTTAGATCTTGTCAAATACTCTTAATAAAAATGGTAAGAATGAACTCGCATCCCATCCTTATATATATTTTTAAATTTTTGATACATTTATTACTCCTTTAACTACCCAATGTCCTCTCATTTATTGACCAATTTCATTCGTTCCATGTGGCACATCTTCGCGCCCCAGTCATAACATTCTAGCACGCATTCCTACCCTTTGGTCACAAACTTCTCTTCAGCACACTTCCTTAGGCTCAGTATCTGTTCCAATATTCACCCGCTTTGTCTTCATAGGTTCATGATACACGCGTGTGGTCTTATCCGCACTATCCAATACCTCACGGCTCCTTGTTGAATGGTTTACATCCAAATTATCTACTTCTTTATCATCCTCTAAGTAGACCATTTTTCCTTTCTCTCTCTCAAGGCAAGTGCATTGAAGTAATGTTACATCGGCCTCTGGTTATTCATCAAGATGAGCTCTTAAGTCTTCTTTATCAAATAACTCTTGAAGGAGTTCTTCCACCTCGGCACTATCCCCCATAGTTAAGCACTTGATAAATTTCAATGATTCTTCCATTAGAGGCTTTGTAGATAAGAAGTCAAATGTCTGGGCCATTCCTGTAATTAAATTCTACCAATTTACAGTATCTCTATGGAGTTATGCATATACATACCAAGCACGTGTGCAACTTTGTAAAGTGGAATAAAACCTATGCACCTATAGCGAAGGTGGTAAATATTCCTATGCTTCTACCTAGAGTCTCTCACACTTCTGAATGGGGTGTTGAATAGTTTGATTACTATGATAAGTACTTATTTGAGGAGGTGCATTTCTCCTGAAGAACCTAGTAGTAAGATTAATCCTAATTTCATTCCATCTGACAGGATTATCCCTATGGGCCACCCACCAGCGTGCTACTGTCCCACGTAGTGTATATGCTAGAGTATTTCTTCTTTCCAGTGGGTCTATTAACTATTCTTCCATGGCGCACAGGAAGCCATGGGATCCCCTTCTCCTATGTAACAAGGTACCGAGTTATTACATATCCTCCTGACATAAGGTGGTTTTTTCTCTCGAGGAAATATGCTCTTTACTTTGTGCCCTACCAACTCGTAAGTGCTGTGAGCCTAATTATCACAAGAAACACTTTTAGTATTGCTAATAGACTATGCATCCTCCCACTGAATTAATCCTTCTTTGGTTGGATCAATTATCTCTGGATCTCAGATGGAACGTACATAAATCCTATTCATATCTTCTTCACTTAAGGGCTCAACATAGAGCAAGATTTTCCATCTGTTAAAGGGATAATAACTCTTTCCCCTTTTTTTTCAAAACTGATATAGCCCTTGTTGAACCAAAGATCAACATTATTTATATAGCACCAAGGATGCCCCAAAATAGCTAGGAAGCTATCTGAATCTACCAGCGCTAAAAATTCAAAGTCTCCAGTGAACTTGGCTCCTTGTATGGTAATGGATGCATCTTTCAAAATTTCGATGGGAGTGGCCTTTGTCCAATTAGCCATGAATAATACATTAGAGGATGGCTGTAATGGAGGTCTTCCCATTTGCACCCATGCATCTAGGGTAAGAACATTGACTTCTACACCTGTATCAATCAGTATATTACTCAATAGCCACCCATCCACAACAACATTCATAGTGATGTCCTTTTCATAATCTAGGATATAAGGGGAATATTCGCATGCAAGATCTACCATCTAGTCTCAGTACTTATACGCAAAGTGTTTCCTTTTAACGAACTCCCTAACAGTGGATTGATGTTTTCCTGGCGTAACATTTTACACACTTCCCTCAAGTCATCTATATCAGTTTGGACCATCTCTGATGCTTTATTTTTCTCCATCTTCCGTAATTGCTCTTTTAGGTACTGTATCTTACCCTTAAGATTCCTTACAAATTCCATGGTTTCTTGATAAACCTCCTTCTGATAGGTAGGATCTAGGTACTGTGCATGAATAAATTCCTCTTTAGTGATGGTAGGTTTCTGCTACAATGCTTCCCCGGTGCATACCACCTCAGCGCGTGTCGTGATCTTTACTTTTAGTGCCTCGGATTCTACCTCCAACTTAGGCATCCATTGATTTTCAACAACGCATTGTATCCTAACCGTCCATGTACATTTTTTTCTTGTTTATGTTGCTTAGTCAGATGCTCATATAAGTACGGGCACTCCTCATAGCTATGATTCTTTCTACAGTAAGAACATATAATATTATGGGGACATTTACACCTATAGTGGTTAGGAGATCCGCATGTATAACATGTTCTATGAGGAAACTCACTTCTTCCATGGCATCATCCTCTGAACCCACCACAGTATCCTCGACCTCTACTATGATCACCTTCAAAACACCCTTCATTCTGATCATAGCATGTCTGATTGTGATCCCAGTCCTGATGTTCGTTCTTACCCTTAGAGTTTTCTAAAAATCCTGTATGTCGTACACCAATATATTACAGTAGCTTGAAATGTTTTTCCTTATCACACGTTGTAATAATAGGTAGTGGCTAGCATCATGGTTTAAATGGCATATTTCACAATCCATCAGCAATGAGTGTATGTTTCTATGAGGAAAACTATCCTTTGTGTGACCTTCTACTTCACAATTTGTGCACCAAATCCCTGTGCATGTCTCATGTGCTAAATTTGTTGATAGTTTCTCCAGCTATTTTTCCATGGCTGCTATTTGTGCTTCTAAAAATGGGCTCACCCCAATATCTATGCTTCCAACTACCTCAGGGCACAAGGATTCTTCAAGTTCTTCACGTGGATCAATGTATGTCCTATGTGATAATGCCCTCCTAAAAGGGGTAACCAAGCCCCCAAAGAACCATTGTGCATGTTGGCTTGTGTGTATGTCATAAGAAAGAATTGATAACAAAATTTTAAACCATGCATCATACTCTCTAACACTTTCAGTAGTTCCTTTCTTAATATCCTTGAGCGCACTTATACTCTTTTGCTCAAACTCAGGGATATGAAACTCTTACATAAGTCTGATCATGGTCAAACATTTTGTACCAGCTGTGTGCATGCCCTTTTAATGTAGTAGAAAATTGGCTTTACCTACACTCAGAAGCCGTGATTCCTTTTGTGTGCCACAATATTTCACACATGTGCACATGTTCAACAACATCTTCTATGCCCCTATACTCTAGAAGATGAAGATACATTTCCATGTAAATACTATGGGGTTGGTGTAGACCTTTCCCACCTGATCCAGAACCTCTTGTGTTTTCCTTGCCTCCAAAACCTCTAGATCTACCTGAACCAGAGCTACCTATGCATCTTGATCCTAAACCTATAGTTGGGGTCGGACCAGAAGATGTACTTCCCTGTGCCCCAATAGTAGAACTGAATTGTACCCCGACAGTCTACCAAGCATTACTACTCCCATAAGTTAATCTAAAAATTGGTGCAATTGTATTCTTTACTGATGATACACCTGAAAAGATACTCCCATATAACAACAAAGTCATTTGTGCTACCATCACTGTGACTCTTATAAGACTAGCTCTTACTCTCCCGCTACTTGAACTAGCTTGCTGACTGCTTGTTGTACTAGATGATGGAAAACCAAATACAAGGGCAAGGCTACCATGTGGATTCAGATGCGCACCTGCAGCCCAAGTATTCTCTACTGGCACACTTCTACGTGAGGCCAAGGATGGATCCCTATCATAATTTCCAAGATGGGTGGGTTCTTGATGCCCTAGCTCCATGTCTTCTATGTGAGCTTCAAATCCTTCATGATCCATCTCTCTCCTCAATGCCATACTCTCTGCAATGTTATGTTGCTTCTCTATCTCCCTGTCACGTGCCTCATTATACTTAAGCCACCTTTCCTTTCTCTACCTTTTTGCTGCTAGGTCTTCCATCTTTCACCAAACCTACTCTTTCCCTCACACGTGGTGAGGTTTAGTTAGCCATTGGTTTACTCTCTAGATTCAAATTTACCTTCAGGATCTTGATTTCCAGTGGAATTCCTTGTAGGTAAGCTCCCCTTGGATATCGTAAGAACTGGAATTTAGCTACCTCTTGGCTAAAAATAAGTGGAAATTGAGTACTCCAAGATATAATTGTTCAAAATACCACACAACCATGTATCCATAGCTCAAGTCCAAATTGGATCAGCATCATAAAGGGCCTAGAATTCTTCCTACATCCAGAAAAGTGTATGATACCTCTAATTCCACTTACATGCATAAGCAATCAACCAATAGTACAATTCTATTAGAAAGATAGCAAAAAATATCTCATATAAACTATCATACAGATTCTGTTACACCCACATGCATGCATAAAACTTAGATCCAGTGCTGAACCGCTGTGCATATTCTTCTTCCAAATCGTGTATCCATTCTTCAACACCTGCTAAGGTCAACCGGTATGTCTTCATCATGAACCATCCTAAAAACAAATGAAAAAGAGGCCCCAACAATGGAACCAATGATGTAGCCTAGAATTCAATAATATAAGCCCAATAAGACCCTAGACGCACTGACACATCACTCAACCTAGACTGAGAGCTCACCCAAAGTGCACAAAGGTACCAGGTCCCTCTTTAGGGTTGTTGTTGTAGGATGTTAGTGTTGGTGTAAATATATTAATTACACCAAATAAGATCATTAGAGAAATTTTTTATATATAGTTTTAATTAGGAGAGATTGTTCTAACTTCCGAAGTTTGTTGAGATTCTCTCCACTCCTAGTATGGAATTAGTTATCTTCTATTTTAGCTTGACATTCCTATTATTTAGGAATGTCAAACTCCTATTATTCCTATTTAATTGTTTCTCCTAGATGGTGAGAATATAAGAGATTATTCCATTTTCTCAGTTTCTAATTATTGAGTTCTTGTTTATTTTTCTTTTCTGAGTTATTTGTCTATGCTTGCTCTTCCTATACTAGATCCTGTTGCTTGATTTTTCATGGTATCAAAGCCTTTTCTATTTTAGGAGAGTTGAGCTAGCCACTATCCACTCAAAAGAGTATTTTTTTGTTGCTACGTGTGTCTCAGATTAAGCTAAGAGTGGAAGTAATCAGTGCATCTCCAGCTATAGCGTATGATTTCCAATCTATAATCTTGGCATTGGGAATACAAGTATTTTAAGAGGTCACATTTCTATTCCTATAGATCACTGTATGCACTTCCTAGTTTGGTGCATTCTAGATCCACTTGAGTGAGGAGTTTAACGCATTCTTAGCATGGAATCATCTTATAATGCTACTTCATTGGTCCAATCACATAGTTTAAGGAGAAATACAAATTTTTGGTTGATATATGCATAAATGTGAATGCATTCATCCTTTGAAAGAGATATTTTTTGAACAATCCATATGTAGATCAGATGTCATCTAAATTTCAATATGCGTCATTAAAATGTTTTACTGTAGTCCTCCATTTGGCCACGTATTTATCAGTTGTTTCAGATTAACATTTACTCCCCCCATATTTCAAAAGCATTATAAACTAGTGCACAGTTTCTTGCATTTTTTCTCTATTGACTCAGTCTCTTTGTGGTTTGCACTAGAGTTTCGAAATTTACATGCATTCATTGACTCCAAGGAGGATATCTTCTTCATTAGACATGTATCAGATCTACCTTGAGGTGATATTATTATTCTAAATCGATTGACTAGATAAGTGTAACACCTATATTGGTGCACTATGTGTCAACAATTTCTACCTCAGCTCTGCCTGATAACATCTCCCCTGGCTCACATCGTGGTTTTGTGCCTTCATGCTTGACCTCTACGATATCTTCCTATGCTCCCCATTCCTCTGTTCATGCCTTGTACATTTGTGCTACTTTTGGTTTGGATGCCTATGCTACTGGTTACCTGTGATTTCCTTTCTCATGCTTCGGCCTTAGCTACTGGTTCATGCTCCTACAGAGCTTTGTGCCACGTCGTCCTTATTCCATTTACCTCTAACCTTATTCTAGTATCTTAGTATTGCTAGGTGGTTCTATATTTAAAACATGTCTAGATATTTTCTATTCTCTTCGTCTTCTTCCCACATCGGAGATCTACGACTATTTGAGCCGTTAAACTCGATAGCCTATCATGCATGGAAACTAAAAATGTAGCAACTCTTACAGTCTCATGGCTTATGGTGAGTGTTTGATGATACAATTCTGACATTCACCATGGAGAAGGATAAATATTTGTATGCATGAAAAAAATATGAAGCTCTTGGATTGATCACTTTGAATGTAGCGGATAATCTCCAGTTTCACATTTTCTTGGCAACAGCTCCGAAAGAGGTATGAGAAAAATTTGAAACATTGTTTGTCAAGATAAATGAGTTTAAATTAATTCAATTATTGCACAAGCTAAATTCTTTTTTTCCTTCAAATTTTCCTTCCATAGAAGAATTTCTGTCAAAATTTAAAGATATTCACAGTTAGTTGAAAGCTAGTGGTAGAACTAAAAAGGATGATGAATGCATCTATACAATCTTAAGTAAACTAAAAGGTCCCTTTTTTGTATTTACGTCAACTTTCTGTTCTACTATGGATGTACTAGAAACTTAGTTTAAAATGCCTTCATTTGAACAATTTTGTGAACGTCTCCTATGAGAACAAGAAAAATTAATCTCTTTAGATGCTATGCCAACCTCGAATCATAATCTTGTGGCCAATTCTCCTAAGAAAAATTGGAAAAACAAATGCAAGCAAAGTTATGACAAGTCTGTCTTCTCACAATGTGGTTTCGAACCCTTCATTTCCTTTTGTTCATAAACCACAACATAATGGAAAATCAAAGAAACCATTTCAAAGGGGTGTGTTTGAACCTTGTGCCTTTTGTGGGGGGAAAAATCATCCCGAATCTAGATGTTTTTAAAAATTGGAAGCATTAGAAAAGGCTTTAAAACAACATAATATCACACTTCCATCACCTTCATCTACTTCAAATGCTGGCAAGGGTAAGGATCTTTGTGCTAGAGATTCTTCTCCTTTACAAGACCGGTGGATTCTTGACTCAGGGGCTTCTCATCATATTACACATTACAGAGATTTGTTGACTTCTATTTTTGCTTACAGCACTTCATAGATTTCGGTGGGCAATTTTTCTTCTATAGATGTATTGGGTTATGGAACTGTAAATATGCCAAATGGGCATCTAAATGATGTTCTTTATGTTCCACATATGTCTAACAATTTTCTTTCCATATATCAAATTTGTAATTGTGGTGATGGTAGAACTGTTAAATTCTCACCAGATAGGGTTGTAATTAGGGAACTTCATGATCATGATGATATTGTAGCTACAGGATCTGTGGATCCATGTTCACGTTTGTATGTATTTGAGAGCTTTGATAACTCTGTAGGATCTTCACTAATTTCTCATACTAATTCTTTGAGAAAATTATGGCATGAGATGTTTGGTCACCTTAATTATAGATATTTGTAACATCTCTCTTCACAAAATATGGTCACAAGACTTCTGAAGGTAAAATCACATGATGGTGTCTACCCCAGTTGTATATTGGGTAAGCAACACTTGGATAAGGAAAAGCAAAAAGAGTTAAGGCTAGTCTTGAATTGGTACATAGTGATCTTACTTCTTTTCATCATAGATAATTTTCTGGTGCTAAGTATGTACTCACATTCATATATGATTTTACTAGGAAAACTTGGGTGTACTTTCTCAAATTTAAAAGTGATGTCCTAGAGCATTTAAAAGTTTTAAAACCTATTTTAGAAAAACAATATAGACATTGTATTAAAATACTTCATACAAACAATGGGGGGAATATGAAATTATGGAATTTACCACTTTTTGTGGTAATCATGGAATTGTGCACCAGTATACTGTTCCTTACACCCCTTAGCAAAATGGAGTTGCCAAATGAAAAAATAGAACACCTAAGGAAATGGAAAGTTGCATGGTCTAGTCCAGGAACATGGAACCTCAGTTTTGGGCAGAAGCAGTCAATTATGCAAACCAAATTCAAAACAGAATGCCACATAAAGCAGTGTAAGGGGTTACTCCTGAGGAGGCATGGTCGGGTGAAAGACATGATGTATCAAAATTATGGGTTTTCGGATGCAAGGCTTGGGCCTTTTTCCCTGATGACACTCGGAAAACCATGGAGAAGAAAAGAAAATAACTTATTTTTTTGTTCATTGTGAGCATGTGAAGGCATATCACCTTTTCGATCCTACTACCAAAGATGTTGTGTTTCAGCGGGATGCTCGAGTTAATGAGACCGAGGCTCCTTTGGATCATATAGTTCTTCCTTCTCCATTATTGTCTCCTGCTCCTGCTCCTGCTTTTGCTCATGTTGCTCCTACTCCTACTCCTACTTTTGCTCATGTTGCTCCTACTCCTGCTCCTACTTTTGCTCCTGTTGCTCCTACTCCTGCTCCTGCTCTAAAATGGTTGAGATCTACATTGGTTGTAGTAGGTGATTTGGTGGGTGATTCATGAGATCTACGATGCACTAGAGCTGAGAATTCTAGTGTTGTCAAACATCATGCTTATTCCAGTATGAATCTTATGAGCTAAGCTATTTCTAATGATTCTGTTCCTTTTTCATAGACATCTAGAAAACTAGAATGGGATTCAACAATGCAGGATGAATATTCTTTGCTTGTGAAGAATAATACTTGGGAGTTGGTTCCTCTTCCTAAGGGAAGAAAGCTTGTAACATGTAAATGGGTATATAAGAACAAATATGCAGCTGATGGATTGAGAGAAAAATACAAGGCACCTCTTGTCACCAATGGGTATTCTCACGTTGAAGGAGTAGATTACTCTGAAACTTTTTCTCCTGTGGAAAAGATGGATTTTGTTCACCTTGTTCTCTCTCTTGCTACTTCTCATTGATGGTCAATACATAATATGGACGTGAAGAGTTCTTTTTTGCATGGTGATCTCCATGAGGAGATTTATATGGAGCAAATTCAAGGGTTCGTGCATGACTCTTCAATGGTTTGTAGACATCGGTGTTCACTCTATAGTCTCAAACAAGCCCCTCGAGATTGGTATGAGAGGATGGATACTTTCTTATTGTCTATTAGCTTTCATCGTTGTAAGATCAATCATTCAGTTTATGTTCTGAAGACTGATGATGAATTCTACTATTGGTATTATATGTTGATGATCTCCTCATTACTAGTAGTTCAAATTCTCTAACACAGGACATTAAAAAAAATCTGTAAGTAGAATTTGATATTTTAAATATGGGATTGTTGCACTACTTTCTTGGCCTACAAGTTCACTAGTCTGCTGAGGACATCTCTATTTTTCAGAAGAAGTATGCTGCAGATCTACTTTAGAGATTTCATATGGCTGATTGCAAGCCATCTCCCACACCTTACCAGTCAGGTATTGAATTTATTGCTACATGTAAGTCTAACTTAGTAGATGCCACTTTATACAGAAAATTGGTTGGAAACCTTTTGTATCTCACTCATACTCATCCAGATATCACCTTTGATATTAATCTTGTCTCTCGTTTTTCACATGAGCCTCATGAGAGTCATTGGGAAGAATTCAAACAGATCTTGAGATATCTTCAGAGGACTTTGAGTTTTGGTATTCATTACACACCTCAGACTATTCCTGGTATTGAGGGATTTATAGCTTCTGATTGGGGTGTTTGTCATGATACTCACAAATCCACATCTAAATTATTTTTTCATCTTGGTTCTATTCCAATTGCTTGGTCTTGTAAAAATTAGAATACCATTGCATTATAATCCACTAAGGCCAAGTGTCAAGGTGCTGTGACAACATGGCAGGAGGTTCTTTGCCTTTGTTAGATTCTTGGTGAGTTTGGTTTTTCACAGGAGTCTCCTTCCATTCTTTAGTGTGATAACCAAAGTTCTATTCACATTGCATGTAAGCATGTTGAGCATCAATGCATGAAGCATATAGAGATCTACATGCACTTCATTTGACAGATGATTCAAGATGGGGTCGTTCAAATAGAGTTTGTTCTTACGGTTGATTAGCTTGCAGATATCTTCACTAATCCCTTGGCTTCACCTCACTATCTAGAATTGTGAGACAAACTTGGGGTGAAGGAATTTTTCCTTGCGGGGAGCTTGTATAGTCCTTCCTTCCTTCTTTTCTAGTATTGTATCAAGGTCCCTTATCAGGCCTAGGAGCTGGGACCCTTTATTTTTCTTTTCTCCCTAGCATTCACTTATGGGAGGGTGTTGGTGTAAATATATTAATTACACCGAATAAGCTCATTAGAGAAAATTGTTATATTTTGTTTTAATTAGGAGATATTGTTTTAACTTCAAGAGCTTGTTGAAATTCTCTCCACTCCTTTTATGGAATTAGTTATCTCCTATTTTAGCTTGAGATTCCTATTATTTAGGAATGTCAAACTACCTATTATTCCTATTTAATTGTTTCTCCTGGATGGTGAGAATATCAAAGATTAATCTATTTTATTTGTTTCTAATTATTGAGTTCTTATTAATTTTTCTTCTTTGAGTTATTTATCTGTGCTTGCTCTTCCTGTACTAGATCCCGTTGCTTGATTTTTTAGTTAGCATGATGAAGAATTAACACATGCAGTTCCATTACTAACACATAATTCTATAGAGCATGCCAGATCTATATCTAAGGGAGAACATAATTAAGTATTAACCATGATGGAAACAAGAACATAATAGATTTAGATACACACAAAACTAACTCTTAGATTCAACTAATATCCTCCATTATATTAAATGTAGTAAGTACACAAAAATTTCATTACAATAACAGTTGTATACGTTCATGCATGTAACAAATTTAGCAGCATAATGTATCTTGCTATCTACTACATAGTTTACTACACTTTTATAAGGGTGGGGATTTTCCCTTCACCGCTTATCTAATCCCAAAATAGGTCGCAGGATATTATTAGCCATGCGCCATTACAAAAATAGCAACACATGCAAGTACACTAATAATAGAATGCTATTAGTTAACTTAAAGTGGTAGATCTATTCTAGGCTTGTGTCCATGCAAAGCTCTTTATAGATAATCCTCCAAAAATAGCCAATGCGTGACACGTAATTCTCCAATCAGTTTGAGTGCTCCGCATGCTATCTCCAAAAATAGATCCTTGTCATGAAAACAACTAAGTCCCGAACCTAATTTTGTTCCTTGTGCATGATACTTTTTTATACTTCCATGCCTTTGAATGTGATCTACTCTCCCATAAAAATCTTATGTATTTTCTTCACTAAGTGTTAGGGTCTGACTGATCAACATGACTCTTGTGGTCCTACTGAGCATGCTAATTTTTTTTAGTGTTGGTAGCATGGTGGCTAAGATATTACAATGGGATACTTGTGAAATGTATATCTTCCACCTATTGTCCCACCGGGCATGCCAAAAACTATTATCGCCAAATCACTACACCCCCCTGAATGGTTAAAAAGTGAACAAAAAGTTTGATGTGATTGGGTAACAGGGGATTACCTCTCAAGCTATGGGACTTGGGTTTCAGGTGAACTTCCTCTTCCTAAACTAAACATAACACTACTAATGCAATAAAACAACTAACTAGACCTATGCGAACATTTTCATGGGGGTAAGGGGGAGATATTTGCAAGAAATAAAACCTATACTAGAAGTGATGATGTACCAAGAAAGGGTGTTGCTAGACAATTTTTTGGTTTTACAGTAAAGGAAGATGAAAATGCAAAGGATGAACAAGCACCACAACTCAACCACATACAAAACTTCACTTCCAGGTAAGCACAAAACTCTAAAAACGTGCAGTGGAAACCTGAAGTTGCATAATATACCTGCATAAATGAGAAAGGCACAAAGAAGTAGTTAGAATGATGAAACGACCAATAATTATTCACAAAACACAATTTTATTACTTCAATCACATGCACAATGCATAATTACATGAGGAAGAGGTAAAGTTTGCCATTATAATGTTAGAAAAGAAGCTTGAAAGCCCCCACAATCCACAAAACTTGTAGAAAGAGAGAGGAATCTGGAAAAGATGTCCAACCCTTTGGAATGAGCTTCCAAATTACATTTATAGAAAATATATGTGAGAGAAGAGAGGAGAAATCATAAATTCTTGGCCTAAAATGAATTCACATGATCACCTACATTAATTACAAAATTAGTTGTACCACTTAGGAACATCCCATCATGTCTCATTAATGCAAAGATTTGACTTATCCATTTATTTAATTAAAAGAATATTTTAAATAAAATATTTTAATAATAAAAATATCATTTTATTAAAATATTTTAATAAAAATATTAATTTAATAATTTTATGTGGGACCCCCTTAGGGTCAATTTGCATTTGAAGGGGCTTAGTTTGCCAAAATGGACCAAATTTGTGGTTGGCTTTCCTGCCAACTATTTGAGTTGGTCGATGAGTTTTTCCCCTCTCATTCTACCACATTGAGCTCCTTACATTGCATAAATCAATGAGATCCTCCTTTCCTTGTGAACTTGATGGTTGACACAGTGAGTTGATCAACCACTTAATGCATCGCTTGATTTTTGTATAGAGCTCTAGCTAATCTTTATTGAAATTTTGCATGAGCCATACATCAACTATCACAACTCACTCAACTTCCATTTTAATATCTCTTTCCATTCAAATGAGTCGATGCCAAGCTTAATCTGGGCTACCCATTTCATGGCTTGACTCCATGAGCTTTGAGCTTAAAACTATTCTTTCTCTTTGGCTAAGCTCTACTCACCCCTTCATGATCTCATCGAACTCCTCTGCACTATCATGCATGTATTTGCTAACATCCTCATTTGATCTCCTTCTGGTTCCCTCACATTTGTCTCAATCTATGTGCTCAACTCGTTGAGAACCTTGACTCAAATGACAAGTATTTCTTGAGCATGAACACCACATCCTCCTTATCACATCGCTCGATCCCAACTCAACTGCTCGAGTTGACATTCATAGCATATCTTGATGCACATGTCAATGTTATCCATCTTCTAACAACTCATCTATGGAATTATAGAATTCATGCAAACTTGGTGAGCTAAATGAGATTATAGCTCTCTCTTCTATTATTCCCACTCAAAACTAGGCTCAATTTGAGCTTCCCACCACCTCGAGCTAACACTCCCACAACTCGATGTTAGCGCACCCAAGATTATTGAGCTCTTTACCTTTGTATTTTCTGAGTGGCTCGGGTAATTCTGACATCTCTTGCATTCTGACTCAGTGGGTGAGTTACCAAACTACTCTACATTTGAGCTAAATCTTTGTGTGTTGCTCGAATCCCTGCTAGCTCACCGGTACCTTCTTTTCAAATCATCCCTGAACCTTCCCGAGCTAAACTTATTTCAAATCTCACCTAATTTCTTAGAGAGCCATTATTGAACTCGGTGTGCATGCAATATTGCTTAGAGTTATGCAAAGTTGATCTTGATTTCCTCAGCTCAATGTTACGTCCATATACAAGGCTCACTAAGTCATTTCCTGAAGGCACTAGGCCTGAGTTCCCTTTGCAAGTCTTTCACCACGTGAGTAACTTGATCATCAAGTCATTGAGCCAATGCAGGAAACCTCCTTCTATGAATTTTAATCATCTAGTTCACCTCATTTTAAATCGTCTTCCTCAATGATTTTCCTGAGTCTCCATAGTCAAATTCAACTGTAATTTGAGCTTGGTCTTCCCTGACGTTGATGCTGAGTCATTTCATCATTTTACTCGGTGAATCCTAAACTCATAATGGTCACACCATCGAGCCATTTGCTGGCCGACTACCTAATACAAGATCCTTACACTGACTTTGTGGTTTGTTCATCCCACAAATGGCTTACCTTTTAACTTGGCATTTGATCTAGATGTCTTTGCATGCACCAAACAGTTTAATATGCTATCTTTATGAGAACGCCTCTTCTAATTTATCCAACATGCTCTGATCCCCCCAACGACCCACCCACGTGGAATTCTCATGATGGCTTGCCATTCCAACATACCCACCCGACAATCAGGATGAATTTCTCCCACGCGTGGAAGTCTTATGATGGCTTTCCATTACATTATTTCCAGCATGGTCGCAACCATCGAAACTCTAAAATTGGGTTTCCCTTACAATGTTTTCCTAGGTTCTCCCACATTCTTAGGAAAGCATAGATCATCGTCTTACAACAACTTGGTTGACTGAGCCAATTTTTAATGGCTTGTCTGAGCGCTGCAAGACTCGACTCATACGACCTATCTCCTTATGAACATGTTTAAGATCTCTTCCATAGCTCGATGTAGCAAGGTCTCCCAGCATAGATTCAATGCTCGAAATGCTTCTTTGGGTCTCCCTTCCAAATGAACTCCCCTGATTCATATGGCCCGAGTGACTTGGGTGTCATGGTAATGCATCCTCACCCAAGATATCTTCCATCCACCCATCGAGCCATGCTTTGAATTCCTCTGTCCTCACAGAGATGTTTTTTTTACAATGGCTCCAAGGTGAGCTTGTAATGTCGATGCATCCTGAGCTATGCCTCAACTAACAAGCTTGACTTGGTGTTGCAACATCAGGTGAGCCTTTGGTTCCCTTCAACAACTCCTTCTAGAGGTCTATTGAGTTCCTTGTGTTCCTCCACGAGCTTTTTTGACTCCGACTATCTCGTCACACCATGTGTGTATTGTCAAACGCCATCTTAGCTCAAAACCAAACTAACTCTGTCGAGCTCAAGCATCCTATGGTTATCTTGAGCTGAAAATAACTGGGCTCTATAGGACTTGTTAATAATGAGCTCACCGCATGATCTTGTAGCTCGTCCAAGATTTTTATTGAGCTCACCAAGTAGCTTGTTGAGCTACTTGGCAAGCTAGCTCATCTAATTGTCTATTCCACTATTACAGACATGATACTACCCTTATTTGTAAACTTCATGACTCTTTATTGACAGTGAGGAGGTAATGGGAGCACAATAGGACATTTAAAATATTATTTATCAATTTTTACATTTTTTACTCGTTTCAGACGAATGCGGACCCGTCAGGGCAATATCTTACTCTAAGAATATCTCTAACCTCCAAGACTTAGAAAAGGGTAAAATAAAACACGATGATCCCGCAACCTCCCAGAAAAACATAATGCTCCTTAAATGCAAAATTTACTTAAAATGACCCGAAATGATCATGGATGACTGTTTCTGGTCCAAAGATCCAATAGGAACCCATTGTCCAATTTTCCTAAGTGTGCAAAATTAGTTAACAGGAACCACTAAAAACCCAAGATGTATCATCTTGGAAAAAATGCTAAAGGATGAAGATGAAAAACAATTTAGATATATAATACATTATTTATGCATAGTATTTCTTAGTTTTATGCTGATATGCTAGATATTGATCCATGGGTAGCATTTTATAATATTTTTCTCCACTTAGAAACCAAACTAGTTAGGAAAAACATTATAAAAATACATCCTAAAGTTTCCTTATAGTTAAAGATAAGATACATCCTAAAGTGGCCTTAATAGTTAAAGGTAAGATCCAAAAATTTATAAGTGTCTATCAATTACTCATCTTGGATTTAAAATATTATTCTAATTACTAGTCTTAGTGGATGAAATAGGATTTTTAGAGACTCTCATGACTAAATCAAATTCTATCTTAAGTAGTAATTTTCAATCCCAAACATCGATATGCTTTTTGAATCCATAATCGATGATGAAATAATCTCATTTATAAATTGTTTTATTGGGTATAATAAAATAAGGTTCAATATTAAAGAGAAACGTAGAATTATCTTTAGAATTCCATGGGGGACTTATGTTATGTGGTTATTATATACACATAATTTTTTAATTTATAAATGTTTATTCTTTATATGAATCACTCATTCATTATCTTCTCTCCAGTGGTGTCCTTAGGGATACTACATAGACTAGGGAGTACCTAGAAATGGTTGTGTATCCTTTATTTTATATTGGGTTGGTCAAAATTTGTGCTTATGAGATATAATTGATGTGTATTAAAATTATAACATGTATTTCACATGTTTTCACACCCCTAAAATTATCTTTTGCATCCATAGTATTCGTTTGTTATAACCTTCTTGTGATATCACTTTGTTATCCCTTTGTGATCACTCTCATACCTACCTTCAACACACTCACACCTTTGTATTTTATCCCTTTGCACCCCATTGTTCCCTCCATTCCTCTTGATCTAGTTTGAATTTATTGTGCCCACACTTCCCTCTCACATGGGGTCAACTATGGTTGATATTATTTTTTTTATCAAGTTTCCCTAGCTCACAACATCAGCCACATTTGATTTTATCAATTTAATAGTTTATCATAGGTAATTACATTAATCACAATTGATGATGTCATCTATTATGTATTGTTATTATTATCATTAGGATATTTATACTCAGTAGTTTACTGCTCATCTAACATCTCACCCATCATTCATTTGGTATTCTACTACTTTCCAAATCTTTCGTAAAATATTATAAGGTCTTCAATTTGGTCATATTTTTCTTTGTTATATTCCAAACTTGGAGCATTAGGTACTTAGGATATACAAGCATAGGATTTTAACTTTGCATAGTCTACCATACCTTTAAAGTGATTGGATTATTCGATCAAGGGTGTTCCTATGACTTCTAATTTATAAGTGTTCCCCCATATCAGATATCTCTCATAAGATGTTTCTAACCCTAGAGGAAGTTAATATACCAATGACACCTTCATACAAGTAAGTATATTTACCCTCTTTTATCTTCTATTTTCATTTTTTATTTGTGTATCTTGGATACAATTATACATACATAAGGATATGATAGCATATCATTTTCTTATTGGATTATTTATCTATTAGTATTTACCTTTATAACCTTGAAAGTATTTGATATTTCTTTGCAATCTCTTATAACTCTCTTGTAATCCTTGTGACTCTTTCCTCGAAACTTCTTGAATCTCTTAAATTATCACTATCTTTATTAAAATTGTATTTTCAGCATTACTATCATCATTTTATAATCAAGAGCTATTTAGATGCCACTACCATATTCTAGGTCAAGGATTTAGAACACTATACCAATTATAGAGTTTGAAGTGATGCGGTAGGAGAAATATTTTGTTGCAGAAAAAATATGGGTTTTATCAATACTCATAGGACTAGATCCCTCCACTACTGAATGGGAGGCTTCCCTTTATTAAAATATGAAAAATTTATACAATAATTCTAACTTAGGGGGTATTCAAAGATTGGGGAATGTGTAGGAAATCCCTTTTTTTAATTGAAACTATAGATTAGAGAGGAGAATTTTGAGAAAATAAAGGGAAACATAATAGGGGAATTATTGTAATGAGAAAAAATGGAATTCATTGACCAATAAGTCCAATTTTATAACTCAATTGGAAGAAATAGGAAAACATATGTAATCAAATGAGGAACATGAAATAATAACAAAATTTGACAGAAATTTAAACTAATGATTCTCATTTAATTTTAGTAAGTATAAAGCCCTTGTTTCTTTTTAAAACTTAGAATAAATTTGGATGAGTATTAAGAGAGAGAATGGAGGAAAATGTTATGGAGAATTAAAATAATATAACATGTTAAGGAGGGAAAATACCGATCTTGTAGAGTTGAGATGTCATTCCAATATATACCCATTTTACATGCCCTATCACATTCCCATGTGAATTTTCATATTCTCATTAAAAATAAGACACCTTTCCTTATTTTGAGAAAAATACTTTTACAATAAAAAGTACTTAAGTGAATAAGATGAAATTGGAAAAAGGTAACCCTCAATGAAGAAATAGAAAATTTTGATGACTTATGTCACTTTTACAAGAGTTAGAGAAAGAAGAGAAGACAAAGAAGATCTATTCAAGTGAAGGTGATCCAAGATGAAATTTTTCTCTTCCTTAACTATGTAGATGAATGTTTTAACTGAATACGATCTTCCTTGGCTACTTCCCTAATTAGAACATTTCATTTCTTGTACTAAAAAATAATGATCCACATATTATCTAGAATGATCATTTTTGGTCATGCCTAAGAAGTTATCTTCCAACTCTTCATCTCTATAAAACAATGGTGAACATATAAAACTACACAGATAAAATCCCATAACAAAAATGATCTCTTGCCTCCTACTCAATTGATTTCAAATGTTGACAAATTTTTTCTTTGAAGGCCTTAATTCTCTATTGTATTGTTCAACGCCACTTGCATGATAAATTATCTCCCACACAAACAAATACTTGGCTTACAAATATTAGGAAGCCTACACCTATATCACTCACACCCCAAACTTAGGAAGAATACATTCACATTGAGATCCATAAGATTTGATAGTATTGAGAACCTCTAGTAATTCTTAATGTCATGATTAGTACACTTATGAAATATATCAGTCCTGTTAATGTAAACACTTGTTTGTGAGATGAAATAAAGTACCGATTGAGTTATATTTCTCTATTTGTGAATGTGAGGACTTATTGATATGTATTATTAATAGAGAATTAGGATAATAAACTTGAATGGATGACAATGAAATAATAAATAAAACATGAGAACAAAAATATCTAGTCATGGAATTCTTCAATTGATCCACTTAGATGTTTTTCATTCAACAATACCATATATGTTCTATACTTAAAGTTAGCAAAACTATGAGATCAAGAAATTCAAAGATTAATAATAGGAGAGGTACAAAACAAGAGAATTTGAATTTCATTTTTTTAGGAAGGTTTTTTGAAATGTATAAAAAGTGAATTATCACTTAGAAGAGTTTGCAAATATAAGTTTTCTTCCTTTTCAGATGTTTTTAAAGGTCTTCAATGGTGTTTCTGTCTGAAACATGAATGTGATCACCATGGATGAAATAATATACCAAAAAAATAAATAATGGATTTAAATGAAATATATAGGGGAAATTAAGTTCTGTTCTAAATTTGAGATATTTTTATCTTTGGAATCAACAGGAAAATTCATAAGAGTTTACTCATAAAGGGGAAAAATTGGTTAATTTAATGGAGTTTGTATGCCATATAAGTTTGATCATAAAAACTATGATACTCTGCCTCATAAATCAATACAATAATTAAATGAAAGGGTTTTGTGAGATGGATCTTTAGTCAAAATTTCATGAAATTTGTTTTATGGGATCTATTGGAATGAGAAAATTGGAATTTGAAAAACTAGGGCACAAAATAACATTTCCAACAGAAAAATTATTTTTTTGTCCATGGTTTAAAACAACAATACACTCATATTGAAGTAGTTTTTTAATTTTTCATGTTTCTCATCCCTAGGAAAAATTTCACACTTTGGTCAATAGTTTATATCTGGTCTTAAACTATTTGTATAGTTTTACACCAACATATCCTCCATATTTACTTTTAGTTTCATATTCTTTGATGGGTCCTTTACTTCCTCTGGGTCATCCTATCTTCGATCATTTACCTTTGAAACCCCATACAAACAAGTATATACTCTCTCATTTAGACAGTTGAAAATCATAAGGTAGTTACATTGATACACTCACTTCCCACTCTTGCAAAATGCACCCAAGGCTCCCTAAATCTCACAAAAGATCATGTACACTCATTAGTGAAGAAATAACTATAGATCTAAAGCATCATACTAGGTCAAGAAGTCAGGTCATCTAACTTGTGAGTACTCAAACATCCCTTCTCTAAGTATTTTAGAAAGATCCAAACTCATCTCAAGCATTGTTAAAGAAGTTTCCGAATCGTAGTTACATTCATTCTAATAGTACATGCTAGGTGGAGAACAACAGATGGTTTGAGGCCTCTTTGGAATAGTTCCAATGTCGGTAATGCATGTGGGTGCCCAAAACCCAACTAATGTTTTTTAGGGTCTCTCACCCATGGCTAGGGTTTGAGATCTTATTCATAATATTCAAAGGGATTTACAATATAACTAATAATTAGGGTTTGATAATGATAAAAATCTCTAAGCAGGTGATACTTCCAAAAATTTTCAGGGCTGTATTCCAACATGTTCTAAGGCCATACAATAGGGTTAAGAATGTATAGATAGATGAGGCAGAGTTATACGGTCATGTCACAAGTTAGTTTCTAGTCAGAATTCCAAGAAAGAAGCATCATCAATCTCAAATATCCTAGCTCTAGTATTCTACACACCCAAAACTTCCTAGAATCATTTGTAATCAGCTAAGTGCACTCATCCCTTGTGTTTTGAATTTTTTTATCTTATCATGTCAACATTGAATTTGTTGTTATGATATTATATGATTAATGTTGAAGGTAATTAATCAGACTAACCTCATGTATCCACCCTTCACATCCTTAAAGTATTTAATTCACTAAACCCATTAGATTTTTACATTGAAAAATGGTGTAAACACATACGATAGGATTTATCCATGTCCATAACATGGATATCAATGAACTATTAGACTCTTGGATTATCTGTGAATTGTATATCAGTGTTTGAGAGTTCTCAAACAAAATTCACCTCTATCTTTTCCAATTGAATTAATATGTGAATGAAATTGGTAGGGGTTAACCCCAACTATTGGAAAATTGAAAATGGCAGGATGTTCCTAGAAGCTCCTAAATAAACTAAATATTTGTTTAAGTTTTTACCAAAAAATAGAATTGTTAGTAACAAAGGAGGAGATTCTAACTTTTCTTTATAAGTAGTTATATGTACATCAATGGATTTTTTAATTTGTTTTCTCAATGAGGTAGAAAATATTTTGAGAAATATTTCCTTCTGAATACTTATTTAGAGAATTTCAATCAAGGAGATATTATCTTTGGTTTTGCACAAGTCATATACAATGTTGTAATTTTTTGGGATTCATTCCACGGGATGTGGAAGGAGAGTATCATCCTTAGTAGGAAACACAATTCTTTTCCCTTTAGGAAGTGGGGGATTATTTTACGAGTGTATGTCAGTCTAAACTTAGGAAAATTTAGGATGAGTAGAGGTTTTCAAAGGGTCACAAGATCTACTGTGAAGGGTGTAGTTATTCCCTCTATGTAATTTTTTTATAGGAATGAACCTTCTCTAGGTTATTCTTTGGTTCATTATAATGTTCCCCTATAAATTTGTAAGTTTCTAATAAAAGAGCAAGCCTAAGGTGTTTCTCATTGTGTTACATGGTATTCTTAGGTATAAGAACTATCTCAAGATTATCAATTTATTTTTGAAAAATGTTTGAGGTTATGTTGAATTCTAGGCAGTCTATCTCAACATGCACCATGGTATTGTGGAGTGTACATTAGGATAGTAAGACTAAATTTTTCAATTTGATAGATTTTCTAGCACTCAAAGCTATTAGTATCTTATGAATTTTTTTTCCAAAGGAATAGGCATGCCTCAATTATTAGGTCTAGAATTTAATTATCAGTTATTACACTAGAACTTTATATTCCTACTCATGTAGCTTGTAGATGGTGGATTATAGTTTTGTATGCCTTTCCTTTGTAAACTATTCACATCATTTGGATTTTTTTGAATGATTTGGTGTAAGTTCACCACTTTTAATTTTATATTTATGGATAGATTTAGACATGTAAGCACAAAAGTGCAATCTTGGTTTTGAAAAATTTGCACAACAAGATTCATATATGCAAAAGAATTCAAGAAGGTTCAAATGGGGATTTATGTCATTTGGTTTGTGACCATTTTGGTATTTTTATTATGTGTGGAAATTGACAAAGGTTGGCTATTTTATTGTAATGAAAATTGATTGTATGGTAAGCCCATGGGAGAAGAAATAGATGCCAAGTGAGTTGGATTTAGAAATTATTTATAAACGAGAATCTACACATCATGTATCTAATTTAGGAAAGGATGGCCCTGTATGAGTGATTTATTGAAAATATGTATTTGGTTATACAAAATTGGTTTTCCTAATGAAGGCCATGGGCCAAAAAAACTAAAGCCTTGAGGCATCATTTCTTTGTAAACCTTAATAGCCTCATGGTATGTGAGTGATACAGAGGATTTTTCAAGTGTTGGAAGTTTCCTAAACCTCCATAAAATGTGACCAAACAATATATAATTTTGAGACCTTTCTGATGATATGTAAGACTTCAAAAATGGAGTCTGGATGCATTAGTTATTGTAGGTCAAAGATGTGGTTTGAAAATGGGTCGACAGTAGTCAACTAGCGAATAACACGTTGATAAGTGGCATTTTGGCAAAAGGTGAAAAGGTTAAATTTTGTGTTTTTAAACCTCCAGTCTTTGACACACAATTTTTTTTAAGAGCCCCACTATTTGTTCGCTAGGATCCCTTAGCCAGGTTCGGCACACTCTTTTGTAGGAGGGTTTCCTTTGCCACCTTTTATTCACATTGTTATTATTGAATTTTCAATTATATATGCCATATATTTTATAAATCTCCTAATGTGATACTATAATGTTTTAGAGATTTTATTTGTGCATTGTAAGGTGATATTGGCTTGGGAAAGATATTATTTAGCTCGGTGGGGTGATCAACTCCCCATCGAGTTGATTAGTGAGGGCCTAAGTGGGTAAGGCAATATGACTTCTAAGCAAAAAACATGGAAGTCAATGGATCAAGCACTCTAACATAAATTTTGATAGTTGTGGTTTTATCTTGGTTATAGGGGGTTTCAATTTGATACAGCTTTTAGAATCCTTTATTGAAGAAGATGATGAGTTCATGATCTTCTCTACTTTTAGTAGTAAACCCATGATGCAATATGATTAAATCAATGGGAATGGTGAATTGGTTCATAAAGGGAATCTCCAAGTCATTCCACGATGTGATGGAACTATTAGGGAGGTCTAAATACCAAATATATGTGTTGTTGTGCAAATGTGCAACAGGGAAATTGGAAATTTCCAAGCACGACAACTATATCCCTATACCAAAATTTTCATGTGTTATCATTCCTAGGCAACCCCAACTCTATCCAGTCAGCCCAAGTTACCTCCAAACCAATGTTATATCATCTCCCTTGGTGATTTAGGAAATTCCATTCATTCCCCTAGGTGATTTTAGGACTTCATTGAAAATGTAAATTTTGGGGAGTCACAGGAAGGGCTATTGTTGGCCTTCCCGGGATTGGATCAAACCCCTGGAGTAGAGAAAAAGGGATAATTTAAACTTGGAGGTGAATGGAAGACCTTATAACATCATGGAAATGATTTTGGAAGGCTTTGGGAAGTTTTGAAAGACTTGGAGCAGTCTTAGTGAAAACAGGGTTCATAAGCTTAGGCGGTACATAGGCCTAAAACAACTGTTGGGATTCAGAAGAAGATTCAGAGAGCTTTGAATGGAGTTAGAAGTAAAAAACAAATCTTTACAAAGAGGATTCCAAGACCTACATGATGGTGAAATAGTACTTTTCACAACACCTTGGTGCATATGATTGGAAGGTAGTTTTTCTTAGGCACAAGTGGAGTCCCAGATAAAAAAATCCAATTTTCCAGGGATAATATGGTAGAATTAAGACATGAGATCCACATCATTGGATTAAAAATTCCATTTCCAGTTATGATCATTTAAAATTTCATGAATAAATTCCACCGGGAACTCAAGTTATCTAAATTTCAAGCTACCCTCTCAAAGGCAGTTTAGGACTTAATCATTTTTTCGAGAGGACATGTGTCAACACTAGGATCCTGGCGGGATTTCATGTCCCTGACGTCCCTAAGGTCAGGTACATCAACCCTTGGAAAATTTTTCCATCCCTCATGTGACCCTTGGGACCCTCATATGACCTCCAGACTCAACAGATCAGCCCCCAGGTGCTTATTTGGACCATGCCTTCCCTATCATTGGATCGGGCGCCACGTGTCAGCTTCAGGACCATCGTCAAATTTTATGTACCTTATCCACATAAGGTGGGGGATATCAGACCTTGTAAAATGTGCCCATCCCCCATAGGGAGTCTTCTAGACACCCATGTGACCGCCTTTCAGATCCCAGTGCTTCAATGTAACTTTCTCCCTCTTCATTTCCCACCATTAGATCAAACACCACATGTCATGCTCTTGACCACCGTGGAATTTTATGTCTCTCACATCCCTGAGGTTAGGGAAATAAAACATGGAAAAATTCAATCTAACCCTAATATTTCATATACTTTTAAAAAGTTTCCAAGTGTCGCTTTCTTCACTTCTAACTTCTAATAGTTTTTGTGCACTCCATTCCTCCATTCTTCCTCTGCAACATTCTACCATCACCCCGCCATTGAAAATGCAAATACCAAATCAACCAAAACATTGAAAAAATATCCCCATAGTTATTTTTAGGTCTCAGAAGGATATTTCATCAAAACAAGAAGGAGAAACGAAGAGCAAGAAGAAGAAAATGGTGAAAATATCCATAACCTAAAAACAAAAATCTGAATAAATACTGCAAGTCAGTGTATGAATCAAAGAATAATTTTCTTCTATTCATTCTTCTGTCCAAGACCATCAGAAAGACACCTTTGAACTCCCCCCTTTTGCGATAGAGTAGCCATAATGAAGAAATCTCGTTTCGGGCTCAACGAAGAAAGAAGTGGGATTTACCGTCAAACCAGTTACTGGATTGAAGTAAGATTGCACGTGAAACATTGGAATAAAAAAACCATATCAAAAACATAAATTTATTTGTAAATGGAGGAGAAAAATAGACCTACAATTTTTAGGTCCATTAATGGCTGTCATACCCAGAGGCACTGCCAGGTCTGAAAACCAAAACTTTAAAATCTGCTAGACTATTAAGTGCGCGGATCTGAAATTGCAGAGGGAGGATATTGGGAAAAAAATGATATAAAAAAACTTCATCCCATGTCAATCTGACTCCCAGAGGCCAACTTTTTAAAAATAGCAGGTCTACTACATAGGAACTACTATTTTGGGAAAGTTATCAACAGAAGAACCTACAGAGGAGACAAAGACATTGGAGGTAAAATACAACTAAAAATTCACCAGAATAGACATTTTTGGCACTTACTAAAAATAGTAAGTGGGCCCTCGAGCACCTGCTAAAAATAGAAATTTGATCTAGAAGAAACAAGGAACATGGGGAGAAAGAGGAAAACTAAGCCGCAACATCCATTCGAAGATCGAGGAATTACTTTTCCACACTTACTAAAAATAGTAAGTTGCTTTTTCGAAGGGAGATATGAAGACGAAATGGATGGGTCAGAAGCCGACACAACCCTTTTCCTGCGAGTATGATGTGGAAGAAAGTGATGTCTTGTACATGGACCTGAACGACCTTAAAATTCAAAATTCAAAAGAGAAAATTTCTAGAGTTTGAATAGCTACATGAGCCACATGTCTATAAAACATGGCTATTTCGGGCAATCTTCCTGTTGAAATATCCGAATTGCTCTTCCACATCCAAGAAGATATCACTTCTGATTTGAGAGAAGATATTTGGCATAATAGATAAAGTGTCAACCACTACTTCATTGCCACAAGAATCCTCAACCTTGAAGAAGAACGCGATGTGGAATTGCAGAGGCAAAGACAAATTCTAGCACCACAAAGGTGAGAATAGATTTCCAAGCTGGCAGATAGAAGGAACACCTGGTAAAAAAGGCAAGGAGGACAAATTGACCCCATTTTTGAAGAACTTTAAAGAAGACAAGAGCTGCTCAGAATTCAGGGACCTCCCCTTTGTCAAATAACTGGTCATGTTGGGAGCCTAAGTGTCGCCAATAATTTGGATAGTGAGTTTCCATACATAAATGAGAACCTCAAAGATTTTCACTGACGTAGAAACTGAAGAAGAAGTTAGAGAAAGATAAGAAAGAGTGGAAGAGGAAGTAAGAGCTCAAATCGAAGAAATAAAAAAGACTTCAAGCCAAGGTAGGTGAAAGAGAAGCAACAGAAACCACAAGTGAACAAGGAGTATATGACTCATGATCTAATATTCAAGTCACTTCAAGAGGTCCTGCATGTTGTTGACTCCAACACTCCTCTCATTCAAGATTTACCTCCTCCATTAGAACAAAGAATGGTTGATGTGCCCATCATTGAGCCTAAAACTGACAAGATGTTTTCATGGATGCAGGAAATGATCATCCTCGACACTCGTATGGTGGAACAAGTAGTAGCTCCAGATATATCAGCAATTCTCACATTGGCTAAAGAAAAAAGATCAAGAAAGATCGCATAGACAACATCACAATTCTACAGTGAGGAGATAGGTAATCAGTATATTGAAGTAGCTCAGCCAAAATTAATCAAGCCAGTGGACGAGATGACACCAGCTGACTATGAGATGAGCATGATCCAATTGGGACCATCTACTCACAAGGGAAATTTACACATATTCCAACAATCTTCTACTCACATGATGGCAAGGAATAAAGAATACAAAGAGAAGATCGAGGGACTAGGGGAGAAAGTGTGAACTCTTTCATCTTATGTGCAACACTTGGTGGAACCAAGCACTATAACACTTCCTATTGAGAAAGTGGTTCCCCTCAGTAGCTTCAATCCAGAATCCATTAGAAGAATGCATGATTTCATGATGCAGGGTCGAGCAAATAAATAATGGATCGATTCAATCTCTGAAAAAGGGAAGTTAGCACTTCAAGAGGTAGTGAAGATTTTTACATACATGTGTGCCACCACCAATAGAACACGAGCACTCAAAAAATATGTGGGGAAAGAAAGAGATTACTGGGAACCTCTGGGACCAGTAGTGAGTGAGATGAGCAACACCCATCATTCGGAATTGATCGATAAGAAGGTTTTTGGAACTCCTGCAGAAGACTTGACACATGTATGGGCAAGGGCCCTAGCGATCAGATTTGAAACAATCAATTGGGCCTTCATAGAGCTAGAGGAGAAAGAAGAACAAACATACAAGTTGTAGGATAGGATAAATCAAAAAGTTCAAAAACTTAGAGTACCCGAAATGAGTGAACACTCAACTGCTGATGAGTTGATCGGCCCTTTCAAAGAATACATGAAGAAAGGGGTGGGTAACCCATTATCTTTCACTAAGGATACCCTCAACTTCTTCTCAGAAATCAGAGCCTCCATTGTAATTTTCACAGAAAAACATTCATCATGGTTCAGGAAGTGTAAGGACGTCAATAGTGTGACTGATGGATGGACTGAAACCTTGAGTTGCATTCGTATGCCTCATGCTGACAAAGTGGAACCAACAGTGACTCATTTCAACCAGGAGTTTGGAAAGACAGAATCCTTCTTAGGATCACAAAGTGGAGAGAAGTTAGAGAATGAAGCTAAGTCCACTGCAGCAACTCATCCTTCAGCATAATCCTTCTTCTTTCTATTCTTTCTCTTGCTTTTCTCTTCTCATACAACACCCTCTCTCCTCAATGTTATATTTTTATGTTGAGAGTTGCAATTTTTGATATGACTTCAGTGACTTTAGAAATGTAATGTAAATTTAAGTCACCTTGATATTATAAAAGGGACTTAAGTATTTAAAAAGGAATATGAGCAGTCTTAAGTCACATTAAGGTATTTGAAAAGTCACCAGGAAGATGAAAAGTTTTCCTCCTCTTCTATAAATTGTAACAATCTCCTCATTTGAAGGTCTTCTGAAAATTCTTCTGAATTTTTGCTTCATAGATGTTGGAGCTGTTTTTTGTGAATTCATGAGAGAGTTATCCTTGTGAAGAGAGCAAGAGATAGAAATTTTCTTCCATTTCTCCTATTACAAAATGTCTTCTACTTCTCATGCTATGTGCAAATTCTGCTGGAGATTCAATAAAGGAAGAAGGAATTTTACCCTCTTTGATTAAGGAGTTTGTTGGTATTGTGTGCCCATTAAGCTTCATTTGGTCTTGTAGCTATTATGCAAATTTATTTTCTTCTATATTCAAGTGCACGCAATGAAACTTCTAGCTGGTGTATGCAAGTCTCTGATTTTCTACTTGCAGCATTAGTTTTTCTCTTTTCTAATTTTCCCATTCCCTTTCCCGCCTTCCTAGCAAAGTCATATCTTGCAGGTATATGCAAGAAATTTCCGTAGGGTCAGTGGAGTGCCCCTGTTGGATCCCTGGCTGAAAATCCACCAGGATAAAACTCACATTTCACTCACGCATGCACATACGGTAGCTGCACCGGTTAAGTAGAGGGACTTAGACTCCTAGAGCGTTGGCAAGATAACCACCAATTTGTAACTGAAAAATTTTCTCGTCAACAATTTGAAATTTCATCTAGCACATATGGGATGAACCTACAAGTGACATCTTTGTGTTGGATTTGTGTCTTTATAAGACCATCCTGGTAGGTTTGGATGTAAACTTCTACTATTTAGGTCTACCATAAACACACTTAAAGAATATTTTCTTAGGGTTCTTAGGCATGTAATGGTATACACTGGGATGGAAATAGGATTGTTGACATTTCCTAGTCAAGAATTTTACATGGTTAGAATTTTGGGATCATGAAGTTATTTGTAAAACAGGAAATAGATTTTGGTGAGATATTTTTAGAGAAGTTTTTTCTATATTTAGACTACCCCTTATTATTACTACACTTCCTATGGGTTCGAAGTATTAAGATATAATATTTTCCCTTGAACAACTTTGATCTTGTCATTATTCTCCTAGTTTCCATTGTAAAGGTCAAGGCCCCTCCTTCTAGTGCCAATAATTATTTTTATCTCCATGAATTTCCCATTCTGTATCCCTTTCTAGTGCCCAAAATGTTAGGGATTCATCAAAAATAGTATGCATGTAAGCATGAAAAAGACACAAATATTCATGTGAAAATGAGTGAGATAATTCCTTTTTTGAAAGGAACTACATAATATTCATTCCATCTCCCCAAGATTACCTCTCGCTTGGTATTAATGACCAAAATATTTTGCTAGGAATTACTCAAAGGCATAATGTTGTTATTTTTGTTTGAAGGTGTTTGTTACTGCAAATACAACGGGAAGTTTTTTCTTGGGAATAACTAATAAGGTTTAGTTTAAGTATTATACAAGAAATATATACTGATTATATTATATTTCATAGCTCATTTGATGCAAAAATCTACATAAAAGTGTTCAACCATGAATTTAAGTCACAATTACTTATGATTAATTTCTATAAACAAATTGTGAGCTTTAGTCCTATGTTAATATAATCTAATTATGGTATTAAAAAGGTGAAAAGAGTGAGCATGGTAGGTATAAAAGAGAAATAATTTCATATTCTGTGATGTGATTTGAACACCAAGATCTAATAATAATGTTTGTGCTCAAGCCAATATGCATTCAATCAAGACACATATAGGTACAAGTCTGAGGGAATGAACTATTAATTTAAGAGGAACCCAATGTTAATGGACACATTTCCTATAATTTCAACAATGAAATATATTGCAAGCAATAAGCATAATCAAGTATTGTTTAACATTTAGGTGGATTAAATCAAACATACATAGTTGTAGAACTTATGCCAAATATATAGTAAAGTAAGATAAAACAACACATAAAAAATTTCATAAGTTTATTTGTTCCAAATGTAAGGATCTTTATAATGTCTTTCATCTAGGTATTTATAGGAAAACCCAAGTTAAATAATGAGTTACAAACATTAATGGTTGAATCCTACTACATATCCCAAATAAATAAAGGGTGGTTAGATTCTCAAATCAGATTGAATGCCAAATGGGTGACCAAAAAGTGTATGAAATTCCCAAATCATCATCAAAATCCAAAAATATCATCATTTGATGTTTCTAATTTCTTATAATAATCATGGATTGATTCTATCTAATTAATGGAATTCAATGTTTAGTGATGTGCATGAGATCTTGTCTTCAAAATTCAAGCTTCCATTTAATTCACCACCTTCAATTTCTAACATGGCATATCCAAGGAGATATATATGACTTACAATATTTTCAAGTGGAGGAGATGTATATTTCCCAACAAAAATGTAAGAAATTGTAAATTTTTTGATTCCATATGGTCAGATTTTTTCATCTAGCATATTGGGTGATTTTTCCTTTCTTGTACTCCAAGTTCTAGTATGAGTGAGCTTCATGGTTTTTCATAGTGATTGTGCACTTTGTTTTACAACACAAGTGTTTATTCTTCATTGTGTATCTTCCTCTCCTTCCATTTTGTGTGGAGAAACATCATTGGTACATGTGTCATTTGTAACTTGTGTGTCCCATTATTTCACATGTCTACATATAAGTCTGATGTAGTCTAAAATTCATTATAAATAACCTCAGCTTCACTGTAAATAACCTCAATGCGTTGACACATCAATCAGCCTAAGTTGAGCACTCACCTGAAGAGCACAAAGGCACTAGGTCCCTTTTTAGAGTTGTTTGTATAGAATGTTGGCATGATGGTGTATAAACATATTCAGGCTTATGATCAGTAATAAAGAGCCCACAGTGCATAAACCGGATCTAGATATTAGATTATATGGAATATGAACTAGTAATGACTATAAAAAGATTTACCATACAAGAACTAGATTCAGTCATGTCCAATACCATTATCTAGCCAATATGAACCATTGTTTTAAATACTGCAAAACTAAAAATCTTCTTACATTACATAAGTATCTCCATAATTCATGTGCCTAAAAAAACCAACAACATAACTCTACCATAGTTTCACACACACAAACACACACACCAAAACTATGCAAATCAATACACACACACACACACACACACACACACACACACACACACACACACACACACACACACACACACACACACACACACACACACACACACACACACACACACATATGGGAGTGGGGACTTTCCCTTCACCGCCCATGCACTTCTCAAAGTAGTTCACATGCTAATAGTATCCAAGCACCTTTACAATAGATTGCACAACATGCAAGTGCTCTAATAATAGACTTCCTATAGTTAACTCTAAGTAGAAATCCTATTATTAGTCTAAACTATGCATAGCTCTTAGTTTTCTCTTGTTCCCAAAATACTATTGCATGGAGAGCAAGTCTTCATCTCTTTGTGTGCTCAACACGCTATCTCCAAAAATATCCCTTTTCCACAAAACGTCTAAGTCCTAATCCTAGGCTCTTCAACCCTTTCATAGTATCACGATATTCCAACGCCCTACATTCACGTGTCCAATACTTAGGTGATTTTTATTCATTTAAAATTACCCCACAGTAGAGTACATTACCTCCCCAAAAATGGGTAATCACCTTGTCACTTCAAAGAATATAGGATAAATGAATGAAAGAACAATGAATATAGAATATGGTGAGACATTTTATTCTGTACCCTTTTCATCTTCTGACAGAATGAATTATGGATATTCACTTTGTATTTCTCCCTCAAACTCATACCATTCCTTAAGTGTTGCATTGGTCTTGTCAGGGATGTCCACAATGATGCCATCTAACTCATCCACAATCATGTTTCCACCTTCACTTTTCAAAATTCTAAGGATGTTGGACATACCTGATACCATCCCTTCCATGACATCCACCTTCACAGAAATGAGTTTCCTGATGCCCTTGATCTGATCTATATGTTGTTTCTTCACATCATCCAATGCACCGCATTTTGTTTCTACCAAGGTAGCTCGTTCTGTACGCCCGAGTGTTTCATCCTTTGCTACCTATAGAACTTCATTCTCATCTGCCTTTGTCATTTCCTTTATCAAGTTATCAGGTACTATACACATGGAAAATATATTTTCCTTCTTCGTTTCATCTTTTAGGGATTATAAAACTGCCTCTTAGCTAGATATATTTCTTGCAATTGAAGCCTTGACCCTTGATGCTTCTTACACAAAATCCTTTTTCTTAGGGAGGCACGTTGGTTCTTCCTCCAGAAGTAGGAAAATTGTCATGCGCAGATAGTGTAATTCAGACTTGAATTCCCGAGGCACCTTCCCCTGAAAATTGGGTTGTTTCTAAAAAATCTCATCTACAATCTGCTCCGCCATATTTTTTAACATTATGAGCCTCGACTACTGCATTATATCACTCCTGAGTGAGGTGCTTGATCTTTTTTTCTTTTTATTTCTTATCATCTAATAGCGCTCATTTTTTTTCTACCTTATCAATATTTTGGCACGCTACTTCAGTTGGCACTTTGACCAATGTGTTACCCACCTATTCATCTGAAAAATATGTTGGCTTAATAGTCACATATCATGTATAAGGTGCATTCCTCATCTTCTTTGAACTACGTGCCTCCTTGAAGACGTAAAAATCAGACTCATCCATGTGAGTTTGCATAATCCAAGATAGTTTTTTTTGAGTGCATGTGTTGGCCATTTCTTGGTCCATCCAATCCTAACCATATAATTTCTTGTTGGGAAGAGTGCTCTGGAAGTGGGCGCAAATATTTCTTGAAGGGTCATACATATAACCCAAGTTCTAAGTACCTTTTTCCTTTTCCTCATCATGCCCACCTACATGCTCACCAAAATCCTCATGAGCACATGGGCCCTCTTCTTGTTGTCTTACCATGCTTGCATCGTAATATACAGTGCCTCTGATATCCTGATTCACTTTTCCTTCATCCTATCCTTCCTTCTATGTGAGGTGTACTATGACTTTTGTGTCTCCACCGACATTGCTCTCTCCTTCACTAAATCACTATTCATGAATACTTACACTTGGGTCTATAGTTTGATAGACTCTGTACTCACCAATATATTCATTTTTTTGCATTTCCACACTGGGGGTGGCCTCTTCTCTATGACCACCCATACTTGGATTTTTTGCCTCTTCTTGCGTGCTTGGCTGTGGGGTCTCCTCCTCACTATCTTTAACATGAACATATTTCTTGCATTTTCTCCTTTCTTCATCCTTGTCCTTCACATGAGTCACGTGTGGTGATCTCCTTACTGACTGTGAAGTCCCTCTACCAGTGTCTCTTGATATGTGTCTTCTCCACAAAACTCTCCTGGTATGCACTAGTCTAGGGATGTCTTCTAGTTCTTCCTACTCTATGACATTTTATATTCTTGTAGGCATTGGATACTCTTGAACATGGGGCATGGATGCAACATGCCTTGAAGTCCCTACTATCTGCCCCTTCTTTGGAGGTCTTGAAATTTCCATATATGTTCCCTTCACCACTTTTCCATCCTTAAACCTTGGTCTCAAATACACACACACACACACACACACACACACACACACACACACACACACACACACACACACACACACACACACACACACACACACGTTAGTTCAATCTTCCCTATGACCAAACCCTGTAGCATGATGTCCACATTTCCTGATTCCATTGTTTCTACATAGGTGTCTTTAACTATCCCTACATATTTTTTTCACAAAATGTGAATATCTACGTCCACCTTGTCTTCATCAAACTAAAGTTGGCAAGCATCATGAAATTTGTTTACATAATCTTTAAAGTATCTTGTGGTAAATGTAAAGGGTAACTTACACCATGGTCTCTTCTCTCTAGAATTAATATGGAATTACTCCAAGATGAAATGTTGGTAAACCACAAATTCAACCTCTCCGTCCAACACCTTTGGAAATTCACGTGGAATATGCCACTCTTCCTCGAATGCCCTGCGCAGTTTCCTAAACCACTTGTCTAGGTGCTCCTTGTATGTATTAGAAGTAGTCCTACGTAGAGTGTACTTGGAATAAATTTTTTTTTGGGGACTTATTCTCCAACGAAAACTTATAGATATTCTCCCTAAGTCTGTGGGGTACTCCAATTTCACTAAATACAATCAATAATAGAATTACACCCCGGGTAATTTTCTCACCTTTATCTTTTTGGATGCATGAAACATTTACCAATATTTCTATGATGTACCTGAAGATGTTGTAGTTTATATTGTTGACCATTTTTTACACTATATGCAACCAGTGCATATTCACCTTGTTTCATCACTCAGTGGCACTCAGCTTGCTCCCCGCTAAGCATGCTACAACTTTGGTGGCCATGTTTGTAATATTGGTGACTTTGAAGGCTCGCCCCCCTTCTTATACTAATGTAGGGATGTTGTGGCATAAATTACCTCGTCATCTGATAGTTCTCCAGTGATCTCTGAGTCTGAGTCATGCAGCCCTGTCACCTTTCCAATCAACTTGGCAGTGATCCTCATTCTCCTTCCCGTGAAGTAAAAAAAGTATTCATGGACACATGACATGAGCCACTAGTACAACTACTCAGGCTTCCCAAAATAAGGTAACTCCATAATTTGCATGATGACCACACTTTCAAGTAATTTCTTCACAGAGTCATCCAAGACCCTAGTGCCATCTGTCAATCATTAATTTGTCCTCTTATAAAATTTTGTTGCGATGCCCTTCAGGAATTTATTGGTGTGGTAGTTGATCTCTGAAATCCTACACTATGTAACATTTTTTGTCCAAGGATGCCCCTCAATAAATTATTTTGGATATAATATCTCGACCAGTCATTCCTCTGTCAGGTCGTCAACCTCATTCTCTATTGTAGGAGCCCTATGTAGAGCCATTGCTCCTTTTGATTCTACGAGTGTGAAATGAAAACCCTAGCTGCCATGTAAGCAAATAATAAAGCACCCTCTCATCATGGACATGCACCACTACTTGAATCCCACTTCTATGCCTAGACTCTCAACATCATGCTTCAAAACATGACATGCTTACTCATTTTGTAGAGTTCTTGTCACCTCCATCTCTTCTTCACACTTTTCAATTTTTCTTCAAATTCACAAGGTGGAAAATGATGTTGAAACTGCCGAATTTAAACCAAGTTTCAAAAATTCCCTTCATTAATTTCCCCACGTACCACTATACACGACATTAACTCCTATTAAGTGTGTATCACGCCTCCTTATCCCGCACCCCAATCTTTCGTGCCTCAAAATTTTGTGCCTTAGTCATAATTTTCTAGAAAGCCACTACTTATCCATCACAGATCTCCTCTGCCCATGCTTCCTTATGCCAAAGTAGTTTATCCAATGTGCCCACATCATAGGTATTATCCAACGATGTAGTCTCTTTGATTAATATTGAGCACCCAATGCCTTACAAATGGTCTTAAATTTTGAGTGATTGTCTTGAAGTTCTCATCAATTTTGAAAGAATGTTCCTTTTATGGTCACCCATGATTTTATTTATTTTTCGTACCTTATTTATCCACCCCACACTAAGGGGATGCATAGATTTTTCGTACCTTATTTATCCACCCCACACTAAGGGGATGCATAGTCCTTTATGTATAAAAAAATTTGAGATTGTAATCAGCTTTCGGCACACAAACACGCTTATTACACAAAACACTCAACTAAATTGACAAAGCATTGTGAAAAAGAAGGAAATGTGTTAAAAGACATACAGTAAGGGAAATATAATCTAAATGGAAATACTGCCTTATCATAAACACCAAGAATACTTATTTGTAGTAGGGCTTTAGCCTACTCCTATTGAAGTAATAGGGAAACTGTATTCCATCAAACACCTTTAGCTGACAAGCACTTGATTCAATTATATGAGTTATAACATACGGTCCCAACCAATGCACCGTAAGCTTTCTTGGGTATCACATAAAATTTGAATCATAAAGAAGTACCATATACCCAACCACAAGTTATTTGTTCTTAATTTTCTTGTTGTGCCATGCCTTTTTCCTAGCTTTTTCTTGCTTCTAACTCTAACGTGCTATGACACACCTCTCATCTAGTTGTATCAACTTGTCCATTCTTTCTTCCAATGCTTTCTCATTAGTTGGAACTCCCACACACATAATATGCAAAGAAGGTAACATGAATTCCATGTGAAGAAATGCTTTTGTACCAAACACTAATTGAAAGGGCATGGCCTTATTCAACCTCTTGTAGGTTGTTCTATATGCCCGAAGTATAACAAAAACTTAATCATCCCAATATTTCCTTCCAACATCACAATTTTTTGTCAATGTCTATCTCAATATCTTGTTGAAGGATTCAATAGTCCCATTTACTTGAGGGTGATAGGGTGTTGTCTTATGGTGCACAACCATAAATTCATCCAATAATATCTTGATTTTCTCATTCAAGAAATGAGTGTCCCTATCACTTATTGAACTCAAAGGACATTCAAACGTAGTAAGAATATTTTCCCACAAGAACCTTGTTGTTGTAGTCATTTTAAAATCCTTCGTAGGTGCCAATTCTACCCACCTTGTAATATAATTTGTACAAGTGATGATATAATGTGATCCATTTCTGCACGTGGTTGGGGAAATAGGACCCATAAAGTCAATTTCCCATTTCTCAAAAGGCTCTAGACTAGTAAAAGGCCTCAAAGGCATTTCATTTCTCTACCTAGGTTTTCCAAGGTGTTGACAGTTATCACACACCTTACAATACTCTTTGAAATCTTTATATAGGGCCTCCCACCATAAACTAGTTAGAATAATCTTGTTTGTGGTGGTGTTCCCTATATAGTTTCTACGTGCAATACCTCCATGAGCCTCCTCTATTATTATTGTGCACTCATGATCCAATACACACCAATGCCAAACTTCATCTCAGCCTAGTTTTTATAAGTCACCACTGATCAACATGATAGGTGCGGCACGAATTATGAGTTATTTCTTTCCCAAGGCTTTCATTCCTTTTGGCACCATACTTATGCATAAAAAGACAACAATATCCTCTAATTCCGAGGGCACATGGTTTAACCTGTATAATTATGCATTCAAAATGGTATCTTCAATACTTTGTACATCCTCTCCTGATTGAATCCTTGATACGTGGTCTAGGCTAGAATTGCTTTTACCTAGATTTACTACAACTATGAAGTCAAACTCCTAGAATAATAGAACCCTATGACATATGTGCCCCTATAAAACAAAATTATTCGCAAAGTATTTTAAAGCCATGTGATCTGTATAGAACAAAAAAGGTGTTGCTAGTAAGTATTGTCTAAACTTTTATAGTGCGTAAATCAGTGACAAAGTCTCACACTCTGTAGTTGTATAATTTTATTATGCAAGAGTCAACTTTCTGTTAGTAAAGGAAATATGACGATCTACAATAATTTCTCCTAGATGAGATAGAACTATACCAATGGCCATGCCAGAGGCATCCACATGTACGTGAAAGGTTTTATTACATGAGGGAAAATGTAAAATAGGTGCCATAGTAAGCCTTTCCTTCAGCACTTCGAATGCATGATGTTATGGTTCTCCCAAATAGAACTTCCCTTTACCTTTTAATAACTCCTCCAAGGACGCAACAATCTTAGCATATACTTTGATAATTTTTCTGTAATATCCTATGTGGCCAAAGAATCCATGCATTTTAATTTGAATAGTAGGCTCCTTCAAGCCTAGATGACTACAACCTTAGCTGGATCTACTAAAAATCCCTCCTTGCAAATGATATGCCCTAGTAGAGTTCCAAAAGGTGTAGCAAATACACACTTCTTGATATTTAAAGAGATACTTAACCATCTGTACCTCTCAAACATTAGTCACAAATTGTCACAATAATCCTTGATAATCCCATACACAGTCCAATCATCCAAGTAAACTTGCAATAATGTGTGAATAAAATCCTGGAATGCTTGAACCACAATGCATGAAAATACTACAGGTACATTCTTCAATCCAAAGAGCACCATTGTGTATGCAAAAATTCCCCATTCAGTAGTGAAATTTGTCTTCTCTTGATCCTCCTTAGTAATTATTACTTGATGATACCCAGAGAATCCATCTGTAAAAGAGTAATTTTTGTGCCTTGTAACGCCTTCCAATATTTTCTCATTGAATGGTGTAGGGAAAGGATCAATCACACATGTATCATTCAGCTCCCTGTAGTCCACACAAATTCTAATTCTTCTATCTTTCTTTATGTTGATTACCATAGGGCTAACCCACTATGATTCCTCTATGGGCTCAATAATTCCATATTCCAACATCTTGTCAATTTAATCTTTAATTTTAGACTAACCGGGTGCGCACATTCATTTAACTTAATTTTCATCTGACCCAAAGATTCATGCACCCCTTTCAACTCATGGTAGCCACTAAGAAATAAGTCATGGAAATCACATAGTAACTCAATTATTTTAGCCACTTCAAAGTCATACTAGTAATCTCCAATGATGGCCTCCTTAGGTTTAGCATCCATTCCAATGTTCACCTTCTTCATCTTCATAGGTTCATGGTAGGCATGCCCCTTCTCATCCACATTGTCTTAGACCTCACACGTACCCTCTAAATGATCTATGTCCAACTTTTCCACATCTTTATCATCCACCATATAGACCATCTTTCCTTTCTCCTTCTCTAGGCAAGATTTATCAAGTATTTTTGTATATGTCTTATATACTTCATCAAAACATGCTTCTAGGTTTGACTCACCAAATAATTCCTAAATAAGTACTTCAGCCTTTACAATATATCTCATAGTCAATCACTTCATACCATGTAATGCATATTTCACCAGAGGTTTAGTGGAGAAGTAGTCAAAAGTCTAGATCATTCATGCAGTCAAGTCTTTCCAATTTCCAGTCTCTCTATATAGCTCCGCATAAACATACCAAGCGTGCACACAACCTTGAAAAGTGAAATAAAATTTTTGCACCCACAACGAAGGTGGTAAATCCTCCTGCCCCTGTGTCCAGAGTATCTCACACTATTGAACGTGGTGCTGAATAATATTATTACCATGATATTCACATATTTGAGTAGGTGAATTACTCCTAAGAAACTGGACTAATAGAGCAATTATCACTTCTCTCCATTCTATGATATTAACCCTATGAATCATCCACCAGTGCGTTACTATCCCACGTAGGGTATACACTAACATATTTCTTTTGTCTAGCTAGATCTTCCATTGTACTTCAATGACTCGCAGGAATACCTTAGGGTTTCCTTTTCTAGTGTATTAGGGTACTGTGCTATTGCCTAGCCTTCTAACATAGCGCAGCCTGCTTATGTGTGTATCTGCACTTCTTACTTTGCACCCAACCATCTCATAAGTGTCATACACCCAATTATCATAGGAAATACTTGTAATATCACTGATGGATTGTTCATCATCCCACTAGAGAATTCCTTCCTTAGATGGCTCAAGTGCTTATGGATCTCGAATGGTGCATACATAAATTATGTTTAGGTCTTCTTCAGTTAAGGGCTCAACATAAGGTGTAGATTTATCATATGTAAAAAGGATAATAAATCATCCCTCATTGTTTGCAAAACTAATATATCCCTTATTGAACTCTAGATCAACATTATTTGCATAGCACCAAGGGCACCCAAGTAGAGTTGGGAAGTTGTTTTCTTCTTCAAGCACTAAGACCTCAAATTCCCCAGTGAACTTGGCCCCTGTATAGTAATGGATGCATCCTTCAAGTCTTCTATCGGTGTGTTTTTAATCCAATTTGGCATAAAAAATACATTAGAAGATCGTTCTAATAGAGGTATACCCATCTACAACCATGCATCTAAAGTAAGCACATTCACTTATGCACCTATGTCAATAAGGATGTTTCTCAAAAGTCACCCATCCACAACAACATTCAGAGTGATCTCCTTGTCATAATCCAAGGTATGAGGAAGGAGATTAGCATGCAAGATCTGTTTTCTATTCTCAATACTAGCGTGTAGAGTGTTTCCCTTCCACAAACTCCCTAGTAATAGAATAATATTCTCATGGCACAACATCTTACATACCCATTTCAGATCATAAACATATGACTAGGAAGTATCAGCTGCCTTCTTTTGTTACAACTTCCACAACTACTCCTTTAAACATTGTATTTCACCTTGCAGATTTTTGAGCACCTCCATGGTTTCCTAATAAACCTCCTTCTGATATGTAGGGTCTAGATATATTGCATGTAAAACCTCCTCCTTAGTAATGGTAGGCCTTTGTTGCAACATTTCTCTAGTGCATACAACCTCAATGCATGTAGTAATCTTCACATGTACCATCTCAAGATCTGGTGCTAACTTCATCATCCATTGGTTTTCCATGATGCATTATATCATAACCATCCTTGCACCCTTATTCTCATGTTTTTTCTTATTTCTTATATGTTCATATAAGTTCAAGAACTCTTCATAGTTATGATTATTTCCACAAAAAGAACAAGTAATGTTCTGAGGAAATTTCCACTTGTAATGGTCAGGGGATTCGCATGTATAAAATGTTCCACAAGGGAACTCACTTCTTCCACTGCCACAACCTCGACCTCTGAATCCACCATGGTATCCTTGACCTCTACCACAACCTCCCTTAAATTTCCCTTCATTTTGATCATAGCACCCTTCAGTGTGATCATGATCATGTTGCTAACTTTTATCCTTAGAGTTATTCAAAACTCTAGCCTTTTGTACACCAATATCAATGACATTATGGATTTGATCAATCAACTTGTAATCTTCAGTATTGTGAGTTGTGTAACGGAAAATATTACAATAGAAAGACATGTTCTTCATTATCACACATTGCAACAATGGACAACATCTTACATCATGTTCCAAATGAAATATCTTACAGTCTAGTGAAAAAGAGCACACTGATATGCAAGGAAAACTATCCTTACTATGCCCCTCTACTTCAAAATATATGCACCAAATTCCACTACACATCTCATGCACTAAATTGGCTGATATTTTCTCCAATTACTTTTCCATAGATGTAATCTAAGCTTCCAAGAATGGGCTCACTCCAGTGTCTATACCTCCAACTACCTCAACGTGCAGAGCTACTTCAATTTCCTTACATGAGTCTATATAAGTCTTATGTGAGAGAACCCTCCTAAAAGGTGTGATCAGGCCTCTGAAAAACCACTGTGCATGCTAGCTTACATTGATATCATAAAAAAATTTAGACAAAATTATTTTGAAGTGAGCATCATATTTTCAAACACTCTTAGTAGTGCCCTGCTTGATATACTTGAGCGCGCTTATACTTTTCTACTCGAACTCATGGATATAAAATGCCTTCATGAAAGCATCTTGTAATGTTGTATAATCCACACATGTCTGATCAGGGTCAAACTTTCTATACCAAATATATGTGTGTCCCTACTATTTAGTTACAAAATGACTTGCCTTGCGCTCAGAAGCCATAATTCCTTTCGCACGCCACATTATTTCACACATATGCACATGCTTAGTAACATATTCTATTCCCCAATACTATGGAAGGTGAAGTGAGATTTCCATGTAAATATTTTGGGGCTGGTGAGGACCATGCCCACCAGATCTAGAACCTTCTATGTTACCTCCATCTCCAGATCCACCAAATACCAAGCCACCTGTTCCTCCTGGTCCTCCACTTGTAGAAGGAATTAAATAAGAGGAGGTACTACCCTATGTCCCAATAGCGGTGCTAAACTGAAATCCTATAGTCTGCGAAGTTGTGCTGCTCAGAGATGTGATTCCAAATTTTTGTGTTCCTGTGTTCTGCGCCGATGACACACCTAAAAAGATCAGTCCTCCAAATATCAGGGAAGATGTCTACCTAGCCATAAATGTACTTGCTATTTGATTCACTCCTGAACTTGCTGAAATTCAACTCTACCTCTTGCTACTCTATTTCCCATACTAGCTTGTTGAATACTGTTGGTACTAGAGACTAGAAAACCAAGTGCAAGGGCTAGGTTGTTAGGTGGATTCAAATGCACGCCCACGAACCATGTTTTCTCTGTTTGTACACTTTCATAAGAGGCTGATGAGGGGTCCCTGTCATGTTTTTCCAAATAGGGGAGTTCTATATTCTCTAGCTCCACGTCCTCTACATGAGCTCTAAATCCTTCACAAGCCATCTCTCTCCACAATGCCATTCATTCTATAACTTTGTGTTACTTCTCTAAATCCCTCTCACATGCCTCATTAAACTTAAGCTTCCTATCTTCTCTTTTCCTCTCCATCACAAAGCCTTTCATCCTTCACCACACCTGCCCTTTCCCTCGCGCGTGGTGGGTTTTATCTAGCTAGTAGATTCTCTTAAAAATTCAAGGTTACCATCAAGATCTTGATTGTTAGTAGAATTCCTTGCAGATATGTTCCCTTGGGATAACATAAATATTGAAACTTAGCTACCTATGGGAAATAATAGGTGGAGATTGAGTTCTCCAAAATATATCTATTCAAAACACCACAAAACTAAGTATCCACAATGCATGTCCAAATCAGATTAGCATCATAAAGGGCCTAAAATTATTATTTCATACAAACAAGTGTGCAAAACCTCCAATTCATTTTTAACATGTAAGAAACTAACCACTCATATATCTCTATTGGGAATATAACAAAGAAGCTCTCATATAAGTAGTCATACAGATTCTTCTCCACCCACGGGTGTGTGTCAAAATCAGATCCAGTGTTGAATTTCCAAGCATATTATTCCTCGAGATCCACTATCCAATCCTCAAAACTTTCTAATGTCAACCGGTACGTCTTCATCACACAACATCCTAAAAACAATTGAAAAAGAGGTCCTAGCAATGAAACCAATGATATAGTCTAGAATTCACTTTAAATAACCCGAGGTGCTAGCACATCACTCAGTATGATTTGAGCCCTCACTCAAAGCATGTAAAAGCACCTGGTCCCTCTTTAGAGTTGCTTACACAAAATGTTAGCATGATGGTGTATAAACATATTCAGACTTATGATCAGTAATAAACTTCCCATAGTGCATAAACCAAATCTAGATCTTAGATTATATGGAAGATGAACTAGAAATGACTATAACAAGATTTACCATGCCAAAACCAAATTCAGCCATGATTAATACCATTATCCAGCCAATATGAACCATTTTATTAAATACTATAAAACACAAAAGTTTCTTACATTACATAAGTATCTCCATGAGTCATGCACCAAACAAAACCAGCAGCATAACTCTACCATAGTTTCACACACACACACACACACACACACACACACACACACACACACACACACACACACACACACACACACACACACACACACACACACACACACACACACACACACACACACACACCAAAACCATGCAAATGAATACATATATATGGGGGTGGGGACTTTCCCTTCACAACCCATGCATTTCTAAAAATATGGGCCATGTAACTTTACAATAGGATGCACAACATAGAATTTCTCTAACAATATATTTTCTATAGTTAACTCTGAGTATAAATCCTATTATTAGCCTCATCTGTCACGCATTCCCAAAATACCATTGTATGGAGTGCAAGTCTTCATCTATTTGTGTGTTCAACATGTTATCTCCAAAAATCACCCTTATCCACAAAACAACTAAGTATTGATCCTGGGTGCTTCAATCCTATCATAGTGTCACGCACTCTTCCAATGCCCTATATTCGTGCACCCAATACTTAGGCCTTTTTTGTTCGTTTAAAAAAGTCTCTAGGTATCACAAATATGTGTACAATATTTTTGCATATTAACGGAATATTCAATGTTAGTATCATGAATTGATAATTAATTATTAGTAATATACTCATAGTGTGCACTTTATATTATAGTGTGTTTCCATTTTATTTATTTTAAGTGCAAAAGTGTGCACTCTATAGTGGTTCGTAATTTTGTGTTGTATGGGTAATGGGAATGCATTCCAAACCATGCACAATATATTTATTAATTTAAATGTTAACAATATTTGCACAATCCCTTATGATATTGTGATTTTATGTATGTTATATGTGCACACAAACCTTAAGGAAACAAAGTATTAGGTGTTAGATATTCCCAAATGGGTGATGTATCTTATATATCATACTTATGTTGAAGAATTATAAGGATGTGGAAATTTTCAAGGTAGAAAATTTACCTTTGGGAAAATCTATGAATAATTTGGGATTTCACACAATATATGGTTAGTTGCTTCACATGTTTCAATACCAAAAATAATTGTGATGTTACATGACTTATGATATGGCCATGAAATGAATTACATGACTTGGTTAAAATGATAAATCGCATTTAATGATTTGGGGATTGTAATGACAAGGTGAACAGGAAGGTTGCATAGCATTTCACAATGATTTATATTAGGTGTGAGAAGAAAGATACAACCACATATATCTAAGATGCCATGGATGACTATGCAATACCGGTGTACAGGATACAACCTAAAAGGAATATTGAGTGGTAGTAATGGAATGTATTTGTGAAGACCACAAGAAATGAAATACTAGAGGGGTGCAATAAAAATTTAGCAAGAATATGTTAGTGCATAAAGACAAGGATCTGTGAGAAAGATGAAAACTAAGTTTGAGCACAAGCATGGATCACCTTCAAAAATCCCCAAGTGTTTCATGGTTTCATATCTGAAATTAGGGGTGTGTTGTGAAGAAATAACAAATATAAGTATCTAATGTTGTTTTCCATTGAATAATATGAATGTTGGTAGAATAATACCACTTGGAAAGGAATAAGTGAATGCATCTTATGCTAAATGGTTTAATAATATATCTTGAGAAGTGACCCTCACATTTAGATTTTGAGATCCTAGAGATAGTTTTGAAATTTCCTTATGCATGCATCATAGTAATCATTTCCCATTTTTAAAAGTGTAGGGTGAGTCTAGCTGGACGATATTAAAAAGTGGAAGTCAAAGAGAAATGTATGATGTAGACACCTATAATTATGAGTAAGCAATTTAAATACTTAAATTGCGCTAATTATCTCCTTTCCCACAAATTGACGACATATTGTCAATGGTGCTCATCTTCTCTTCCATTGTCGTTAATTGATTACATTAAGCTAATTAATTAAGTCACCTATCTGTCACATACCCTAATTAATGACCTTTCGTTAATCGACACCTTCTATCTAGTATAATTAATTATTATTAATTAATTAGCCTCCCTTCTCATTAAATCAATAAATCTCTATTTAATTGGTTTAATTCCCTCATAATGGTCTAAATTATACTAAAATCCCTCTAAAAGCTTATAAAAGCTTGCACATGTATTAATTAAACATCTTGATTAATTAATACACCCCCTTTATCCACATGAGCCACTTGAGGACAAACTAAACCCTCCTAAAGCTAACTCAACCCCATCTAAACCTCCCTTATCCATAACTAACTCTACATCTCCATTTATCCCACATTCATGAGGATGTGTTGAATCCTTTATCATTTGGGGTATATAAAGAGCCCTCCTACGACATTTACACTTACACCTAAATCTCTCAAGAGACAAAAGTAAGCACATAGTTTCATACTAATAGCCTTTTGTCATTCTTGAGCCCTCCATCCTTCATTCTTGAAGAGCTAAGCCTCACACCCAAGCATCCATTGAAGGATCAAAGCAAGCAAATATAATTTGATTGCCATTGGACTACTTAGGTCCATTTTAATGTTAAATTAGGAAATTAAGGGGAATAGAGTTCATTAATTTACATTGTGTTTTGATCAATTTCAAAGTTATTAATGTTAAGGGTAGGAATTGCTCATTTCTTCATCATGATGGTGTAATTTCTCATTTTTAGCTAGGTTAGGAAGCTATTTTTAGGTGGTAGTTTCCTTTCTCTAAATTTGGTTAAATTTGTAGAAACACTTGCACACATTTGGCACGCCCGGTGGGACCCTTAGTCCCATGGCATTTTAGTTTAAAGTTTCATTGTTTTGGCTAACTTTTTGATATGCACATGTAGTAATTAATGTCCATTTTTTGGAATTTTTTTTCTCATTTGATATGTGTAACTTCATGTTCATAGCCTTAATTTTAATGGGTTATTTTCATTCTTAAGCTAACTTGTCAAATTTTTGAGATATTGTGAAGTGTCTTGTGTTATTTCCGTACTTTGGTTACAGGTCTAGTGCAAGCACGATTATAGGCGTGCAGGCTTGATTTTTGTGGCACAGACACTATTTTTAGGGCACACACATCTCTCTGGTGGTGCAGGTGCACTGTTAGGACCTGTCACTCTGTCTGTTGACCCCTGGCACATGCGCGCTAACCATGGCACACATACCCTAACCAGCACACAGGTACACTAACCTGGGCACAGTTGTCATTTCGTATAGTACCTTCACTACATTCTAAAACTTGTCAGATTAGTGCACACGCCCTAAATAGGGTGCACATACTATTTTAGTGGTGTAGGCACATTTTTCTAGTAAGGTGATTATTCTGTCTTTTTTTGTTGTTTTTGTGGCGTACACACCTCTTTGGTGGTGCGGGTGCTTGATAAATCTAAAAAATACACAGAGTGGCGTAGGTACTGTTTTAGTGGCACAAGCACTATTTTCATGGTGCACACATCTCTTGGGTGGTGTAGGTACACTATGAGATGAAAACAACCTTTGGTGGTGCATACGCCCTAACCCGCGCACATGCACTGAAAAATGGGCACAAGCGTCCTAATTTTTTTGAAATTAAAGTGTAGATGTGATAAAATTCTTACAAGTTTATCTAATCATATATTTGTCTTTGCAGGATATTTTTACATGTTTTTATTTGATTAGGTGATATTTTGCATCGTTTACTTATAGGAAAAAGGACCACGTATGCTCTTCCCTCGCGTCCCTTGGGGCGATCTTGGGAATCAGAAACAAGTCTTAAATCCTTTTAATGCTTTAGGATTGCTAAGAGTATTTGAGTTAGAATTCATTGATTTTGCGTAGTTGGATTAGAGTGTGTTTTTTAATTTGTTATCTTTTGGGATTTTTGAAGACATCACGTATGCTCTTCTCTTGCATCCTTGGACGATTTGGAGAATGTGAAATGGTGCCTTCTCTTTTGATGGAAAACTACTAAACATCATCATACAGGACCAAAACTCCATCGCTTGTCAAAGAATGGAGGAATTGAAACAAAAGTTAGAAAAATACTAATACAGCTGTTATACAAGTTGCCAAACGGTGTTTGAGAAAACCACATCTAATTAAAAAAGATAAAATGAACAACACATTCAAAACACTGTATTACAGGTTTTGGAAAAAGGTACGTCCCTCTCCGCTCAACTATAACATAACCCCTTTGGCATAATGCCTTAAGCTACAACAATGGGGGTGGTTCTAGGAACCCCAAAGTAGTCCACGCAAGAGGGAACATTGTGGATGAAACAAGAAGTGCTTTGCACTACCTATCTGACTAGTAAATCCTTTGTGAGATAGAGTTACAAGTTGTCCCTACGCGACCCTTTTAAGTACACATTTGGATGCATTTATTGCTCACTATGCTTGAAGGGGGAAAATTTGAGATACTCCCAAACTAGTCATAGTGACTTTTTGGGTAAATCATCCCGCTCGTGGATAATTTTTGTAGCACATAGGACGAGAGAACCACCTAGGAAGATATACTTTGGCTAGGATCCCACTTTGACCACTCTAAAACAATGTTGAGTTTTGAACCATATTTTTGAGAAACGTGTGACGCGTTACTTTCACCTAGTTTTTACTTTCCTCAGGGCGAGGTGAAACTCTGTTGAAGTGAAGCCAATATTTTTTCATCATTTTTTTGATTTGCTTCCTTCACATTCTTTTGACACTTTTTTGACCAGAAGAGGGTGACTACCTCTATGTTACCAATCGACTATTTCTCTCACTTTTATGTCCGTTTATGCCCATCCATGTTTGTGGCTGGGTTAGTTAAATGTATAAAGTGTGCGAAGGTGTATTCACATCATTGGTAGCCATTGTGATCTTGATACCCATGACAAGATCTTCATTGTAGTTAGGAATGGTTCATCAGCGCAAACTTCCTTAGAAGAGTTAGCTTGTTTGTATTGTATCACTACAATTTCAATATTTATATCATGTTTCTTGTAAACTTGACATAAATACCTATATTGTAAGGTTACGCTACACACATTTTTAACTATTCCTAGCTATACTTTGAGATTTTTAGTTCGGTTCTATTATTACCTTGATTTCAAGGAGTGCTAGGTAATACCATTTGTGCGTATTATATCAATAACACCTTGATATCAATACTTCACTTTATCGCAAAGTGGGTTATCATATCTTTGTGATATTGTTGTGTCATTCGTGAATTGTAATCGACACTTTTTGAGATATAGGTCTTAATTGAGTTTGAGCTCGCTCATCGTATATATTGATTGGGAGGTTGTATTGACTTCTTGTATTTACTTAAGTTTTGTTCATCTCCTTGAACTTGGCATAAGTGAAAACATCTTGTTAATCATCTTGCAACATGAAACCACTCTTTAAAATGTAGTCTAGGAGGTACTTCATGTAAATAGGTTTCGATACCAAATGCTTGCATCACTGGTGATTTATCACCCTATCACATTGGTATTCTCACATTGTTATTTATTCATACGCTTAACAAATACATTTTGCATTTCACTTAGGGGTGATCACTAAGCTTTAAACACATTTACAACTTACCCTAGTGAAACTATCACGAAAACATGGCTGCTAAAACATGTTTAGGGTAAAAGAAATAGACATAAGAGGAACAACAAGTGCAAGCTTGGGAAACCTCTAGCAGACAAGGGTCAAACCCCTTCATCTGACATGACCTAGGACTGCTGTTTTCGATAGAAAAGGAAATAGAATAGACGATCGACCATAGTGGAAATGAATTAGAATCACCACATGCAAACTTCGATTTCGACCCCACTCTACTAGATGAATTTATTCTTAGAAACAAAGATAGAGTGTTGGCACAGGTCATAGAATTAGGGGCCAAATTACCCATCGAAAATGAAATAATACTACCTGTAAATAATGCTACTGAGGAAGAACGTCCTCTTATCAATATGGAAGATATTTTAATGCACGGAAAAGCTTCTACCTCTTACGCAGAAAATGATAAAGTGGTCGGGTGTAGAATGCCATTTATCAAAGTGCCACAAAGAAACAAGATAGAACATGAGATAGGTGAATAAACTCCATAATACGAAGAGAAGGAACCTTTAGAAGAAGAAGCCACAAACCAAGCCATAATCCAATAAGAAATCAATAACCTAAGCTGAAAAATAGCTTTGCTTACTTCCCATGTACAAAAAGACACAAACAAGAATGTTCAAAATTTTATGCCTAAGGTTAAGATCAATGAACTCCATCGAGAAAACCAAGGAGAAGAAGACACAGGGTATCATCATGTATACATCCCCACTTCTCCCACTAGAGAACAATTTCTTGCGAAATAAGTTCAGTCTATGAAAGTGACGCTTGTGAGCTTACAAGAGAGAAATATAGGGAGCATTAGGAAATATCAATATGAAGAATTATGCCCCTATCCTTTTGACAAGACAATGACCCTTCAACCCTTTCCAAAGAAATTTGATATGCCAAAGTTCGAAAAATACAAAGGAAAAGGAGATGTAAGGGATCATGTTAAAAATTTCTACATAGCATGTCAAGAGGTGTCTTATAGTGATAATTACCTCATCAGACTTTTTCCCAAGAGGCTTATAGGTCAAGCATTGGAGTGGTTTACACGCTTACCACGAGGATCAATTTTCACCTAGCCAGAATTGGCAAAAAGATTTGTGTGTCACTTCTCGTATAACATAGAGAGTGATGTCACCATGGTAGACTTGTGTGGTGCCAAACAATGCCCAAATGAGACCTTCACCAGCTTCCTCCAATGGTGGAGGGGGATAGCTATTTTCTTCCCTTGTGCTTTCCCTGAAAAGTAGCAGGTTAGTATTTTCATTCCCAATCTCAACCCGGATATAGCTTTCCACCTCCAAATGCATTGTGTTCATACTTTTGAGGAGGTTATCGAGAAAGGGATTTAGATAGAAAAGGCTCTCCTTACCAAAGGGACCCTCAAAAACCAATCTAAAGACAACCAAAGTTTCAAACACATGGAAAAGCCAAAGATCTTTAACAAAAACAAAAATGTGGTGGGAGATGGAATCACTGATTCCAAACGTGTTCAAATGGTCCAAACTGGTCAACCTTTTAAACTAACCAAGGGCCCAATTCAACCACCACCATAGCAAAGAACATTTACCTCTCTCAATGAACTGTTGTGAGTCATACTAAAATAATTGGATACGGCCCAAATGATGACCTATCCTACAATGCAACCATTTGATGACAACGCTCCTAAACCTTCATGGTATAAGGAGCATGAATATTGTGAAATGCATTGCGTTAAAGGACATAAGACAAACAAATGTCTGTGGATTCTCCATTATATTTAGGACCTCATTGACAATGGGGAGATAGAGGTGGATAACCCTAGAAAAACACAAACACCTAATGAGAAAATGGGGATTTATAAAGAACCATTCCCTAAGCATGATAAGTCGGAAAAGTCAAAGCTGGATCGGGGAGAGTCATCCCAAACTTATAAAGCTGTGAATTACTTGTACACCAAAATAGATAATAATAATTATGATTCACTTATTAGGTGTATTCACGCTCCTACTGACCATGTCAATACCATCTAGATCAAGGGAAAGGACTGCATTGTGGTAATAAGGCGTGCCCACCTCGTGATTTCAGAACCTTCTCCGTCAACCCCGCATATTAGTAAATATAACCTTTTAGAACAAGTTGAGAAGATGTCTGCTAAAATTTTGATCTTAGATCTTCTTAATATATCTAATGTGCATAAAAACATTCTATATCAAACTCTTCAGCGGTCGGGTGTGCCTTTAGAAGTTGATCTTGCACACCTTCAAGCTGCGGTGGCAAACACCGCACTGAGTGAACATTTCACTTTCAACCATAGGGAAATACCTACCGAGAATCCTACACATAATCTTCCCTTATACATTGAGTTAGTTATCACCCACAGGAAAATCAAATGGGTGCTTGTGGATAACAAATCTAGGTTGAACATCTACACGCTAAAGTTGGTCAAACAATTGGGACATATGGAGGAAGATCTTGAGTCCCATATCATCACTATCACCGCATATGCCAATGCAAAAAGGGAATCAGAAGGTACCATCACACTACCTATGGAGGTAGGTCCCACTTTTCATCAGACAAAGTTTCACATCCTAGACTTGGAACTTCCATTTAACATACTTCTAGGCCGACCATGGATTCAGACCATGGTTCATGCCATGCAGGCCGTGTCATCAACATTTCATCAATGCATTAAGTTGAAGCATGAGGGACATACAGTTACAATACCTAGAGATTCAAATCCCTTTACTCATTGTAGAGCTCTTAATAGCTTTTCACGAAAGGGTAATGTTATCCAAAATGTGCCCCTGCTCATTTTTGTGGCTAACTCCTTGTGTTCTTGCCTCTCTTGTGCCTCAGTCTCCATTTTTTGATTTTCAGGCACTCAAATCTTTCTTGAAGTGGCACCATTGGATAGAGCTCTCTCTCAGCTTTCCAGAAAGGTAAAGTTTTCCTCCTAACTCCTCATATTTTTCATGTTATGGCTCAACAGAGTTTTTGTGGGAAATTTTCCCCTTGGAAGTCCGTGGCCAATAGGAAGTTGCCACGTGTCTCAGGAGGTGGCGGAGAGGAGAGAAAACTTAGAAATTTTTTCAAGTTTTGGTGAAATTTGCAAAAGGAAATTTTTTTCCCGCGGGTGTGACACGTGTCAGAAGGGGGAGGCGGAGTGAAAAAATTGACTAAGTGTTTGGCGTAGGAATTTTTTTGAAATTTGGCCCAAGATAATGGCGTGCTGCCACGTGTCGAAGAGGGATGGTGGGTGTCGGGGGTGAAGTTAGGTTTTTGGGTTAAGTTTTGCCAAAAATATCAAATGGAAAATTTTCCCCACATTGCCTGCATCCAATAGCAAGTTGCCACGTGTCACAAGTAGAAGACCCATCGGAGGCAAAGGGAAAAAATTGGCTAAGTGTTTTGTAAAAATTCAAAGGGAAAGTTTGGGGCAGAGGGCCCGCGCCCAATGAAAATAGTACACGTGTCCTATGCTCCCCGGGGAGTTTAGGCTCGGAGAGTTTTTTTAAAATTTTGACTAAGTTTCGCCAAAAATCTCAAAAGGAAAAGGAAGCCCATGGCCCCTGTCAGCTAATCAGACACCAACACGTGTCCCGGAAGGCGGAGCGCGGGGGGAAAATGAAATTTTTTTCCAAAAGTAAAAATGTCAAATTTTCAAGGGGAAAAGGCCGCGGGAATTTTTGGAGGGCCAAGCTCAAGCCAATTAGAGCTTGACATGTGTCATCTAGAAGGTGGAGCGTGGGGATTTTTTGAAAAAAAATTCCAAATGCAAAAAGAGGTAAAATTTGAAATTTTTTCCCGCCGATCCGTTTTGGGCCTGTTTTTGCCCTAAATCTTCAAACGGTCATAACTTTTGATCCAGAGCTCAGATTTTCATGTTCTTTATATCAATGGAAATCTAGTAAAATTCTCTACATGATTCCATGGTCAATTTTTAATTTTGGTTCAGCTTGGAGGGAGAAAATCAATAAATGCTTCTGGTATGTGCCCATGGACAGAACTGATGTTTCAACAACCAATTTTAATGCGAAATGGGTCGCACTCTTCTCCAGTATGGTCAATAATGTCAAGGCATGGGTTTATAAGGACATCCATGCTATTTTTAATGTGTTTTGGTCAATGAGGAATGGATCCCACATTTTTTCATGTTTTCTCTCTCCTGGGCTCGACCCATGCACTGTAAAAACTAGATTTGGCTCATTTTTTGATGGTTGAACACTTTTTTGCACAGCAAGCTTCTGTTTTCATCTTTAGAAAGTGATTTTAGAAGTATCAGACCTTCCAGGGATTGTAACAGGCCTTTTTTTCTGCTTTGGTGTTGGAATGCAAGGATTTTGATGTTGAAAATCACAATGCAGGCTCTGTGAATGCTTTTAGTCCTTTGCATGTGTTGTTTGTTTCATTTCAAACCTTTGATTACAGCTTATCAACCTGTGCATGATGTTTTATGCTGTAATTTCTGATTTGTGTCTATTTGCATGAGCAAAAATGTTCACCACTCCTTTGGTGCATCACCATCATTAGTTTTAGTTTCATTTTTTGCATTTCTTATCCCTATCTCCTTGCAAATTAGGATAAAATTAGGATTTGAACCTCTGCAGTTGTGAAAATAATAGATCTAATCAGAGGATTTTGAGGAACCAGCCTCTAATCTGGAGATTCCTCTCTCATTTTTACAAGTCCCACACTTGGAGAGAGGTTTCAATGTTGTGAAATCACACTGAATGCTCTAAACATCAACTTAGAACCTTGATTTTCATCCAGGGGTGTTGCTGATTTGCAACAACAGGTAAATATGCATGTCCCTCCATAGATATAGTTGTCCCTCTCTATTTTGAGGCCATGAAATCCTGGGTAGATTCAGATTCTCTTAGTTCTTGCACTCATGGGGTGTCTAATTCAACATCTCCATTTGATTCATGGGAGATAAAAATCCTCGAATATGGATGCAGGAGTATAATGTACAAAAGCGTTCTTGGTGTCAAACCTCTCTTTGTCACCCAAGACTAGAGGTCGACCCAACTACCACTTCAGGAGACCTAGAGAGGAACACACTATTGGGTCATTCCTACCTGGAGGCTTGTAAGCTAAGGAAAAATTGCTTGATCCACCTACTACTTGGGTCCCTGAGGATACTCAGCCATCTTGTTATCGAACCCAGAATATAACAAATCTAGCAGAATGATGTACTTCATGGGCTACAAAGCTCTAGGATGTGGTAGGAATGAACAAGGACAAAGAGAACCAGTCCCTCTTCCACATTTCAAAACAGAAAGATATGACATTGGGATTTACCCTTATGGAGCACACCCCAACGATCAAGATGTGACTTGTTCTAAGTGTGAGGATAGCTTCGACTATCTAGACAGCGATACGGATTCCCATTGTAGCTAATATGAGGATTTGGCCTCCATGAACCTTTTCATGAACAACGTTGTCCTAACCTTAACCCCCATAGAACCAACCCTTGACCTTGTATACCCTTTCCTTGTTGAATGGGACCAACATCGTCACATGCCACTAGATTTGTTCGAGAATGATGAGGCTATTGCAGAATTCATGGGCATAAGTGATACAATTCCCATTGGAGATCACAAGAAATGTTTCTTTATCAACTTAGATACCTATGCCTACTTTAGTGAGGAGGCTAAATTTCGTGGTCAACAAAATTTAAAGAAAAGTGAGGAAAAAAGTTCTATAGAAAAGCCTCAGTAAAAATTGAAGTCCAAGTCGCACAGTGAAAACCTCTTTGAGGCACTGGTAGATAAACAAAAGAGAAAATCAAAGGAAAAACAAAGTAACCACACCTAGGATGAAAATCTCCTGGAGACATCCTTGGATGAAGATCTCAACATGCCTCTTGATCCTACACATATGGAGGACCTATCAAAATTTCTAGTCGAAGAAACCATTGATGTCAATATTGGTATAGAACAAGATCCCAAGATCGTGAAATTGGGAGCATCACTATCGGCTAGAGAAAAAAAGAAATTCACTATGCTACTGTGAGAGTTTATTGATGTGTTCGCATGGTCTTACAAATACATGCCCGGTTTAGATCCGAATTTGGTCGTGCACAACCTATTCGTGCATGCAGATGCCAAGCGTATCAAATATAATCTCTGAAAGATGCACATAAGAGTGGCCCTATTGGTTAAAGAAGAGTTGGAAAGATAGCTTATAACATGATTCATCAAACCAATTGATTATTCTGAATGGATATAAAACATTGTACCTGTCCAAAAAAAACCTATAGGTATCTGAATTTGCATGGATTTTAGGGACATCAATAAAGCTTGCCCTAAAGACGATTTTCCACTGCCCAACATTGACATGATTATTGACTCAACAATAGGGTATGAAATGCTATCACTCATGGATGGTTTTTCGGGTTATAATCAAATTAAGATCACTAAAGAAGACCAACACAAAATAGATTTTACAACTCCTTGGGCCACCTTTTGCTATCAAGTGATTCCATTTGGCCTTAAGAATGTAGGATCAACTTATCTTAGGGCCATGAGAGTGACCTTTGGTAAAATGCTTCATAAAACCCTGGAAGACTATACTTATAGAGTTTTTTTATTTGTTTTATTTTCTCAGTCCATTTATTTCATAATCTTTCAACACCTGCATGTTTACAAAAACACTCATGCAGGAATCCCAGATGGGTAATTGGTTTGCTTGCATGTTTCATTTGGAGTTTTTATGGAGGAAACTATTGGGAATTTATTGTTTCAAGACAAGGTATTTAGGTATACCCTGCTATAGTGTCATAACGATAATAGTACTGAAGATGCCTCTACATGATAACCATATCAAGCAAATATTCAAGTTTACAAGTGAAAATGTGAGCCATGTCACCACTGTGAAAACTACCAACTTATAGTTAAATGTCACTAATGCACCCATTTTTCTTAATATGGGCATCCACACTATGCATATGGATACCTGTATGTATGTATATATCCTGTGTACTGTGTGTGTGAAAATAACTACAATTTGTTAATGTTTACCATGCCCTAATATGGGCATCCACACTATACCTATGGGATGTGCTGTTGCTGTGTGTGTGTGTGTACGTAATGTGTGTGTGTCGTGTGTGCTGCTCACCCCAATACAAACTGTGTGCCATAAGTGTGAAAGTGTGTGTACTGTGTGAGTTGAAAAGTGGCAGTTTGCTAGGTGTCATTCCAAGGGGAAATCGACTCAAATTCAAAAGGCTTATGCATAGTAGAGCGTATGGTCGTGCCTTTCAATAATGACATCGTAATTACCTGCTAAATACTAAGACCAGGGGTCATATCAGCTAGGTCATGGCCCACTCCCAGTATTTATTGTCCAAACCTACCCTCATGATAAAAATGGATAATTGCACGATCTATATATACTCAGTGAGTATATGATATATATATATATATTCTCACATTTTTACACTTGGTTAAAGGTTTAAGTACTTGCAGAGCACAGAGATAGCAAAGCACATTTGTAAAAAAGATATTTACATACTTTGTGTGTGTGATGTGCTAGATGCCTCCTGTGCTGTGTGTGTGAAGTGTCGTGTCGTGTGTGCAGATACATGTTTGATGTGATGTGGTGTACGTGTCATGTGTTGTAGTGTGTGTGTGTGTGTTGTTATATACAAATCCTATATGGTGTATTCACTTTACCACATGCTATATTTTATTAAGCACTTCCCTATGCACAATATAAGATGATGAACTCAGGCAATTCAGCTAGTTTCAATGGAATAAGCAATCTACATTACTAAACAGTGACCAGACCCATACTAGATTGTGCCCTATAGTAACAGATATATATATATATATATATATAGCTTTTAGTTACCTATAACCGTGTAAGGTAAATAAATATCATTTCATCAAGTCATACACAACATTAATTAAGTGAGTTTTAACCAACTAGTGTAAGAACCCATAATAAGATTATAAGATCAATTGCAAGAAGTTTTCAGAAAACATATTTGAATACGTTTTTTGATGATTTTTTTTTTCTCCTAGCAATATCTTGAATCTCATTTGGTTCATTGTAATAAGTTTTATGAAACTATATACAGGAAGATGATAAAGTCTGGATGCTTCCTATTGTTAGATCTTTTTGTTAACCGGCATAAGGCCACGTGCAAATACCAGAACAATGAAATATGTAAAAATGTCCTAACGATAAGGTGGGAGTATTCAAAGGTAAACTACTTCATCCCCTAGAAGCGGGACCCAAGGCCATCTCTGAGACATAGTTTAAATTCATTTTCCTTAATAAACAACAATTTTACTGTTGTTAAGAAGCAAGGATGCCCCTAGACGTAAGTTGGCCTACAATGCACACGATAGAATGGAAGGAGAAGGTTGTTCTTACTTCAGATTAGGGGACCCACAAGGTTTCCAACAAAGATGGAATATTAGTAAGTCTTCCTACACATGTTTCGTGTTACAATATAATCTTAGAAGACATCTACTTTCAAAGATAAATGATAATGGAGGTTAGAAGACTCATGCAATCTCAGATAGTGATTAGCTACACTCAATTAAATACAATGATTTGAGATTTATGAACAAGAGCACAAGATTTCCCTTTGTACAATTCTCCATGAAGTAAAGACAATATTTCTTCTTACACCATAATAAAAATCTTCCTTTCCATCACAAAGATTACAGAGGGAGTAAAAATGGATATCTCCATTTCCTCTTCAATCATGAATGATTTACATGGACAACAAGTGAAGTGATCCTCTAGCCAATATGTAGGACATAATTTCTTCCTTTCAAAACAAGTGATTTTGTAAATGAGATTTTCAAACCGACTATAATCCATTTTTCATTCCTCTCATCTGCTATTAAACAATTTTAAGATAGACAACAACTTAAAACGTAAGTAGAAAATCCTCCCTATAAATAGGAACAACATTGCTCAAATTTTATTTTTAATCCTCCATAAAACCATGCAAGAAAAATATTGGAAAGGCCACAAGAGAGAGTTATATGCTTAGTTGTCCACCCATTTGTAGTTTTTAGCATTTGAGTTACATTTGATTCATTTACCTATCAGGAGGGCTTATGTTCAGACTCTCTTGTTTGCCCATGGGTTAAGAGAGGATTCATGCCTCCAACATACACAAGGAAAATGGAAGTGAAAATAATGACGACCAAACTTGGCTACTGTCAACAAATAAAGTTCAAAATTTCATTACGCAACACAGTATATTAGAAGCTAAAAATTTCCCATAGAGAAATCCATGAGGGATTAGAATAGATCTATGGTAACATTACCAAGGTGATAACCAAGATGAGTCTCCATACCTTTCCAGATACCATAGAGATAAATGTCACCAAATGCATCCTCATAAGCTAACCAAATATCGTATCTCCCTTTCCACCTAAAAATGGTAGGAGCACTTGGAAAAGAATAGCAAGGAAGGGAATTAAGGAATACAACCATGTGTACACAAACAATTGATATACATATCGAATTTAATCATTTCTAAACAAAAACAATAAACAACTATAAATTCCATTTTTGATATCATACAAAAAGTAAAAGTTATGAGACCGTACCTCAAAAATAAATAATATCCTAACTCCAATTTGCATAGCCTAACCTCCAACAAGCTCATTTTTTCGACTTCCTTGATAAGGTCCCCATAAGTGTGCGTGTATTGTTTCTTAAGCTAAGTTAGATGAACAAGAAATACCACCTAATCTAGTTATATAACAAAGCCAAGTCAAAATCTATGCACTCAACAAAGGACTGAGAGCTAAACAAGATCAACACTAAGCGATAATGCATGTGGGAGCTTTGAGTTCCAAGATCAAAAGGTTAACATGATAAAGTATTCAATACCTCTGATGGTTCTGTTAGATGTACCAACAAAATAAAATCGCGACATGATGTAGAACTTTGAGATTGTTCCAGTTGTTGGGAGGATTTTAAGACTCCTAGGAAGTTTTGAACTCATCAAAGCTTTGCTACATGATACCTGTTTGGCTATTCTCGTATGACCCAAGCACTTGATGCTAGAAAATTTTGACCTTGAGAAGGAGAAGAATGTGAAAATTTATGATTGATGATAGGAACGATAGGAATGGTAGTGGGCTTGCCACAACCATTGATAGAATAAATATGTGATAGATGAAAAGGATAGGGTCCAAGAATTTAAGAGGATGGGCTACTAAGAGGTGAGCCACGGATAGAAGGTGAAAGGCTACTAGGATGTGGCCCAAGAATAGAAGAAGAAGGGCTACTAGGATGTGACCCATAAATAGAAGACGAAGGGCTACTAGGTTGTGGCCCAAGAATAGAAGAAGGGCTACTAGGACGTGACCCATAGATGTAAGATGATGGACTACCGGGATGTGGCCCAAGAATAGAAGATGATGGACTACCTGGGTGTGATCCATACATAGAAGATAAGGGGCTAGTTGGACGTGCCCCAATAATTGAAGATAGTGGGCTACTAAAAAATGTCCCACAAATAGAAGAGAGAGTGCTACTAGAAGGTGACCCACACCTAGATGAATATGAAGGGCTACTTGGCGCTGACCCCACCAGATATTTTGATTGAGGAATTATGATAGATGAAGAATTATTGGGTGATGAGAAGATAGGCCATGGATCTATGCAAGACCAAGGAGTTTCATCACATAATGAAGAATGTGAAGATGGAAGAATAAGAGGAGGATCAAGTTGCATGATTTGAGGCTCTTCCTCTGTTTCTTGATCAAAGGAATCAACCTTTTCCTCACAATATGCAGATGCATCAAAGTCTAAAGAGAATCCTTTTTTGTAATCTACTAAAGGAATATCTTCATATGCCCCTATAAATGCCCTGATTGTTTCTTCATTCTGAAAGAGATCAATCAGTATGAGTTGTTGATCGATCCCTAAGGGTTTATTGGAAGAAATAGGTTCACTTGGTGTGGAAGACTTAGAAGATGTTTGATGATTATTGATAGAAGAAGATGGTGTGGGGGACGAAGAATAAGTGTAGCTAGATGTCTCAGGAGTATAAGAAGGTGGTGTGGACCTACCTATACAATGGTATGTCGTATGTAAAATAGTAGGATTAAGTCCAAAGTCTATAGATTATGATGCATGGGTCAATTCAGATGTTTGTCTCAAAGGAATTTGAGTCACACGAATATTCATAGAAGGAAGATTTCATGGGGGTGATTGATGAAGAAGGTCCTACAAAGAAGGGGAGGACTGTGATTCAAGCATCGCATTAGATGAATGATTACAAGGGTCCTGCAAAGGAAGAGAGGACCATAATTCAAAAATTGTATTATACTTCTGATTGGAGGGATTTGGAGTCGCGTGTATCTTCAAAGGAAGAAGATGTCATTGGGGTGACTAATAAAAGGGGTCCTGTGAAGAAAGGGAGGACCGCGACATAAGAGTCACATTAGATGACTTAGGATTCGAATTAGATGAATCCAAATAGTAGTTTGGATCTGAATCCTTAGATGACTTAGAGTCAGAGGACATATTTGGATTGGAATCCTCAGAAGAGTCAGAGGAAATATTTGGATTGGAATCCTTAGAAGATTCAGAGGAAATATTTGGATTGGAATCCTCAGAAGAAGAGGAAATGTTTAGATTAGAATTAGAAGAAGAGTGGGGGGAACTCAAATAATAATTTAGATCAGACGTGTCCAAATCATACCACCGACTATGAGATGAAGGTGGGGAACAAGTTACCCGTATGGGCTCTCTAGCATGAAGAACCAAACGAGGTTTAGTTGTAATGGGAATCTTTTGTTTTGAATTGCTAAACCTAGGTTCCATATTTTTGTAAGTATGGGGAACCGCACGATAGTCAGTCATTTTTGGTGCTATTTTAAGCAAAAATGTCTAGATTTAGATAGTGTGATGAAACTCCTTCAAAGGGAAGGAAGTGACATGTCGATTTGGGTAGCATAAGGACAACTAACTAGACATTTCGTAAGTATTGATATGTGTGTGTGATTTTCTGAAGAGGTATAAGGAAAATAGACATCGTGATGACGTAATATGGATGAGATAAAAAGGGATTGTCCTAGAAAATAAGTTTTTTGAATGAATAATCACAAGGAACAATCATGCGTGTGTGAAACACAAATCCAATCAACAAGGAAATACACCATATGAAAATGCGATGCAAAGATGATCAACAAGATGTTTTCACTTATGCCAAGTTCAAGGAAATGAACAAAACGTAAGTAAAAAAAAGAAGTCAATGTGATCTCCCAATCAAGATATACGATGAGCGAGCTCAAACTCAATTAAGACCTATATTTGAAAAAGTGCCAATTACAATTCATGAATGACACAGCAATATCACCAAGATATGTTAACCCACTTTACTAGAAAGTGAAGTATTGATATCGAGGTGTTATTGATATAACACGCACAAATGGTAACACCTAGCACTCTTTGAAATCAAGGTAATAAAAGAACTAAAAAAAGCTTAAAGTATAGCTAGGAATAGTTATGAATGTGTGCAGTGTAACCGTATAATATAGGTATTTATGTCGAGTTTACAAGAAACAAGACGTAAATATCGAAATTGTAATGATACTAGACAAACAAGCTAACTCCTCTATGGAAGTCTACAGTGATGAATCACGCCTAAATACAATGACGATCTTGATGTGGGTATCAAGATCAAAATGGGTACCAAATGACGTGAAAACGCCTCCACTCACTTTAGATGTTTAACTAACCTAGTCACAAACATGGATGGGCGTAAACGGACATAAAAGTGAGAGAAACAGTCGAATGGCAACACAAAGGTAATCACACCCCTTTTGATCAACAAAGTGTCAAAAGAATATGAAGGAAATAAATCAAGAAAAATGACGAAAAATGCTAGCCTCACTTCAGCAGAGTTTCGCCTCACCCTAAGGCAAGTAAAAACTAGGCAAAAGTAATATGTCACACGTTTCTCAAAAAGAAGGTTCACAACTCAACACTGTTTTAAAATGGTCAAAGTGGGCTCCTGGCCAAAGTATATTCTCCTAGGTGGTTCTCTCGCCCTAGGTGTTACAAATTTGCCACGAGCGAGTGTGATTTACCCAAAAAGTCACACTGACTAGTTTGGGAGTATCTCGACTTTACTTTACCCCCTTCAAGAACAATAGGAAACTAGTGCGTCTACGTGTACTATTACTGGGGTCGCCACAACGGATAACTTGTAACACTATCTCACAAAGGAATCACTAGTCAAGTAGGTAGTGCGGAGCACTTCCCGTTTCGTCCACAAGGTTCCCTCTTGCGTGGACTACTTTGGGGCTCTTGGAACCACCCCCATTATTGTAGATTAAGGCGTTATGCCAAAGGGGTTATGTTTCAATTGAGCAGAGAGAGACGTACCCTTTTCTGAAACCTGCAATACAGTGTTTTGAATATGTTGTTCTGTTTATCTTGTTTAATTAGGTGTGGTTTGCTTGAACACCTTTTGGCAACCTGTATAACAACTGTATTAGTAGTTTTTAGTATTTTTTTGTTCCTCCTTTCTTTGACAAGAGTTTTTAGGTCCTGCACTCAAGCATTAGTAGTTCTCCAAGAAAATCACATTATTTAAAAGAGGATTAAAAGTTTCTTTTGATTCTCAAGATCATCCAAGGATGCAAGAGAAGAGCATACACAACGAATAATCCAACTAAAAATTAAAGAGAATCTTTTCAATCAATGAACCATACAAAATTCTTGATAAATGTTCATTCCCTTAAACCAAAAGTGAAAGATGAAGTTTACAATTTACCAAATATTATAAAATGAAGACTAAAGTTACTTTTGATTCTCAAGATCACCCTAAGGTGCAAGAGAAGAGCATACACAAACTTTATCCCAACTACATAGAAATGGAAAACTTCAAATCAAATGACCATTGAAAAATACTTTGTAAAAGGTTGATTCCGTTAAACCAAAAGTGAAAGATGAAGTTTCCAATTTACCAAATGTTATAAAATGAAGACTAAAGTTGCTTTTGATTCTCAAGATCAGCCTAAGGTGCAAGAGAAGAGCATACACAAACTTTATCCCAACTATATAGAAATGGAAAACTTCAAATCAAAGGACCATTGAAAAATGCTTTGTAAAAGGTTCATTCCCTTAAGCAAGATGAATAATCAAGTTTCCAAGTTTAATCCCAATGTTAACAAGATAAAGATCAAAGTTGTTTTTTATTCTCAAGATCACCAAAAGGTGCAAGATAAGAGCATACATATGCTTTGGTCTAAATCGAGTAAGCATGGAAATACAACATTCATCAAAACATTAGACATGTTAGAAAATGACCAGTTTTAAAATAACAGAAAAACCTACAATTTATATAAGTATAAATCTCAAATTTATGTTTTCATTGCATAGCTAACTTCAATACCTTTCCAACGCAAAAAAATGGAATCATTTCGATTTCAGGAGAAAAATTTATGGCCTTTGGAAGATGGGTTACGCATATGCTCTTATGCTCATGGGTATGCACTTGACATGCACTCAAAAAATGTCAAAAAAACGTCCCTTAATATGCAAAATGGGTAATTTTTTCCAACCAAGATTCAATTTTGACAACAACCCATCACATTAATATATGAATAGAAGACTCAACGCTATCAAACATTAACATACATGCTCAAAAATTTAAGATTTTCAAGAAATTGACAAAACTAGCATGTAGAATGATGAAAAAGTAAGCTCTAAAAATGAAAACGTGATGAAATCTTGAAATTTTCTCACCAAGATTAAATTTTGATAGCAACCCACCACATTAATATGTAAATATAAGACTCAGCACTATCAAACACTAACCTACATGCTCAAGAATTGAAATTTTTCAAGAAATTGAAAAAACTAGCATGTAAAATGTTGAAAAAGTAAACTCTAAAAATGAAAACATGATGAAATATTGAAATTTTCTCACCAAGATTAAATTTTGATAGCAACCCACCACATTAATATGTAAATAGAAGACTCAAGACTATCAAACACTAACCTACATGCTCAAGAATTGAAAATTTTCAAGAAATTGAAAAACTAGCATGTAAAATGTTGAAAAAGTAAGCTCTAAAAATGAAAACATGATGAAATCTTGAAATTTTCCCATCAATTCCAATTTTGATAGCACTTCACCTCCTTCATACCTACAAGGAATACCCAACACATGAAAACACAACAAAACAAGTTTAAAAAAAAAAGTTAGATCAACATGTGTAAAAGAGGGTTAGTAACCAAAAATAAAACTTAACTACAAAAACTTGAAATTAAGTGCAAAGCACAATGAAGTAAGTCCCACCGGGCATGCCAAATGTGTGCATGTATACTTTGCTTAATGCTAAATCAAATGAAGAAAGAACTACCACCTAAAATAGTTCTACAATTTAGCTAAAACAAAGCATAAACACCATCATGATAAGAATCAAACAAGGGTTAGATGCTAGCATTCATAAATACAAAATTTGAAACTAACAATACTAAATAACTAAACTCCTCTATTCTCTAACAACAAATAAATGAATGGACCTAAGTAAGCTCCATGGCTATCAAAATAGTTGTCCTTAATGTTCCACGAACCTAGGAATGGGGGCTAATCAAAGTTGGGCTACAAGACCCTTTTGACGCCTCCCATATGACCCAAGCACTTTAAGAAAGAGGCTTAACTCTTCAAGATGATGAACTCTCAAAAGGGCAAGGTGCAAGCTCTTAGTCTCTTTGCTATATGCTTTGCATTTTCTCTCTTAGAAAGTTTAGGTGTAAGTAAAAATGTAGGTGGAGGGCTCTCTATATAGCCCAAAGGATAAAGGATTCAACACATTCTCATGAATGTGGGATAAAGGTAAAACATGATTAGGAATGGATAAGGTTTCTTTATTAAAGGTAACCTTACTTTAGAAGGGTTTAATACATGTTTAGCAAGTCATGGGAGTTGGGGGTATTTTAATTAATCAAAGGTGATTAATTAATAGCTAAGTGTAAGCTTATAGAAGCCAATTAGAAGAATATTAGTGCGATTTAGGCTATTATAAGGGGATTAAATCAATTAAATATTGATTTATTGGTTAAATGGAAGGGAAAGCTAATTAATTAATAATAATTAATTAGTCTAGGTAGAAGGGGTGATTTATTAACGGAAGGTCGTTAATTAGGGTATTTGTTGGATAGGAAACTTAATTAATTAGCTTAGTGTAATTAATTAATGATGATATGAGGGAAAATGAGTGCTTTTGATGATATGTCATTGATTTGCGAGAAAGGGGATAATTAGCGCAATTTAAGGATTTAAATTGCTTGGGTGTAATTATAGGTGTCTACATCTGCCCCTCTTTGGGGTGGCATAAGTGATGCCACTTCAAAGACAGTAGATAGAAGATATTTTGAAGGGATAGAAGAAAAATTAGGAGGAGGGAGAGATGCCCCCTTGAGTGTTGATGGGGTGATGAAGGAAGCCGATCGATGATCGAAAAAGATGAGAAGTAGGCAGAAGAATGGGGACGAGGCAGGATGCCCCAAGGAGAGGGAGAATTAGGGGTGAAAGGGAAGTGGTGTAGAAGAAATATGGAGGAGGGGAGAGAAGAGCTTAGCCTGTAGCCACTGTGTATTGGAACAATTTTGGTGTCATCATATGGCCATAACAGCTACGTCATCGGTCCTTATGAAAAATATAAGCATACAACAAAGGTAGAACAACATGAAAAGTCATACTATGAACGATTGTCCATTGCTGAAAACACCAACTCCGTGCAACATAAAAATGCAATGCAATATGAGAAAGTGAAAGATGCCTAACTCCATGCAACATACAAAATGTAATGCAATACGAGAAAGTAAAAGATGCCTAACTCCATGCAACATTAAAAATGTAATGCAATACGAGAAAGTGAAAGATGCCTAACTCCATGCAACATACAAAATGTAATGCAATACGAGAAAGTAAACAAGCTAAACTAACAGAGAAACATAATATAATATTTTTTATTATTGAGCTTTAGTTACGACCTGTGTAAATTAACGACAAGGGTTAATGATGGTGCCCTAAGCAAGGATACATGCAAGGAGAATAACGAAGGACACTTAGGTCCAATGGAAAAGTAATGTGCACTACGGAACAGTACCAGGTAACTTGTTGTGCCCCAGAGTACAGACGAAGTAAGTAGCTTAGCTTTTGTCGATGGAGGTAGATCAAGACGATCTGCAAGTCGCACACATGAACAAGTGAGAACCAAAGAGTGACGTTTTGTAGGATGATTTTCAATTTTTAGAAGTTTTCTGAAACATATTTGAATGTTTTTTGATGATTTTTCTTTTCTCCAACATATTTGAATGTTTTGGTTCATTTTAAAAGTTTTATGAAACTATGTACAGGAAGATGAGAAAGTGTGGATGCCCCCAGCGATAGATGGGATGTACAAGGGAATAAGGCCATGTGCGTACCAGAAAGGTGAAGATGTAAAAATGTCCTAACGATAAGGTGGGAGTATACAATGGTAAACTCTTCATAGGTAGAAGCGGGACCCAAGGCCATTATGGATAGGTTCAACATGATGATGAATATAAACAATTGAAATGTTGGGAAGAAGTAAGGATACCCCTAGCGTAAGTTGGCCTACAAGCACACGATAGAAAGGAAGGAGAAGGTTGTTTTTTTGGAAGGGGACAAAGGTTTCCACAAACATGGAAAATAAGTAATCTTATACACATGGATGTTTTGAACAAAGTAGAAGAATGATGTGAATGATATGAATGTAGCTTAGAAGCCTCACGATGAAGAAGTGATTAGCCAAAGGCATAAATCGTGAGATGAGATATGGACTAAAGTAAGAGTTTGAACAAGGTCCAAAAAAGACACTTGGTAACATACTAATCCTATTTACTCATAGAGATCCAATGTGTGCACATGGATTTTATTACCTCTTGAAGTGAATATTTAATAGACAACAAGTGAAGAGACCCTAGCCAATGTGTAGGAATGATTTATTTTGATAAGTGATTTTGTGAATGGAGGGTGAATTGATAGCCGTACATTGCTCTGTTGCCAGACAAGTGTCCATAGCCCCGACGGAGATGTATTTGATTCTAATCACAACATTGCTCTATTTCTAGTCAAGCATCCATAGCCCCGATAGAGATTATTGGAAATACCCCAAGAGAGAGTTATATATTAATTTTCTTTTGATTTGTAGCTTTTAACTTTTGAGTTTTGTTTGATTCTTTTGCTTTCTGAAAACTTATTCCAGATCTCTTGTTTGACAAGGGGTTAAGAACCACTGATGGCTTGATGGAAGGAGGTGGAAGTGATTGTGATGATGACATTGGCTAGTGTCAACAAATATGTCCAAAATTTCTTCGCAACAAGTTTATTAGATTTTTGAATGTGATAGGATCTCCATAAGGTCAGTCGTTCTTTAATTTACCAAGGTGATAAAAGACCAGGGGAAAACAGATACCATAGAGATAAATGTCACAAAATGCATGCAAATAAGCTAACCAAAATATCACCGAAGGGATGAAAATGGTAGGAGGACTTGTAGAAGAATAGAAAGGAAGGGAAGAAAGAAATATCCATGTGTACACAACACCTGATTGCAATGTTTGATCGTTGTACCTTTGATTTTTGTTGTTTTTTTTTTAGATTATATATATATATATATATATATATACACATTTTGAACCATTGTTACTAACAAAGTTGCTCTGTGTTATAGGATCCAAGAAGGATGTTTTCGAATTCCCTTATAAGGGAGACTAAGCGTGTTTGTTTATCAAGAGTCATGTTTTCCCCAATCTCGATAATCGTGGCGAGTTCACACTCAACAAAGGACTGTAATTTATCCTGAAACATGGATTTTGTATGTGGGAGCTTGAGTTCCCTATCAAGAGGTTTATGTACTTTATGCCATACTTGATGGTTATGTTGATGTGCGTTCTTGAATTGTGCTTGATTTACAACTTTGAGATTGTTCCAGTTGTTGGGGGATTTTGAGCTCTTTGAAGTTTTGACCTGAGCTTGATAATGAACCTGTTTGGGTTTCTTATAAGTTGACGCTTGAATTTTTTGACCTTGAGAAGGAGAAGAATGTGAAAATTTATGATTGATGATAGGAACGATAGGAATGGTAGTGGGCTTGCCACAACCATTGATAGAAGAAATATGTGATAGATGAAAAGGATACGGTCCAAGAATTGAAGAGGATGGGCTACCAGGAGGTGAGCCACAGATAGAAGGTGAAAGGATACTAGGATGTGGCCCAAGAATAGAATAAGAAGGGATACTAGGACGTGACCCATAACTAGAAGACGAAGGGCTACTAGGATGTGGCCGAAGAATAGAAGAGGAAGGGCTACTAGGACGTGACCCATAGATGTAAGATGATGGACTACCGGGATGTGGCCCAAGAATAGAAGATGATTGACTACCCGGGGGTGATCCATACATAGAAGATAAGGGGCTAGTTGGACGTGCCCCAATAATTGAAGATAGTGGGCTACTAAAAAATGTCCCAAAAATAGAAGAGAGAGGGCTACTAGAAGGTGACCCACACCTAGATGAATATGAAGGGCTACTTGGCGCTGACCCCACCAGATATTTTGATTGAGGAATTATGATAGATGAAGAGTTATTGGGTGATGAGAAGATAGGCCATGGATCTATGCAAGATCAAGGAGTTTCATCACATAATGAAGAATGTGAAGATGTAAGAATAAGAGGAGGATCAAGTTCCATCTTGGTGATAGGGCGTCCTGGAAGGAATATACCTTGCGATAGAAAGATCCAAAAAGTTAATCATGACACAGAGAGGCATGCGCCCAGGGTGACCCACACCTTGACACTTGGGGCTAGATCTGAGGTTACAGAGGAGTTTGTTAGAGCTCAGAGGCCTATTTTTACGCACACCCTTGGCAAAGAAAGAGAGACAAAAATAAGGTAGCAGAGCTCTACAGAATTACTACAGGAACTATGGGATGAAAATGGGTGCAAAATTCAAGTAAGGATATAATGGGGAAATGGGGAGTGAAATTTTTGTCTTGCGAGAATACATGTATGGATCTACATTTGGCACATGCCTATGGTCTACCTTCTGTAATCTTTTATAAGTAACACTATGAATGAATGTGATAAGGTTACCATGTCAAATGTGTTAAGAATCTTTCCTTGTATTACCTACATACTTCTATTGTATTATTGTTCATATATAATCATGAATCTTACTTGAATGGTTAAGTATAGTAGTAGATTTACAACTCTTATTTCTATTATTTATGTTGTGCATTTTGGTTCTACTATGACTGAAGGGGTATAGAAGCCGTCCTAAGCCCTATAGCTCTTCATGTCTATTAATTCACTAAGTCAGAGTCATGAGCTATGCCTTCCCTAAACTCACATAAAAGAGAGACTCAGATCCCTTTCATGCACCTCGGGTGAGTGCCCAACGCCCGATGGGTGATAGGTTGATGTGCATGGGTTTCCCTTGTTTTTAGTGGGCGCAAAAGTGACTACATCTTGGTTCTATTGCCGGGACCTCTTCCAAAGTTATAGTGGAACATGACATATATCATGATCTCAGTAGAAAGTGATGACAGAATTCTTAACACTTGAAGGTGTTAAAGATTGGTTTAAAAGCACAGAGGATGAATTCACTCAGAGATTTAGTATCAGATCTAGGTTTGATACGCAAAGATGGGTGGAAGACACTCTTTACCATGAGTTGTACAAAACCTTCTTCTATTGTTTCCCAGTAGAGTTATTTGAATGGCTCTCGGCTTATATATCTAGATCAGGGTGGCATTATAGATCATACCCTTGGACCCAAGAAACATATCAAAACCTACAAGATGCTGATCTAAAGTGGACCCGTGCTATAGACCATTATTGGAAGGGAATACTGACAAGCTACACTCTAGAATACACCATTTCCATGTATTCCTGTCCAGAAGTTGCTGAGTTTGAGTTCTTGCGAGAGCCCAAGGGATCATTTTTACATGTTATTCCCCTTGCAATAAAAATCTTGATGATAACCATGGGCTTAGAGGCATTCCCTATGCCCAGCTAAACCACCCTAAGCACTAGGCAAGGAAGCCAGGTTGGGGGAGGATGGATGATCTGACGACTGAACAGGAAAGGGAGGAGAGGAGGCTCAAGTATGATGAAGCACATGAAAAGGATATCGATAGATAGCACGGGGTTACAAGTGGGTTATGGATCCAAACATGGTGGAAAGGAGTTGAGGTCCACACAGAGGATGTGGAACCCAAATAGACTATAGTACCCATCTTGGTAAGCATGGAAGAGAAAACCGTGCGGCTTCTGATGAGAGTCTGTCATGTAGAGAGAGAAGAGTCATTGGTGCACATCTAACCCCACCTAGTGATTGGACCTTGGCACTTGGTTTGTTCAAATGAGGGAAGAGTACAGTTGATCCATTTGATATCGGTAGAAATTTCTTGTTTGGGACTTCTATGACATCACACACTATTCTGGTATTTGGTGGAATGTTTAGACAAGGCACATATTCGACTAGTTTTGGAAGTGTATTGGGAAGTGGTGGAGGAACTCTGACTGGGAGTGGTACTAGTTCACAAAATGTCATCACACAATTTAGTGGGATGATAGGAGTGCTCGACATGATAAATAAAATCCCTGTACCTAACACAGGAGGATTTGGAGGTGGAAGTGGTGGAGCTAGTGGCTCAGGATCTAGTGGATCTGGTGGAGGAGGAAACACTGGAGGAAACCAAGGGACTGGATCAGGAGGGCAAGGGCCTCAGCCACCTCCTCAAGTCTTTTTCGAGATGTCTCTACACTTTCCAGATTACAGTGCAATAGAAGATGCCACAAAGCACGTGCATAAGTGCAAGCTGCTATGGCATGTGAAGGGAAACACAACCCAGGATCGAAAGGATAGTCAATTTATGACAACCTTGCAAGGACACATGCATATTTGGTATAGAAAGTATGACCCTCATCAAACTGTTGTGGATTATACCGCACTGAGAAATGCATTCTTAGTGGAATTCCACATACCTAAATTTGAATAGAAGAGCATTAACTCTCTCAAGAAAATCTAGCAGGGAATGGTAGAAAGCGTGCGGGAATATGATGCGCACTTTAAAAATCTTTTGTCTAAGCTATCTTATGATATCCACCCTTTACAACATGATCAGTGGTTTGTCAGAGGATTGAGCACACCCTTTTGGAGGGCCTTATCTCATAAAATGTTCACGGACCCGCGCAAAGCATTGGAAGCTGCTTTATGTGCTGAAGTAGTTGGTAGTGTTGACACTAGTGTTAGCCCATTTATAGAGGCTCAGATTGCTACCATGGCTAAGCAATTGGAGAAATTGTCTGCCAAAATAGTTCTAGAGATTCACGGAGGAATGTGGTGCACGGATTGTAATGTGGAAGGACACACAAAGTATAATGGTGGGATATGTACTCGGAAGACGGTACACACTGTTGCAATAAACTATGGGATATTTCATGAGGACCATGATGTAAGTAGGTGCCCCCTATTACAGCATGTGATCCATAAGAACGTATCTTATTATTGTAAAATATGTACCTTAACCACTCATGACACCAAGGATTATAGATTTATTGACCATATTCATGAGGTAATTGATCTTTGTGGGCACTAGATTGGCATTGCCAACAGTTCCAAAGGAGATGAACATCAGTATGAGGAGTGCATAGATGGAGATGTGCATGGAAGAGGGTTTCGCAGAGGATTTCATGGTCATGGTAACCACGGAGGAAGAAGTGAGTTCCCGTGTGGGACGTGTTTTAATTATGGAGCCATAGACCATTATAAGCGTGAATGTCCAGATCTTCTAGAATGCTCCTGGTGTGGAAAGAAACATAAGTACGAAGAATTCCTAGAGTTGTATGAACATATGAGTCAGCAGTACCGGAAGGATAAGGGTGTTTCCATGGTGATTATTAAGAAGGCTGACGCATAGTGGCTTCCACGAGTAATACGTGAATTAGAACTAGAGCCTGTTATGGTAACAACGAGGGTAGAATCCACGTGCGTAAAAGAATCACCTAGGCAGAGACCTCTAGTTTCAAGAGAAAAAGTAGTACATGGGAAGTATCCAAACCCGGCTCACCAGAAAGAAGTCTAATAGGAAACCATGGACGTAATTCAATGTTTACAAGGGGAGATCCAATGTTTAAAAGAGAAGACTAGAAAAGATGAGAAAAGGAGGCCAGTGGAAGCACCAAGGGATGACTTGGATGAGATTAAGGAGGTGTGTAAACTGCTGAGGTAGGAGAATATTATTCCCCTGCTAGGGGCATGGTTGAGAGAAAAGGTGCCATGCGCTGGGGAAGAACATGAAAGGAAGATCCTGCATGAAAACCTTCCACCTCACAGCCTTGATTATGATAAAGAGATTACCCTGAATGCAGTAGTGGATGGATGGTTGCTTAGCAACATCCTCATTGACACAGGCGTGGAGGTTAATGTTCTTACTCTGGATGCCTGAAATCAAATGGGAAGGCCTGCATTGCAGCCATCTTCAAATATGATGTATATGTAAAATAAGACAATGGTGATGCCCATAGGTGTCTTGAAGGATGCAACCATTACTATTCAGGGGACTAGGTTCACTGTAGATTTTGAAATCTTAGCACTTGCCAAGGCAGATAATTTCCCATCTCTACTTGGATGCCCATGGTGTTATAAGAATAATGCAGATCTCCAGTTTAACAAGGGATACATAAGCTTTGAGAACAAGAAATAGTGGGTAGTTATACCGCTAGTTGATGGGAAGTCCACCCCCTATACTGAACCCCTTGGGGAGGAAGTCCTGGACAAAATATATGTGTGCTCCATAAGAGATCCAGAGACCATCTACCCTACATAAGGAGTCATCCAATTTGATGATGCATAATCTATCAATGATACTACTAGTATAGCATGTGATAATTGGGCACATGGGACTTATGAATTGATTGGGCAACATCTGAAAGGATCAGTAACCAAGGTAACAATGGTGTGTACAGTTTGGCACCTAGGAGGGAAGATAATAACAAAGTATTCTGGGGATACATACCCTGAGGTCTTTTTGAGAGAGATGGAAGATCGCTGGAGGGAGGATGAGCAGTGAAGTATGCTAGGTTATGTTTTGATCGACACAGTAGCAAGGTGTTGGGCTACACAGTGAAATCTTGTTGGAATGGTGCAAAGTTCAAATTGCGTTCACTATCTGATTATCGAAAAACAATGTACCCACCGCTATTAAGGATTACAATGGCAATGGACCCACCTCTTCCCACATCCAGGCATGTGAGAGGGTCTAGGGAGAAGGCGTGAAATCCTTACCACCCTATCTTTGGGTGCATAAGCTGTATTCGACATTACAAGGTTGTGCGCGCGCGTGGTATATCCATTCTAAAACACGTTGCCAAACGGGAAGTTGGCATGAATTAATGATTGAATTGGTCCACACATTTGAGTACCAAAGTACCAAAGAACCAGTTGATGAGGTGTTGTAGACTATCAAAAACCTCACTCTGGGAGATTTCACCATGGCAGAATATAGGTTAGTAAACTTACTCGATGTACCTAGTTTAGAAGCATAGTTCGAAGAAGAAGAACCAGAAGACATACAATTCGAGCACGTGTGTGCTGAAAGGGAGAAAGTAAAGATGGTATACCTTGTTGATGGAGAAGAGATAGAGAACCTGAATGTTGACCATTCGGTTGGGGCACACAAAGTAGTTGACAGTGAAGATGCATGTACGCATGTGTATCATGAACCACTAAAAACCAAGAAAGTTAACATCTGCTCGGAAGAGGAACCCAAGGATGCTATCATTGGGGACTATTGGTCAAATAGGGAAGTATCAAATATCATCGATCTCTTACGTGAATTTGAGGATTTATTCCCATGTGGGTACCATGAGTTGAAAGGCATCCACCATTCATTGGGGGAAATGAGGATAAGGTTGAAGGATGGTGCACTCCCAGTCAAGAAGAGGCCTTATAGGATGAATCCCAACATCCACGTAAGGGTTGAAGAAGAAATAGACAAGATGATAGCATCCAGTATCATTGAAGTTGTGGAGGAATCAGAATGGGTAAGTCCAATGGTGATTAGCATAAAGAAGGATGGGCAGATTAGGATATGTGTGGATTATAGGGAATTAAATGTTGTTTGTATCATAGATCCTTTTCCCACCCCCTTTACTGAATAGATTTTGGAAGGATTTGTTGGGCGCGAGGTCTATTCCTTTACGGATGGATTCTTGGGATATCACCAAGTAAGGATTGCCAAGGAAAACCAAGATAAGATGACTTTTGCCACCGAGTGGGGAATTTTTCCATATACGGTCATGCCCTTTGGGCTGAAGAATGCGCCCACTGTATTTTCACGCATAGTGGTACAAGCATTTAAGGACTTCATCCATAAGTTTCTTCAAGTATATTTGGATGATTGGACAGTGTATGGGTTGGTTAGGGACCATTGTGATAACTTAAGGTTGATGTTTGAAATATGTCGGTAGTCGAGAATATCCCTCAACATTAAGAAATGTATCTTTACAGCTCCTTTTGGAACATTGTTGGGGCATATCATATGTAAAGAGGGATTACTAGTAGATCTTGTGAAGGTTGCTATTATTGTGGGATTACGGGATCCTACGAGCCAAAGCACCATGCGTAGATTTCTTGGACACACTGGGTACTACAGAAAGTTCATTAAGGGATATGCCAAGATCGTTGCACCTTTGGAAATATTGCTTAGACACAAGAGTTCCTTTCAATGGGGAGAGGCGCAGCAGAGGGCATTTGACACTCTAAAAGAAAGGCTTATCACCGCACCTATTCTACGATTCCCATCATGGGATAAACCTTTCCATGTCCACGTGGATGCCTCTAGTACAACAATAGGAGCCATTCTTGCTCAACCAGGAGAGGGGATTGTTGATCATCCTTTGTGTTTTACAAGTAGGAAGTTGACACCAGCAGAACAAAAGTATACAATGACCAAGTGCAAGGCATTTTCAATGATCTACGCACTCCACAAATTTAGGCAATATCTACTAGCAACTCCTTTCATATTCTTTACTGACCATATGGCCTTGAATTATCTGGTAAACAAAGTAGTGTTGCAAGGGCACATATGTTGTTGGGTTCTTCTTTTTCAAGAATTTGAATTCAAAGTGGTGGTAAAATCAAGAAAGAAAAATTATGGGCCAGATCATTTATCAAGGATTGATTCCAGAGAGGACGCGCAAAGTATCGAGGAAACCATCTCGGATGCACAACTGTTCAGATTATAGCGTGCACCCTCAAAACTAGAAGGCATTGCTATCTTTCTCAAGGAAGGTGTGGTAAATAAAGGGATGAATGCTCTAGAAAGGAAAAGGTTATCCATATGCGTGACACCCTTCATGTTGATCAATGGGGATTTGTATAAAATGGGCCACGATGAGGTTTTGCGCTGGTGTGTACTAGAACATGAATGCATAGCTATAATAGATGAAGCCCATGGTGGGATTGCTAGAGGACATTATGTAGGGAATGCAACTGCACGCAAGATTTTAGTCACTAGACTATGGTGGGAAATGATTTACCAGGATTGTATTGATTTTTGTAAGGCCTAAGACCACTGCTAGCGCCTTGGAAAACCTAGAAAAAGGGATGAGATGCCCTTGTTCCCCATCACCAATGCAAAACCTTTTGAAAAATGGGTAATATATTTCATCATACCAATCTCACCAGCTGCGCGAAGGACTAACTCGTGGTATATTATTACATGTACTGATTATTTGACAAGGTGGGCAGAGGTCGTGCCCACTAGGGATTGCACCATAGCCACGGCTACTAGATTTTTGTGGGAGAACATTATCAGTAGGTATGGGTGCCCATTAATTTTAACAAGTGATAGGGGCACTCACTTCTTAAATGAAACAATCAGGATCCTATTGGCAGAATTCATGGTAGCCCATCACAAAACTACCCCATATCACCCTTAGGAAAATGGAATCGCAAAGGCATTCAACAAAATCCTTAGTCACACATTGACTAAGATATGTGACGTAGGAAGGCAAGATTGGGATGACAAGGTTTCAGTAGTCCTTTGGGCATATAGAACAACATATAAAAGGTTGAAAAAGGCCACACCATTTCAACTGGTGTTTGGCACGGAGGCTATTTTGCTGGTTGAATTTATGCTACCATCACTACATATAGCGCATGCAGGAGGGTTGGATGATGAACAAGCATTGGGAGAGATAATTGATGAGTTAATAAAGTTGGATGAAAGGTGCTCACTACAAGATGGATCCAAACAACTAAAAAAGCTAAACAAAAGGCATGGCATGACCGCCACATTAAAAACAAACAGTTTGAGGTTGGCCAGATGGTATTGTTATATGATTCTAAATTTCTACGCCATCCTGGAAAGTTGAAGGTGCATTGGTTGGGTCCTTATGTAATTTCATACATCCTTGATTCGGGCGTGTGCCAGCTACAAGCGCTGGATGGAAGAAAATTACCTGGACACTTCACTGGGAGTAGGCTGAAACCCTACTATAAATAATGCTTCTTGGTGTTTGTAAAGAAGGCAGTTCTACCAGTTAGTTTAGAGTTTCCTTTTATGCTTTTCTTTTATTGTTTTTCCCTTTTGCGTTGTTGTCTTGTTTTTGTGCCTTGGGTGCTGGTAACCTTATTACTTTTTAAACTTATGATTGCGCAGAGGACCGCGCATAGATTTAGTGTGGGGTGAGGTGATGAAGAGAGGCATGAAGTTATTTTGTAGGAAGATTGAGTTGGTAGACCATTTAAACTGGCCCTTTTGAAAAGATGCATTAGGAAGGTAGATGGATGACAAAATAGGGTTCCATTAGAAATCCACGTACAAAGAAGAGAAAGCGCAAAAACATGAGGTAGGAAAAAGCAAGAATCATGAGGATGGAAGAGGTGCCTTTGGTGTTGGTAACATGCATGCAAAATTCTTCTATCAAGATGGATTTTCTACCCGCCAGAAGGTTGGAAAATTTTTCGTGCAAGGATTGGGCATGGGTGAAAAATGTTTCGCACGAAAATCAGGAAAGCGAGGAAAAGCACTGAAGTTGGGTTTGTTTGAAAATGTTGCATTAAATATTATCATATAGTGGTAGGTAGCCTAGCCTTTAATGCATAAAAGTGGGAAAAGATATAAATACAAGGATGGTAAGTTCATTATTTTACTTTACGAAAACAAGGAGAACAATTTTCTTTCAAGAGCTAGGGTTTGAGAGATAACTCGTGTGAAGGAGAATCTCATAAACTCACGCACAATCAGTCTGGTTGATCTACAAACTAGATCAGAAGTGATTTATGGGTGTGAGGAAAGTTGTGAAAGAATGCTGTGATCGAAAGAGGGAAATAAGAAATTAGGGTTTGTACCCTAGGGCATGGGGCGCGCGTGAAGAAAACTCTCAAACAACTCGAAGGAAACCAAGGAATGAAAGCAAAGGGTAAAATGACAGCCACGAAACTATTTGATAAGCCTGTGGTACAATCTAAGAAGGGAAAGGGGAAGGGAAAAGGAAAGAAGAAAGAAGATGAAATCCCCTTGGATACCAATGAGGAATTGTACTCAAAGATGTAATACCCAGATGGGGTTTTCCTAGGACAAGAGTGGGAGTCCCACATTAGACAGATGACCGTAATTGATTACAATCACCTGTCAAGTATAATTGTGAAGGAAATGGCGCTGGAGCTGGTGCACCCCACAAACAAATGAACACTTAACGAGATGCTGATTTACAGTGATGTAGTCAAGGTGAAAATGGAGAAGGCATGGCTTCTCTAGCTTTACAAGTTGCCCTACTTTGGAAAGCCTGATCACCTGTACTAAATGCTAATGATGCCCGTGCATGAAGATTTCTTCTGCTTCATAGGGCACAAGATGTGCATAACCCCACAACTAATCTCACACTTTACAAGCCTAAGTTGTAAAGGGGATGCGATCCTAGATAACCTCCAGGATGAGGAGGCTATAAAGGAAACCATTGCATCCCAGGATTATAAGAAGGGATCAAGGTACTATGATGTCATGGATATCAGTGATCTTGTGATGAAAATGGCCATGCACCTCATTTCCAAGCTAAATGGACAAGAGAGGTGGACCCAGGTGAGCAAGCTCTGGTTGAATGTCTATAAAAAGGTTACGGAAGGCACCATGTACAATATATCCTAGTACATAGCAGAAAATATTATAAGCAGTGTGCAGGACGAAGGAAAGATATTGTTTGGGAACATTCTACTAACCATTGTGTTCTTAGAAATCGGGGTGCCAGATGCATCTGATAAGTTCGTATGGGAGTACCCTGACGAAGAACCTTCACCCACAGACAGGTTCCAGAAATATACTTGTGAGTCAATGATGAGGGTGCACAAGGCACGCTTGGATTAATGGTATAAGCACCTTAGGAATGCATTTGGGGCATAATGGTGGATCCTAGAGAAACTCCCCATGATGACTAAAGGAGAAGCAGAGTTCGCGGTGTACTAGCACTTCTACATTGGTAGATTTATCTTGGTGGATGGCAGTTGGAGTCCCAGGTGTAAACTCCCCTTCTCACTTACTGCCCAATTCTTCCAGGTAGGGGTAAACAGATATAAGGAGTCGAAGAAGTTAAGACTCGACTTGTCCACCCTCGACAGTGAACACAAAGAGATGAGGAAGAAGTTGGTCTATCTAGGAAAGCATGCATACGTTGAAAGGTACGTGTCATAGGACATGCACATCGTAAGGCCGATGACCTTACCGATTGCTGAGAGAGCTGCTACCAAAATTTACCTGCACATAAGGCCAAATTTCAAGAAGGGCGCGTATGTAGAAAATGAAATATCCATCCTAGATGACCCCATGGGAAGGAAGAAGCCAACACTAAAGCGTAAGGAGAAAGAATAAGAGGAAGAACAAGGGGCGGTGGGGAGGCAGGATGTAGGTACCGCAGGGCCAAGTACCTATGTTTGGAAGAAGAGAAGAACAGTGGTCAAGGAAAAGATCCCGGAGCCTACGAAGCCACCATCCCCTGAAGAACCTTCAAATGAAGAAAAGACAGCATCCCCCACTCCAGAATTTTTGGCCAAAGAAGAAGAACAAGGAACGGAGGAACAAGGGTCTGAAGATATGAACGACCTGAACACCTATGTAGGTGAAAGGGATGACGATGAAGGGGAGGAGCTAGAGGTGGATCAAGAGCCAATTAATATCCATGACTTAGAAGGAGAGGAGGCTAAGAATGCAAATGATGCCTTCATTTTTGTAAGAAGGAAAGACACCCAAAGGGAGGAAGGTGCACGCGGCGAAGAGGGGAGCGAAGGGGCTAGTACCAAGGAACCAAATGTGCCCAAGCTCACTTAGGAGGAGGTGGATGAGAAGGAAACAAGAGAGGAAGAAAAGATAATTGATGCCTTGGACAATGAAGAGTTGGGGCACAGCATAGACCTTGTGCTTGGTGAGTTCAAGAAGGAACAGAGGGAGAAGAGTGGAAGTAGCACGAAAGGACCAACTCTCTCGGTAATTGTTCCCAAGGGCATGTGCATGGGAAGTAAATGTGCAGAAGGGGGAAGGAAAATGATGAGTTACATTGATGACCCCAACAAAGTTTTGCGCACGCATTTCCAAAGTATTGTGCCCACTAAGGAGCTCACCACCATGGAGTACTTTTACCCTGAGGGAGGATACCCACGAACGAGGAAGATGTTATCTTGGTCATTTGACTCTCACCTCAATGAGCCTGAATTGGAAATTAACCAGGGAGCGGTATTGAAGTTGTCCAAAGGAAAGGGGGACAACCCCATTGTAAACACGCAGTAACTATCAAACGAGCAAGTGTGCAATGTGCTAAACAAAGTCTCAGTGGAAATCGAGGCTAGGCTCTTCAGTAGAAATGATAGGGGTAGAGCCTTGGAGGACCAGTTGGAGAAAAGAAAGGAAGAAGTGGTGAAGCTGACGAAGGATCTCAGCCTAGAGAAATTAATTAGCGCAAACTATAGAGGGAGCTTCAGGAGGAAAAGGCTAGGGTGCGCAAAGTTTCCAAGAAGGTGGAGCTCATCTCCCAATCGATTATCACGAAGCACCTAGAACTTATCCCTCCTGTGTAAAAGTATAGATCCTCCCTGGAGTGCTTAGAGTACTTGACTCAGATCCTCACCATGGAGAGGTAGCCCTTGGATTTAAATTCGGTAGAAGAGGTTGTGGTGAGATTGGAGAAAGAAGACAAGTTGAAGGTCATCACGCTTATGGCCAAATACAACAAGGTTCTCACCGATGTAAGAATAACCTCACAAACCACGGGGGTTGCTTACGACCACTGCATAGATCAAGAAAAAGTAACAAGAAACAAGGCCGAGTTAAAGGAATTCAGTGAAAATAATAAGGGTAATAGAGCCAAGTGGGAAAGGATCATGGCCGAGGTAGAGAAGAAATTTGAAACCATTGAGAACCGGTGAGTCTCAATCAAAACCCGGCTAAAAGAGCTCTACAAGGTCATTACAAGGAAGATGGATGCCTTAGAGGACCACGCTAAAGAACTAGAGACTATGGTAGAAACCATTACCACACAAGGGGAGGGGCTAACTTACGACGAGGTGAGCACCTTGGTTGGTGACATCTACACTAAAGCGCAGAAGGAAGTCAGCACTTGGAGTACACTAGAGGCCAACCTCCAACAAAAATTTCACCTCCTTCTTTAGGAAATTTTCCCCTATTCGTCCTCTTCCCCTTTCTTTATTCTTCCCCCCCATTCTTTTCCAAGGAAAGGCCTTGCATTATTTTGTACTACATTCTTTGAGAAGGTTCCCAAGGGCGGAGAACAGGTGAAGTGTGGGGTAATGTTGGGCCCCTAATTTTAGCTTCCAAATCTTAAGGGCGCGTAGGCACGCACAACAGGAGAGAGCACGCAAGTATAGGCGTGCAAGGCAAAGTTCAAAAGGCTTCTTGAAGAACCCAGTTTGCACACACCACGTGAAGAAAAATCTAGGACTTAGCCAGTTTTGGCCTTTGGGATAGAACACATGAAGAATGTGTTCCGTTCGGATAAGGTTCCAGCCTGGCGACAAGGTGTCCTATAAGGAATATACCTTGCGATAGAAAGATCCAAAAAGTTAATCATGACACGGAGAGGCATGCGCCCAGGGTGACCCACACCTTGACACTTGGGGCCAGATCTGAGGTTGCAGAGGAGTTTTTTAGAGCTCAAGGCCTATTTATACGCACGCCCTTAGCAAAGAAAGAGAGATAAAAATAAGGTAGTGGAGCTCTGCAGAATTACTTCAGGAACTATGGGATGAAAATGGGTACAGAATTCAAGGATATAATGGGGAAATGGGGAGTGAAATTTTTGTCTTGCGAGAATACATGGATCCACATTTGGTGCAGGACTACAGTCTACCTTCTGTAATCTTTTATAAGTAACACTATGAATGAATGTGATAAGGTTACCATGTCAAATGTGTTAAGAATATTTCCTTGTATTACCTGCATACTTCTATTGTACTGTTGTTCGTATATAATCATGAATCTTAATTGAATGGTTAAGTATAGTAGTATATTTACAACTCTTAGTTCTATTATTTCTTTTGCTCTTTTTTCTTCTACTATGACTGAAGGGGTATAGAAGCCTTCCTGAGCCCTATAGCTCTTCATATATGTTAATTCACTAAGTCAGAGTTATGAGCTATGCCTTCCCTAGACTCACATAAAAGAGAGAGTCAGCTCCCTCTCGTGCACCTCGGGTGAGAACCCAGTGCCCGTTGGGTGATAGGCTGACACGCATGAGGTTCCCTTGTTTTTTATTGGGTGCAAAAGTGACTACAATAACCATACAAGGGGCCAAGTTCATTGGGTATTTTGAGGTATTAGCACTTATAGAAGCAGAAAATTTTCTAGCCTTGCTTGGATGCCCTTGGTGTTATGTGAATAATATTGATTTGAGATTCAATAAGGGGTATATCATCTTTGAGAAAAAGGAGGAAAGGGTTGTGATACCTTTGACAGATGGGAATTCTACACCATATGTTGAGCCTATGAGTGAGGAGGAATTAAAAATAATATATGTATGGGCTATTTTGGACCTAGAGGTCAATGAGCCATCAAAGGAGGGCATCCTACGTGGGAATATTCTCATTCTATTAGTGATACTATGAGTATTTCATGTGACAATTTGGCTCATGGTACATATGAACTAGTAGGGCATGAGGTAAAAAGTTTGGGTTCATGCAAGACTGGAATTCATTCTGTTCTATGGATAGGTAGCACAATACCTTGGTATACTGGGGCAGAAGATCTTCTTGCATTTTTGAAATCCATGGAAGCATAGCGGATAGATGAGATTAAGAGAAGAGATATGTTAGTATATACCTTGCATGGGACAGCAACACACTAGTGGGTAGTCCATAGAGATAATCTTATAGAATGGGAGGAGATAGGAGTTTCTCTATCTACTAGGTTTTTAAGGCAAAATGCACCTATGAAGATCTACACTTATAATGGTGATCCACCTATTCAAAATCACATTTAGCAGTGTTAGATACTTTGGAAAACAAGATAAGAAGCATTACCACCTTCACTTTGGGTGCATAGATTGTATTCTACTCTATGAGGTTGCACACATGCCTGGTATGTATATGCAGAACTACATCGAGAAACTAGGAATAATCTAGACCTTTGACTACTTCTCGACTAAGCCTCCAGTAGAAGAAGCATTAAAATTTGTCTTGCATTTAACTATGGGAGATAGTGGAAAGGAATAAGAGCATATTCAGGAATTATTTGGTGAGACAAAGTCCACAACGCGTTTTGAAAAGGAATAAGAAATGGACTCCATACTACTTGAATGCACTTGCCTTAAGAAAGAAAAAGGAAAGATGGTTTACATAGTGGATGATGAAGAAGTTGAGAACCTAGATATTCAACATTCACAAGGGGTGTGTGAAGTCTTGGATAGTGCAGACAAGGATACGCATGCCTATAATGAACCCATGAAGACAAAGAAGGTGAATATAGGTTCAGAGGATGAGCCTAAGGAGGCCATAATTGGAGACTACTAATCAAACTCGGAGGTGGAAAAGATTATAGAGTTACTATGGGATTACTAGGAATAATTTCTACGAGGGTATCATGAACTTAAAGGCGTGCATGAATCACTTGGGGAAATGAAGATAAAACTTAAGGTGTGCATCTAGTGAGAAATAGACCTTACAGAATGAATACTAATTTGTGTAAAAAGGTAAAATAAGAAATTGATAAAATGTCTAAGTTTGGAATCATTCAACCTTTGGATGAGTCAGAATGGGTTAGTCTTATGGTGATCAGTATAAAAAAGAATGGTAGAATTTGAATTTGTGTTGATTACAGGGAGCTAAATGCAGCATGTGTCATAGATCCCTTTCCTACACCATTCACTGAGGAAATACGGGAAGGAGTAGCAGGGCATGAAATCTATTCCTTTACAGATGGGTTTTCTAGGTATCATCATGTTTGAATTACCCAAGAGGATCAGGAAAAGAAAACTTTTACTACTGAATGGGGCAGCTTTTTCTGTACTGTGAAGCCTTTTGGATTGAAAAATGTGCTTGTTGTATTCTCGCGTATAGTTATTTAGGCATTCAAATATTTTATTCACAACTTCTTACAGGTATACCTCAATGATTGGAAATTATATGGGCTTGTTAAAGATCATTGTAACAATTTGTGCTTAATGTTTGAATGGTGCAGAAAATTGAGTATCTCTTTAAACATCAAGAAGTGCATATTTGTTACACCTTTTGGAATACTGTTGGGACACATAATATGCAAGGAAGGATTACTTAATGATCTAGCTAAGGTTTCAATCATTTTAGGGTTAGAAGTGCCTACCAGTCAGAGTGAGGTGCATGGATTTTTTGGTCACACAAGATATTATAGAAAATTCATTAAGGGATATACAAAAATTACCGCACCTCTGGAGGAGTTACTAAAAGGAAAAGGTACATTCTATTGGGGAGAGTCGCAACAGTGCATGTTTGAAAAATTGAAGGAGAAACTTACTACCACACCCATTCTACACTTTCCCTAATGGGATAAACCATTTAATGTGTATGTGGACAGCTGTGGCATGGCCATTGGTGTTGTGTTAGCTTAACCTAGAGAAGGTATTGTAGATCATCCAATTTGATTTACTAGTAGGAAGTTGACTCCTGCTGAATAGAATTATATAACTACAGAGCGCAAAGATTATTCAATGATCTATGCATTGCACAAGTTTTGATAGTACTTATTAGCAACACCATTCATGTTTTATATAGATCACATGACATTGAATTATTTGGTGAACAAACCCATCTTACAAGGGTGAATATGTAGATGGGTACTCCTATTTCAAGAGTTTGACTTCACAATTGTGGTGAAGCCAAGGAAAAGTAACTCTGGACCCAACCACTTGTCTATAATTCACTCAGGAGAAGAAGCAAAAACAATTGAAGAAACCATGCCATATGCATAGTTATATATGTTACAACGTGCCATCAAAATTAGAAGACATTGATGTCTTTCTACGGACTGTTGTGGCACCAGAAGGAATGAAGGTATTGGAAAAGAAACAGCTTGCCATATGCGCGGCACTATTTATGTTAATCAGTGGTGACCTATACAAGTCAGTCAGAGATGAAGTATTACATCGTTGTGTATTAGACCATGAGCACACGAATATAATGGGCGAGGCACATGGTGGTATTGTAGGTGGAAACTATACAGGTGATGTAACTTCCCAAAAGATCCTACTTGCTGGATTATGGTGGGAGACATTGTATAAAGACTGTAAAGAATATTGTAAGGCATGTGATCATTTTCAGTGCCTAGGAAAACTAGGATAAAGAGATGAAATGCCACTGAGACCTATTATTAGTGCAGAACTATTTGATAAATGGGCCATTGATTTTGTAGGACCTATTTCGCTAGCCACGCGTAGGATTAGATCACACTATATCATTAATTGCACATATTATCTCACTAGGTGGGTAGAAGTAGCACATACGAAGGACTGTACAATGGCTACAATAGCTAGGTTTCTATGGGAGAATATTCTTAAAATATATGGATGTCCTTTAAGCTTGACAAGTGATAGGGGTACATACTTTTTGAATAAGAAAATTAGGATCTTATTAAATGAGTTTATGGTTGCACACTATAAGAGTACACCCTATGATCCTCAAGAAAATGGACCTATTGAGGCTTTCAACAAGATTATGAGCTAAACATTGACAAAAAAATTTGATGTTAGAAGAAAGGATTGGGATGATAAAGTGTCAGTTGTTCTTTGGGCATATAGAATAACTTATAAGAGATTGAAAAAAGCCACACCATTTCAGTTGGTGTTTGGTGCGGAAGTCATTCTTCCTATAGAATTCATGTTACCTTATTTGTACACTACGCATGCTGGAGGTCTAGCTGATGAGCACGCTTTAGAATAACAGATTGAAAACATGATTCAATTGGATGAGAGATGAGCTAGAGGATGTTGGAGTTAGAAGCACAAAAAGCCCAGGCAAAAAGCATGACATGACAGAAATATAAAGGATAAGAAGTTGGCAGTTAGACAAATCGTACTTCTTTATGACTCTAAGGTCTTATGCCATCTAAGAAAGCTCAAATTACATTGGTTGGGGTCATATATCATCACTTACATACTTGAATCAGGTGCTTTTTAGTTAGAATCACTTGATGGAACGCGACTACCCATTTAATTTAATGGGAGTAGGCTGAAGCCCTAATATAAATAAGTCTTCTTGGTGTTTGTAATAAGGAAGTATTGCCATTTAGATTAGGTTGTCAATTTTGTATTTCATTAATGTATTTCCTTCATTGTCATTATGCTTTGTCAATTTAGTTGTTGTTCTTGTGTAATAAGCGTGCTTACACGCATGAAGCTAATTACTATGTGAAGAATGTTTATGCGCAGAGGACTACACATACTTTTAGTGTGGGATGGTTGTATTTATCCAAGTAAAAGACTGTGGGAATTGAAAGGTGGACAAAATAAGCTATTATGGGTGTGCTTTAAGTAAAAAGAAGATTGCTTCACAAAAGTGACCAATGATGGAGATGAAAGAAAGAACAGTATAATGCAAGGTAAGAAGAGGCCATGATAACTACCAACAGAAGGTACAATGACGAGTTACTTGGGTGGAAGGGTGTGTGCTTAAGATAAATCTATGACCAAAGGGTAGGAAGGCACGCTAGAAGGTTATAGCTGGGGCATGAAGATGTATCATGTGGAACAAATGAATTTTGTCAATGAATGAGAGGATATTTGGTAGGTAAAGGAGCAATAAATGCATCTAAATTTGAAAGACTATATAAGGAGTGGATGCAAATTCATTTTGACTAAGAGTATTTGAGGAGAGAGCTAAGTGTGAAGAGCCAAGTGATTGGGTTAAGGTACGAAGGGTGGGTAAGTGCACCAAGTTGGGGGCCCAAAAGGGGGTCTTAAGTGGATGCATTTTTCTAAAGAAAAAAAAAACTTCAACTTGTACGAGTTTTTTGAAATAGTTACACTCAAAATTGGAAGATGTTGTAGAAATATGAATCGTAAAATTTTGAGTCTAGTTTCTAAGCTACTAAATTTTATTGAAAACAGATAAATTTAAGTGGTTCAAACAACTAAAATAGCAAAAAATGCTCTTGTTTTTGTTAAAAAATAGAATAGAGTGACTTTCGTGCCCCTCACCATTTTTTGAGCACCATTTAGTATTTTTGAAAACCCTTTAGGAGAAAGATATCTAGGAGGATCTAGTTTGGGCACCATTTTTTAAAGATTTTTTTAGAGTATATTTTTTATTTAGGATTTTTCTAGTACAAAAATTTTATATTTTGAAAAATAATGGAGCTCTCACAATGCCCCCCCTAATTACCTCAAAAAATATCAAAAATTAGATTTTTTCTTTTGAATATGTATAGAATTATACCTAGCTCGGGCTAGTATAATTTGTTTTAAATTTTGATCACCCAAAAAAAAGATACACCATGAAAGATAGACATATTTACACTTGAAAAAATAGCTATAAAATGCATAGTTAGAAAATAAATAATATGGAAACCTTATATTAGTTAGAAAATTTGAAAAATTATATTTTTAGAAAGAAGAGACTCTGCTCTACGTCGTGGTATATTTTTTTAAAATGGATTGATTGTTTTATATTGATTTATCATAGAGGAAGTGGAATTTTTACATTTTCTTGTAAAACCATGTTGTTTGTTGTGTTTGTGCAAGTACATGCCTCAGGATTGGGGATCCAAACTAGATCCCAAGCCTTGAGGCATGGCTTGGGAAAAGAGAAACCGCAAAATACGCGTTATAACATGTACACATTATATAACACATATGCATTTTGTGTAGTATAAACATTATGCATGCTTTTGAGATGCTTTTATTTACATAAATAAATGAAAAACTTATACTTTAAATGAATTTATGTAAATATAAGAAATTAGGGTCATTATGCACCTTATGGAATTGGTCTCATAGCTCCATGAGTCATGGTTTAGGAGATAATGTTTTAAAGTATAATTTGGTCAGTACATAGGTAATTTTTCAGGATTTCAACATTCAGCCTAAATCTTTTAGCATTTAACTTCTATAATCAAAACCCTAAACCATAGGCCATAAACCTAAACACTAAACTGTAAACCTTGAGCCCTAAACCCTAAACCCTAAACCTTTAACCATGATCCCTAGACCCTAAAACCTAAACCTTAAACATTCAGTCCTTACTGATGAGCACTAAACCTTGAGCCTTAAGCCCTAAACCCTAAGCCATAAGCCCTAAACCCTAAATCGTGAACCATGAACCATGATTCCTAAATGCCAAACCCTAAACCCAGAACCATAAAAACTAAATCCTAAACCCCAACCCCTAACCCCTAACCCCTAAACCCTAAACCCTAAGCCTTGAACCCTACACCCTTATCCTTCAACCATAAAATCTAAATTCTAAACCCTAGACCATATACCCTAAGCCCTAAAACCTAAACCGTAAATATTTAACCATGATCCCTATACCCTAAAACCTAAACCCTAAACCCTAAACCTTAAACATTCAACCCTTACTCGTGAGCTTTAAACACTGAGACTTAAGCCCTAAACCCTAAATTCTAAACCATGAACCATGATCTCTAAATGCTAAACACTGAACTATAAAAACTAAATCCTAAACCCTAAACCTTAAACACCAAATCCTAAACCCTAACCCTAAGCCTTAAACCCTACACCCTTATCCCCGAGCCCTAAAATGTAAACCTTAAACCATAGACCATATACCCTAAGCCCTAAGCCCTAAAACCTAAACCCTAAACCCCGAGCCCTAAACCATAAACCCTAAACATTAAATCCTTAACAATAAACCCTAAACCTTAATCCCTAAAAAATTAAATCCTAAACCCTAAACCATAAACCCTAAAACCTGAACCGTAAACCATAAATCCTTATCCCTAAACAATAAATCCTTAACCCGAAACCCTGAACCCTAAACCATAAACCTTAAACCCTAAATCCTTAACCTCAATCCCTAAACCCTAACCATAAACACTAAACCCTAAACCCTAAACCTAAAACCTAAATCCTAAACCATAACCTTAAACCCTAAACCCTAAACCCTAAACCTTGAACCTTGAACCATGAGCCCTAAACCCTAAACCCCAAACCATATTTCATCAATATTTCCTAGTCTCGTGCCTAGAACCATCATTGAGTCTACTTATAGAAATACCTTTTTTATGAGAGGTGGGACAAGTAACTAAATGTATATGACATCTACCTTATGCCTTGTAATGCATATATTACACATCTCTTCCAAACTTGTTTCTCCCCACATATACTTGTGCTCTTTAATGTAAATTTATTCACTCTTTGAAACAAATTTCACATTTTTCATATTTCCATGTATGGTATTATGCAAGCTAGGATGACCCATTGGAAGCTGGAAAAAATAACCATTACAACAACAACAAAATCTTAAAGGAAACAAAAGAAACATAGAGAATATATTAATGCAGAGGTGTAGGATCATAATTGAATTTCCTATAGTATCCTCTCCTTCAGATAAAGATAAAATTAAATTATTCTATTGGAATGGATAGTAAATTTGACAGAACTTCCTAAAGTGTTTAAAATAAGCATAGAAACAGGGGAATGGCTAAGAACACTAAGGGGTTATCAATCACCTAGTAAATCTTTCTTGTTTAGTTCTAAATGGGAGTTACCTAGCCTATGACTTAGGGACCTTCCATTCATTAATAATTCCCTATATGATAAACCCATGGATGTTTTCAAAATCCCCTGAACAAAAAGATAGGGGTAGTCATTAATTCTAGTGAAGGGTGTGATGTGATTTCCAAGAAAATTGAAATTCATATAGATTTAGAGGTCATTACACAAATTTAAAAATATCTCTATCATTATAAATGGAAGCCAAGTAACAGTGTCTCCATGTACATCTAAGGATTGAGGAATATTGGGGTCTTTGGAAGGATTGGATAGTTAGGAATATGAAATTTCCCTCCTTCAAAATATCAACAGATGAAAAACATAAAATTTTGATGACTCTCTTTGAGTGTTCTGCCAAAAATTCGATGAACCCTAAACTCTATTACCTAAACCCTTAACCCTCAACCATGAGACCTAAAACCTAAACTATAAACCCTAAACCCTAAAACCAAAATAATAAATCCTAAACCCTAAACACTAAATACTATACCCTAAAACCTAAACCCTAAACCTATAACCCTAAACCCTTGACCCTATACCCTAAACCCTGAGCCCTAAGCCCTAAACCCTAAATGCTAAATCCAGAGTCCCAGGCTCTAACCCCCAAACCTTAAGCCATAAACCATGAACCATGAACCCTAAACCCTAATCCCTAAACCATAAACCCTAAACCTTAAGCCTTGAACCCTACACCCTAATCCTTGAGCCCTAAACCCTTAACCTACAACCCTGAGCCCTAAACCCTAAATCTAGAGCCCTGATCTCTAACCCCTAAACCTTAAACTCGTAACTTTGAACCCTGAACCCTGAGTCATAAACCTTAAACCGTACACCCTAACTCCTAAACCATAAACCCTGAGCCCTGAGCTCTAAACCGTAAACCCTAAACCTTAAGACCTGAATGTTAAATCCTAAAGGTCCCTAAACCCTAAACCCGGAACACATAAACCCTAAATGCTAAACCCATAAACGCTCATATGTTTCCATAACTAAATCATAAATCCTAAACCCTGACCCCTAAACCCCAAGCACTAAATCCTAAATCCTAAAACCTAAGCATTAAACCCTAAACCCTAATGAATCTCTTTGAATTTTGTTCCTACGAAGTCGATGAACTCATTTTTACCTAAACACTTACCCCTAAAACTAGTAAACCCATAAACCTCGAGCCTTAAACCCTAAAACCTGAACCCTTGTATTGGGTAAAATTTATTTGACCAAACTTTTCTTGGAACCTTAAACCCTAACTCTTAAACCCCTAAACCGTAAACCCTAAATTTGTAACCCTAAACCTTAAACCCTGAGCCCTAAACCCTAAACCTTATACCATAAACCATAATCCATAAACCCTAAACTATAATCCCTAAACCCTAAACCATAAACCCTAAAACCTAAACCTTGACCCCTAAACCCTAAAACTTTGAGCCCTAAACCATAAACCTTAAGCCCTAAATCCTAGGCCACAAGCCATAATCCCTAAGTTAAAACCCTAAACCTTGAACCCTTAAACATAAACCCTAAACCATAAAAAATAAACCCTGAGCCCTAAACCCTAAACCCTCAACTCTCAACCCTAAACCTTAAACCCTTAACCCTGATCCCTAAACCCTAACCCCTAAACCCTTTACCCTAAACCCTGAACCCTAACCTTTAAACCTTAAACCCTAACTCCTAAACCCTGAACTGAAACTCTAAACCTTAAACCCTAACTCCTAAACCCTAAATCATAAACCTTAAATCCTCATCCCTAAACCCTAAAAACTACACCATGAACCCTCAACTCTCAACCCTAAACCCTAAACCCTCAACCTTTATCCATAAACCCTAAAGCCGGAAGCTTGAGCCATAAACCCTAAACCTTTACCCCTAAACCCTATACCTTGAACCTTGAGTCCTAAACCCTAAACCATCAACCCTTGACCCTTAACCATAAACCCAAAACTCTAAACCCTAAACCGTGAACCCTAATCCCTGAGCCCTAAACCCTAAACCCAAAAATATGAACTATGAGCCTTAAACACTAAACCTTAAACCCTAAAATTTAAACCTTGAGTCATAAACCCTTATCCCTAAACCCAAAACCCTGAGCCCTAAACCCTAAACCCTAAATCATAAACCCTCACCTAAAGGAAAGTCCTAAAAATATCATTCAGCGTGTTTCATTGTGTAGGGTATAGTGTTTAAGGTGATCAATTGGCTCATTTAGTTTTTATGAGAGACTACTTCTTTTGAAGTCCTAAAAAGGCATTTTTGGCCATTTTGTAGTTAATTAAACACCCTTCAGAACAATCTAAAATGAGCTAATCATGTCACCGAGTTATCAAGGACCATTATTTGTGAAGTATTAAGGCATCGTTTGTCTCCATAAGAGACATGAGAAAAAACATGTATGAGAATGATGAATTTGATTCCATGAAAGGATGATTTTAGAGCTAGGAAAGGTGAGGTGATGATCTTTATATGGAACACCATGTTTCTAAGAATGAACAATCATCTAAGTTCACTTGATGCAATTCACTTAGAACTATTCGTAACAACTCATTCAACACCTAGTAGTGTTATCACACCTTAAGGAGGAGGAACATTACAATCACCTCATTTTGACCATAAGACAAGAGTCCTATTTAGGGGACAATCCTGTATCTACAAAGTGAGGATCTCTGTTTAGTAAGAAGTAGACAAACATCATAGAGTTAATTCATGGTCACTAAAGTGAATTATGGACCAAATTTAAAAATTAGTACCAGTTCAATCAAGTGGTAGGGAAAAAATCCAATTTAGGAGGTCAAAAACCTAAAAAAATGACTATATACTTTCCCAAAACAAATACCAACTACAATATATATGCCCTGAAAGTTTTAGGTCCTTCGCTGAAATCTTGAAAATGAGTAAGTATTGACTATATTAGATTTTGAAAAACTATCTTCTAGACTATAACTGTTAGAGCTACGGGACCACTTCCATCAGGTGTAAAGTGACCCTAATTTCTTATATTTACTAAAATAAATTTAAAGTATAAGATTTCTTTTATTATTTCTTATACTTTTATTAAACATTTATTTTTGTAAGTATAAGACCACCCAAATACACATACATAGTGGTCCATATTATACAAAACGCATACACGTTTTAACTTCTCTTAAATGCGTACGGGTTTTGACTATATTATGGAATGCGTACGTGTATACGGGTTTGGTAATTACCAAACCAAAAAAATTAAAACGCGAGCGCATTTTAGTAAAACACGTACATGCTTTTACGTCTGTTTTTTGGGTTCTTTGTCCACTTTTTGGCCCCCCAACTTTGTGCACTTACCCATGGGTTTGAAACTAAGTTTGAAAGTTTTCATCTGTTAATGAATTTATATATATGCCTTATCATGCTACCATATTGCACAAGTGTATCTAAGTAAAGACTTTTTTTAAAGTATCTTTTAGTTCATTTAACCAAAGTTTCCACCTAGGGAAAGATATGAATCGAAAAACAAGGACTAATTCTATATCACAAATTGTAGAAATATTCCAATATGAAGGGGGGTGATTACGGGAGACAAAAATGGCACTTTCCATTTTATAAGCATTTACAAGGTTTGTTTACTTACATTTTTAAAAGGATATTCATTATTTGGTCTTTAAAAAGGAAGACATGGCTACACGGATTATCTAATTTTTCACTAGAAGATTTCAAAATCCATTAATTAGTCAACTTCGGCTAGGAATGGGATGGGACACATGACAAGTATCAACTATGTTTTCCTTTTAAAATAAGTGAATTCATATTTCAACCCTTATGATTTCACCATTTTAGACAAGAATAAGCTCGATTAAAAATCTAACTATTGAGGATGTTACAATTCATTTGGTAGATGACATGCTAGTCTATGTTGATGTAATCGATAAGCTTCTGATGAGAATTGGGGTCAAAACAAATTATATGAGCTTCCATATTTTTAGATCTACTTCAACCCCTTGTACCAGTGGCCCACGTATAATAGTGGTATGAGGACTAGCTAATTTTTAGGATGTAGAGTTAGCAATCAACATCTTCGGTGAGGTCTCAGATTGTGAAATTTATAATGAAGGCCACATTGAGTGTGGCATATGTATTTGATATGATCCTTTTGCATTCATGTTTAAGCCAAGATCTTAATTATTTCCAAACAGGAGTTCAGCAAAAAAATGGTCTATTTAGCAGTATAAATATGCAAGACAACTTGACAGTATTGTCACCAAATGTGCATGTAATTGTAGAATACCTTGTTACAACTATAAATGATCCAGGAGTAGTGGTCATAGGTAACATACAAATATGGTAAAATATTGTGCGCAACTTGTTGAACATTGGATCTAGTCTAGAATATTGACAGGCTTTCCATTGCAGGAGCATCTAGTCAAAAGAGAAGCACGCTACATGACGAATTAGATAAAGTTTTGGATTGTTAATATTTTCACTAGTATTCATGAAATATTGGGATGTTTTTCTAGACTATATTTGAAGGAAAAGGTCTGGGAATTTATCCCATAGTATTATAAGAAACCAGCTGAAAGGTTCATTGCCTAGTATTTATAATTAATTTGTAACATGACAGATAACTTCATTACAAGGGCATAGAAATGGTATCGATTATAGCTCCACATGGAATGATGAATAAAAGTGGCTTCTTCTCTTAAACTTTCACAACTTTACCATTAGTATTGGGGGAATCATAGTCTAATAACTCTTCATAAATCATCATTACTTAAATTCGTCCACTTTATCCACAGTGAGAGATCAAGTCTGGATCCCTTGATGTCAGATGTCCTTATGCATTCACTATAAGCTGGGTCTTAAACCTCTCGATGCTTGGTGGTGGAATCATAAACACGTGGTGACTTTTATTCACTGCAGATAATGTAGACTGCTATCTACCAGATTTTGAGTAAGAAGTATGTGTCACCTAGGAAGAAGTGCCAATGCTCAATGGGCTCATTGCGGATGCTGTTGAATACTAAGCTCAACTAATTTTGGCTGTAGCACATCTAGGGACTGTGCATTAGTGTACCCTCTATTCGAAGCCTAAGATGGAGAACCATTTTTATGTGGTGTCTCAATTTGCACTTCCAGGGTTTTCACCTTAGGTGAAAGGCTTAGTCACATTGGAAAACATTCCGGTGCAAAGTCCTAAATGAAACTTTCTAAAGTAGAGGATCAAGCCTGAGGATCTTTCAAACATAGTGTTTTGGTCTTGTGCGTAGATGCTCAAGCTCCTATGTGATCCTGAAGATTCATTCTTATTGCGTCAACCCTACCACCTCAGTGATTTCTTATCATTGATGGAAGATACGGTGGTTGATTAAGGGGAGCATAGATTCAAGAAAGTATCTTGGATCGTCCTATATTGACTCCCAGGTGGATTTTTTTCAAACGCTAAGTAAATCACCTCGTCTCTCTCCACACATTTGGAAAGCTTGCTAATGTTCTTATATTCCAGCATGATCATCCTGATTTCTTTATTTTTCAGCTAATGAATAAGGGGAGTGAGCTATTTGCATCTGTTACACAAATCACAGATTCAAGCCCAAGCTACAAAGAGTTACGTTGGAGTTTTCCCACCTATGAAGAGCTACTTACTCATTGGGGGAATGCTTCATGCATGATAAGTTTGGTCCCTCCCGATCCACGCATGTGGCTGCTCAAGCTGTAACCTCATCCATCTCCTAACCATGCCGCTACCATCTCCGTAATGGTTCTAGCATCACAGAAGTTACTCTCGCAGCCATCTCCTCGGTGTCACCCTTCAGTTTTTCCACTCCTTGAGGCTATGGGCTGGAGTCCTCATCCATGAAGGAAGGTAGTCCGTGCTAGTTCTCCATGATGGGCCTACTCTCATCAGGGAGCTCAATGACGTTTTTTGGCTCTCCGCCTCCTAGTGGATGGGGAATTATGGTGATCGTTCTGCACTAGATCCAAACTGCTCATGACCAGGATGCACTGGCAGGTTGATCCTCCGTCAGTTGAGTCTTCCATGTGAGAGTTTACATCCCTCTGTCGAGGTGAATGAAGAAGACTCCTCCCGCATGTGGCAGCATAATAGTTTAAACCTATTGTCTATGTCAAATGAATAGTTTAGCAAGGTGCGCTACTGAAGCTTTGCTACTTTGGTGGCATTTGAAGTTTTTTGTTTGCCCTTTAGGCTTGCAACTATTAGTGCACTTCGTGAGGAGTTTTTGAAGAGGAATGATTTTTTGGTAGCATCACCTAACTCTAAGAGAAGGTCTATTATATTTTTAATATAATGCATAGTTCCAATAGTAAATTGGCATGGCAGAGGTTGTTAAAGATCATTTGATGTCACATTTAGCGCGCAAATATTTTCTAAAAATCTAAGGTACAATAACAATACCCCTTGGCAATGCATTAAAATTAGAGCTTTAATGAAATTGGTATTAGAAGAGGACATGTTCAGGATTCCAATTTTTCAAAGCTTTACTTAAGACCTATTTATAAAGGGCTAAAGTTGTAGTACTCAGTACAAGTATCTTAACCATATGAAGGCCTATTTAAAAATATCTAATAAGATATCAATTGTCAAAAGGCCGTTCATGCCTTAAATTTTATGCATAGCTCCAGAGGCATTTATTAAGGTCAATTTTATGCTAGAACAATTACACATGTAGGTGTGTGATGTTAATGCCATTAAGTGATGATATTGTTTAGGCTGCGAAAAGAATGGTTAACAATAATACAACAAAACATTATGATATTTTAAGTTGGAACACATGAAAAACAAAAGGAAAGTAGTAGATGAGCTTGGGAGTAGTCATCACACAGAATCTGGATGTGTAGGAAGGAAAAAATGGATTGTAGTTTCCAACAATATGTTGGTAGGGCATAATGAGGATTAAGAGAGTGAGTGTTACCCAGGAAAGGGAACGAAGAAGAGTATTCCTCTGTGTATGCGTGATCACATAAGCAGGTGTTGAGGAATCATTCACTGCAGTAACAGGCCTTGAATGCCAGAATAAAGGAGGTAAAAGTCAAAGGGTAGATCCTTCAAACTGATATAGAGGAGGCTGCTTGATATAGTTGTGAAGGTAATTATGATGTCTTTCCATGTCCCCATTATGTACAATAGTGCCTCTCCACAAAGTAAGCCCTTGAGATTTGTGGATTGAAAATGCCCAAGCCATTAATGTAACCGGTAATTTTCTTCAGTTAATACCTCTTAGAAATAACACAAGAATTTGAACATGGGAGAGAAGTTGCCAAGCATCCCATTGGGCCCCCCATATCGATAAAATTTTATGAACTGACAAACGTAAAGGAAAATTCAAGCTTTCGGGACTTAGACAAATTTGAGCATCGTAAAACCTATTGTCAGACGATGGCGTGCAGAGCCATATAACACCATTTACAAGACATGTTTTTGTGATGAATGTATCTATCTTTATCTGATTGGATCCTAGTGTATTGCATAGAGATCAGATATCAACAGGATTGTCCAACTTCAGTTAACTATAAGAGGGCTATAAATAGCACACTTAGCATGTATGGCTATGCATGTAAACGGTATGTGAGGTCATTACTAGCATCTCTGTCATAGTTTTGGATTCAAATAAGTTGTCTAACGGAAAGTTGACATCCTATATACATGTTGTTAATCAGAGGGGTAGTTGATGATATTTGCACCATAAAGAGCATATGTGGTAACCCATAAAGAGATATGTGAAAATTATTGGATTAGGCTATATCAAATCCATTGCGTATATCGGTATAGATATCCATTATTCTTAAGGAGCTTCCATGCCTTTTAATAGATCCACAGATACTGGCTGACTATCACTGTCATTCGATGTGCTGTCACCTTCCCCTAGTCCCCTGTCCTCTTCCTTCAATGCACTGCACTATATTACCAAAGCTGGGTGTGTACGTCACATTCATAAATCATGAATATCCCATATCACTTAGGTAGAATGATGGATTAGCTAGGGATCTACACTGATTTACTTTACTTCATCACGCTAATTAGCCAGCTGCAACGACTCCTAAAGTAGGGACAAGCTATGACCTTTGTACGCTGTAGTGGGAGATCGAAAAGTCAAAGGTATGAGTCGATGTGCCAACGCATCTATGTTGGTGTGATGTGGTGATTTCTCAGGCTTCATTGAATCAGTCAATCTTTGTAGGTCTTGACTTCTGCAGTACCAACAGTAAATTTATAATCTCTTTGATACATTACAATCCTCAGTATGCATCTTCCATAATTGATTCAACTTTGACTTTGTAAAACAATATCTACCTTCAAATCTCAATAATTCTTCAACGTAATGTTTTAGCTACCCACTCAATTGTAAAACCATTTACATGTCGGGTAAATCTGTAAAGACAAGCATTAGTGGTCAATGGAGGTAGAGGCTCAAGGCCATCTTTTGGGATTAGCACACTGGTTTTATAGACAATATATCATATCTAAGCATACATGCAGATAAAAGTGGATGATTCTACTAGAAGAAATACACAAAACATAGAGACATAAATCAACTCCAGATTTAACATGGTTCACCCAGTGTGGGATATGTCCACCAAGAAACAAGGCAATCTAGTATCCAAATATTTGACAAGATATACAATGAATATTTACAATCTTCTATACCTCTCAAATGTACAGTACTTTCTTTATTTCTTTCAAGCTTTTTCTTCTTCTCCAAGAATTCTCTCTCAAAATTATTCTCACAATAATCATCAAATTTTACAAGTTCTTCTTAATTATTACTTATAAACCCTAGATTTCATGCTTATATAGGTGTATACAAACTTAGGGCACTTAGCCATGTAATTACAATTAATAGATTTTCTTTAATGCTAAAAATAGATCTAATTCATGAGAGTTAATTAAAACACTCCTGCACAGGTAACTGATGTTGGTTAGCCCTAATTAATGATGGTTATTCCTTTCCTAACTAATGTCAGTCCCTCCATAACTAATGACAATTACTGTGTTTTCAAGCAAGTTTCATATTGCATGTTAATCCAAAGTAATTGAGATCCACAACTCAAAACAAGTCTTCCAGTAGTCTTTCTTCAACAAGTCATTAATAGGATGAATAACATATGTAAAATAAGGAAAAATCCTATGGATTTCCCCAAAATTTCTTAAGAAATACCTAATACTCGATTCATCTATTGGCGAAGTCATTTCCAGGATTACTTGAATCTTTGCATGATTCATGTCAATCTATCGAGAAGAAATTATGTAACCCAATAGCTTACCACCTGTTACTCTGAAGACACACTTCTACGGGTTTAAGGTCACTTCTTATTTGATCAAACATGAAATAATTATTCGAAAAACCTCAAGATGGTCACCTATCTTCTTAGATTTCACTAAGAGATCATCAACATATGTTTCTACAATATTGTGAATAATATCATGAAATACATAAGTCATGGCACATTCATACGTAGCGCCAACATTCCTTAAAATGAAAAGCATGACTACATAGAAAAAGGTTCCCTAGGGAGTGGTGAAGGAATACTTGGTTTGATATTCCTTATAGATCCTTGTTTGGTTGTATCCGTAGAAACCATCCATGAGGGATAACAACTCATAACCAGTTGTTGCATCAACAATGATGTCAATATAGGGTAATGGTAAATCATCCTTGGGATAGGATTTGTTTATGTCTCTAAATTCGATGCATATCCTTATTTTCCCATTCTTTTTAAGGACCGAGACAATGTTGGATAGCCACATGGAGTAGTCCACTAGCTTTATAAACCCTACCTATAGATGTTTCATCACTTTTTTATTTTACCACTAAAGAAAATTTAGGCTTCATAGGCCTTAACTTTTATTTTATGGGTTTTACATTGGGTCTAGTAACCAAATTATGAACTGCTACGTCGGGAGTGACACCTGTCATGTCTTTGTAACTAAATATGAAAGCTTGAGAATCTTCCTTAAGCACCTTAGTATGTTCTTCTATTTCCTTAGCTAACAATGAAGAACCAAGCTTCAAAATTCCAGGATTTTCCTTTTTCCCGATGTGATGTCAATTGTTCCTTTTATTAGGGAGGCATTCCCTTCTTCAAACTCAAGGGGATCTGGAGGTAATTCCAGAGGATCTTCCTCAACTTTATAGATTACAAAATCTTGTGAAGAGGAATGATTCATTATTTTGTCTCTGAAGTATGAAAAAGGGTGAGGTATAAGTTTAAAACCTTTCTTATGATGCACACGATGAATTTCATTATAAACATGGAGGAATACTAAGATTTCTTCATCATTCTTGGGAAAATCCAATATAATAGGATAATTTTCGGTCTCTACATATGCTAAAATTACATTATTTGGAATCTTGTGAATCAAGGCTTCAGCCCTAATTGAAACTATGAATTTTTTTCTTTCAAATTTTTGCTAGGGAAAAAATGAGAAGAATCAGCAAGTTGATTATGCACCCTTGGAATTTCTTATATAGAAATAAAATCAAATCCTTTACATAGCTCATGCACAACAGAATTGTAGAGTTGGTGATGCTCTACTCTAGTCTCATAAATCTTTAAGACATAGTTTTTCCTGAGTTTCAAGTCACCTAGGACTCTAACATTATGCACTCCCATCCTCTTGGCTACAATGATACCAAGAAGTAGAGCTTCATACTCTAATTTGTTGTTGTTATGTTGAAATTTTAACTTGAAAGTAAAGGGCATGATTCTCCCTTCTGGAGAAGTGAGGACCACCCTTTTCCCTGCACCATAGCGGAGTTTTTCTCCATTTTAATAGAGGGTCCAAGAGTTCTAAGGAAAAATGGAATTTTCATTGTTCTTAGAATCTTCTTCCTGGATCTCATAAACCTCAACCATACATATCTCTTTAAAGCTATCTACTGAGAGAGAGGCTATTTGAAGGGAATTTGACGTACCTAAAGATTCAAAAGGGAGAAAACTTGGTATTTCATCTTCTAAGAGCTTCACTATCTATGTTGTTTTTGTAGTAGACACAGTCTCTACTATAACAATTTTACTCTCATTCTTTTCCACCCATTCAATTCCTTTGGGTGACTCTAACTCATTTTTTGGAACTAGTTTCATTGTGGGGACTACTTCCTTAGAAGGAAGAGGTATTTTCAATTGATTAGTTGGGAGTTCAAACTTAGAATGGACCCTAGGTTTCTTCTTAAGATTTTCTACGTGAATATCGAAAGGTTTTAGATCACCTTAAGCTACAAATACTTTTCCTAAATGAAGGAATCTCACCTTTTGAAATAATGTCGACATAATAGCCTTCAGTCTATGAATCTATGGTCTACTAAGAATCATATTATAGTTGGTTTCCCTATCTATAATATAAAACTTAGTTAAAATGCTCTTAGGCCTAAGGGTGACCAGGAGAACTATAGTTCCAACAGATGTGGCTTTTAGGCTATCTTAACTTCTTAGCATGTTTCTAGTGGAAGAACAATTTGTTTCTCCATAACCTAACTTTAATAAAAAGGAAAAAGGAAAAATGTTGACAGTAGATCCATCATCGATCATTTCTATCTTAACATAGTTATTATAGATTCACACTTGCAAGGACAATGCAGGATCACCTCTTCATGCTAACTTAGTGTCTGTAGGCATATTACTCATGTCAAAAAAAATATAGTATGTCTTTCATGTTGGCCCATAGGATAGACATAAAATTCTATGCGGTTAATCTGGGCCTTCGTAGGGGGTGTGACATGTACTAAATGGCCAAGACCTAGTGCTTCCAACAGGAAGATCAGTGAGTGGGTGAATTCTTCAACAAATCCAAGAAGGAAATGTGAGAGAAGGTTTTGGTGAGGTATGTGATCAAATTGTAATCCCCTAGTGGTTTGGGAACTGTTGGTGAATTATCCTATATAAGAGGATAAGAGGGAATAGGTTTTGACGTATACTCTTGAGTTCGAGTAGCATCATTGAGCTTTAGATCTTTCTCTAATTCGACTAAGACTATGGTTTTCATTTTGTTTTTATGGTCCAAATTAGGAGTAACTCAAGGATTATTAGACGTAGACGTCTCGTGATCGTGAGTCACTATAGGAATCCCTTTTTTTGCATTTTGAGGAGTAGGCTTCTTGTTCTCTATCTACTTTGGTAAATGGTCTTTATAAATTCATAGGGTAGCATTTTGAGGAGAAACATGTCCCATATGAATGTTATTGGAAGCTTCTCCAGGGTTGGCTAAGAACATGTCAATGAACAATTTCCTTTGGTCTTTTGGGAGTCATTTTATTAACTTGTTCCAATCCCTACAAGACCAACAATCATGATTGATTAGTATATGAAACTCGTAATACAAATTGGGATCATAATCCTTTGGCCTACGATATTGATTTTGTTATGGCCCAATGTTATAGTTATTGTTATGACATTGATTATTGTAGTTATAATTTGGAGCCCCTTGGCTAGGATTATGATATTCAATTGGTCTTTAGGCTTGATATTTTGGTGGATGTGGATGGTTAAAATCAACTTTTTTGACAAAGTGAGTGATATTGTTGACCCTTTGATTGTTCATATTTCCATTTTTATTGTTTGTATTTTTGGTTTTTGCAACATTTGGATTTTTAGGTTGATTAGTCGCACCATCTATAATGACACCACAGTTTCGATTTAGGACCTTAGGTCCTTGGTTGTTGTTTGAGGTATTTGGATAATTCAAATTATTCAGGTTAGGGGTGACCAACCTCCCATTAGTACCATACGTTTTATGTCCAATTTCAATCACTGCTTGGTCAATGCAAAGCGCACCCTCTAAGGCTTCTTTGTATCTTTATAGGGGAAATTTGGACTTCCTCCTTGTTTTCTCAATCAAGTGAATGGACAAAAAGGTCGCAAAGTTATATTTGGTCCATGTTTGGAGCACTTGCAGAAGAGTAGAGGAATTTCCACCACCTCTGAATGAAATGGGAAACAGACTCATTTTGTTCTTATTTGATGTGCAAGAATTCTCTAACTCATGTTCTCAACAAATTTTTCATATCAAATGACTTAATAAATTTGGACATAGGTTGTTTACAAGAATGTATGGACGCTTTAGGAATTTGGTAATACTAATCTAGAGAAAGTCCTTTGAGTTTTTTTAGGGAATATCTAAGTGACAAATGCATTCCATTTAAATAAATCTCTTATTCCAGTAGTGTATGCCTTAATATGGGAATTTGGATATCCCTCTCATTTAAACCTAATGAGGTCAATAAATGATCATGGGAGCATTACCCCTCATATCATAAAATCAAGGGGTTATTTTAAATACTCAGAATAATTTCCCACTTCATAGGATTCAACCATTGAGGGCCCTTGGTGAGGAGGGAGGAGTGGAGTAGGAGCTTGATAAGGCATGGTGAAAGTATTAGATAGGGCGTAAGGAACCCCTGGATGTTGCATGTAAGAACCATGAAAAGTGTACATGTCCATTTGATGGGATTTAGAATACATATGCACATAGGGTGGGATAACAATGGGATATGGGCTAGTGGGTGTATACCCAGGGAAGGTTGCATTTCTCAGAGGAATAACATTTGAGAATGCACTTCTAGACAACCCTTGTGTAGGATAATAATAATAATGATGGGAAGTTATTCCTAGTATGTTGAATCCCATAAGAAGATCTCCAAGACTATAAACTCCTAGATAGTCCTATTGTGGTGGTTGTTGCATCGGAAGGGCATTAGTGGTAGAAGTCTAGTTTTGAAAATATGGATCAATACCTTTCCCAGTCATTTTTAGGGGTTGTGAAGCTTGAGTGACCTCTAATTCTTTTATCCTTTCCATTAATATGTAAATAACATAACTCAGTGAATGATGTAAACCTTGTGTAGGCAAGTGTTGCACATTATTCAATTGAGGGATTTTTTGATACCTCCTTATGAATTGGTTATTAATTGGTTCCCCCTTTTGTGGTGTTTCCTCTATTTTTAGAGGGGGTGAGGTAGCATTGTTTTGCAACAGCACATTGGTGTATTCTTGTGTCATATCTAGGGATCCATCTAAATCATTGAGGCAATCACTACTTTGGGTGAACCACACTAAGAGTTCATAATTTTATTGCAAATGAAATGGAATGGACTCATATTTTATAGTAATCTAGGGTCTCAATATAATCCATGGATAAGGACTATGGTATCCTATTAAAGTTATGTTGTTGGAGCTAGAAAACTATGGTTGAGATTTGTAGTTTGGCTGGTCTATCTCCTCAATCCTCGCCATTGAACTAGTTGTATGGGGAGATAGCAAGTTCTGTGAATAATTATCAACCTACCCCGATAATGAGGGTGATTGTTGAAGACTCACTTGATTATAATAGGATTCAAGATATAAAATAGGCCTAGAATAGTCTTGACCCAACATATTCGGGGGGTTTATAAACACCCACAGAATAACAGGAGAGGAGAAGGATGGATGAAAAAAAAGGAAATGGATACGAAAAGGAACTAGTCCTTCACATCAGGTTCACCAATTTTATACTTTGGAAAATAAACACATGACTTTAGACACACGTGAATTCTTGAGATTGTACCGAGATAGTTGGAATGTGATAGAAATGATGATAATGTGATGGGTAAATGTAATATAAGTGAGATAGGTGGGAAATGTGGTAATGGCAATATTGACGATTAAGGCAATCGTAAAATTCTCAACTTGGAAATTGGTTATTTAATCTTTGAGAGAAATAAAATCTCACCTAACATGTGTGGGGAGATATTACAATCAATAATGATCATTATGTGTAGATCTCATTCTATATCTATAGAACTAAGTATAACTTGACCCGGCTGGCAAATGCGAGGGAATTTTACTTCTTCCTTTGAATATTCCTCTCCAAATAGGGTCATGTAAGAATGAGGGGAAATGTGTAAGGGAAAAATCAAGCGTTGCAAGTTCTAACCCTATCATCTTGGTTGGAATAGTATTCTTCAGCAATGTCAACTTTATCATTGAGGGTGCTAAGCTAGCCTATAATTTTTGGTGGCACACGTGTGGCTCTAAACTCTAATTGGCATAAACCTTGGTCAATATATTCTTGTCATCTATCAATGTTTGGATGGTTTATAATCAGATAAAATATTCTCACGTGAGGTTAGGGTGGACCCAGAATGGTCATGTAGGCATCAAATCAACAAGGATGGAAGTAAACAAACAAACTAGTGTCCAAAGGGACTGAGAGCTAAGTTATGGTAGCCTAGGCCACTAAGGAGATAGGGATTTTGTTCTTTCCAATTCTAAATAACTTTATATTCCTATATTTGAATGAATAAAACAAATTAATTTAGATTAAACAAAATATTATTATTTTCCCCTTTTAATTTAATTAAATCTAATTTATCAGCGTCTAATAAAAACAAAATAAAACAAGTTATCTAATTTTTTTGTATTTTTCAACAAATTTTTTGAATAAAATAAATAAACAAATATAATTAACTTCTGAGCTATCTTTTTTTATTTTATGGTTGTTGGGAAATTAAATAAAACAAAAGCTATAGACACAGATAAAGAAATTAATCTAAAGGAAACAAACTACCTCTAAATTAAATAAATCAAAAACAGGGAATAACTGGATGTGGCTATTCCTCTGTTGCAGGCTTGTGGAATTAAATCTAATTTAAAAAATAATGCATTTTATAGTTATTATTCAAAAAAAAACTTCTAATTACCTCAGATTCACAGGAAAGAAAGAAAGTTTCTTAGAAGCAATTTCTTATTTTCATAGAACTTCCCCAGTAAAATGAAAATAAAATTTATGGATGTTTTAAAATGAAGAAATAAAGAAGTGCGAGCATAGAACCTTCCTCTAACCTCTTTCCCTTGTATATCCATAGGGATAATCAGGGAATAAGATATCAATGGAAGATTTGTACGCTGAAACAAAGAAATAATAAATTATACCACTTAAAATAGATGTATTGCTTCTTCTAATTTTAATCAACAATAATAAATAAAAGCTTTAAAGAAATAAAAATGCACCTCCAACCTGGTTACTGTTGTAATGTAAAAAATTCCTAAGTGTGATGATTATTTTATTATCTCCTCAAATTCCTTTCTAGATATGAAATCCAGATGATCCAATGTGTGTAAATATTGGTTGGTTAAAAGAAGAAATCAAGAAAATGTTTGAGTTGGTTGGTTGTAAGAAAATTGATCACAAATGCAATACTGGGAAGGAACAGAGAAATGTTTTTTGTTATATGTGTAATTCTCAGCAAAATTTTGGTAGCATAATAGTGCAATACAAATCTCAAATCTTCCACCCATCATCTGGGTAAAAATTTGGTTTTTTATAAAAATATGGGGAATAAGAAGTCTGTAACACATGACAATCAAGAAGTGCCAAATCATCAAGAGAAGAGGAAGTTAACATTATAAAGATATTAAAAATGAGAAGAAGAATCCAATATGAATCTATCAAGCCAAAAATCAGATGAAACAGTCAAGAAATGGGTGAGAAAATCACTCATAATTTTGAAACACACATTCAAAACACACAGTTTGAACTCTCGGATAAAAGCAAATAGTCTCACTGGTCTGCGTAGACTGGAGGTTACATAACTTAAGGCCAAAAACAATTAGAAAAATATATTAAAGTAATTTTCAAGGACAAGACAAGCTAAGGAACTTAGAAACAAGGATAAATGAGTCAAGACAAGCATGTTAAGGCGAAGGGAAAGGATTTGGACATCATTATTATTATAGAAAATAAATATTTCAATATTGGAGACTTACTACATCCTTTAATTTGGCACCGTGTAATTTTGGGTGCATACATATTTCCCCTTCGAAGAATCATTTTAGCCATGAATGCACATAAAATGTGAGTTCTAAGTATGGCACTCCTAAATGGGAGGGTTAAAAATTTTACTTCATGCGTCCGTGTGTTGAAATCACCCCAATCCAACCTTCCCGATACCTACAAAAGAGAAACGGAAATCAAGTGTAGATATAAAGACACAATCAAAAAAATATTTTAAAATGAAATGATGAAATCACTTACCATATCCATAGGAATGAGAAATATACCTACTCTAACGTGCCAGCCCTGCATACACTCACTCAAAAAAAACATTAGAAAACCAAATTTAAGCTATATATAACACTTTTTACTATTTTTAGAAATCATTGTTACATACCTACTTAGCTAAATTTAGAGTTATGGATTATTGGTGACCGTTTTACTTCAGAATATAGTTAAATTGAAGAGTACTCAATCACAATGGCAGCACAACCAATGATAGCAAAAGAGGGTCACTAACATGTAATTTATAAGAATTTGTTTATTTTTCCCCTAAAATGTAGCATTTGTTTGAAAATTTCTATAGGAGGGGATATTTTCCATATTTTTATAGTCAAAATGACCATAGGGGGATATCTTGTACATTGTGTAATTTATTTAAGTCAATTTGATCGATTTTAAGCATTTTTGTCAATTTTTACATTTAGGGGTACAACACAATTTTTGTTGATGCGACCACTATAGCAGTTACACACTCACCATTTTGTATAGAGTGACAATTACGTGAATGCAACCACCATCCTACTAAGAGTGGAGGTTTTGTAATCATCTTGAATTTTTACAATCTAGAAACTAAGTATAGAATTTTTTTGTTTTTGTCTACATTTATATCATTTTTGTGAGTGTATTATGCACTTATCATATTCTAATATGCTCATTTTTCCTTGTTCTAAATACAGGGGAGTTATATCAGATGGGTTAGAGCTCGAGATCAGGACTGGTTGCCTTGGATTCTATAGGGGTACTAGAGAGGGAAGGCATATAAAGGATATCCCAAACACGGATGGTTGCCCCAGCGAGTCTCCTTGTCTAAAACTTCTTGTCTTACTGGGATGTAGATCAGAACAATTTCTAATTACCTAGAGTTAGAGGATAGTGGATGATTACATTGGAGGATTTTTTAGGATCCTAAGATTTTCTGTCACTAGTAAGAAGTTAGTGTTGAAAAGCGTCGGTTCTTCAGTTGAAGCCCTTAGATGGGCTACTTATCTTGGTGATTTACAGACACCTAACATGGGTACCAAACAGGGATCCAATATTTTTACCATTGAGACTACTCCTATACCCACTCTGTGCAAGGCCATCATTCGTATATTTACCTTGTGTTTGAATGGAGACAAGGGCAGAAATAGGTTTTTTTATTAGGCTCCTATTGTTGAAAGAATTGAGATCTATGACATGGTATACACATGGGAGTTTGACATATTGGGAACTACATACCATGATTTCTATAGGATTGTTAGATGTGGGGAGAGGTGTTTTAACCACAACACACTGGTGATGTCGTGGGTATATGAATGAGTTATCCCCTACCAGAGGGATGTTGGGATAGAATATCTCATAGATATTAGGGTTGCTAGGTGGGTTGATATGGCTCCAGTTAGGGCCACACCATAGTTAGCATCTAATTTGACTACAAAATACATGGTAGCTTAGCCATAGCAAGATATGACAGGAAGTTGGGGTGAGGAAGGTGTTACCTTGACTACTTATGCCATTACTGTACATTTAGTTGATCACATCAATAGATTTGAGACCCATCCAGTCCTTCAAGTTCCCTAACAGTTTGGGTTATCATATTCAAATGCTCTTCCAGCCATTGACATTGTTTACAAGGGGATACGAGAGGTGAAAGCCACCTAGAAGGGTCAACTCTAATTAATAGCTATAGTGCATGTGGTCCTAATTGGTACACCACGAGCTATGTCAAACCCATATGTTAGTGGTACTTAGACCGAGGCCCATTCTATAGATTAGTGATGGCCTGGCTAGGAGTGAGGAGGAGGAGGAGGATGTTGTAGAATATCCTATGGTAATACTAGTTGTAGACCTGAGTTAGGTCCCTGTAGACCCAAGTGAGTATAAACAAACTTCTCTTACTTTTACTTCCTATATTATATGTTAGTAAAATCTCTCTCTTTTTTTACTTTACATTTTCTAACTCACCATTATACATTTTTTCCAGCCACTATTGATGTATGCAAAGATCTTATTCAGTGCATGAACCTTGATTTGTTTTTACTCCCCACTAGCATGACTTGTGAGGCATTGTTAGCATACCCTAGGGTCACGAAACATGCCAAATGCCACACTTATGTTTTGTACCAGCCTAACATGAAGTAGTATAGATTACTTGCCTACAGATCGAGATCATGATTCTAAAGGACCAAGAGAGAATGTGACAATTCTCACACAGCTGAGCTACTGCCACCGCTATTGGTCATTCACATATCCATTCTCATCATTATAGATAGGGAGGATCCCATGCTACTCCCAGCCAATCTCATCATAATTGTTAGAATAGGATCTCTCTCCCTGCCTCTTCACAAGGATCTTAAAGGGAGGGATAGTTCACGGGGCTTTATTATTTTAGGACTATTTTTTTTTGTATTTTTGGATCACAATTGAGCATTTTGACTACACTTGTCCTATGGTGTGATGATATTGTACTGAGATACTTCACACACACACACATGTTATCTTTTTTATTTGACATTCCTTTAGAGCAGTTGATTTTAGTACGGTTCATCTCATTTGTGTACACTTAGATGGTTAGGAATTTTTTATGTTTTTTATTTTTTAATGCATGCTATGGATGATTATGTAATGTGGTAAACAAATTTATGTAAATGGATACACATATGATAAAAAACTACACTTATGATACTTTATTTTTCAATCATAGTTTAACATTTCTATCTCACTGGCAAAATGTGTTGAATATGGTATGAGGATAAGATAACCTCACTCCATTCTTAATTTCACACAACTAGCATGATTTGAGGGATCATCACTAAGAGACAAGAAGGATGTGAGGTATGAAATTTAAAAATTTTGAACAAAAATTATGATTAATAGATAATAATATTGACAAATATTTATTCAGAACCTTGCAACTCAACCCTTATCAAGATCTGCTTACCAATTCAAAAATTGGAGCAAAAGGTTCTGAAGAAAAACCTAAACATTTGGGACCAATTTTGTTGTAATCTGACACCCATAAGACATCCATCCAAAAATATTAAGTTTTCAAGGCTTCACATGTTCAAATATAGTAAGTTTCCAAAATAGATTTGAGACCCATCCAGTCCTTCGAGTTCCCTAACAGTTTGGGTTATCATATTCAGATGCTCTTCCAGCCATTGACATTGTTTACAAGGGGATACGAGAGGTGAAAGCCACCTAGAATGGTCAACTCCAATTAATAGCTATAGTGCATGTGGTCCTAATTGGTACACCACGAGCTATGTCAAACCCATATGTTAGTGGTACTTAGACCGAGGCCCATTCTATAGATTAGTGATGGCCTGGCTAGGAGTGAGGAGGAGGAGGAGGATGTTGTAGAATATCCTATGGTAATACTAGTTGTAGACCTGAGTTAGGTCCCTGTAGACCCAAGTGAGTATAAACAAACTTCTCTTACTTTTACTTCCTATATTATATGTTAGTAAAATCTCTCTCTTTTTTTACTTTACATTTTCTAACTCACCATTATACATTTTTTTCAGCCACTATTGATGTATGCAAAGATCTTATTCAGTGCATGAACCTTGATTTGTTTTTACTCCCCACTAGCATGACTTGTGAGGCATTTTTAGCATACCCTAGGGTCACGAAACATGCCAAATGCCACACTTATGTTTTGTACCAGCCTAACATGAAGTAGTATAGATTACTTGCCTACAGATCGAGATCATGATTCTAAAGGACCAAGAGAGAATGTGACAATTCTCACACAGCTGAGCTACTGCCACCGCTATTGGTCATTCACATATCCATTCTCATCATTATAGATAGGGAGGATCCCATGCTACTCCCAGCCAATCTCATCATAATTGTTAGAATAGGATCTCTCTCCCTGCCTCTTCACAAGGATCTTAAAGGGAGGGATAGTTCACGGGGCTTTATTATTTTAGGACTATTTTTTTTTGTATTTTTGGATCACAATTGAGCATTTTGACTACACTTGTCCTATGGTGTGATGATATTGTACTGAGATACTTCACACACACACACACATGTTATCTTTTTTATTTGACATTCCTTTAGAGCAGTTGATTTTATTATGGTTCATCTCATTTGTGTACACTTAGATGGTTAGGAATTTTTTATGTTTTTTATTTTTTAATGCATGCTATGGATGATTATGTAATGTGGTAAACAAATTTATGTAAATGGATACACATATGATAAAAAACTACACTTATGATACTTTATTTTTCAATCATATTTTAACATTTCTATCTCACTGGCAAAATGTGTTGAATATGGTATGAGGATAAGATAACCTCACTCCATTCTTAATTTCACACAACTAGCATGATGTGAGGGATCATCACTAAGAGACAAGAAGGATGTGAGGTATGAAATTTAAAAATTTTGAACAAAAATTATTATTAATAGATAATAATATTGACAAATATTTATTCAGAACCTTACAACTCAACCCTTATCAAGATCTGCTTACCAATTCAAAAATTGGAGCAAAAGGTTCTGAAGAAAAACCTGAACATTTGGGACCAATTTTGTTGTAATCTGACACCCATAAGACATCCATCCAAAAATATTAAGTTTTCAAGGCTTCACATGTTCAAATATAGTAAGTTTCCAAAATAGAAAATTATCAATACACATGATATTATAAACAAGAAAAAATCATCAAAACATGAAAATTGTTGAAAATTACTAAAAATAGTTATCCTAGATATGACCTGCTAAAAATAGAATGTCTTGCAATTGATCTGAAGTCACTTGTGTCATCTTATATTCCACCTATCTCACTACTACTTAAAATCATGAAGATCAAGTATTCAAGTTTGGAGCCAATTTCCACTTTTATCACTTAATTCCTTGATGTTAGAGATAGTGATGCCACCCACATGGACATAGAAGAATTGAAAAATAAAATGCTTGGTGGACCTTTTGAACCAATGGAGGAGAAAATATTCTCGAGTGGGATATTCATAGAAGGTGGTTACTTGTTTTCTATTTAGATAACTGAACTAGTCTTGTCCTATGTAGAACACTATGAAATCGATTCCAGAATAATTCAAGCAAATGGCAAATCACTCCTCACTTTTCTCACTCCTATGGGAATTTATCAGTGCTTATAGATTCCCACCAATAGCAACATGGTCATCATAATGAAGGAATTCTCTTTGAAGGAGTAGGTGAAGACTAATTTATATCTACAAGGCCTAGAACTCGGTTCATGACTCATACAAGGAAGAAAACCTTCTTGTATTCCCAATAACATGTCAAGGAGTAAATTTCATGAGTGTTATTACAATGCCATTATTCTACTAAGCAGAGTGATGTAGGAAGAAACAATGAAATATTTCCAATATTATATGGCTAATTTCATCCTCATGGCTACTAAAGGAAACCGGATAATGGATTGGGGACAGATCATCAACAACAACATCCATCAGAAACTAATGTTGTTTCCCTCCACTAAGAATATCACCATGAATTCTTACCCAGTGTATACCCTTTCCTTCACAAGAATCTTTAGAGTATTTTCCACTTCTCCATGTGTTCCTCAAAAATGACTTGCATACAAGAAGTGTCTATAACTAACTCATAAGGATAATAATTCCCACTATGTTGTGGTGAATAATGCATTCACCATGTTCATCTTCAGGATCATTGAGGGAAATAAAAAATGAAGGATATCTTCCCAAGTAGTTTCAATAATTGAAAAGTATGGGAGCCACTTCATCCAATTCCCTATCTTGACCTACATTAGATTTGCATGCTATGATCTTACTCGTCACAAGCTACCCAGGTATCCGAGTGGAAAAATCATAATGTTCAAACTATGAAAATAGTTGACTCATGTTCTTGTCAAGTGTAAGAATTCCAAAAAGAAAGATGTGTCATTTCCCTTCTCCTTGGGAATATATTCATGCAAGAATACCACAGTTGCGGTGAAAATTGAAGCATCCTTCACTTAACTTAGTCTCTACCCCTACACATCTAGGTAGGACTTTGATATTAGGAGAAATCCAAAGACCTTCACCTTTCCAAGTTTGCACCATACACCCCAAATTGAAGACTATTGGGCCAATCGCCTAGATGATTTTGAGGTACAAAAAAGGGAATATATGTGGATCACGGTAGACCAAATGAGGGACCTCATATTTGATTGGTTTATTGAGGGTATAAAATATGATGGGTTGGACTTATTCAATCCTAAGTACCAAGAGATGCAATCTTCACCCCTTCCTCTGAATTTGTGGAATATAAGAGAATCATGTGATATTAAGGAGAGGACTGCAATACTAAACCAAAGATCAAGAGAATGATTCAAAAGGAAGAGATATAATTTCTTCAATTTGGTTGATCTCCTGACTCTCTCTAGATATGTGTCTCACACTTCCTATCTAAGGGCATCTGAAAAGGACATGGGTTTCACTTAGAAGAATCTTAAAAGAGAAAGATTATTGAGGAAGAAAAAATTGAAGATTCCCATCCTATGAGGCTCCATAAGAAGGCTAAGATCACTTATGATCCCATTGATCCTCTTGAGCTAGGTGAAATTGATCCTTCAAAGTCTCATTTTATTCACCTGTATTCAATTGTATCCTTCTCAGTAGCATAATCATCCCATCACAAGATAAATGTGATCCCTTACCAAGAACTTGAAATTTCCCCCATGCCTAATGTTGTTTATACTATGGTGGAAACTTTCCCATGGATTTAGGAGCTTCCTGGGAGTGATTCGAGGACGTTACAGCAAGCCACAATACCATATTTTGACGCTATCTAAAAACTTATTAAAACCAAAAAAAGAAAGAAAGCATAAGTAGTCTCTTGGTTTTTTACTAGATCCTCTAGATCCCAATATGTAGAGGTATTTCAACCCAAAGTTGTAAAACATATGGAATATATGACTCAATATGATTATGAGTTGGCCTGAATCTCCTTGGGGAAAGCCATGTATAAAGTATATGCACACCTATTCAAGGATTCTACGACCCGCTTGCTTGCTAGGAGAGAGAAGAATAAAAAACTATAGAGAAATTTGAGGAGCATGTGAGAACTCTCATTTCTTATGTGCAATCCTTCCTAGATCCTAATGTGGTACCCCTTCCTCCTACATAATTCATCCCTCCCATCAGTAGCTTTGATTCTCATTTGATCAAGATATCCCAAGGTTACACTAGGAAAGGGAAGACCAATGATAAGTTAGTTGAAATGATTCTTGAGAAAGGAAAGGCATTCCTATCAGAGGCTCTCTCCTTGTTTAAGTATGTTATTGCCACTCAAAATTAAATATGACAAGGGAAGAGATTGAAAAAGAGAAGACTTATTGGGATAGTGTGTTCCCACTTATATTTGAAATGAGTTACGTCAATTCCCACACTCTCGTGAGTAGGAATGTTTTCACATCCATTGTTGATAACTTGTCTCCAATTTGGACACATACACTGAATGTTAGATATGACATGATAAACAATGATATCTCTGAACTTGAATCTTTTGGTAAGCATGTCTTTGAGATTTTAGATGATGTCAAAAATTATGTATAAAATTTCATATCACTTCCACTCACTGAAAATACATCTTTGGAAGGACTCATTAGTTCTTTCCAAGAATTGGTCAATAAAAATGTAGGTGATCCTCTCTCCTTCAATAAGGATATTTATTAGTTCCTTGCATACAGTATAGGCTCAATATCTAATACTTTGGGAGATCATAAGGTATGGTTTAATTAGTGAAAGACTATCAGTAATATTTATGATACATAGATTAGAGTGTTGATCTATGTTCATGTTCTATAGGTAGAAAATATGGCACTTGTGGCATCCCATTTTTGTAAATAATTCAAAGGTGAGGAGCTCATTCCAAGAGTATTTCCTCAAATTTCACCTACAGCTAGTTCTTCATTAGCAGAGGCTTCTTTCTCATTAAATTTATCAACCCTCCTCCTCTCTCTCCTCTTTCTTCTCTCTCCATATTCTAATTCTTCATTAAGAATTTACTTTTTTACTATTTTTTAATTCACTTAAGTGACCTTCAACTTAACACTGTAAGAATAATTTTTTATTAATAATAAAAAGACTCACTTTTATTCCCTAGAAATATGAAAGGTTACAAGTGATGAGGAAAGGTGAAAATTCATGTGGAGGGGAGATGAAAATACATTTGTAATGATATAAATTGGAATGGATTCTCCATTTGAAGGGGCTGGAAATTTTTGATTGTTGATAGTTATTAGGATTTGTATCACTATTATTTCATGCAATAAAGCTACATTTCTTTTACTTCCTTTCCTATGTTCTTATTATCTATCTCTCTCTCTCTCTCTCTCTCTCTCTCTCTCTCTCTCTCTCTCTCTCTCTCTCTAATTTCCAACTTTTCAAGCATTGTAATATTTTATAACCAAGGAAGAACTTTTTTTCTTTGATTAATGAATTCATAGAAATTTTTGTTTCCAATTTGTTAGTCTTAATGTTGATTACATGGTTGAATTCTTATTAATTAAATGTGGACATACTCTAGATAATGTGTGTGAATTATGTAAGTCTACTCAAAACATTAACCCCCTCTCCTTATTTCTCCTACTCCCCTTTACCTCTTTCCCAAGAAAATTCCTCCCTTGTATAATGGACAATCACTTTTCCAAAGGTTTAGTAGATTATTCTTGTGTGATCCCCTACCTAACGGTCACCCCTTATTTTTAGCTTGTTTACATTCAATAATGGGATCCTCCCCATACCAAAGAATGGGGGGGCTTAAATTTGTGACCATTGGTGAAAACCAATAATATGCATTACAACAAATTATTTCATTAACAAATTTTGGTGACTGTGTTAGGGAAGATATTCCCTTGTGCACTATTTGAAAAACTCTAAAATCTAATAAAAATATTTCAAAAAAAAGTAAAGGCGGATCTATCAAGGAATGAATCCATGTCATGTTCATTTACCACATCAAAACGAGGAATTTTCGTGATTTGTGTTCAACATTAATAAGTGGCAACAATAATGAAGAATAAAATGACTATCAAAATATCAATATTTCATATCAAACATCATTCTTATCCATTTCTTACAAAATCATGGATTTCGATACAACAAAAAAGTCTCTTTCTTCAACTAAAAATATGCAATCAAAAAAAGGAAAGAAGGTTAGTGACATTCATGTACAAGTTCTAGAAAGGATATCTAGAATGGATAAAATTATTACATCTAAAGATCCTACTATTAAATCCTTATGGATTCAATTCAAATGGAATGCTGCTAAAGGAAAGAAAATGGGGATTTCACCAGTTAATCAAGAATATAAGTTCCTGATAAGGAGAATGTAGAAAAGATATGAAATTTTGTGTGAACATGATGAGGATGAATCTCTAGATAAAGTAAGAAAATTTATTTCAGAGTAATCTATCGAAGTTAATGTTTTTAATTTTACACTACTAACTGAAAAACTCAAAGTAGCGTCTTCTGTTTCTCTTCCTTTGGATGGTTTTATTGATTATGGAGATGAAGAAATGACAACCTTGAAAAAGGAGTATGTGAAAATAATTTTGATATTCGCAGGAGGGGAGTTCCAAACTTCAAGCCAATCTTGAAATTATGAACTATGTTGTGGCTATGCAAGAAAAGTAGGAGCAACTTGAGGTACTCTATAGTGAGGAGGAGAAGATCCACATTTTGAAAGAAGATTCTAATGATTATCCAAAGTATGAAGTGCTCATCTTAGGGAGATACTTTGGTGACACTCATGATTATTCTATTTCAAAACATCCTAATGAAGTTCAAATCAGCACCTTGATATAAAATGAAGAAAACATGGAAGTTGAGTCTCCATTCATAGCTACACTTTGTCTTGAATCAAAATCCTTTGGAGAAGCAATGTGCGCAAGAGATGAGAATTCTTGTCTCATAATAGATTATATAATTTTTACTGATATTTCCATTGATTGTAAGTACATTCAAGAGATGAATCCTTCTTCTCTGCCAGAGGTCATTCAGGAGAGTTATTTTGAGGTAATTATTGATTATTTCCTTTCTATTTTTGGCTCTTCATTTGATGTACAAATGTACAATAGTGAAAAAGAAAAAATAGAAGATTTCAGTTTCCCTCTCGAAATAATTGTTGATAAGTGAAGAGCACAAGAGCTCTCATATGATTTGGTTTCCCTATCATCTCCAAAGGAGTGTGATAGTGATCATAGTTGTTAGTATGAAGTCTTATCTTTTCCCTGTAAAGAAGAGAACTCTCTAAGATATTTTAATAATGGAATAATGTAAAATTCCCATGTTACATCTCTAAAATTGTTTATTTTCTCTCTTCATGAGATGTGATTCTTACCACAATAATAATGAACTAGTATGTACAGAAAGGGATCATTTAGAGAAACAAACGAATGAGAAGCCAGAAAAATCTTGTGAATGGGGAGAGGATCGACTTGTTTTCATCACTTCTGAATTCCCAAACAATTTTAGAATTGAATTAATGTTAAAAATTTCACCCGAGGATGATGCCTACCTTTATGTTGAAAGTAAAGAGTCCATTTTTTAAAACATGGAAGAATGGCTTCTTATGGTCACAAGATATCAAACGAAGACTACAGAGAGAGAAAAATTTAAACAAGTAACATAGTGGTCATTGGATGAAAATGTTTTTTATGCAATATTAGTATGAGAATGGAAATTTAGTTTCCCTTATTCTTTTGAAACCATGCAGAGCTATCATGAGAGCATGGCACGACCATGTGGTTGTTTTTGAGCTTTGGAAGTGGTATGAATTCATCCCACTATTCCATGATGGTACCTATTTTTCTTAGCATGTTATTGGGTGTGTGTGTATTATTCTCCTGCCTCTATAAATTTCCCTCCCATATAGCATAATTTTCCCTTTAGTTGTGTGTTTCCATTTCTATTTGGAGTTTTTTTTTGTTTTTCCTTATTCATGACGTTATTTGTGTTAGTTGGTGAAGAAATGACTCTATTACCCAATTGTCAAGGCACTAGTCAACTTAAAAATGAGATATCTAAGGTTCTTCATTACCTCTTATGGTATAATGTCCCCAAGCTAGAGTCAATTGTTATCATGTTAAATGTTAGGATGAAAAATTGAAAAATTTGGTCATGACAACCAAACCCCCACTTGAAAATTCCTCTCCCAGTCATTGTAAACCCTTCCTCTAGCCATATTATCCTCAATTTCACCCGCATTCTAGGTCAATGGAGTATGATAACAATATTTTCAAGTGTTTTTAATGTGCAAGGATGTATTCCTAAGGTGATTGTAGAATTCACAGAGTTTTAAGGAGAAATAACTATCTTTGAAGGCCTAGAAAGGGGCATTTTTGGCCATTTTGTAACTGGTGAATACCCTCTAGAAGTTGATAGGGAAGATTTAATCCACCTAAGAGTTGTGTAGGAAATAAATGAAGTTGTCCAAGGTAACTTAAGGAAAATTTATGGAATAAATTGACATTTGGAAAAACTTGAGCAAGATCGAGTAATTTTGGGCACAAACATTGAAGGCTCCAATGGTAAAAGATAATTTTTTCGGATGATTATGGCATCTCCAAGAGGATTTGAGAATAAAATGAGTAGGAATTAGAAAGGTATTGGAATCATATACATGATGGAAACATACATTTTTACCAATCTTCCATATTTCTTTGATATCCCAATTCACTGTCACTACTCCTTTGTGTTGAAAGGGTGAATGGTACCAAAATTTAAATTGCATGAACATTTGGCTCTTAATCATGGTTAAAATCATCTAAAAAGGTGATTTGAATTTAAAATTGTATAATGATTGACCCCAAAACACTCTTTCAAACTCCTATGGCATAAAACACACATCCGTTGTCCTCAAATGCACTCGACATGTGACTTCACCATTTCAAAATGGATTTTTCACTCTTTTTCAACCTTAATGTCCCCTTGTATTTTTCTTGAGGTACAAATAGGAAAAGGGGGGACACCAAAGTATGACCCCCTATTAGTTCAAGGAGTTTAATCACTTAAAACGTGGCCTAAGGTGTTAGGAGGAGTGCATATGAGTGAGTTAAGTTACCTTGCCCCATTTTCATGATAGTTAGACCCCTTGGTCACAATTTTTCACTCCTATTGCCCTCTTGGATTGTCCTCACAGTTAAAAGGGCACAAGGGGGACACAAATGTGTGACCCCTCATCTTGGAAAATGTCTTGCAACTCACCCATCACCACTTTTACACCTAGGTTTCACAAATTCACATTCTATCTTGTCCCCATTTCATGTAGCTGAACCCATGGTCACACTTTTCAACCCTTTCTTTCCTCCTTTTCCCCAAGGTGAAAAGTGTTAAATCATGTTCATTGGTGTTTTCATTGATGTCAAGTGGCATTGATGGAAAAGGTATACATGGTAAAGTGAGACTCAATCAGGGACATTAAGTTTGATTGGTAGTTCCTTCTTAATGATTGTTGAAGCTTACAAAATGGATTCAAAGTGGTTTCAGGATGACTTCAGTGTGTTGCAAGCTTGGTCAGTGAGGTAAGAGCTCATTTAGTCCTAGTTATAGATCCTAATGAGGTGTATGGGCACAAAGAAGGTCATGAAAATCCTAGGTAATCATGGGAGGGTCCTAGAAACATTTCCTAAATCATTTATGAGCAGCTATAGGGTATACTTTTTAGCCTTTGGAGGTAATATTCAAATTTTCACCAAAATAACCTTTAAGAACTAGTAGTGAAAGCTGAGGTAAATGATTTTGGTTAGGGCTGTATAGGATCATTTATGAGAAACCAACTTATGAAGCATGTAGAAATATGTGTTTTAGTGCTTCATGTCAAGTTTCATCAAGTTTTGAAGAAGATTATGTAATTCATTCAAGTTTTACTAAAACAGGTTTCTTGAAAAGGGAAAATTGAGCACCTTGTCTTATTAGCACTCAAAAAAATTGTAAATAATTCCTCATATAAATAATAAAATTAGTTTTTTTAAGATAACTCCAAGAATAAAATTTTGTAAAAATCTTGAGGGAATTGTTATAAGAAACAAATAATTTCTATTCATTTTACTAACATTGTTTTCTTTCTATAGGTCCCCTTCTTGAAGCGATAGGCATAAAATACATTTTTTTGACTTTAGATCACTTGTGCAAGCTATGGAAACCCCTCAAGAGTGTACACGAATCCTCCTAGGTCAAAATGGTTGAATTGATGTTTCACATGGTTGACTAATTCATACATGTTTGAACTTGTTTTACAAGAAATTTATTGTACATGGTTATTTTGAAGAGTTTCACATAAATATTCTGATGTGGAGGAATGTGTCTGAGGTCTTATTAAGTCTCATAAAAATATCTTAAAAAATATTAGTGCATGGTAATTGTTATTTCATTCAATCTTTCCTCACTACCATTGAATATCTTCTCTGGCTAAACTTGTCTTGGTGTTTGAAGAAGGGATTTATGTGTGAGCATGAGCTAAGAAATGACCAGGAACTCCTTCTAGAGTCATAAATTATTGTTTTAAGCTCGCATCTACTTTGATAAAGTGATATGTGGCCCTTTTTCTCATGATTTTCTCAACTACCCTATAAGGGTCTTGCTAAGAAGACTATGGTCTAAATTATTCCTACAAACTCTAAATTTAAACCTGAAGGTAGTGTATTGGCATCTCATTGAAGTGCTCTTATCATATATTATCATCCAAGTGAATATTTTGTTAGAAAGAAACCTCAACTTCAAGACCTATTTGTGTTGCCTTAACACACAGTGCACATAGTCCAAATTTTCATGTTTGACATGTCATTACTTTATTTGTTTTGGTTTTGTACCTAGTATGGTAATTTTAAAAAGGATAAGAGATTCTCAGGAATGTATATTAGATGCACTTTATAAATTTTGGGCAGAAGATTAAGAAGGTAGAGCAGCTAAGTGTTAAGACTGGTTTATCTCACTATGAGAGTTAAGATGGCAATTTTTTTTTAACCTCAAATCATGAAGCCTCTCCATTTTTAGATGTAAAATAAGCTTGGAGTTAGTTGTAATATTATCTATCAAAGTAAGCACACAATTATATTGACATGAAATTGAATTATGAAGTGTGGAGAGTCTCCAAACTACGAATGAGGGTTTGTTCTTAAGACCCTAACAAAGTCTAGTTTAAATATCATGCAAAGATGATCTCTTAGCTATGAAGCTTTATATAGATCTTAAAAGTTGAATATCATCCTTAACATCCTTGAAAGTTTTAATTTGGGTTATAAACAACAACATTATGGTCTAACCCTGCTAAATCTTGGATATTGTGCTTTGTATATGCCAACTCTGTATGTGTATTATCTTTAGTGCATGGATCATGATGAAGATTTGCATTATCTTGTCTTTTTACACTCTTAGATTGTCTAAGAACTCCCAAATTCTTCTTCCAACATATGAAATATGTTGAATATATTCTCTACACACTATACCAATCCATGCAATACTGAGAATCAGAGCCATCTGAACTTTAAATTGATGAAAGTGAAGGATAGTGTGAAAAATGTTATTTCCTCTGAGTTTGGTAAATCTTCAAGCTCTCATGGATTACCTTTAAACCCAATGATCTTGTGTGTTCAAATTGATGTATATCCTCTTCTCTTTCCATTTCCAAAACTTTCATTACCATTTGAATCCCCTATTACACTTATATGTAACTTCATGCCTTATGATCAAGAGTGAATGGTGAAGGATGATGGTTATATGGTAAGTGAAAAGGATTTTTAAGGTGTAAGTAACATGTATCCATATTGTGACTCCTTTTGCAAGGATAGTGAGTACTAAAATAAAAATGTTTTCTTATTGAAGGAATAAGACAAGAGTTAGAAAACGTTAAAAAGTCATATATATCTAATCTAAATGGAATATAGAGGGTTATTTCAATTAGAAAGGGGGTTCAATATCTCACATTATTCATAATTTGACTGTAAAGGAATCTTGAATAAACCTATAGAGCATGAAGACAAAACTAAAGCATGAAAAATATCATTCTGATATCTTAAGGAAATTTTGTTTGATGATCCTTCATCTCCTTGTATGAGTTGGACAAGGGGATAGTTGAAGAGTCAAATGTATGTGAGGTGGAAAGGACATATGTAATATATTATTCAAGTATATAGGTGTTATGATAGGGTTTAAAATGGATTACTGATACATGTTGAAGCCTAAGAAGGATTTGTTGATCTTGGGCATAGAAGATGATGTGAAGTCATCTAAGAAGGCAATAGAAAGTTGAGAGGACCATCTTCATGAAGTAGGGAGCATGATTCAGATTTTAAAACATCTTTGAAGATCATATATCATTTGTGTAATATAGATAATTGAATTCTAGTTTGAGAGAAGAGTGTAAATGAATTGAAGAGCTGAAACAGTGATCATAAGGTGTTGATGTAAGAAAATGAGGTGAAGGTGAACAAATTTCAAGTCATGAAAGATTGAGTTGTATTTCAAAAAATTATGAATGAGCTTCCTTATGAGTAGGTGCTTACAAAATAATAGTCAAGTGGGTTCTTAGCATTGAATTGAAGTAGGTGCTTCAAAACTGGAGTTAGAGCTTCATGGTGAGTGAGTGCTCACCACTTGGTGAGATCATTGTAATTCTTACTAGACAATTGTCCTTGATATTGATTTGATTTCTCATTTCAGTGGATTTTCTCCCTTATTGGTTTTCCCACATTAAATCTTTATCTCCCATGTGTTCATGCGTGTTTTGTTCTCTCTCTATCTCTCATAGTTAAATGGTCATGATACATCATAGTTAAGATTGTTTAATTGTGGATTATTAAAAATTTGTAGACCATTTCATAAGTTTAAATAAGCACTCATTCACCCCACTCCCTCTCAATTCCTAGAATTCCTAAAACAAAGGGAAAAAGAAGAACACAAAAGTGTGACCCTCCTCCTTCCATTCAGCTCCTGGTCACATGAAAACTCATTTCTATCTCTTAATGACCACTACCAACTCCCTAAATCTCATGTAAAAAGAACCAAAAGATACCACTTGTCACCATCTGGTGTAAGTTGCACTTATTTTTCCTTTATTTCCTCTTTTTCCCTCTTTCACTAGTGAAACTCCACTTCAACCACCCATTAACCATAGTTAGGTTGTCGGGTCAAAATATGATCTATAAACTCTTCAAATTTGGAATTATCCATGGAATCACAAATTAAATGTTGGTGTTCTACTTTCTATTACAAAATGACAAAGATAACTAGTGAATGAATTTTGTGTATGTTTAGAATCAACAATTGTAGGAAAGGAAAGAATATAAACTCACAAATACTAACAAGTGTTATCCTGGAAACCTCCAGAGGAGGAAAAACCAATCAGGAAGGGAAATTACTCTTTCTTCCTAATTTTATCGGCCAATTCACAAATTAAGTACAGAAATTACAAAACATATGAAAGAGAAGCAGATAATATCTCACACTTCCTCCCAATTACTTGTTTGCTCTGTCTCAACATTCCTTTCTCCTAAAAAACAAAATTCTAGCACTAAGAACTTCTTGCTCACTTTATTTCATGCTTCAATGATCTTATTATCTTCTAAAAACATATATTTATAGCCTTTCTCATTTCCTCCCATGCACTGGAGAATGGGAAAGGTCACGGAGGAGAAGAGACAAGAAAAACCTTTCAAATTCTGAGGTTGTTCATTTCATATTTTATTTTCTATTCAAAAGAGCCAGGACCGCCACCCAATACAAACCGGTGGTCCCAGGACTACCTCCCTAGTTGGGAGGAAATTATATGACCACCACTCTTCATAGAGTGGTGGTCATGTTACTATAAATACATAACCTTTGTATATATTTTTTCCTTCTTCGTGTTGACTAGTTTAATGAAGTAGAGTCATTTTTTATCCCTATGGAGGACACCTCCCCTACTTAGGAGGATTTTGGTCCCATAAAAGCTTAGTGGTGGATTAGATGAGGAAATAATTCCCTCACTTTCTCATTTGAGTACCACCGGGCCTGCCTTGGTGTCTTTCCTTTCAGTCCAATCTGCCAAGACTCCTACGAACCTCTCCTAGTCTCTCTGACCTTCTGCTGCAGCACTACCTCCTCCTCTAATTCACCTCGTGAGTACAAGACACAATTCTTAATGGAAGGTAGCAATTGTAGTCCTTCATTTTCATCCAGCATGGATGGCTCATGTAGGTGCAAGTTCTCAAAGTTTACTACAAAGTACATCCTCATAAATGATGGTAAATCAAGTTGAAAGGCATTTTCTCCAACCTTCTCCAATATGGTGAAGGGTCCATATTGTAGTGGCTTGAGCTTCTGTGTTTGACCTTATAGTCTCTCCTTTCTCAAGTAAATCCAAAATCTATCTCCAACGTGAAGTTTATGTTCCCTCCTATGATGAGTGTGCCTAGCTTTGTACTTGGCTTGAGATTTCTCTAGTTATTCTTTGAATTTGAGATGGATTTTCTGGATCCTCTCAATGAATTTGTTTTCTCTAGTCACCTTTGTGTCTCGTGTCTCCTCCTCATCCTATTTTCCAACTTATATGTCTAGTGGATTCATAGGTAGATATCCCAAGCATGCCTCAAATGGTGACTTCATAGTAGATGTGTATACTTCTCGGTTATAGGAATGTTGAATGTAGGCTAAGGACTCATCTCAATTCCTTGGGTATTTGTTGTTATACCATCTAATTAACTATACCAAAGTCTTGTTCACTACCTCTGTCTGTCCATCTTTCTGTGGATGGAAAGTTGTGCTCCTCTGTAACCTGGTATCCATCTTGTCCCACAAAGTAGTCCAAAATTTCCCCAAGAACCTAGAATCCCTATCAGAAATAATATAATTTGGTAAACCAAAATGTACCCATATATTAGCAAAGAAAATATCTACTGACTCATGTGCTTTTATTGTCTTTTTGCATGCCATAAGAATACACATATTACTAAATCTATCAACAACAACATAGAGATAGCCATGGCCATGTTTAGACATAGGTAATCCTCCTACAAAATCCATAGAAATTTCCTCCCATAGATGAGTAGGTACTGGAAAAGGCATATACAAACCCTCTTTTCTAGTCTTAGGCTTGTTGGTACAACAATGTTTACATCCACGTAGAAATTTTGATACTTCTTGCATATGGGGCTAGTACACGTAACTTTGCAAGTGGGATAGGGTGTTACCAACACCAAAATGTCCTGCTACTTTCAAGGTATGTGCTTCCCTCATCAATAGAACTCTTTCTTCTTTAGGCATGCAAAGCTTCCCCCATTGGTAGAGCATCCCATCCTTGAGATAAAAATATTTAATTCATGTCCTTTTAGTTCCTTGTGACTGCAACTGTTGAAATGTCACCCCAAAGTCTCTATCCTGGGCATATGCCTCTTCATAAGATTCCTTCAAGAAGGGATCAATCTAAGAGATAGTGGCCAAATGGGATAAATTTTCCTATGTGGGTGGCCTAGACAATGTGTCTACCACCAATTTTGTACTACCCTTATTGAATTTGATCGCCAGATGAAACTACTGAAGGAACCCCATCCATTTTTAGTGCCTTGTCTGCTGCAATTAAGATTGTGTTTATAAATACTAGAAAGGTTTGTGGTCAGTGTGTAAAATATTTTCTTTACCAAACAAATAATGCTTCCATTTTTTAATTGCTTGAACTAGTGCATACATTTCCTTATCATATACTGAATATCCTTTAACTTTTGAATTGAAAGTTTCAAAATGATAGCATACGGGTTTACCTCCTTGAAGCAACACTACACCCATAGCATAATCACTAGCATCTGTCTCTACTTCAAAAGGCTTCTAAAAACTAGGAAGAGAAAGTATTGGAGCATGACTAATATTGTATTTCAATAACTCAAATGATTTATCTTGTTCCTTACCCCATTGAAAACCCTTACTCTTTGCGGCCACTGTGTGTAGAGGTACGACAATCATGGAGAAGCCTAGAATGAACTTCTGCATGTATTATACTACTCCCACAAAACTCCTAATTGATGTGGCTCCTATTGGTTTTGTCCAATTAGTGATGGATTCCACCTTATTTGGATCCACTTGTAGCTCTCCTCCTCTAACCACGTGCCCAAGATATACAAGTGACTATTTTGCAAATTCGCATTTCTTCATATTACAAAGCAGTTGTTTCTCCCTAAGAACTTACAAGACTTGTTGTAAATGAGTTAGATGTTCTTCCCATGTGGCACTAAAAATCAAGATATCATCTAGATATACAATGAAACATGAACCTATGAAATCTCACAATACATCATTCATCAATCTCATAAATGTAGCTGGTGCATTACATAACCCAAAAGGGAGTTCTAACCATTCATACAAATCATGTTTTGTCTTAAAGGAAGTCTTCCATATATCCTCCTCCTTCATTTTGACTTAGTGATAACCTGACTTGAGATCCAACTTTTTGAAAAAAATTACATACTCAAGCCGGTCCAAGAGATCATCTATGCGGGGAAGTGGATATATGTTCTTTATAGTGATCTTGTTCAAAGTGTTATAGTCGATGCACATTCTTCAAGAACCATCCTTCTTTGGCACCATCACAATAGGTGAACCACATGGTGAGGTGCTCAGATGTATCACCCCTTGGTCTAGTATTTCCTGGAGTTGTATCTTTACTAGTAATCTCGAGAAATGATTGCCTATACAACCCGATGTTCGGTAGAGGGGACTTTGGTAATAGCTGAATCTCAATCTCTACTTCTAGTTTTGGTGGTAACCCACTGGGAGCCTGAAATACTTCCTGAAAATACTAAATAATACTATCCAAATCATGCTTTCCCTGGTTAGAAATATCTGAAACTTCTACCCCATATTTTTTATCCTTTAATAAAAGTAAACAAAAATGATTATGTTTTTCCTAAATAAGTCATTTTTCTTAGATAGCACTCACCATAGTAACCCATGTCTTACGTTGGTGTTCTTAGATGTTGTAGTTGATCCCATCCTTGACCCATCTATACAATTTTTCCATTCTCATGAATATAGCTTCCCTAATATACAAGTAAGGACTCCTAAATACAACATCAAAAACATCAAGTGGAATAATTTTTGCTTCCAAAACATCAATATACTGGGAATTTATCCCAAACTTGACCTTACATCTTCTTGTTACTTGAATTTTAACACCCTTCTTCACCCAACCCAAAGGATAAGGGTGTGGATGCTCGTAAGTCTCAAGACCAAGCTTATTTACAAATTCTTCAGAAATCAAGTTAGATCGAGAACCAGTATCAACCAAAGCATTTACCTTAGTTCTCTTGATCTGGATTTTGATTTGGAATAGTCTACTCATCTCCTCTTCCTGGTTGTCCACGTTGGTGGTCGTGCATCTAATCCTTTCATCTACATTGGTGTCATCTTCGATTTCCACCTCTCCTTCTATTTTTACAGTAGTCATGGACTTCTTTGAGTCCTTGGTTTAGTTCTTTGGGTGTAAATCCAGATCTAACTTCCAACATGTAGTGTCAATATGGCCATTAATATCACAATTCTTGCAGAAATTCTTGGGACCTTTACAAGTATTTAAAGTAATGGCAGCTTGTTTACCTTTCCCTTTCCACTTACCCTTGTTACTTATTTTACCATACTCTTTTTTTGTTGATTTGTCAACTGTTTTTCCCTTGGCTCTACTGCTCCTTGCTTCTTTTCATCATCTATGTAGTATGCATATACACTTTCTTTGTTGAGATCTTTGGGCTTTGTGGAGATTAATTTTCTTCAAAGGTGAGTGTGAAGTCCTCCCAAGTACTTAGTCAAAATATCCTCATCCTCCAAGTCCATGTTTAGCAACATGGCCTACCTCTGAAAATCTTTAGTATAGTTCTACATACTTTAACCACTTCCTTGTCTAAAATACTTCCATTTAATCATTTGGTTAGTCTTGTGGCCAATAGGATATACGTTAGCTCTAAGTAATTCTTTAAATTCTTGCCAATATTTCACAATAGGACGCTTCTTCTTTTTAGAAGTTGTTAGATGGGTTTCTCACCAAACAAGAGCATGTCCCTCCATTTTGAGATGAGTAAAGGTGATCCTCTGTGCCTCAGTGACATTATGGATGCTAAATTAGACTTATAACTATTTTAACCATTTATCAAGCAAATATGCATCTACTTGTCCTTCAAAGCTTTTAATCTCAACTTTTTTCTCAACTTTAAAAGGATTATGATCAGATTTTACCTTTTCTCTTGCATTTGAAGTCTCTTCTTCATGCTCTTCCCCATAATCTTTGTCGTGGTGGCTCCTTCCTATGCCAAACTTTTCAGCTAAGCCTCAAACCACTGAGTCCATAGAGTCTTGCTTGACAGGAATTGTCTTCTACAAATCTACAAGCTCTTCTTGCCTTCTAAACATCCTATCCATCATGGTCTCCAGCATCTCAATTCTACGGACCAAGTTCTCTTCCTCCATTTGTCCCTAAATTCTCTGCATCCACTTTCTTGTAGAAATTTATGGATCACAAGGTAAAGCCTCTTCTCCTTTAGATCTTGTCAATGTCATACAAATCCAAGAATGAATACCATAGTCATGGATACTTGTTAGCTATGATACCAAAATGATTTATAAACTCTTCAACTTTGGAATCATCCACAGAATCAAAAATTAAATGTTGTTGTTTTACTTTCTATTAGAAAATGTCAAAGATAGCTAGTGAATGAATTTTTCTTGTGCTTAGAATCAAAAATTGTAGGAAAGGAAAGAATATAAACTCAAAAACACTAACAAGTTTTATCTTGGAAACCTCTAAAGGAGGAAAAACCAGTTGAGAAGGGAAATTTCTCTTTCTTCCCACTTTTATTGGCCAATTCAAAAAATAGGTACAAAAATTACAATAAGTATGAAATAGAAGTAGATAATATCTCACACTTCCTCCCAATTACTTGCTTTCTCTATCTCAACCTCCTTTCTTCTACAAAACATAATTCTAGCACTAAGAACTTCTTGCTCACTTGCTTTCATGCTTCGATGATCTTATTCACTTCTAAAAACATATATTTATAGCCTTTCTCATGTCCTCCCATGCACTGGAGAATGGGAAAGTTCATGGAGGAGAAGAGACATGAACAACCTTTCAAATTTTGAGGTTGTTCATTTCATATTTTATTTTCTATCTGAAAGAGCCAGGACCACCGCCAAATGCAAACCGGTCGTCCCAGGACTGCCACCTTGGTGTGGCAGCAATTTTGTAACTACCACTCTGCATAGAGTGGCAATCCTATTACTATGAAGATAGAACCTCCTTATATTTATTTTCCTTCTTTGCGCTGACTGATCTAATGAAGTAGAGTCATTTTGGATCTCTATAGATCAAAATATGAGTTAAAGTATGCAAGAAAAATGAATAAATCTCCTCACCTCACATACTTAGTAATTTTTATCATTAAAATTTTTATTATTTTCCTTCCCAAACCTCCATTTTCACCAGACATGTTGCTAAAATTTTACCAGACACCCATACTCCAGAGCAGAAAAATGCTCATAACTCTCTAACATTGCACCCGATCTTCACCAAATTTTACATGTGCACCTCCCCCAAAAATTACTTTAAGCTTATTGTAAGAGAATTTCCATTGATTCTCTATATAATTTACAGAATCCATCTAAAATTTACAGATTAGGAAGTTTCCTTTTAGATCTATGAAGGTCTAGCAAATGGGAAACCTCAAAAACTGGAGCAGAAGGTCCTGAAGTAAAATCTAAACTTTTGGGACCAATTCCATTGCAATCTGACACCCATAAGACATCCATCTAAAAATGGTATATTTCTAAGGCTTCACATCTTTAGATATAATAATTTTATAAATATAGAAAATTCTCAGCACCCGTGATTCTCCAAATAAGCAAAAATCATCAGAAGGTGAAAATTATGAAAACTTACAAAAAATAGTTATCCTAGATATGACATACTAAAGATATAAAGTCTTGCAATTGATCTCAAGTCACTTGTGTCAAATCACATTTTTTCTATCTTACTATGTTTTTACATCATGAAGATCAAGTATTCAGGTCTGGAGCCAATTTCAACTTTGATCATTGACTACCTGAGTGTGGGAGATACTAATGTCACCCACATGGACCTAGAAGACTTGAAAAACAAAATACTTGGTGGACCTCATGAACCAATGGAGGAGAAAATTTTATTGAGTGGGATATTTAGAGAAGATGGTCTCCCATTGTCTATTTATATCACTAAATTATCCCTAGCTTGTGCACAACACTACGATATAAGTTCTAGAACAATTCAGGCAAATGATAACTCACTCTTTGCAATTATCACTCCTAAGGAAATTTCTCAGTTCCTATAGATTCCAACCAATAGTAACGTGGTTATCATAACCCAGGAATTTGCTTTGTAGGAGTGGGAAAATATGGATTTATATTTGTAAGGCCTAGCACTTGGTTCATGGCCCAAACAAGGAAGAAATTCTTGCTGTATTTCCAAGTAACTATAAAGGAGTGATTTTCATTAGGTCTATTCCGATACCATTATTCTACTAAGGAGATTGATTGGGGAAGAAACAATGAAATATTTCCAAGATTGTATGGCCTATTTCATCCTCATGACTACTAAAGAAAACCATATGTTGGATTGAGAGCAGATCATCAGTGACAACATCCATTAGAAACTGATGCATTTTCCCTCCACTAAGAAGTTCACCATGACTTCTAGCCTAGTGTATTCCCTTTCCTTCACAAGACCCTTCAGATTATTTTCACTTGCTCCCCATGTGCCTCAAAAATCACCTACATACAATAAGTATCTACAACTAACTCACAAGGAGAGTAATTCCCACTATGTCAGGGTGAATGATGCATTCACCATTTTCATCTTCAAGATCCTCAATGAAGGATATCTTCCCAAGTAGTTTTATTGATTGAAAATTACATGAGACACTTCATCCATTTCCCTTACTTCACCTACATAAGAGTCACAGGCTATGATCTCACTCCTTCTACGCTAATGAGGTACACAAGTGACAAAATCATAATTTTCAAGTTGTGTAGACAATTAGCTCATGCTCATGCCAAGTGTAATAATAACAAAAATAAAGGTGTGCCATTTCCCATCTCCTTAGGAATATATTCATGTAATAATGTCACATATGTAACAAACATTGAATCATCCTCTGTTTCCCTTAGTCTCTACTCATATAAATATAGGTATGAATTTTATGTCATGAGAAATCCAAATACCTTCACCTTTCTAGGTTTGCACCATACACCCTAAATTGAAGAAAATGGGACCAATTGCACTAATGTATTTGAGGTATGAAAAAGGGACTATAAGTAGATGATGGTAGACCACATGAGAGATATAAAATTTGATTGGTTCAATTAGGAGATAAAATATGATGGTTCATACTTATTTGACCACCAAGAAGTGTAATCTTCACCCCTTCCTCTGACTCCAAGGAATACCAGAGAATCATGTGATACTAAGGATAGAACTATAGTAGTAATCTAAAGTTCAAGAGAATGGTCAAAATGAAAGATAACTTCTTTCCTCAAGTTTGGTGGTCTCTTGACTCTATCTAAACATGTATCTCACACTCCCTATCTAAGGGCATATAAAAATGCCATGGGTTCTACTCAATCAGAATAATCTTCAAAGATAAATATTGTGGAGGAAGAGAAAATTGAAGATTCCCATCCTTGGAGGATTCATAAGAAGGCTAAGATCATTGATGGTCCCATTTAGCCTCAAGAGATATGTATCCAAGTGTATCCTTGTCAATGGTAGAATCAATCCATCATGAGAAAAATGTGATCCCTTACCAAGCACCTGAAAGTGCCCCCATACCTAATATTGTGTCTACTCTAGAAGAAAATTTCCCATGGATTTAGGAGTGTCTTGGGAGTGATCCAAGGATTTTGGAGCAATCCACAACACCTAATTTTGAGGCTATCTCAAAAATACTGAAAACTAAACAAAGAAATAAAGAAAAATTGGCATTTTGTTTCTTCACTGAAGCCTTTAGATCCTAGTATATATATGTATCTCAGCCTAATGATGTAAAACTTGTGGAAGAGAAGACTTGATATGATTATGAGTTGACCTGAATCTCCTTGGGGTAAGCCACACATGAAGGAGATGCACACATGTTCAAGGAGGCTATGGCCTACTTGCTTGCTAGGATTGAGGAGTATAAACAAACTATAAAGCAACAAAAGGAGCATGTGATAACTCTCGTTTCTTATGTACAATCCTTCCTAGAGCATAATGTGGTACCCCTCCCTCCTATAGAATTCATCCCTCCCATTATAATCTCTTATCATCATTTGATCAAGAGAGCCCAAGGTTATATCAGGTAAGGGAAGGTCGATGATAAGTGGGTTGAAAATATTATCGAGAAAGTAAAGGCATTACTACCATAGGTTATCTCCTTATTCAATTATTTTCTTTCCACTAGTTTGAAAGTAAAGATGATAAGGGAAGAGATTGAAAAACAGAAGACTAATTGGGATAGTATGTTTTTACTTATGTCTAAAATGAGCTACCTTGATTCTTATACTCTTATGAGTGGGAATGTGTTTACATCCGATGTTGATAACTTATCCCCAGTTTGGATCCACTCACTGAATGCCACATATGACATGATAAATGATGTTATCTCCAAACTTTAATATTCTAGGAAACATACCTTCAAAATTTTATATGATGTCAGCAAATATGTAGAAAATCTCGGATCAATTCCACTCATTAAAAATTCATCTTCAAAAGGACTCAGTTATTTTCAAGAGTTAGTCAGGAAAGAGGTAGGTGATCATCTCTCCTTCAACGAGGATACTTTAGAGTTCCTCGCAGACATCAGAGGCTCAATATTTAACATTGTGGGAGATCATAAGGTATGGTTTAATCATTGCAATACTATCAGTAATGTTCCTAATACATGGATCATAGTTTTGAGCTATGTTCATGTTCGAGAGGAAGAAAATGTGGCACATGCGGTATCTGGTTTCACTAAATAATTCAAAGGAAAGGATCTCATTCTAGGAGTGTTTCCTCAAATTTCACCAAGGGCCAATTCTTCATTGGCAGAGGCTTCTTCTTCATCATGTTGATCAACCCTCCTCTCTCTCTCTCTCTCTCTCCTCTTTCTTCTCTCTCCAAATTCTAATTCTTCATTCAGAATGTGCTTTTTCACTATTTTTTCTTGTTCACTTAAGTAACCTTCAACTTAACATTGTAAGAGTCCTTTTTCATTACTAATAAAAAGACTCACTTTTATTCCCTAGGAATATGAAGCATCACAACTGATGAGGAAAGGTGAAAAATCATGTGGATGGGAGATGAAAAGACAGTTTTAATTCTATAAATTGGAATGTCTTCTCCATTCCAAGGGGTTGTAAATTTTTTATTGTTGATAGTTTTTGGGATTTGTATCACTACTATTGCAGGAAATAAAGCTACATTTCTTTTACTTCCTTTCCTATGTTTCTCTACTCTCTCTCTAATTTCCAAATTTGTAGGCATTGTAATCTTTTATAACCTAGGAAAAACTTTGTGTCTTTTATTAATGAATTCATAGAACTTTGTGTCTCCAATTTGTTAGTCTTATTATTGATTACATGGTTAAAATATTATAATTTAATATGGACCTACGTTGGATAATATGTGTGAATTGTTTGTCTACTCACAACATTAACCCCCTCTCCCTATTTCTCCTACTCCCCTTTACCTCTTTCCTAAGAAAATTCCTCCCTTTTACATTGTACAAGCACTTTTCCAAAATTTTAGTGGACTATTCCAATGTGATCCCCAGCCTAAAGGCCACCTCATACTTTTAGTTAGTTTACGTTCAATAATGGGAGCCTCCCCATACCCAAGAAGGAAGGGCTTAGCCTCATGATCGTTGGTGAAAACCAATAATGTGTACTTCCACAAATTATTTCACCAACAAAGTGCCCCTACGCCACCTATGTCAACACTACTCTAAAGAGGCCTCAAACCACATGTAATTATTACTTAGCATGTGATATCTATATGGATGCAACTACTTTGGCAACTTGAACATTTGAAAATGATAAATAATGGCTTAATACACACAAGATTGGCTTGGCTTGTATTTGATGGTCTACAAAATACGAAGCATGAATCTTAAACCTAGTTTGGATGGCTATAGACTTATGTTTGGATTGTTCCTAGTGTAGAAACTAAAACATGGTAACTTGTCCTTGTACAATGCCAATTTTGACCATGTTCCCTTTCTAAGACAAATTCTCACATTAAAAATCCAATCTCGTCATCTTTCTATATCTTCTACAACTTGTTTATCTTTACACCTTTTTTGGTTGTTAATTATAAGAAAATTATTTAGTCAAAGTAGCATAAAACATGTGATATTCATGGTATAACTTTCAGATTTGGTATTCATCTCTACAGTTTGAAAATTTATGAAAGGGTCATGATGTAGGGTCAGGTCTTGGCCAACCTATATGGCCCAACCCCTTCATTTTCACCAACTCCAATTTCAATTTCAAATTCTTATTTAGGTCATTTCATCTTCCTAAGGTCATCCTTATTAGAATATTTCATCTACAGAAGGATATATAAAAAAATTAACATCACTTTATAACTCACCAAACATTCTCACAACCTCCTATTGCTAAAATATCTTCAAAATAACTTAAATGGTACTAAAATCTACTCTAATCAATTTCACATCATCTAGGGTAGTACCTAATTCAAGTATGAAGCAATCAACTAGGTCAAAGATTCTAGCTCCATAAATTTCCAAGCATGTAAAGTTCATAGAGCCATGTTTTAGCAAGATAAAAGTCACTCCAATCATTACACAAGGGTTTCAATCAATAAAATAGTTAGGTCGCATAGATGAGGTACACCAAATCTCATTACTATCATATTGGATACATTTTATACTATGTAGTTATCCCACTATCTTGGTATCAAGAGACATGAGGGCACCCTTAGGGGTTGGTTGGTTATATAAACCTACACAAGCACCTAAGACAACTACATGAGGTTTGATCCAAAAACAAGGGCATGTAGTGCAACCCTTGGATTGGTTCAAAGTGGGAGTTTGGATTCAAAGAGTATTCCACCCTCACCACACACATGTTTTCTCATTTTGGTTTGTTAATTCTTTGATTAAGTGTTTTGTAAGTTGTTAGGGTTTCTATTTTATTTCAATTTATTTCATGTCATCCCAAAGTTGTGTGAATAAGAGATACATATAACAAACATCATTTATAAACAATCAAAGCACACAAAAAATTACAAATCTAGACTATTAAATTGTTTAAGCATGTACATCTCCAGGTTAGGTTTGTACAAATCATGTATGGGACCATACATAAGTTGTACGGTCTTACCCCTATTGAGTTATTAGTTCAAAAACTTTCACTAAAGCATCTATAGTTGTAGTTTCACTTGTTCCACTGCCCTACACATCCAAATCATATTTTCTCTACTATGAAAAGTTATTTCTATATTTCCTCTTATGTATTATGACAGTTACTTACCATCTATTAATCATTTTAATCACTTCAATTTTGAATGCATTGTTTTGATTTTGTATGGTTAATGTTGTAAATTAATTGCATCATAATATTATACATATTGTAAACCCCTTATAGACACTTAAATTTGGTATTTGCACTTTGGAAACCCTTGATTTTCCTATGGTCTCTTGTTATGCCAGACACAAATTATGCATTATTTTTTATCACTTTTTGACGCTCATTGTTTAGTTTGTTTATCATTGAACACCAACATGTTGATAAATCTTGAGAATTAAATGCATAAAATCTATATAGAAATATTAGTTTCCCACTTAAAAATCTCATTCAACATGTTCCCTAATTTTTTCCACGACCGTAAATTCTAGTTAGGGCCATACCATATGGTCTTGACCTCTTTGTACAGACTTCGACCAATATGTCTTCCAACTGCACTTTCAATTTCAAATATTTTATTAGGAATTATACTTCCTTTGAGTCATCATTTCTTATATAAATCATCTATGGAAACCTATATAAGTAAGTAAACACTACCACATTTTCTAACATGGAACTCTTTTTGAAATACACTAGATCATTCACTTCATACACTTTAAAAAGGCATGCAAATCTCCCTAAATCTCATAATTGCACATCTACAGTCATTAGGAAAAAACACACATCAGGTTTGAAGCTGTAAATTAGCTCAAGGAATTCATATCTCTCATCTACAAGCATTCAAACATCCTCTCTCTAAGTGTTTTTAGAAAGATTCAAGTCAAAGAAAACATGGTCAAAGAAATTTCCAAATTTCATTTATCTATGTAGATATCTCATGTTAGGTGGAGAACGATGTGTGGTTTGAGGCCTCTTTCAAGTAGTTCCAACATCATAAGTGAACAGGGGTTCCCATAACCCTTCTAATTCTTATTGTGTAATAATATTTATCCATGGCTAGGGTTTGAGATGATGATCAGTTCACAAAAATATCTTCACTAAATACGCGAAAACTAGGGTTTGACAACAACAAATAAATACATGAATGAAAGTAACCCAAATAGTTACAAAAGTTGTCTTAGAGAAGTTACAAGACCATACAAAAGGTCATGGATAGTATGGTATAGTCCTAAATATGTTGTACAGACCCGACCTTGGCACATTTACACTTCTAGTCCAATTTGTGTGGGTTTCCCAAGTTTATTTCCCCAAGTTTCTCTAGTGCAAAGTCCCAAATATTTCTAAAAATTAGTTGTGGCAAGATAAGTTCCTTTATACCTTTTTTTACTTTCAATTTCATGTTAGGTTAAGTGGTTTATGAAAATTTTACTTATCTGATATGAGTTACAAATATGATTGAGTGTTTATATGGTATCATCTTTATTAGATTTATAAATCAACTCTAATATATCCTACACCTAATTAAATTGAACTAGAAATTTAATTTAGGGTTAAATATTTTGATGAACCCAATTTTGTATCGAATCCTTTAACTAATCTAAACCCATTCCTTATGTATTAAGCCTATTGATTTTCAAATCCTATCTAATTTAGGGTTTCCACCTAGGTATATTCTTATCTTTCTAAGCATATGTTTTCTTTTGTTTATCAACATGCCTATTTCTTGTGGTCACTCTCCCTCTATTGTTACCCTATATCACATGCATTCTATTTACCTTGATTCATTTACTACAAATACGCTGATTCATTCTAACATTTCTCCCATCTTTCTTAGAAAATATGTGATCAGTGAGTTATGCCATCAATTTAAATCTGGTACTACTACCCACAAGCTCACTAGTACTACTGATCTAGTAATTATACCACCTCATATAAATAAACTTGATATTTCTCATTGTAATGATGATCTTAGTACTAACCTTCCTAAAATATTCCATGGTAATCTAATTTTTTCTTCTCTCATGTGGAACCACTTCTTCTATCAACAAATGTAGTTACCATGGATCCCCCTATTATGGAATATTTCCCTCATGATGTTTCGCTTCCTCATCATCCTGCTAACCCAACACGTGACCTATTTGTTAATGATTCCTTTGTTATAATTGTTGATCATAATAAATCTTAAGGCTCTAATTCTCAACCCAACCATCATGATCAATTTCTTCCTGATGGAAAATCCCAACAATTTGATTAATTTTTTTAGGATAACCCCTATAATATTAATCTCTTACTCTATGCTACACAAGATCAACTTAAGACTACTTCATTATCACAAACCTTAACATCTCTTGTTCTCTCATTTGTGGTGTTTACCCCTTATGATGCACATCATATATCAATGCCAAATTTTTCCATGCCTATTCCTATAACTAAAATTATCACCACATATCACATATCTACTCCTTATGGCTCACATTTTTTTTCATCTCTGTTGAATCCCTTATTAATACTTTATAAGCACAAAGCTTACAATTGCAAAAAGGTGCTTCCACTTCTTCTAACACTATGTATTCTACAAGATAAGACATATCTACTCCTCATGGCTCACATCTTTCTTCATATACCATGTAAGCCCTTGAATCCCTTATTCATATTTTACAAGCACACGTCTAACTATGACAAGGTGCATCAACTTCCTCTAACACTATGGATGTTACACAATTACTTCACAATATGCATGCATCCGAAGTAGTTTCTTACCCACTACCTATTAGTTTTATTTCCCCTAAATTTCCTATCTATGATAGCAAAGGGGATCCTGGTAAGTGTTATGTTTGTGGAGACTATTTTCATGTTAGAGTGTGGTACACCTTCTATGTGTTACACTCGGGTATTTTTACGGTGGTCCTACTCACCAGTGAGTGGGTCAGGGAGGTTCGGGGACAAAACCCCCAAAGAAAATTTTCATGGGTGGTTTATTAACCCATGGGTAATGGGTAACCGTTATGGGCTATTTTTGGGCTCATGGGTTTTTGCTACCCATTGTTTTGTAAAACCACCTCTTCAGCTACCCATAGGTTTATTGGACGGTTTTGTTTTTGCCCATTGTTTGATACCCATGGTTTTGTAAAACTACTTAAGCAGTTGTCTATTTATATGGTCTTATGCATATGATAGAAAGACAAGAAAATGTATTGCAGATGTGCTTTGAATTTGGGTGTGAATTCTTTAGAGTTTGTTGAGCATAGCTCCAAATGGATCTGGGTATTGTATTGAGAGAGTGGAGGCTTGTAATAAAATATGAGAAAGTGATTATTGGTGGACGTAGCCCATATTGGGTGAACCACGTTAAATATTGTCTCTCTATGTTGTGTTATTTATTCTGCACTTTTATTTGAGATCTGTAATATTTTCTTCATATTAGTTTCTATTGTTGCAATTCTGTAAGGGATTATTCCACATATTTTATCTCTTATTACCTAACAGTAAGCATCTTCACTCATTTCATGTTGCTTGTTTTGACTACTTTATTAATGATATCCTGCTTACCAAGATTTTTCCTTTAAGTCTAAAATACTTCATATTACAATGGTTTAATGCTCTTCCCACTCATTCTGTGTGTGCTTTTACTAATTTGGAAAACCTATTTTTAGCACAATTCTCTATCAACATTGAGTAAAAAAATGTTATACATAATTACCTCAAATATGATAAGTTTTTTGAACATGTTACTACTTATGTGTTACGCTATAAGACCCTACTCACCAAGATGAACAATTTATTAATTGAAAATGAATTGCAAGATCTATTCACTAAAATATCATTATCCCCTTTTTAATATTTGGTCATGTTTGATAAATTCTAATATTTTGACCATATCTTCCATACCTTGAAAGCGTGAGAGGATTAGTTGTTACAATTAAACAAGATCAAGTAAATTACTACCCCTCCTCCCACATCAATTGTTAAGTTTTCAAATTAAAAAAAAAATCAAGAGAAAGTCCAGTGATGTCAAAATTTTCTAATGATATCGTTAATGCCATCTCATAACCTGTTAAGCTATAATCCAACCAGTGCATCGTCCATTTACTCACTTGTCAAGTCCTCCTTGCGTTGTATTGAAAAATTGCTTGAGTGCAATCTCATATCTCTCCATCCACTATTTGAGGTTGATATTAATAGACCTCAAGGAAATAATTTCAATGGTAATGCTCATATTGACTATCATCATTATGTCATACACTCTATAGAATTCTACCTAAAGCTTCACCAAGTTATCAAAGATATTATAGATTCTAAATCTATTAAATGGGATGATCCTATGAAAGTGTCCAAGACAACCAATGATAATTCTAAGTTAAAAATCTACAATGATCCAATTTCTAAACATGACACTATAGAGTATTCTATGGATGTCCATAACACTTATTGCATGGTACCTCCACCACCTTCATATTATCACCCCTTAGATGTTATGATTGGCATGATTAATCATGCACTACCTACCTCTCCAATCATCACCTTTAGAAATTCTGATATTGATGCTACATTTATTTCTAATACATTCTCTATTCCTATTTCTATTAATCATAAACTAGTATGGGGTGTTTTGGTCAATCCACACAATTGGGATAATGTTTGTTCTCTCACACTGCTTCAATATTTGGGCATTCCTATGCACATTCTTACATTTGATTTAAATCCTCACTACCACCTCTTTACTCTACCCATTTCTTTTGGTCCCATAACTACATCAACTTCATTTTTGGTTACATCTACTCTTAGTTTTGGTGCCTTGGAGTTAGGTCTCCCTTAGTTACGTAATTTTAGGGCCATTCCCTTTATCATACACCAATGTGTTAAGTTCATCCAAAACCAACAATTCATCACCATTATAGGTATTAACTTTTATTTTACCCCTCATAGTGTGCCTATTATCCCTTCTACAGTCATTTCTCTTGGTCCCCCTATCGACAAGTCTTTGGCTGTGCACAATGTCTCTAACGCTTCTAAATTATTCTCTAGGTTAGTACTCTTGCACTCTAGTTCCAAATCTAAAATTTCTACTAAACCCTTTATTGCACACACTTCCTCTCATGGTTTTTATCCTCTTAGGTCTCCTAATGAGCCTTCCATTACACCATCTACATATCATGACTTCAGGCCTCCTCACAGGATTGTAATTCTAGGATTTTTTCCTCACCATACTCACTTCCTTGGAATCTTATGTCAATCCTCTAGAAAACATACTACCCCCATATCTTCTCAATACCATCCTCATGGCCATCACACTTGTTCCTCTATTCCACCGCATTAGAACGAACTGTTCACC